>CM055317.2:18422500-19675625 GCA_029255685.2 Silene conica
TCAAGGGGATTTTATCCTCTAAGTTCGTGCCAGAGCATGTGAAAGGGAAGCTGAGAGCTAAGTTCGATTCTTTCAAGATGACCGAAGGGATGACTGTGGAAGCATATCACAGTAAGTTTATGCAGCTGGCAGAGAATGTAGCTGACCTGGGCTACACATCGGAGATGTTAGCTGCTAGGTTTGAGATAGGGCTAACCATTGAAATCAAGAGAAGTTTACTGGCAACTAAGCCCATGACTGTGGAAGACATATACGAGAGGGCTGGCCAGGCAGAAAGAATCGCTGATATAATTAAAGAGGAAGAGAAAGCCAAGGGTGACAAGAGGAAAGCAGAATCTGGGTCCGAAAGCTCAGGGAATAAGAAGCCAAATAACCCGTACCAGTCATTTTTCTCCAACAGTGCACCTGGAGGAAATGGCAACCGAGGCGGAAATCGCTCTATTCCTGGAACAAGTGGTGCCAACCCTACATGTTTCAAGTGTGGGAAAATTGGGCACAAGCAATCCAATTGTTGGTCAGGGACACAAAGTGCTGGGAACAGAACAGTTACCATAGAGACAATCAGAGTGGTGGATTCAGAACACCAAATGCAAGCTACTCAAACAACAACAGATCCGGAGGTAACAGTTACCAGCGGAATTTCAGCAACTACAATAACCAGAACCGCTACCAAGGAAATCAGAGTAGCGGTAATGGTAATTTCCAGAAGACTCTGGCAGAGGCTAGTACTCAGAGTGGAGCAGGATCCGCGAACCAAAGTGGGGCTCTGTTCATGATGGGCAAGGAGGCTGCAGAGGAGGATGCACATGTTGTTACTGGTACATTTCTAGTACAATCCTTTCCTACTTTTGTTTTGTTTGATTCTGGTGCGTCGCACTCTTTCATTTTTGTGGAGCATGCTAGAACTATAGGACTTGAGGTGTTTGAAATAATAGATGATTTTGTAACAATACCATCAGGAGAGTCTATATCATGTAATAAAGTCTATAATAATGTAATGACCAAAGTGGGGGCAGTGATTTTTGAGTCAAACTTAATAGAATTTCCTTTGGGTGGTTTTGAGGTAATTTTGGGGATGGACAGGTTGAAAAAGTACAAGGCGTACATCGATTGTTACCAAGGCAAGATTACCTTGAGAGGACCTAAGGGTGTAAGAGTGTCTTACAAAGGATACTCCGTGAAGCCTAAGTTGAAATTGATCACCATCAACGCCCTGAAGTCGTGTCTGAAGAGGGGTGATGAGATGCTGTTGTGCCATGTGAGAGATTTGACTGCAGAGAAACCCCAAGCCAGTGAGATCGATGTTGTAAGAGATTATGAAGACGTGTTTCCAGAAGAAATTCCTGGGTTACCGCCAAAGAGGGACTTGGATTTTGGTATTGATCTGAAACCCGGGGCTGAGCCAATTTCTAAAGCACCTTATCGCATGGGACCTAAGGAATTGGAGGAATTGAGGAAGTAGCTCGACGAGCTAGCAAGCAAGGGATACGTAAGACCAAGTGTGTCACCATGGGGAGCGCCAGTATTGTTTGTAAAGAAGAAGGATGGAACCATGAGGCTATGTGTGGACTACAGGGAGCTGAATAATGTGACGATAAAGAATAGGTATCCTCTACCTCGCATTGACGATCTTTTTGATCAGTTGAGTGGGATTGGTGTGTTTTCCAAGATCGATTTGAGGTCAGGGTCTCATCACCTGAGAATCAAAGATGCAGATATTCACAAGACTGCGTTCAGATTGAGGTATGGGCATTATGAATTCGTAGTGATGCCATTTGGTTTGACTAATGCACCTGCTGTTTTCATGGATTTGATGAACAAAGTGTTTCGTCCTTATCTGGACCAGTTTGTGGTGGTGTTTATTGATGATGTTGAGTAATATATTTTATATAAGTAATATATTGTTTTATGTTTTAATAATGACAAGTCTAAATAATTATGTTTTATATGCATATGCGTGTAATCGTGCGTTTAAGTGTACAGTTAATTATAGAGCGAAGATCGTAGTTTAATAAAGTATAAATTCAATCGAAGATTGAAGAAAGATCAAGCTCATGTCAAGTGTCAAGTCTTTTTGAAGATTTACAAGACAAAAGTTTTATTACAACCTCAAGAGTTCTTAAGTTATAGATCGTACCTATAACTGTCGAAGAAATGAGATTTGCGTGAAATAAATCAAAGCGTGTAGATTTATGCATGCTATTAATATATTATTATATATTAATTTAGTAATCTTAGAAACGGTTTTTAAAATAGAAATATTCTTTAGTTAACAAGAATTAAAATATTTATCTTATGAGGTAAATATTAATTCTAAAATGCTAAGAATTTTATTTTAACCGTTATTGTCAAAATTTAAAATTCCTAGGGAAACGTGCTTCGAGAAATATGTCTCGAAGAACATGGTCTATGAAACGTGCGTTGGGAGTCGTGCATAGGAAAGCGTGCCTCACGTTTTTCTATACGAATTCTAATACGTCTCATATTATCTTTATGGTTAATTAAATAAATAAACTTGTTTATTTAATCTACTTAAAGATTGACTAGGATTTGATTAAAAATATAATTTATTATATCTTGACAAGAATTAGGAATTGACTTTAATTAGGATACTATATTTTATGATATAAGGTTTCCTAAATCAAATGGGTTTTTGGAAATATTATCTTATATCTTAAATTAATATTATCTTACTAGAGTCCTTTCCTAAATCAAATAAGATTAAGCTTTAAATATTACCTAGAATATATATATATTCTAGATAAAGTAATATTCCTAAACTATCTAGGATTAAACCTAGATCTAAATTAGTATATCTATGCGCTTAATGTCACACGCCAAAACCAACGAAATACACACGCCTCACGCAAATCAAGAAGTAACGAACGTAATCTCTCATACGTCTCGTTTTCCGTGCCAATCATTGTCAAATCTCGTAATCAAGACTACAAGCTTTGAAGAAAGTTCTTACACGTTCAAAGATCATTAAGTACAAGAAGTTGTTGAAGACTTTATCTTAATTGCTTAAGATAAAATTCGAGTATTTAGCGGTACTCATTGTAAGCAAGTATTTCACGGTACTTGTCGTAGCTAGATATTTTACGGTATCTAGATTGATTTACAACTAACATCAAAGTTGTACGAGTTGGGTTGATACAATTGTAATCCGGAGAAGGTACTAATTTTATTAATCGAGAATAGTGGACGTAGGTTTCGATTTGTGAAACTGAACCACTTCAAAAGATCGTGTCTCCCTTACTTTATCGTTCTTACTCGTTACTTGCTATTACTTCGTCTCAACAAACAACATCGAAGAAGAATTGAAAAAGTTGGCATACTCAATTCAACCCCCCCCCCTTCTTGAGTATATCTAGCTCAATAGACTCTTCAATTGGTATCAGAGCCTCGTGCTCTTGAAAGCCTTACAGCTTGAGATTGATCCTTCTATTGATTTCTAATGGATTCAAAACACCTTAAGTGTCTATCTTCGATGAAAAAAACTATAGCTTGTGGAAGAACATGATGACCCATTAGGTCAAAGGATGTGACTGGGAATGCTGGAAGATAATTCAAACTGGACCAAGAAAGATCTTGGTTGCATCTGCAAATGGAACCACATATGAGAAATCAGAAAGTGATTATGTGGAAGCTGATTACAAGATTGCTGAGAAAAATTCAAAAGCCATGAGTCTACTTCAAAACGGTATGATTACTTCTGAATTTGATCGCTTCTCTTCTTGTAATTCAGCTAAAGAAATATGGGATGGCCTAGAACTTGCCTACGAAGGTACCTCCGCAGTCAGGAAACATCGTATAGACTTGCTTATTCAACGATATGAACTTTTCACTATGGAAAAGAATGAATCGATTGATAGCATGTCTGCACGATTCTCTTGCATACTTAATGAACTGCGGAACCTTGGTAGGAAGTATGATTCTGAGGACATCGTCAGAAAGGTCCTTAGAAGCCTTACCAAAAAGTGGCAACCTAAAGTCACTGCAATTGAAGAAGCTCGTGATCTCTCGACCATGACTTATCAAGAACTTATTGGATCTCTAATGGCCCATGAGATCATGCTGAATAGAGATGATGATGATCATCCTAAAAACAAAAACATTGCCTTACATCTTACAAGCCTCTATAAGCGAAGAATGCGAACCTGAACTGGAAGATGAAACAGTTCTATTCGCAAGACGCTTTAAAAAGGCAGTCTTCAAAGGTAGATTTACCAAATCAAACAATAAAACAAATGACAAGAAAGAGAATGACTCTAAGCAAACCTTCTTCAAATGAGGGTGCTTTAAATGTGGTGATCAAGGACATATGATCAAGGACTGTCCAAGCTGGGACAAAATTAAAGACAAATCCAAACGAGATAAGACCAAGACTGAATTCAAGAAGGTTATGCTCGCATCTTGCTGGGGAGAATTAGGTTCCGAAGATGACGAAGACTATGAAGAAGAGGAAGTTGCTAACCTGTGCCTAAGCAATGTAAGCTTGGATCTAATCTCCGACGATCATGACTCATCACAATTCTGCCTCTATGGAGAATCCGATTCAAAAGATGAAGACCAAGAGGTAAATTTTTTACAGCTTAAGAGTCAAGTTAAAAATTTATCTAAGTCTGCATTAATTAATTATTTCGAACAAACCTTAGACCAATGTCACGAACAAAGTCTTGAATTAGACGAATTGAAGGAACAAATCCTTGACATTGCAGAGGAAAATCAACTCTTAAAGGCCAAAGCTAAGAAACTGAAATCCAAAGTTAACATTGATACAAATGTTAAATTGGAAACAGTAATGTCTGAGAAGAAAATTCTTGAGTCTAAATTTACAGCCAATGAAGTTGTAATCTCAAAATTAAAACTCAACATTAAAGAGCTTGAATCTAAGATTATAGCTAATGAAGCTATAACCTCAGATTTAAAAAGGTCTAATGAACTTCTAAAGAGTAAACCTACGCCAGTGGTTGTAGATGAAACTCATCAAGAAGAAGTTGAAATCCTCGAGCAAAAGATCATGGATCTAGAATTCAACATAACCAAAATTAAAAAGGAACATGCAAAGATCGTGTTCAATTTTAATAAGGATATTCAAGACTTGAAAGAATCTAACAACGTTGACCACTCCTCCTGCATAAAAGAAATAGATTCCTTAAAAGACCTTCTTCTTCATGCTCGTAAGGTTCACGAAAACTGGGAAGGAAGTACTAACGTACTAAACTTCCTAACTGAACAATCTGATAACAACATGAAGATGGGCCTAGGACATGAGTGCTATGGTAGGAGAGACCATTCTAAATGTCAACAAAAACCTGATGAACGTGAATTTAGAAAAAGAAAATATGTAGACTTGGCTGAATATTTAATTTGTACTTATTGCGGTCATAATGGACACCTACGAGAAAAATGTGTAAAACACGCACTCGACTTCAAAACTGGAGTCAAATTTGTCAAATCTCTAGGTATACCAAATGATTCCATATCTATCATTGATAGTGAAGAAAGCAATGAAAAGGTTGAGGAAAGAAATAATGACCATAGATGGTTCTATGACATGTCTTTTAATTACGCAGAAAAGAAAAATAGAACCACTCAAACTCCTAAACCTACAACCTACAAGCTAAGAAACAAAACCCAAAGACTTACACTAGATCAACAAAACCTAACTACCACAGATCCAAGAGACCTCTAGTAAGACAAGTCTGGGTTAAAAAGGATGATGTTTTTATTGTCACTAACTCTAAAGGACCCAAGTATGCTTGGGTACCTAAGTCCTGTCTTTAAATTACACTGTGCAGATAATCGCTAAAGAGAATAACCTATGGTACCTCGACAGTGGATGCTCTCGACACATGACAGGTGACGCCAACCTATTCACTACCTTAGAACCATTTGACGGAGGAAAGGTCACCTTCGGTGACAACAAAAAGGGAAGGTAATAGGTTTCGGTAAGATAGGCATCTCATCTTCTCACTCTATTAGCGATGTATATCTGCTAAGCGGTCTTAAACATAACTTAATTAGTATATCCCAATTATGCAACAAAGGAAACAAAGTTGTTTTTCATACAAATGTTTGTCGTATAATTATGGAAGGTACAAGTAAAGTTATTCTTGAACGACATAGAAAGAAAAATGTGTATATGATTGATTTAAACGTTGTGCCTACTGACTCTCTCTCATGTATGAAAGTTACGTTAGATGATCCATGTCTCTGGCATAAGAGATTTGGGCATATTAGTTCTCTTATTCTTAGCAAATTGAAGAGATGGGACTTAGTCGAAGGTCTTCCCAAGATCAAATTTGATCAAGAAAAGATGTGCGACACATGTGCACGATGTAAACACGTCAGATCATCCTTCAAACCAAAAAGAATAGTAAGTACTAACCAAGCTCTTGACCTAGTACATATGGATCTCTGTGGCCCTATGAAGGTAAGAAGCAGAGGCGGTTCCAGGTATGTTTTCGTTCTAGTTGATGATTATTCTAGATTTGTTTGGCCAATCTTTCTTCATTCTAAAGATGAAACATTTGATGAATTTGTTAGTCTTATGAAACTTGTTCAAAACAAATTAAAAACTAATCTAGTAACTATTCGAACTGACCACGAAACTGAATTTGACAACCATGCTTTTATTGAATTCTGTAAATCCAACGGTGTTGGACATAACTTCTCTGCACCTAGAACACCACAACAAAACGGAGTAGTAGAACGCATGAACAGAACCCTAGAAGACATGGCTAGAACAATGCTTCTTTGCAGTGGCCTACCTAGAAAATTTTGGGCTGAGGCTATTAGTACAGCTTGCTATATTCATAATCGTGCTATGATTAGACCTATCCTTAAAAAGACACCTTATGAAATTTTACGTGGTCGTAAACCTAATATATCTCATCTAAGATGTTTTGGGAGTAAATGCTTTGTTCATAACAATGGTAAAAATCACTTAAGGAAATTTGACCCTAGAAGTGATGAAGCAATTTTCATAGGATATTCTGATCATAGTAAGGCCTATAAAGTTTTTAACAAACGTACCCTATGCAGAACCTGACTGGATAGTCGTCATGCAAGAAGAACTACAACAATTCAAGAGGAATAAAGTATGGCATCTCGTTCCTCATCCAAAAGATAGATCAGTAATTGGAACAAGATGGGTATTCAGAAATAAATTAGATGACTCTGGAGTCATCGTACGTAATAAAGCAAGATTAGTCGTTCAAGGATACAATCAACAGGAAGGGATCGACTATGACGAAACCTTTGCTCCTGTTGCTCGTCTTGAAGCAATTCGCTTGCTCATAGCATTTGCTGCACACAAAGGAATGAAATTATTTCAAATGGATGTTAAAACTGCATTCCTTAACGGATATCTTCAGGAGGAAGTCTATGTCGAACAACCTCCTGGATTTCCTGACAGCAAACTAAAAGACCACGTATACAGATTGGATAAAGCTCTCTATGGGCTGAAACAGGCCCCTCGAGCATGGTACGACAGACTATCATAGTTTCTTTTGGAAAGCGGATTCAAGAGAGGCTCAGTAGATAAGACACTATTTCTGAAAAGCGAGAAATCCAACCTTCTAGTAGTCCAGATCTACGTTGACGATATTATATTTGGTTCAACCAACAAAAAGTTGTGCCAATACTTCTCAGAGTTGATGACATCCGAGTTCGAGATGAGTATGATGGGAGAATTAAAATTCTTCATTGGTCTTCAAATTCAACAAACGAACGAGGGTATCAAAGTCCATCAACAAAAATACGTCAAAGAGCTAATAAAGAAGTTCGGGATGGAATCCTCTCATCCTATGCCTACTCCAATGGTAACAGATAAGAAACTCACCAAAGACGAGGACGGTAAGTCAGTAGATGAAACTACTTATAGAGGTATGATTGGCTCACTTCTTTATCTTACTGCAAGTCGTCCAGAGATAATGTTTAGTGTCTGCGTCTGTGCTCGGTTCCAATCTGCACCAAAAGAATCGCATATGATTGCGGTTAAAAGAATTCTAAGGTACCTAATCGGAACATCAAAATTATATCTATGGTATCCTATTGACTGTAATTTTAACCTATTAGGATATTCAGATGCGGATTATGCAGGTTGTTCTTTAGACAGGAAAAGTACTTCTGGACTTGCGACTTTCGTTGGACCATGTATTATATCATGGGCATCCAAGAAACAAAATTCAGTCGCCTTGTCAACTGCAGAAGCTGAATATATTGCAGCCGCACTGGTATGTTCTCAACTACTATGGTTAAAACAGCAATTACTCGATTATGGTATTGACGTGGGATGTGTGCCTATATTATGTGACAATACGAGTGCTATTATAATATCTAAAAACCCGGCTCAGCACTCGAGAACAAAACACATAGAGATTAGACATCACTTCTTACGTGACCATGTAGAGAAGAAAAACATTAAGTTGGAATTTTGTAGTACGGAAAAACAATTGGCAGATATTTTTACTAAACCTTTGGCTAGGGAACGATTTGAGACTTTGTGATTGAAAATTGGTTTAATCGGTGGCACCTAATCGATCTTAAGAGCTGAAAATAACCCAATGACTGACTATGAAAAAGATAGAATTATATGACTGTGTCCGTATATTCCGCTGCATGCCTATGTGTGTTATTTTTTATTAAATGCTCAAATTTTGGTTATATCTTGCTACATGTTATACGAATGTAGACAACCAATTTCTCAGATCAAATTAATAATATTCACATATTAATAATTTATGCTCCCAATTTTATATTAATAATATATAAGCATAGCTACGTATCTCAAATACGTAACTTATAATAAAATCGTACTTACCAAAATCACGTAACAAGAAAATCGTAAATTTACGTTTTTATCTAAGCTTAATATCTACCCTACCTACCCCACATGATAACCCCACCTTTTCCACTTACACACCCTACCTATAACCCTATAACCGTCACATGCCTTCTTACACTAACCATCATTCACCTCACCATTATTACCCCTCCTTATAACCGTCTCCCTCATAAAAATACAATCCCCATTCCAAATCACCATTAAAACTAAAACTTCAAAACCTTATACTAAACTCCGTTATCCCATACCGACATCATGCCACCCATCTCTGCTAGACGATCAACCCGTAACAAACCACGTTCTCCAAGAACTCCAACACCCACACCATCACCACCACCTTCGCCTGAACCGATTGCTGTCACGATTCCCAAATCAGAGACATGCAAAAGAAGAAGGATGAGTAAAGGAAAATCTGTAGTCGAAGAGGATTTTTCTGAGTTTGCTCATCAACCCCGCATTTTACTTCGTGATGCCTCCGGGGAAGCTACCCGGGAAGGGTTGGAGAAAGTGCATATGACCAAAAGCGAAGGTATGATGATTGAACGTTTACTTCCGTACTCCATTCACGCGGGTCGGTTCTATCCGACTTCTTGGGTCGATGAGTCTAAATCTTTACAGTTCTTTAAAGATTTCTTGAATTTTCAGAGTTGGGTGTACATTAGCAACTTCTCTGGTCTAAGCTTTCCTATAGAGTTAGTCCAATTTTTTTGCTTCTGTTAACCTTGTTAATGAACAGCTGCATGCGATTGTGAATGGGAGAGATGTGGTGTTGGGTATTAAGGATGTGTGTCGAGTGTTTAAATTTAAGAATGAGGGATTAAATCTTGACCCGAGTAAAAAGTGGTCAGTTGTTTCAAAAGAAGAAAAAATGGAAATAAAGAAGTATTTTGACCCTCATGCAACTGAGGTTAGTCCCCTATTAACGAGTTCTTTCGGTCCTAAACTCAAGTTCTTTGTGAATTTTCTATGGAACTCTGTTTTACCACGTCGAGGGGGTCGAGATAAACTTAGTTTTTGTGAAGCCGTGGTACTATATAACTGGTTAACTGGCTCGAAAATTAACCTTGCTACTCTGTTTTTTGTGAAAGTTGCGCATGTCTCGAGCATTTTCACTAAAGATCGTCACTGTACTACCTTAGATATCCCATATGGAATGTGGATTTCTGCTCTATTGCTTGATATTGGTGTCATAGATGTTAGTAGTTACGGGGTTGTACCTCGTGATCAGATGAACGACAAATTAATGAATTTAATGGGATTGCTCGGGAGAGATGGTGTCTTGTTGTTTGGACGTGAAAACAGTGATGAGAAGGGGAGTGGGAATCTGGAAGTTCTTGAAGGGAAAGTTGACAAATTGTGTTCGGTTGTGGCTGGGTTGAAAGACACGAGGTCCGAGAATGGTAACGGGTCGGGGATACATGTTGGTATACGGGAATGGATGGAGAAGGTCAATGAAAGCCTCGTAAAACTCACCCGTGAAATCAAGTTCGTAAAAGCGGAGATTATTTGGGTGAGTGATCGTCATCACTTTTTGACGACTCAAGGGGGTGCGTTGGTTCAAGATAGCCGCGGATTACGAGAAGACGGAGCGAAGTGTTTGGAGGCGGTAAAAACTCTTAGTCTTAAGGTCCTCAATTTCGAGCGTGCCATTGATTCCCAAGGACGCAATGTGGCGAGTTGTCTTGACCGTCTTGATTCATTGGAATATCGTACCCGTCCCGAGTTCGTTAATCCTCATATCATCCGTCATCCCGCGTAATTTCGGTCACTGTTTTAATACTAACCTTTGTTTTGCAGATTTGGGTTTGGATTGTGCGAAAATTGGTTTGGGCCGTGTGGTGGTGTCCGGCCTTACTAGCCCATTACTTACCTTTGCCTTTAATTCCTTTTCCTTAACAAACAATTTCATCTTGTTATCTTTTGTGTCTGGCCCAATTTTCCTTTATCCTCAATTCGGCCTAGATGGCTTTGTATTATACTCTTACTTTACCTATGCCCTACTACTTTCAGCCCAAGTGGCTTATACTTTGATTCGGCCCATTAGGCTTTCTTTTGGTTATTCGGCCCATTTGGTATTGTAGTATATGGTTGTGTGTCGTCTTTCCGTTCGTATTTCGTGTTTGCATGATTTTAATTACGTTTGTATATTTGATTTAGAATTACATGCTTAGGTTTGTTTCGTATTATATCATTCTAGTCGTTTTATGTCTTTGTTTCCGTCTTTTCAATGATGTCAAGAGGGGGAAAAGAATGCGATCTAGATTACGAATTTGCCTAAGATTGCTCCTTGTCGTAACGTATTGTCTCTCAAAGTTCTTTAAGAAATTGGTTTTATTTAAAGATAGAAACCCTAGTTGATCTATATTATAAAAGACCAATATTATGTTGAGGGGGAACGTTATTACATTACACTTAGACACGATTCTAGATAAGACTTGCCATCATTAAAAAGGGGGAATTTGTTGAGTAATATATTCGATATAAGTAATATATTGTTTTATGTTTTAATAATGACAAGTCTAAATAATTATGTTTTATATGCATATGCGTGTAATCGTGCGTTTAAGTGTACAGTTAATTATAGAGCGAAGATCGTAGTTTAATAAAGTATAAATTCAATCGAAGATTGAAGAAAGATCAAGCTCATGTCAAGTGTCAAGTCTTTTTGAAGATTTACAAGACAAAAGTTTTATTACAACCTCAAGAGTTCTTAAGTTATAGATCGTACCTATAACTGTCGAAGAAATGAGATTTGCGTGAAATAAATCAAAGCGTGTAGATTTATGCGTGCTATTAATATATTATTATATATTAATTTAGTAATCTTAGAAACGGTTTTTAAAATAGAAATATTCTTTAGTTAACAAGAATTAAAATATTTATCTTATGAGGTAAATATTAATTCTAAAATGCTAAGAATTTTATTTTAACCGTTATTGTCAAAATTCAAAATTCCTAGGGAAACGTGCTTCGAGAAATATGTCTCGAAGAACATGGTCTATGAAACGTGCGTTGGGAGTCGTGCATAGGAAAGCGTGCCTCACGTTTTTCTATACGAATTCTAATACGTCTCATATTATCTTTATGGTTAATTAAATAAATAAACTTGTTTATTTAATCTACTTAAAGATTGACTAGGATTTGATTAAAAATATAATTTATTATATCTTGACAAGAATTAGGAATTGACTTTAATTAGGATACTATATTTTATGATATAAGGTTTCCTAAATCAAATGGGTTTTTGGAAATATTATCTTATATCTTAAATTAATATTATCTTACTAGAGTCCTTTCCCAAATCAAATAAGATTAAGCTTTAAATATTACCTAGAATATATATTCTAGATAAAGTAATATTCCTAAACTATCTAGGATTAAACCTAGATCTAAATTAGTATATATATGCGCTTAATGACACACGCCAAAACCAACGAAATACACACGCCTCACGCAAATCAAGAAGTAACGAACGTAATCTCTCATACGTCTCGTTTTCCGTGCCAATCATTGTCAAATCTCGTAATCAAGACTACAAGCTTTGAAGAAAGTTCTTACACGTTCAAAGATCATTAAGTACAAGAAATTGTTGAAGACTTTATCTTAATTGCTTAAGATAAAATTCGAGTATTTAGCGGTACTCATTGTAAGCAAGTATTTCACGGTACTTGTCGTAGCTAGATATTTTACGGTATCTAGATTGAGTTACAACTAACATCAAAGTTGTACGAGTTGGGTTGATAAAATTGTAATCCGGAGAAGGTACTAATTTTATTAATCGAGAATAGTGGACGTAGGTTTCGATTTGTGAAACTGAACCACTTCAAAAGATCGTGTCTCCCTTACTTTATCGTTCTTACTCGTTATTTGCTATTACTTCGTCTCAACAAACAACATCGAAGAAGAATTGAAAAAGTTGGCATACTCAATTCAACCCCCCCTTCTTGCGTATATCTAGGTCAATAGACTCTTCAGATGACATCTTTGTGTATTCGAAGAATAGAGAAGAGCATGCTAAGCATTTGAGCTTAGTGCTGCAGACTTTGAGGGATCATCAATTGTATGCCAAGTTGAGTAAGTGCGAGTTTTGGCTCGAGAAAGTTGTTTTTTTGGGCCATGTGGTGTCTAAGGAGGGTGTGTCTGTTGACCCTGGCAAAATTGAAGCCGTTTCGAAATGGGAACGACTGAGGAATGTGGCCGACATTCGTAGTTTCTTAGGTTTGGCTGGTTATTACAGGAAGTTCGTGAAAGATTTTTCAAAGATAGCAAAACCGATGACTTCGTTGATGCGGAAAGAGAATAGATTTGTTTGGGATGAGCTGTGAGAAGGCATTTTTATACCTGAAGGAGCGCCTGACTACAGCTCTTATCCTTACCTTGCTAGAGGGAAGTGAGAATTTCGAGGTTTACACTGATGCTTCTAAGAAGGGCTGGGATGTGTGTTGATGCAGAATGGGAGAGTGATCGCTTATGCTTCTAGGCAGCTGGAGCCTTATGAGGAGAATTATCCGACGCATGATCTGGAGCTGGGAGCGGTAGTTTTTGCACTTAAGCTGTGGCGACATTATCTTTATGGAGCTACATTTAAGGTGTATTCTGATCATAAGAGCCTGAAGTACATCTATACTCAGAGGGAACTAAACATGCGCCAGAGGAGATGGATCGAGCTTATTGGGGATTACGATATGAAGATTCTGTATAAGGAAGGAAAGGCTAATGTTGTGGCTGATGCTTTGAGTAGGAAGTCTGTTCACGCTCTATCCACAGCTATGTCCAGACTGAGTATGTATCGTGAGTTAGGACAAATGGGTATCGCAGTGATAAGGAAGGGAGAGACCATGGGGGATTTGACGATCGAGCCTGAGTTATATTCCGAGATTCGAGAAAGTCAGAAGAGTGATCCTAGAATTCAGAAGTGGCGTGAGGCAGTGAGCAAAGCTAGTAATGCAGAGCCATATTCTAAGTTCGAGGTTCACGGAGATGATATTTTGAGGTTCGATGGGAGATGGTGTGTGCCTGAAGATGAGGAGCTAAAGAGAAAGATTATGGTCGAAGCTCATTCTACACCTTATTCCGTTCATCCTGGAGGGGATAAGTTGTACAAAGATCTGAAGAAAGCTTTTTGGTGGCCAAAGATGAAGCAAGAGGTAGCTGAGTTTGTTTCTCGTTGCTTGGTATGTCAGAGGGTGAAAGGGGAGCATAAGAGACCGCAAGGGAAGTTGCAACCTCTGGATGTACCTGAGTGGAAGTGGGAAAGCATTTCCATGAATTTCATTGTGCGCTTACCGAGGACTTCAAAGGGAAATGACATGATTTGGGTGATTGTTGATAGACTGACTAAGTCAACCCATTTCATTCCGATGAAAGAGACTTGGAGTAAAGCTGAGTTGGCAAAGGCTTACATCAAGTATGTGGTGAAGCTACATGGGGTGCCCAAGGATATTGTTTCTGATCGTGATTCCAGGTTCATCTCTAAGTTTTGGCAAGACTTACAGTCATTGATGGGTACTACCTTGAAGATGAGTACAACCTTTCACCCGGCGACAGACGGTCACGGAGAAAACTATCCAGACTTTGGAGGATATGCTGAGGGCTTGTGTGCTAGAGTTTGGAGGATCGTGGGAGGACAGACTTGATTTGATAGAGTTCTCGTACAACAACAGCTACAACGCTAGCATTGGGATGGCTCCTTTTGAGGCGTTGTATGGACGGAAGTGTAGGAGTCCAGTTTGTTGGGATGATCGAGCTGATGCGGTAACTTTGGGACCTGAGATGATTCAGGAGATGATAGCTCAGGTCCAGGTAATTCGACAGAAAATGAGAGCGGCCCAAGATAGACAGAAGAGTTATGCTGATCTAAAAATGAGTGACATCACATTCGAGGTGGGAGAGAAAGTTTTACTGAAGGTGTCACCTATGAGAGGAGTGATGAGGTTTGGCAAGAAGGGCAAGTTGAGTCAAAAGTTCATTGGGCCATTCGAGATTTTGGAACGAGTTGGTGAGGTAGCCTATCGATTAGCTCTACCACCAGCGTTATCCAGAGTGCATAATGTGTTTCATGTTTCACAACTGAGGAGATATATCAGTGACCCTTCGCATATCCTTGACCGTGAGGTCATCAAGGTCGATGAGCAGTTGACCTACGAGGAGAAACCCAAGGAAATACTTGACAGGAAGGTGCGGAAAACCAGGAATGGGGAGACCGTGCTTGTCAAAGTATTATGGACAAATCATAATGTCGAGGAAGCTACTTGGGAGACTGAGGTTTCGATGAGGGAAAAGTATCATGAGCTGTTTACTTGAGGTATGTTACGAGGACGTAACCTTTTTTTTAGGAGGGTAGAATGTGACAATTCGTGTTTTAAAGTACTTTTATTAGCTTCTAATGTTATATGGTGTCATTTTCCGTGTTTGCTACATGCTTTAATGATCAGTTGTGTTGACCTTGGGATGGTGAACTTCGGGACGAAGTTCATTTTAAGGGGGAGTAAAGAATAAGAATATTTGTTAATTTTGTAATACTCCGTATTTTTATTTCGTTTTATTTTATTTTAATTTTGATTATCTTGGATGTCGACGGGTTATAATAAAAATAGGTGTTTATAAGCGATATTAGATTGTTGAATGAGGCGTCTTAGGTGTAGTGTTTCGGGTCGTGTATGTGTGTATTTTAACAAAACCGAGTCATGGTCATATTATTTGGGTATTGGAGTGCGTGAGTTACTGATCCATACACGAAAAACCATGCTCATGGGCCTAGGGTTGCGTGTCAAACACAACCCACACACTAGCTTCATAAATCTGAAATCAGAATTCCAGATATACCATGACTGCCGCCCTATTTAAGCACCCAAATTAAACCCTATTCTAACCTAAACGACTCTCACACGCACACAACATCAACAGCCGCCACATCCGAGTTTTCAAAAGAAGGTCTGTCACGGTGGTCAGAGAGTCCTAGGGGTGGTCGTTGGCAAGGGCAAGGAGGTATGCTCACAGTGTTGCTTCATTCTTTTTCGTTTGCAGTCATGTTTTGAATCGAATTGTATCATGAACATGTGTTTATAGTTTCTGTTCTTAGCATACTTTTAATCTTGGATGTATAATAGTTGTTGTTGGATCCCATAGAAGTCGTCGTTGGCCGTAGGTGACCGCCGGAGGTGGTGGTGTAGTTGTAGTGTCAGAATATGTTAATCGTTTTTCCAAAATTCCGTTTTATGTATGAATGTTTTAATTGAATTCGAATCCTTATGTGTACGTGTCTGGCATGGGTGTATGGGTTGTTTGAATGAGTGCAGTCAGGGGGAATATATGGTGGTTTTTGTGGTGACTATTGGTGTGTCATGGTGGTGATAAAGCAGGGTTCGAACAGGGGTGGTACTAACAGTGGGTCGTGGCTGTTTCTGAACAGTCTCTGAACTCGATATTTTACGCTGAATCTCATTCCAGTTTTGTTTACAATCGCCTTAGATGTATTAGTAGATTATTATAGGGTAGTATGAAGTCGGTGTTGGTGGTTTTTGTGGTGGTTCGTAGTGGTTGCAGGGTGTTTTAAAGCGGGATTTGTTTTGCTACCAAAAACCGTAAAAACGAGTGCTGTGGTGGTGTGGCTGTTTCTGCACGTCTGTTTGGTGGCGTGTGTGGCTGATGATGGCCACTGACCTCCTCCCTGGGATCACCACCGCTCAGGGGCGAGCCTGGTGGTGCCAGTGGGGAGGCCAGGGGCTTCGGTGGGTGTTGGTAGTGGTGGTTGTCAAGGCTGTCGGCAGGTTATAAGTGCGGTCTGTTCGTGTGTCGTGTTTTCTTTTCGCGTGTTTCAAATTGGGTTTTGGTTGTGCGTAGTCATTAGTTTGATAATCATCATCATTATTATTTATCATGGTTATTATTATTATTATTATTATTATTATTATTATTATTATTATTATTAGTATTGTTTTATTATTATTGCTTAAGTGTATAATTGTTTACTTATAATTTTTACTAAGGATATTCTTAAGAGTTGGTAATTCGGGTTAGTGATATTATTAGTAGTATTAATCATGTTTTAGTAATTTAGTCTAATTATTGTTGTGTAGCTATTCGTAATTATATTGTTGTGATATTGATTTGGGTGTTAGTCATTTAATTGATCATATGCTATTTTTAGTAAGTACTGTATTTAGTAAGCCATATGTTTTTGGTAAGTCTATATATATAAGTTATAATTAGTATATAATAATTGTATGTTATGGGCATGTTGTATGTGGATGTTTTCACAATGTGTTATAGGTATACCAGTTAGGAACATGATCACGTGATTTTAGTAGCATTGTTTGTATGAGTAGGAATTGATATGAATAATAATTTATAGGAACGGAATTCGAGGTGGAATACTTCTAGAGGGTGATTTCATTTGCAGACTTGCTATACAGGTAGGTTACACTGGTGTTTATTCTGTATTGAGTTATGTGTGGATGTGCATTGTACGTGATGAATGCAAGTATGAGTTCTGAGCATGATATTTATTTATTTTAGAGTTGCATTCATAAGCATGACACATGCATTGGTTACTGAGTAAGATATCGATCAGATATTGTTCTGATGTAAAGCCCAGGGTGGTTCTGCAGACCAGGCGTGATGTCTTATCAGCTAATGAGCTGGTGTTCGGTGACGAACGATTATAGTCTGCCGGGAGGTTCGGTATGGCTTGGTGCAAGGGTATGAGAATGAGATTTTGATTAAGCTCAAGCATGTCATAAGCATTTGCATATCATTATACGTTGCATTATTTATTGTTGTGTTATCCTACTCAACCGCGAGGTTGACAGTGTATTCGTGTTAACCTACGATGATCCGGAATGGGGAGTAGATCTTTCAGGTCAGAGACATGTGGACTAGGACTGGGCATGGAGGAGAGACATGGACTAGACCTACCTAGCTATAGATCACTTAGCTTCTTCATAGTTGAACACTTATTTATTTCAGTTGTTTTGGAAGTATTTTGGACTATGCCTTGTAATAGTTTTCAGCTTAATCATTTATATTTAAAGTACTGTGTTTCTTTCACTGTGAATATCTACTACCCTGGTTTATCCAGGATGGTAACGGTCCTATTTACTCTGGAAGTCCTAGTTCAGGCTCCTAGGTAAATGGGGGTGTTACAAATTTGTTATAACTAATTAGGAGTAGGATAGTTATCATATTATAAGGAGTCCTAATAAGAGGACATCTCTTTGGAGTTGTATTTATGCTAGACTTTGTACATGGAATAGTCATTCATTCAATATCAATTATGATTATTCATCTTTCTTGTTCATCTTTTATCAGGATTGATGATTTTAACAACGGCTTGTGTTCAAAACCCGTTGTTATTAGTATCAATGACAACGATCATTTTCCTCATAACTGCGCTGTTATTATTTTCTTTCTTTTAAAAAAAATGAATAATATTAACAACAATATTACAGCAGCAATATTACATCAACAATATTACATCAGCAGTATTACAGCAGAAACAAAATAAAGCAAGAAACAATACAACAACAATATTACAGCAACAATACTAACAATAACAACAGCAACAACAATAGTAACAATAACAACAACAACAACAACAATAATAGTAACAAAATAAATCAAGAAACAAACCCAACAACAACAATATTAAATTCACGAAGAACAACAATATTCTTAATACATAACAACAACAATATTGTTAATAAATAATAAACCATGAGAAGCCATGAGAGGCCATCCGGTAGCAGCAATATATATTACATTAAAAAACGAAATAACAAAAAAATAAAACTGGATACTTCCGCAAAATATGAGAGGCAACTCAGGAAGCTACGCACTTAAGTGAGTAGCAGCATAAAGCGCAGCCACGACTATGTCAAAAGGGTTATAAATTTCTACATTAGCAGCGACCTGAGCATTACGCTGCAGGTCTGCAGAAACTTCAACATAATTAACCGGCCCGCGAAGCTGATGGTTGTCACGGCGTGTTGCCACCCACAGATAGGGCTCATCACCTATATTATTATACCTTCTTGCAAGCCGATCAGCTCTGTCATGGTTCTTCAATTCAAACATTCAATTCAAACATTCAATTCCCTGCAACTTAAACACAATTCACAATCTTCAACACTCATCCCAAACTCAACCAAAGCTACTCTCAAGAAATCCCCATTTGTTGACCACAAAGACTTGACTTTAGATACCCAATAACCCGGGGTGCGAAGCCTATCCCTGACAACCGAAAAGCTCTTAGCAACGTAACAAACCCCCTCGAAATGGCCAGACATGTTGCTCATCACACAACAGTAGGGATGGGCATAGTCCACAGTTCGGCTTGTCGACATTCTGATTTATAGTAGGAAAAAAAAGAATTTTAGGTGGTAATTAGGGTTTTGATAAAGTATAGTTTAGGGTTATGACTGAATTCGCTTGAGATAAATGTTTATAGTATGAAATTTTTACCGTTTCACACAAGAAACAAGAAACAAATCCTAAAAACCCGATTGACAATAATTGTTCTTGTCATTTACGATAACTTTTGTTCACAACATGCTTCAACATCATTCCAACAATAATACAAAATAAATAAAGGAGAATTAGACCTTTTTTTTTACCAGTACAACTTTAAACGAAATGAATCTGGCACCAAAAGGCCTGAAAATGACACCACCATTGTTCATTGTAAATTAACAAAATTAGGAAATTCAACAGCTTTATACGCAATGGAGATAACGGAGACGAATACCTGGTTTGTGTAGATGGCAAAGGAGATAACTGAGCGACTATGATGGATGTTGACGAAATAAAATAGTATTAATGACAAAGGAGATACATGGTTTGTATGGCTATAGTGTTTTATCGGAAATAAAAGCGGAGACAATTACGACAACGAAAGTGGTATAGTGTTTGTGCTTAGTGTTTGTGGTTGTGTTTGTATTTGCATCAATGCAATAACATTTGCTTTTAAAGGAATGATCGTTCAACTATTAACAACAGTTTTTAAAGGAATAACAGTTTTTATTAGTTTTCACAGAATTACGCCAAAATACAATAACTATTAACAACGGTTTTGACAGAATAACCGTTGTTATTATTGTATCTATTGACAACGGTTATAGTGTAAAAACTATTGTAAAAGTTAGTAACAACAGTCACATAACAAAAACCGTTGTTATTAAGTTTTAAAGATTTGCGCTATTGTCATTTTATCCAAATAACCGAGCCGGGTGGCAAAGCTTTTGGTCTGATTTACAAGTTCGCCTTTAACTTTGAATAACGTTAGGAGATAGAGGCGATGTTAGGGTAGCGTAGGTGGTTTTTGATTCCAAATGTTAGGAAAACAAATTGCAACTTGTGAAAATTCGGACCACTAGTACTCTAGGAGACTTTGAATGTGATAAGAGTTGAAGGTTTATAAGAGAGTAAATGTTGTGTCTAATTTACACGTTGGGCAAAATGTAACACTGTAATACCCCTCTCTTATAGATGCTGAAATGTGAACCAACTCGGCCGAGTAAGTGCAACTCGGCCGAGTAGATCGTACTCGGCCGAGTGGGTCTTACTCGGCCGAGTGGGTCTTACTCGGCCGAGTGTGTCTTTCCAGAAGTCAGGCCGCGGTTAAGTATATAAGTAAATCCGAAAACCATTTCTCACTTTTAACCTAAAATCAGAATTCACTGTGAGCAGTAATCTTCATCTCTTCCTCTCATTCCTTCCTAAGGTCTTAACAATAGTCTAGAAGCGTCGATCATATAGCTAGCCCGTATTCTATCAAGTAAGTGTTACTCTATCGTATTCGTATCATAGATTATGGTTGTTTTGTGAATAATCCATATGTATATAATCCTTAGGAGGAGGATTCGTAGAGGAGTGTTGGTAGGACGATTGTGCATTTCATCCTTCTGTGTTTGATGTTGCTGTTGAGGTAGGATTTCCCTACTCAGTTTAAGTGTAATTTTGATTGTGACGATACCATCGTATTATCTAATATCAATATGTTACTGTATTATTGTTTGAGATTGGGAACATATGTGTGGCACAGTTGCGGGAAACGGATTTCACTCCTACGATCGCTCTTCGTGGGACCCGCCACGGAGAGGATGTGCACATTAATGGTCTAGTACCCCTTGCCGCGAGCAAGTGGAGGATTGGTGTGGGGCTGAAGGCCGTCACTTGGTTTATGTGACAGTGATATCAATTATGGGAGATTATCAGATTGTGGTTTGCTATTGTATTGTAACCGTCTTATTACAGTAGTTTCTGATGCTTGTCCTCACTCATACGCATCCCAGGAACCTTCTCATGAGGTCACCCATCCTAAGACTACTTCGAGTCAAGCACGCTTAATTATGAAGATCTTTTGCATGGATAGCCATGAAAAAAAAGTGCACTTTGTTGATTTGAGGAGTACTTTCAATCCCTTTAAGCACTAGTTATATAAGCCTATCAATGAACCTCTTCAAGGGGTTACCCCACCTGAATAACACATTCGGTTCAGTGAAGTATTACAAACCCCAACTTGAAGAATGTAACGTCCTCGTTGCACCTGGCAGCATCTGACCGCAGCCAAGCCGAATTAGGAATCCTCTCCCGCTAGGTTAGTGACCCAGGTACTCCAGACCACAGGTGTAACACCCCCGAATTCTAAGGAGCCTTGACTAGACCTTGCTCAGTCAATAGAGGTGCTACCATCTCGGTTACCCGAGGAGTATATATCAAATAGACCATCAAAGAATAGTTTATGGTTCGTTACAGTGATTAGAGTATGAACATAAAAGAAAAATACAACTGTGGTAGCACTATACTCATAGCTAAGACCTACACAACCGACTCTTTCGTTGTCTCGTCCCCAACTAGCACATAAGCATTGGGCAACCTCACATCTAACATCCCTACCTGAAATCATCGCACTGCTCACCATTTACGTACAACAATGGATCACCGCATACACATACAGAAACACATACAAAACAACGTCAGTCTCACTACAATACAACCCATACTAAAGTAATAGATGATAACCACACCATTAGAGAGTAACAACATTAAATCTGGTCACATACAACTCACCGACCGTCTCCCACCACTGTACTGTCACAACATCACAACCAACCCACTGAGTCATCTCAGCGCATCATTCCTGCATGCACTTGCTCGTCGCAAGGGGTACCCAGATCATTAATGTGCACAACCTCTCCGTGGTAGGTCCCACGAAGAGCGATCGTAGGAGTGAGAGACGTTCCCCGCAACGGTCCCTCACATATGTTTCACTCTCTCAATCTCATAACCACCACCGTGGCCACACCAATCACATACAGTAATCATGATACAATAAACACGACCATAACATAGATACCACATAACCAACACAAGTACTTGACCGAGTAGGATCACCTACCTGAACACAATCATCCAAGAACTTTTCACGCGGCCCTTGACGACATACATGGCTCCCACTATGACTCATCTTGGTGGCGGTGTTGGGTCTCGGATCGAGTCTACCCGATGGTGAAGGCCTCTTGACATCCATGGGGTTTTCAAGGGAATAGGGAGCGAGGAGAGGTGGAGAATTCTTTCTTTTTGTTTAGGGTTACGACTTCTGACACTGATAATGAATTGTTTTAATTTAATTCTTGACGCGGAAACATGCCCACTGGAAACAACGCACTCGACCGAGTAGAGCTCACTCGGCTGAGTTGGACTTACTCGACCGAGTGAGTCTTACACGATCGAGTTGGCGTACTCGACCGAGTGAGTCTTGCTCGATCGACCAAGTCCACCCCCAACCCAACCTCCTTCCTATGGAAGATCTGTCTCTGTATTCCTAAGTCGCCCTCCATCTCAGATGGTCCATGGTTTCGGGTCTGGCACAGGGTCTTTAAACCCGAGTGTTATAACAGGCTCACCAAACGGTCGCAAGATTGCTCTGATACCATTTGTAACACCCCCACCCAAACCTAGGATTGGAAATATTAACCAAGGTAGCTCACCAGGCTGTGTACATGGCCCACAAATTAACATGGGTCCTTTCCAGCACATTTTGTCCTCACTCTTGCGCATCCCGGGAGCCTTCCCAGGAGGTCACCCATCCTAAGACTACTCCCAGCCAATCACGCTTAACTATGGAGTTCTTTTGCATAAATAGCCAGAAAAGAAAGTGCACTTTGTTGATATGAATAATACTTTCAATCCTTTTAAGCACTAGTCATATAAGTCTATCAATGGATCTCTTCAAGGAGTTACCCCACCCGAAATAACACATTCAGTTCAGTGGAGTATTACACAGTATGTTTTTTTTTTTTTTTGGTTTAAACCGGGGTGTCCACCGTCGACAACAGTGTATAATCCCCTCGCCGCGGGTGCTCTCACGAAGAGGTAAACGGCTGGCCAAAGTGTTGCTCCATTCCCATGGGCAGGGATCGAACCCCCGATCTCATGGTTAAGGGATGAGGTGAGCAACCACCACACCAAACACATTTGGTTTGAGTATTACACAGTATGTGAGAGAGGCATTATCCGTTTTCATCTTGTGACGGATATTGTCGTCTTCAATGAGAATATGTGCATTTATTTAACTTTATTTTGTAAAATGATTTTTTAAACATGGACAAATAGATTTTGGAGATAATTAATTTTATGTTTACCTTCTATCTATAATGGGTTGTAAAATATATTTTCATAGGTTTATACGACTCACAAGCGACTCTCAATAACGTTGGAGAGTCGAAGAAAAAGGAAAGTAATATTTGTTAAAATAAGATACACTTTTAATTTTAACACAATTACAGTGTGGAGTAAGAAGATTGGAGAGAGAAGATATTATTGATTATTATTGTGGATAGAGTAATTAAAAATGTAACACCCTCATAACCTAAGGCCTTTAAACAGGACCATCAAGCGATGAGGATATCACCATCTTAGTTTCCTGAGGCACAGTATAAGATAAACAGTCACAAACACCCATTAAAGTTAAAGTATAACTTTGTAAAAGAAGGTACAACCGTCTGTCAAAACATCTATGACCAAAGAAATACTAAAGTTCATTCGGAAGTTACGACTCAGGACCCTACAAAACTGGTGATCCCTCCTCCCAAGCCAGCAAGCAAGACTCATCTGCGAACCTGAGATCCTGCTCACTATTACATGGATCATCACAGTAAACAACAACAAGCGTCAGCAACTGAATAATAAGACGGATACGATGCTGAAGCACAACACACATATTATGTTCACAATATCACTACTGTCACTGATACACAACATCCGTGGTGGCCTTCAGCCCCACACCAATCTCCCCACTTACCGCAGCAAGGGGTACCTAGACCATTAATGTGCACATCCTCCCCGTGGCGGGTCTCACGGGAAGCGATCATAGGAGTGGGATCCGTTCCCCGAAACGGTCTCACACATTACCATTGGCTTCTCATACATCACACTATACATGGTAATACAATCATAATACAGTATCGTCACAACATAACCATACATTATTGAGTAGGGAAACCCTACCTCAAAAAATCAAAAAGAAGATGCCAACCAAATGCGTTCTACCAACGTTCCTCAACGAATCCTCCTCTTATGAATGATAGCTATATACAGTTACTCACTAATCACAACTAAGAACCACGATAATAAACTGATAAACAACACTTACTTGCTAACTACAAACTAGGTTAGATGATCGACGCTCCTATACTCTTGCAACGGACTCTTGACGGAAACTGAGAGGAAGGGGGGTGATAGGGGATTAGGGTTTTGTTTTCTGATTTGGGTAAGAATGAGGTTATAACCTCGGTTTGCTTTATATAAAAACTGCGGTCCGACGTCTGGAAAAGACTCACTCGGCCGAGTGCGACATACTCGACCGAGTGCCACCTACTCGGCCGAGTTGGCTCTCAACTCAGCTTCTGCCTAAAGGAACTCGGCTGAGTACCACATACTCGACCGAGTGCGACCTACTCGGCCGAGTATCACTTACTCGGCCGAGTTGATCTACAACTCAGCTTCAACTAAAGGAGGGTGTTACAATAATAACACAAATTCTCATCGAAGATGGACACTATCTATCACAAGCCGAGGACGGATAATGTCTCTCTCACAATATGCAAGTGACAAATAAAGTGGAACTTAAATGGAGCACCCCACTTGCCCTCACACTTGTGATATTATGAGAGGTTACTTTCCGTCTTCAGCTTGTGACGGATAGTAGTCATCTTTAATGTTAAAATAAGTAGTGTTGTGTGTAAAGTGAGGTATTGTTGTGAGTTAAAGTAGCTAAAAGTATATTAAAGTTTACCAAAAATGGATAATAGGACATTATTGTGACTAGATGTAAATAGAAATTGGGACCTTTATTTAGAATAGGAGGGAGTACTACTTAAAGAAAGATAAGTATGAGTAATTAGAAAATTAATTTGCAACAATAACAAGCTTACATCAAATACGACATCTAACATAGTATTTGTACCATAATTTGTATCGAATGGTAGTTATTAGTAAATTAAATTATATGTAGGTCAAATCTCGAGTTCTACCCTATTTACATTGGTATGATATTTCAGTAGGTCTCGTGAGAGACCGTTTCTTACTAATTTAGTGGGTGACATAACATGAAAACAAAAATTTTAGTGGGTCTCTCACCATCATGTGAGATGTCTCTCAATAACGCTATTGAGAGATCGTCTCTATGAAGTTTTTGTGATGATATTTTACATTATTCATTTATTCTCTTATACTCCCTCCTATTCATAGTAATTCCATACCTATTTTTTTTCCATCAATTCACAATACCTTTTCTATTTACTTTTTTGGTAAAATTTTATATATCTTTTAATCAGCTCACCCCACATCAATACCTCACAATACTCATATTTTATCCTTATCTTAATCACTTTATCTCACAACAATACCCCACAATATCTTCCCTCCCTCCAATCACCTAACCCACGTCCCACTACAATACTTTCCTCTTATTTAATCTATTTCCTTATTTTTGATCCATTTCCTTAATAGGGATTCTTATGTTGAATAAGAGGTACTATGAGTTATATCTAATGACACCATATGTTCACATAGGACCCGTGCATTTTTGTACAAGTTTAAAACTAGTTTATTTTGTAAATAGATATGGAATTACTATGTCACAATCAATAATAAAAGGGCCACACAAAAACAAATAAATGAGTACATATTGAAGATTAGTCTTTCAATAACTTAGTGAGAGACCCTCTCTCCCAAATTTTGATGATACTTTAAAGCATAAACATGAAAGTGGACACTTAGGTTCTTGGACTGACAAATTCCAATACGGCTCATGGTGCATTTTAGCACAACACGGGTTTGATGTGGCCAGCACGGTACGACACGACAAGGGGTCGGGCATGGACCGAAGCTTGAAAATGAAAATTGTGCCTTATCATAAGACACGATATACCCATGTGACACATTACTAAAATGGAGAAATAGTTTGCACAAGCACGAGACGAAACGCCATGAACCGTGAGTCGTGCATGAGTCAGCATTTCCATTTTATTAGCCCAACACGGCAAAACACAAAGCCTACATTTCTTATAAATTTGTGAATGGGACGTATCACAGTGAACCGACACGAAGCAGGCTAGCACAGCCTGAGTCCCGGACACAGCACACTTGGAAGTTCCAGTCTACGAAAAGATGCGGAGTGAGACTCAAGTTTCACACAACCATACTAAAGTAGTGTACTGCAGTCTGCACATACTTCACTCATGAACCCCACCCTAACACATTTGGCCCTTGACGCAGCCAAAAACCTGAGGAGACAACTAGAAACATCCGGATATTTAATTCACTCAAATACACAAAAAAACATCACAACGGAAACACACTAAATATATATACCTCCAAAATCAATTCTAATAATTTACAATCACAAAAACGAACTGTATATATGATTGAAACGACAATGGACATGGAAATGACAGAGGTGGTAGACACGGCCGACCAACCTACTAACGCTGCCGAAACTCCTCAAGACGACGTCGCTGGAAGCTTCCTAGCTATGGCACGCCAACTTGTCGATCAAGGCCTGCCTTCTCAAGCTCTTCAAGCGGTAATTTTACGCCCTTATTTTCCTGTTTTCCCTCTTTATCTATTGAATGGAATTTTTACTGCTGTTTTTTACAATTCGATTAAATTGTTTTTGTGCAAGTTTTACTTTGCGTGTTTGTAGTGGTTTAATTTTTGTGCATTTGATTTTTGTGGAAGAAATGATTGTTTGTTCCCTTCGCGTATTATTGAGTAATTGATGTTGAATTGTGTATGTTGTTATAGCGGAACTGAGATTTGAAGTTAGGGCAAACTATTGGTGCAATAAGGTAAACTAGACAGAATATAAATTTTGGATGAAAATATTAGAATTTTCGTTGTTATGGAGACTGCCTCTGCCAGAGTGTCAGTCCCCTCTTAGTTTCCCTATTTGTTCTTGAATGTTGAATGTCGATATGATCATTAGTGGCAGGACTGGGATTTGTAATTAGGGGCGAACTATTGGCGCAATTAGATTAACTAAAAAGATAATTTAAATTGATCAAAATTCAAAATTTCGTTGTTAGGGATGACTGCCTTTGGCCCTGTGCTAGTTCCCTCTTAGTTTCGCTATTGATGATCATACCAAGTGTGATTAAGAGTAAGGATCTTAATTTATGTAGGTATGGGATGAATTAAGTGTCATATTAGCAAGCAACTCATTTTGGAGCCTGAGGTTTCCTAGGTTAGGACAAATTATGGTTTGAACACTACGAGGAAGATTTGTGATCAAATAATTGATTTTCATTGTCTTGCTTGAGTTTTTCGAATGGGACTTCAAGACTAGATTAACGTTTGTAGGTAGAATGTTAATTTATCAGCTATAATAATACGATTTTTCATATGATGCGGTGTATGTGTGTCTGACACTCAGATATGTGTCTTTTGCTTGGACATGAGGAGTTTTATTAATAGCTGACATTGACACTTAAGACACGCATTCAACATTTGGAAGTGCATCTGTGTCAAATACTTTGGAGCTAGCGTGTATTACATTGCCCGCCGGTTGATGATATCAAGGTGCAACTCTAGAGTAGTCCAAATTGTTGTCATTCTCTTATGCTTCATAGAGTGCTGAGTATTGAGATTCTTTAATCATTGTCGGCTGAGGACATTGTCGAAAAGCGCGGTGTTTTGATCTTCCCTCCAACTAAATTTGCTTTTTCAGCGGTAACCTTTATTAAGCAGAAGTGATTTGATACCGTATTAATTTTCTCATCTTTGTTTCCTTCTAAATCTTGATACTACCAAAATGAGCAAAAATGTACTCCATATCTTTCTTAAAGTCTCTAATATTTTCCTTCTTTGTTCTCTTGATTGTCCATCAAACTTCGGTACCTAACTACCTATTGCGGAGATCTTCAGTTTAACTTGGATGTTTATGGCATCACGTGGAACTTAGAAGTGTTGGAAGACTTTGAGTGTATTTTTGATTGTCCAACAAAAATTAGGGCTAGCTTTTCTGTATCGTGTGCTGGACATAGTAATGATTTTATGAATATCTAGGTTAAAGTTACCCAGAATATCTATATGAAAAATGATCCTTTGTGGAAGGAAAAATTTGGGGAGGGGCAGAGGGCAGCTAGGAAGTCGACAGTGCCGAATGTCCAAAAGAAATTTTAAATGAACTGGCATGTATTGCGTTACATGCCCTAGCTAATGTTGTTGATTGTGTTGTTTCCTCTCGTCACTTACAAGACCTTGTGTAGTACTGGTTTTGATTTGAGGGTATGAATAACAAATTACCTTTGTAAAGGTATGAATAAGATAGCTTTCAAGAGCTGTACATTAGTTCTTGTCATCCAGAATTCCAAAGCATTTAAGACCTTAGTTGATGCCAGAAAAAAACATTGAATTGTTGGTAGAAAATCTGCATATGTTATAATATTAGCTACACTGGAGTATTGTGTATAATTCTAGGTTGACCCACTTGAGTTTGGTGTCCTGGCACACCTTCATCTGTTGTCCAAATAGTTTCGTGAATGAGGTAGCGAGCATGGTTATGAACTGTGAATCTGTGATCGGAGGCTGGAGAGGTTTTCCAGATTTCACTATGCTGTAAGAGTGCTGACTAAATAATTTTTTATCAGACTCTACCACAGATAAGATGCCGTCGGCCAGATCTTGCCTCTAGATATGCTTTGGCTTTTGGATTTGCCAAATAGACTAACAAACTTTATGAAAAAGTGGCTCGACATATGCTTGTCCTCAAGCTCAGCTACCCAAGGGGCGTATGAAGGGCTGAGCCCTTCTAATAGGGGTACCATTACATTGTGGTGTATTTCAACCTTCTGATGCAAACTGTATTAAATATGCCCCATTCATCGGCTATATCTTCTAGATTTTAGTGTAGGTTATGATGTAGGAGTATCTCGCCCGGTAGATATTATTGTCATATTGCCGTCATTTGTAGAATTTGTTATTTTGTGTACACTGTACGCCATATTCGGTATTTGTTTGTTAAAATCCAAGCCCTTTTTGGTAATCTCATTAGTCGCGTCATTGTTTTGATAGCACTGTTGTTGGAATGTATTTTGCAATGAGCATAGATCCGAAATGTCATGTCCACAATTGACAACTAGCAGACAATAGATCATAATTAACTATAAAAATGTCATGTTATTGGAGGAGGATATGTTCTTCTGCCATTTAATACAGGTGTGAAAGTCCTCTATTCATGTCTATATTAACATCATGTTTGTGCAAAAAAAAAACCCTTTATATTCATATAAAAAATTCTGTTTTGTTACCCTCAAGAAAAAAAAAATAGTCTCTGTACGCTTTTGTTGTTTGAGGAGGGGATGGTGATGGAGAGGGCACTATGGGGGGAAATGATACATGTGGATTTTTAGTATTTGATGTTTTTATTTAAGTTTTTTTCTAAAATTATTTGTTCTTTTTGGACTTATTACACCTTTTTCCCAAAAACTTCTTATATTATTAAGTTTTGCTTCGATTTTCAAAATCATTTGAGCTTTATTCTCGATATAGTTTTTAGGTTTTTATAAACGTAATAAGTTCAATTTTAAAATCTATAAATTCCCTTTGGCTTTTATATTATATTCCACTCCACTTTTGTTTTCCCTTTTCTTTCTTTATTTTTACTTGTTGAGATGGAAGTTCACCCATGGCGGTTCCTAAGGATGATTCATGTCAGGCGACCCCAAATCATTTTGGACTAAGGCTATGATGTGTTGTTGTTGTTGTACGCTTTTGTTATTTGACTGATAGTAGGGCTGGTAAAGTGGTGAAATTGTCTCACTACTGCACTTAAATGCGCGGAGCCATCTGTGATGAGACGACACTTGGCACGTGCCAGATTCTACCAGAGTTTAAAAAATGCTCCCGCAAAGCTCACTGAGGCACTCTGCAAAATGCCTTGGGCGCTTCTTACATTTTTTATCTCGAAAATACAATTGTGTTCGCAAAAACGACTCGCCTCGTGTCCATGAGGCACGCGCATGTTGGCTGTGGCTACGGGCACGCGTGTCCTTTGTGTGGCTTGCGTCTTTTAGGGTTGGGATCACCGGTGGCTGTGGGAGCGTAGTTGAGGGCCGCAGCAGTGTTGGGGGTGGTAGTCTCGGGCCGCAGCAGTGTTGGGGGTGGTAGTCTCGGGTGAGGTGAATTTCGGGTGACTATTCCCTTTCATCTCATACCAAACAAGTGATATAATCTAGGGGTATTCCTTTCCTTTCCCCTCCCTTTAACTTCCTCATTCCTCTCCCTTACCCTTTGTAACTTTGTTGAACCAAACACCCCCATTAGTTCTTGACATTGATAACATTTAATTTGTGTTTGCTATATATTGTTCTAAAGTATCTCGGTCGTGAAATACAGGTAGTTATGGCTATGAAAACAAAGGGAGGAGAAGAGGCAGTGTATTATATTTTGCAACGTGCTCGAGAACTATATAGATCGAGATTGCAGGCTAGTGCTGCAGCTGATCAACTTGCTTCTCTATTTGCCGAATGTGTGATTGCAGAAGCTCAACCTGCAGCAGGTCAGTTGTCTCCACTGCCTCAGCAATCACTTCCTCCAATCCAAATCGACTCAGATGCTCGTGGAAAATCAATATTGGTAGAGAGTGGAAGGAAGCAAATAGTGCTGGATGCTTTCTCTGATGGCAGTAGTTTCATTTGTCTGCAGTGTGGTGGTCTGGTTAGCAATCATCGTAAAGACGAGCATTATGCTTACTGGTGTGAGTTTTAAAAGCACCTTCATGATACTCTGAATGATGCTGTATTTGTTCCCTTGTATGCTTTTCGAAAGCATTGCTTACTATAGTGCTATGATGAGTTGAATACTCATTAATGTATCAGACTGCAAGTTTAAACTTATGATAAAAAAACAACCGGCGATGGTTTGTGCATCAGATTCCTGGTTGTAGGTTCAATGAGCTGGTGCACATTGTATGGGGGTAATTCTTTGAGCTTGTGTTAAAATGTGGCGAAAATTGTGTGAAAAGTACTTGCACATGACATAGTTCGGGAAATGGAAGGAGCGAACTTATTGACGATCCATGTTTCGTGTCTATTTTACATCTGCGAAAATACATATAGCCGATGTATGACAAACAAAAATAAATATGTTGCTTTAAAGTACGACTTGAACCAAGTACCATTTTGTCACTTGTCAGTTGATAAGAATTTCTGAAGAAAAAAAATTACGGGTTTAAGTTCGCTTTTGAAGGCCAATATCTAAGCCAATTTTGATAACGATAGCGCTCTAAGTTAACCTACAACCCTATTTTTTAGTGTCTCGAGGCTTAATTCGGACAAAAAAAACAAACTTCATAATTGCTCGTGTCGGTAAATGGCAATCTATGCAAGGCCCACATCTCATAGCGAGTGCCACCGTGTGTAACGAGCCGCAATTTTAGCCTCATAAACCAAGAAATTGCGTGTGTCGTCCGTTCATTTCGAGCTCTTACATTTTTTTTATCCTTTCATGTATTTTTGTTTTTGTTTTATATTCAAGTAGTACTCCAAGATCATTTTCCGCGTGTCGAATCTTGGAGCTAGTTATTTTGTTTAAGATACAGTTTTAGGCGGTTAGAAATAGTATCGCTATTCTGCACAATCATTGTTTCATACTACTAAACATGTAATATCAAATTTGCCTCAATGGGAGGTACTAGTCAATCAATCTGCTTCTCACCAAAAGCTTTCTTATTTACTCGGTGCTTGCATTCTTATGAACTATTGTCTTCATTCTTACTAACTAGCATGTGTGTGTCGACCGTTGACAATCGAGACTAGGATCCCGACACACGCAAATCGAGACCGATTACGAATGCACGAGTGGGCGATCCCTCACTAGTCCTGACACTCTCACTTGCATTCTTGTCGTGATAATAGACAACGGTGCGCGACACGTTCCGTCTCAAAATACCGGACCGTGACATTTGGTATCAGAGCCCGATGTTCACGATGGGTAACTACATACGATGACGGGAAAGACCGCGGAACCGAGTGGGAACAAAGGAGAAAATAGGGCCAGGGTGTCGGCCTTAAAAAAGTTACTCGATGAGAAAATCCCTTATCGGGAAGGACTCGTAGTGAGTCTGGGGAATACCCATTAAGCCGTAGACGAGAAGGTAAAGGAGCATAAGGCTCGCTTTGAAACCGTAGAGGCATTAATCCCGCGGGAATATGTGAAAGAGAAAGGCCATGTCCACGAGAGACTCGGACAGCTCCAAAACATGTGTAATTCCTTGATGAAAATGGGCGCACACATGAGTTTTGCTGGGAGGTGAAGCTGCATGCTCCTCACAAGTATAGTCGGGCTAGAGACTCGAAAGAAGTTGATAACTTCCTCTTTGACATGGAGCAATACTTCTGAACGAGTGCGCTCGATGAGACGCCCAAGGTTACTACTGCGAGTATGTATCTGATTGAGGACGCCAAACACTGGTGGTGATCCAAATATGCCGAAATTGAGGCATGGACCCTGATGTTGGACTCATGGGACGACTTTAAACGAGTCTTTAAGGAACAATTCTATCCGTACAACACCGACTATCTAGCTCGAAGAAAACTTAAGAGCTTGAAGCACACGGGCTCTATCCGAGATTATGTAAAAGCCTACATCGCGTGCATGCTGGAAATAATCGATATGATTGATTGTTCCCATTCATCGATGGTTTAAAAGAGTGGGCTCAACGAGAAATCATGTGACAGAGACCAGAGTCCCTCTCCGCTGCAATGAGCGCAACTGAGAGACTGGTCGACTACTATACCGAACGTGAGGCCGCCAAAAAGAAGTTATTTCCTGCAGCTAGTGGGAGCAATCCCAGATTTGGAGGAAACACTTCCCAGTCCAAAACTCTTCCCACGGGAAGTAACCGATTCCATTCGGGAGGAGACAACAAAAGATGGGGACAAACTAACTAATTCAACCCAAAACTCCTCAAATGGGAGCACGTCGGAAGTGTCAACCGCCAGGAAGCCGTTTGCATGTTTCTGATATAACGGACCATACCAGATGTCCGAGTGTCCACGCCAGGGAGAATTTAATACCCTCAAGAAGAACTTGTCTAAGATTTCGGTTGAACCAAACCCCGAGGGGACGGATCGACTACGAAGCAGACATGGCGGACGACGAAGAGTCCAATGAACACGGGGAAGTGACGCGCAAGGGGGCGGTACGTGTGATGTATTCGACGGGAAAAGACGGTAGACAATCTAAAGCCAGGTCCACCAAACTCATGTACGTGGAGGTGAGAATTAATGGGATCTGCACTTGTGCCATGATAAACATGGGCGCCTCCCATAATTTCGTCACCCCAGACGAGGTGAACCGACTTGGGATGATGTTGAATCGAGAAAGACGCAGATGAAGGTTGTGAACTCCACTGCTAAGCCAATTCATGGTGCTGCTAAAGATGTAGCGATCAAAATGGATGAATGGAACGGGAAGTTTGACTTAACCAGCGTACCGATGGATGACTTCAAAATCGTCTTTGGAATGGACTTTCTAAAGCGATCCCCGACCTTCTTGGCATTCCATAATGGCTCCCTTATGATGGTCAGGTCAAAAACCTGCTTGGTGAAGGCTGTTGAATGAGATCGCAAGATGAAGAGACCTCTCCTCTCAGTAATGCAACTAAAGAGAAGGATTCAAAAGGGTGAATCGACTTACTTGTGTTGTGTACCATGTCCATGAAAAACGACACCTCCGCTATAGTGGTGTTGGAACCTCAAGTGAAGAAAGTGCTAGAGGACAACAAGATTTGATGCCTGGTCATTTACCTATGAATCTGCCGCCACGTCGCTCGGTAGATCGTCAAATTGAGTGACTCCCAGAGACAAGATTGCCTGCTCGAGGGCCGTACAAGATGACACCCCCAAATTTAACGAAACATCGAAAGCAACTTGACGACCTACTCGGCTCAGGGTCTATTTGACCTTCTAAAGCTCCCTTTGGATCCCCGGTACTTTTCCAAAATAAACAAGACGGTAGTCTAAGATTGTGTATTGACTATCGACCCTTGAATAAACTAACGGTGAGAAACCGCTACCTTATTCCCTTGGTCGCTGACTTGTTTGATCAGTTACAAGGCGTTGTGTACTTCATCAAGTTAGATTTGTGATCTGGTTATCATCAAGTTCGAATTGACGAAGGAGATGATCCAAAGACAACTTGTGTGATGAGATATGGATCCTTTGAATGGTTGGTGTACTTGGATGATATCGTGGTGTATAATCACTCCTTGAGGAACATGTAGAACACTTGCGGCTTGTGTTCCCGAGACTCCGGGACAACCACTTATTTGTAAAAAGAGAGAAATGCGACAATGTGACATTGCCCAACCCAAAGTCAATTTCCTCAGTCACATTGTCTAGAAGGGGAGACTTAGAATGGATCCAAAGAAGGTCAGCGCGATCAAGGATTGGGGCACCCCAAGAAACGTGTCTGAGCTTCGCTCTTTCTTGGGGCTAGTGAACTATTATCGAAGATTCATACGAGGGTACTCAAAAATAGTCGCACCACTAACCGATTTGCTGGAGAAAGACGTTAAGTGGGAGTGATCCATCGAGAAGAGAAGAGAAGGGTGTAACACCCGTCTTTTTCAATGAGCCTTAACTAAACCTTCCTCAACAAATAAGAATACTACCATCTCCGTTTCCCGAGGAAAGTAAATATCAAATAGACCATCAAAGAACAATTATGAAGTTATTACATTTAACTGGGACAACTATAACTTTGTATCAAACTTTACAAAGACAAAAGTGAAGTCTAAAAGTTGACAGCTGGAAGTAATCTATGACACCGATCTCTTGCTCGTCTCGACGCATCCCGTGGCAACGCAACCAAGTAAGCATCAACACCTGAAATTATCCTACAGCTCACCATTTACCCATAAAGTCAATGGATCATCGCAAATACAGATAGTGAAGATAAGACACACAAAAAACACCAAGTCGCATAAGACACTAATACAAGCAAATATACGAACCCAAGATAAAGAATACTACCAGAAAGATCATACCAACAATCCTCGACAATTCGTCACAAAAGGTCAACAACCGTCACGCGCTACCACCACGAGACAACACCAACACCACCACTACCATCTCAAACATACAAACCCCCTCTTGCTCGCGGCAAGGGGTACCCAGATCCTTAATGTGCACATCCCTCCCCCCTCCCCCCCCCCCCCCACGAAGGGCGATCGTAGGATTGAGAGTCATCTCCCGCAATGGTCCCAAACATGAATTCCAAATCTCATTACTGTCAATACCGTTACCAACATCTCATCTCTACCAATACCGACACCAACAACATGCCAAGAACATACTCTAACACTTTGCGACTTATACAACAATTACATATACACAAAGCAAATATTTGACTGAGTAGGATAACTAACCTACCTGACGCACGTATCCATGTATTCAACCAAGCATCTCTATGGCGGCGTCTTTTGGTCTCCTATAACAGATTCTACCCATTTCAAATTTGAACGATAACTGTAAGGCCAAGACTCAAGGATAGGTAACTTACCGGAAGCATTACGGTGTTAGTGACGCTAAGTCTCAGATCCGCTTATTCCGTATTTGCCGAAATACTAGTCTCCATGACAACTAGCGATGAGAGGGAAAGAGAGAAAGGAAGAAGTCTAACTAGGGTTATGAGCGTCGACCAAAATAGGTTTTTAGAAAAGACGAATTCTATTAAATCCCGACGCTGAAATAATCCGTTGGAACGACAGGGCTCAGACGGGTACTGAACTAACTCGGCCGAGTTGGCCTTACTCGACCGAGTTACCGTTACTCGGTCGAGTTCCTTCCACTCGACCAAGTACGTGGTACTAGTCCGAGTATCCCCTCAATGAATAATTAACTCATATTCTACCTTCACATCTTGGTCTCTAGCTAGACGGTCCACGATCCAAGTAATAAAATAAGGTCTTTAAACCAAGGTGTTACAAAAGGCCTTTGACAGGGTCAAGAAAACGATGGTACAAGAACCAACCTTAGAGCTGCCCGATATCACAAAGCCTTTTGAAGTCAAGAGTGATGCATCTAACTATGCCCTTGGAGGCGTTCTCCTTCAAGAAGGTCACCCCGTGGCCTTCAAAAGCAGAAAGTTGAATAGAGTAGAGACTTGGTATGCGGTCCATGAGAAGGAGTTTCCATTTATTGTTCACTGCTTGTGGGTTGGAAACACTGTCTATTTGGGTCGAAGTTCATTGTCCAGACTGACAACACCGCAGCATTGCACTTCTTGACCCAACCCAAACTCATCAGCCGACAAGCTAGATGCGAAGAATTGTTGGCGAAATTTGATGTGGAATTCATTTACCGGTCGAGAGGGGCAAATAGGATCGTGGATGCCCTAAGCTGTAGATGTGATTTATCCGCACTACATATATGATTGCTCACCTATCCTCCACCATGGTGGCCATATATATTCGAGCTAAGGCGAAAGAACACCTCGACCAAGACCTAGCGGCGAGGAATCTGAAACAACTTGTCATTGAAGGAAAGACTCGCAAGTTTTGGATGGAAGATGGACTCTTATACATGAAGAGACACCAGATTTTTGTTCCGAAAGCGACGGGACTGCGGAAGATTCTCCTACAAGAGTATCATGATATCTTGTGGGTGTGTCATCCAAGATGAAAGAAAATGTTATGCCTATTGAAGAGAAGCAACTATTGGCTACAAATAAAGGATGATGTAATGTAGTACACAAAAACTTGCCTAATTTGCCAGTAGGATAAAGGAGAGAAATAGAAGCCGGGAGGGTTGCTGAATCCGCTGCCGATACCGACACGACAATGGGAGAACATCTCAATGGAATTTATATCTGGGTTACCGAAGGTAGGGGAACTGATTGTGATCCTTGTCATCGTAAATCGATTCTCAAAGTATATCACTTTCATTCCCTTACCTAAGGCTTGTAGCACCGAAGAAATAGCTATCATGTTCTTCAGCCATGTTGTGAAATATTAGGGACTACCTCAGAGTATAATCAGTGATCGCGATGCTTATTTCACAGGATTATTGTGGGGAGAGTTGTTCATGTTACTTGGGTCCAATCTTTGGATATCCTCCAGCTATCATCCCCAAACGGATGGCTAGACAGACCGCTTCGATAGTATGTTGGAAGAATACATGCGATACTTTATGGGTGCAACTCAGATGGAATGGGTAAGTCCTTGATGTTGCCCAATTTTGTTTCAATGTCCGCTCAAACGAGCTTCTATTCCAACAAGTGCCCGTTCGAGCTTGTTACAGGTCAGATGTCATTGTTACCTCTCACTGTTGCTGATACTTATGCGGGCAGATAAGAACCGAAGACTCCATGAGTCGTTGGCAACATTGTTGTGGTGAAGTTGAACAAAGAACATATGAGATTCCTGTGGGGATGAGACAAGGGGCTGGTGCGAAAGTATGAAGGCTTAATCCAAATGATCAAGCGGATTGGGAAAGTAGCATACAAGTTTGACCGCCCTGCCTGGATGAAGTGTCACCTTGTCCTTCATGTGAGCTGCTTGAAGCTTTACCATCCAGATCCCGAAGATCTCACCCGCAACACGAGCAAGCATGCTAATATTTGTTCCAACCAACTTCCGACTACATCAGCCCATTGAGTTAGCCTTGCAGATTTACAGCATTGTCGATGACAACAACATATTTTGTGGGGGGGGGGGGGGGGGAGAGTGTAAGGAGTCGTACATTTAGCCGCAATTCTAGCCTCATAAACCAAGAAATTGTGTGCGTAGTCCGTCCCTTTTATTTTGTATGTTGGTCATAGTATGCATGTTAGTTGCTGAGTTGTGACTCAACTCGGCTAAGTACCTCGTACTCGGTCGAGTTGGTGTAACTCGATCGAGTTAGGTGAACTCGGTTGAGTTGATGTAGCTCGACCGACTTAGTGCAACGCGGTCGAGTTGGTTGTCCCGTGTTCAGCGTCGCGATTAATTATTATAAAAGAAAAACCGAGAGTTAAAACATTATTTACCCTAAAAGCAAAAACGCAGTTTACCCTATTTCTTTCATATTTCTCTCCCAAGATCCCCTAAAGGTTCTTAGAAAGTGTAGATTGTGCCGATCATCTAGCCTAGCGTCATTATCATCAAGTAAGTTTCATTCTTCTCGTTAGTATGTCGTTGAGATAAATAGTTATACCTATGGTTAGTAATCCTTGTGCATATTCTTAGGAGGAGATTTGTAGAGGAATGGTGGTAGAGAGTTTTCGGATTCTACCTTGTGATTGTTACTTTGAGATATGGTTTCCATACTCAGATTTGATAGTTTGTGTAACTGATATCACTATTACTGTTATTGATTGATTGAGAACATATATTTGATTGGGACCTTGACGGGAAACGGCTCTCAATCCTACGATCGCCTTTCGTGGTTCCCGCCACGGAGGAGATGTGCACATTAATGGTCTGGATACCCCTTGCCGCGAGCAACTGGGGGATTGGATGTGGGGCTAAAGGCCACCACTTGTGATTACGAGATTGTGATATTAGTTGATTGTGATGTTAGTTGATTGTGATGTATCAGTTTGTGGTTATGTTAATACTTGCGACTGCGACCGTCTTATTTATCAGATTTTAACACTTGTTGTGTTTTACTGTGATGCTCCATGTTATGGTGAGTAGAGTCTCAGGTTCCTCGTGGTTGTTGATGTTTGGGATGGGAGATGGTAACCTAACATATTCTTAGCGTCATAGTTATACTTTAGTTTCCGCTGTCACTTTTACTTCGAGTATTCTTGGATTTGTAAAGACTATGTTCATTCTGATAATATAATATAATAAGTTGCTTGTCGAATACTTTGATATTATGCGTCGGGAAACTGAGATGGTAGTACTTTCATAGTCTGATGGTCCTTCCTAAAAGCCTTGGATTATGAGGGTGTTACAGTTCATTTCGAGCCCTCAGATTTTGATTATTCTTTCATGTATTTTTGTTTCTGTTTTTATATTCTAGTACTCCAAGATTAATTCCTGCTTGTCGAATCTTGGAGCTAGTTATTTTCTTTAAGATACGTTTTTAGGCGTATTGAAAACGTATCGTTATTCTGCACAATCAGTGTTTCATGCTACCAGACATATAATATCAAATTAACTTTTATAGGAGGTACTAGCTAGTCAGTCAATCTGCTTCCCACCAAAAGCTTTTTTTTGCTCGTTGCTTGCATTCTTATGGATTGTTGCCTTCATTCTTACTAACGAGCATATGTGTATCAACCATTGATGATCAATACTAGAATCCCGACACACGTAAACCGAGACCAAATATGAATGCAATAGTGGGCAATCTCTCACTAGTGTTTGACGCTCTCACTTGCATTCTTATCGTTATAATAGATGACGCTCTCACTTGCATTCTTGTCGTTATAATAGACGAGGGTATGGGATACATTCCGACTCGACGTACCGGACCGTGACACCATACTTGGGCATGCTTAAAGAATTTCTTCACTTTAATTTTATTTCTTCATATTATGAGCGCGCCAATGTATTGCCAAATGAACTCTATTTCCTAAAAGAAATGGAGAGGATCATTTGTGCCTTTGTTAGGTGTTTATCATATTGCCAAATTAGATCCAGAACTTTCAATTTTTTTCATGGAAGGACGTAACAGAATAAAAGCCCTTTCTATATCCTTCAATCACTTGTACAATACATAGAACACAAAGCCCAGTTACAATCAGTTACAATTAAATATGTTTTATATATTTTCTCTACAAATCCCTAGCTCTCCTGCATAATAGTATACTATCAAAAACAATGATGTGGTTACACACTGCAAACTAATAGGATACTCTACCTATAGGCTATAGAACAAGCTGGAAAGCCAAAGGGAAATGCTAAAAGTACCCTTTCATCATATCACATAACATAAAACCCGTTGAATAGTAGCATCTTCCCTTGTTATTCACAAGAAGGAACCCTATGAGAAGACATTAATGTTAGAAGCTGTCGTCTGGTGCAGGACAACGTTATACAGGGCCTTCGGAAATAACATCGCCACCTTTGGCGATCTCCATTGACTAGCTTAGCAATACACTTCTTTACAAGATGTTCCCTCATGGCTACTCAGCTATGGAATTATGAATATTAACGCAATGCAGCTCACCAACTCTATTCCAACTATAAGCAAGACATACCACACACCATATATATCGACCAATTGTATAAACAGCATTCTCCTCCTAACCTGAAATACATAGCAAGTCAGTAGGTATAAACAGCATTCACCTCCATTGATTAGCTTAGCAAGAGCGTTCGTTTGAACTGTAACATTTGCAATGGTAATGAAAATGAAAGACGGTGGATACTGACCTACATAGGATTTGCGACTGGACCACACATATGCATGAATGAACGTGGAGGTCAAATAAAACAAGAACTTGGCCCCAAATATTACATAATATCAGTCAATGCATGTGGCCGTGGCTTTGACCTCACAATAGTTTCATCACTGTGCTTAATCCATTCTGATAGTCTCCATGGCTTTTGCCATTTCCATTTGAACTGCATTATCCACTGATGATGACTTCTTTTCCATCTCCACAGTTTACCAGCTTGTCCAGCAACAGCTAGTTTCTTCATGGATAAATGTCCAAGCGGTATCATCTGTGTATAGAGGAAAGTTAGCGTCAAGTGAAAAGCTTAAGAGGAAAGTTAACTAGACAAACAAGAAAATGAAATCAACCTTTTTGGGATCCATATATGCAGTTGAATCTCTGACTTGGCAATTAGCAATTCCGGGAGAATATTTCAACTGTTTTTGTGCTGGTGCAGACATGGGAGATAATGGGCCACTAATGTCATCAACTGTGTGCTTCAGTGATCCTTGGGAATTCGGCTGATAGATCGCAACATTGATACTATATTAGAATCTTATAAAAGGGAAATGCAAGTTTTGGGGCATAACATAGCAACTGATTAAACAGACCAGTCTCTCATCAAAAGATCAGTTATAATTTATCTTTTGGTTACTGTTGTTTTCAGTTTTATTCACTATTAAATTGCAAGATTATTTTCCCCCGAAAATTCACACACAAGACTTTCAAATGACAATAGTTTCACGAGATTTACCAATAAGAAAATTAATCGGGGTAGTTATTCCGGTAAATGATTAAGGTTAATAATTAAATGTGTTGATCTTACATTATATTAACATCAGATTGCCTTTTAATAGAGAATGTTTTTTTTAAATCTCGGCAATTTTGGGTCTGCAAAACCAATAAGTTTGCCAGCAATCAAGTCAGGCTTCCAGTTCACCAAACCGATAGCCATAATGTTTTTGTATTCCTCAGTGGCACTCATTTATCTTTTCATTGTTAGAAGAATTCAACAAATGAATATTGTGATTGAACCAGAGATGCCTAGTGGAATTTGTGCTATAATTAAAATGGCAATTCGAGAAAATCTCACTGAAGCAGATGTGGCAAGAGCAATGGCCATAGCTTGCTCTCTCAATTTCAGCTCCTTCTCAACCTCTTTTCTGCGTGTTTCACTTTGCCTCAGAAGACCAACTAATTCTTTAAGTTGCTCTTTCATTTCCTTCATGTCAGCTTCCTTTTCATATATATGGCACCTGTCAACAAATACAAAAAAGAATATGATTATGATGCATTGATACCCATAACATAATATGCTGAAGGATCGTTTATGAAATTAATCACTTATAACTAGTACCGTGCATCTGCAAGGGAATTAAACATATATTGGAGTAAACTTTTGGCATCCCCCATGGAACGGAGCTGGTTCCAGCGACCACGATTACTAAAGGCACGTTCTCGTTCTTCCGCTTCTGAAAGTTGTGATGCCATCGAAACAAGTGAATTTGAAGTGATGCTTAGCATATTTTCCAAAGACGCTATTCTGGCCATCCTAGCACTTGGAGACAAGGACGATAGCCTGCAAAAGTAGATAGGATACAATCAAACTAATGCCATAAGAAAGCCAACTTCGTAATTTGTATACAATAACAGCTGCATTCAAAAATTGATTCTATGGTCGATTAGCTCCATGATTTTGTACCTCGAAAGCCCGTTCTTCCCTTTAGGGGTACTTAGTCCCTTCGCAGAAAGATCTTCTAGTTGTTTCAACACAGCTAATTCTTCTGCCAGTGCAGCACGTCTGGGAAAAATGCAGGAAAAAAGTTCAGAATTTACAGCACATATACTACGCGCTATAATTCACGCAAATGCTATTATCGATCAGCGAACATACACTTGAGTTTGTTTATCATATTCGGAACGGACTTCATGGACATTTACCATGACTTCTACCTCATGATCAAGCCAGCGTTGCAGTACTTTCTCATTGGTCTAAGAAAAGAAAAAGTACAAACAAGAAGTATTCAGAGAAATATTGAGAAAAAAGAAAGCTGCAGGGTATAATAGAGCAAGCATGAAGAGCTACCTGCCCATTTGCTCCATTGCCATTTGAAATAGCTGGAAAAAAAATATAAGCACAACAAGAAAAGCACAGGCATCAGCACAAGAATATAAGATAAAAAGTATATATTTCATATATACATTCTGATATTTGATAAAAAGTACGGAGTACTAGATTGCACTACACTGTAATCTTTTTCCGTGGACCATGATTTCATTTTTCAACAGTTCGGACAGTTTAAAATATCACTTAATAGCAAAGAGGAATCTATCATATAATATGTAATTATGAACTACCATTTTGTTTCCATACAGGAGTTATCACGTGTTGAAGATATATGAGCTTTCAAAAACTCCCACCTACAACGCGCTTATAACAGAATAGTTTTAGAAATATCTTCCTTGAGAGGTATTTCAACTTATCCAGCAACTCCAAGTGTATCTGTGTTATAATATAGGATATGAATCGTATTTAGTTTCCATACCCGAGTTATCGCGTGTTGATGATTTACGAGCTTCCAACAATTCCTTTAATCTCTTGGTTGCCATGGCAGCCTCTTCCGTTTTTCTTTGAAGAACCTAGAGAATTACATATATAACATTTGTCAAATTAAGCCGGAAGTAGTTTGTTTTGTAATAGTTGGGCCTCAAGCCCTCAACCATAAGTCCATAACCTTAAGGTTTTGGTTGAGCTATCACGGGTTCGAATCCTGGCAACCTCAAAACCCTTTAAAAACCCACGAAGTGGAAATCCAACACACGGTATGCGGTATGCGGTATGCGGTATGGGGAGCCTGTGCAAAATAACCACTCTTCGAGCCCAACGGGCATCTGAATGAGGGAGCGTAATTGGAATATTTATAATAGTTGGGCCTAGTCAACCATAACCTTAAGGTTTTGATTGAGATGGTTCATCTATCAGTTATGACCACTAGTAAGCTAATGAAATCATCTCATCATATCAAATACTGTAATAACCATAAACTTTGCAGGAGAACAATTGATGTGACCTGGTATGCCATAAAAAAGTTGGCAAATAGCTATATAAAAATCAATATCATAATTCACCCTAGGTGATGATATGTGCAGAGAAACCTTTAATACACACAGAAACGGCAGAAGCCTCACCAATTTTTGGCGCTGATTTAAAGCTTGTAGCTTATGTCGTTCATATTCGTTCCTTCGGCCTTCCTTCTTTAACTGTTAAGAGGTGAATAGTTGGGGAATAGGCCAAAAAGAAAAAGCTCACTGTTATTTTCCTCAACAAGAAACATCAAAAGAAAAACACAATTAAGCCTTAGTAGTGTTAGTACCAATAAAAATTTAGGGGTTCACTAGCTTGAGCTGTCAAAAGGGAAAGTAGCACAGACAAATTATAAATTAAAAAAATAGAGAACCTTACACAATCGGCTCTATCAAATAGCCATAGCGCATTAGTCCCAAGTAAACAAAATTTGCTCCAGATCAAACTTTACCGTGTTAAGTTAGGCCCCCTCTACCCCACCCCCACCACAACATATCCAAATGGCAAAACAAATATATGCTGATAATTTTGACAGAATCAGGCAACAGAAAACGGGGAGGAGATTGGAAACAAGCAGCAGTACATGAAATCAAATCCATACGACAGAAATGACCTAGTTTCTAGAATGAAAATTAATATGGTGGAAAACATGACGTAAGTCAAGGGAAATACCGCACTTATCACAAGAAGAGGAAAGGCATGTTACCTGTAAAAGTTCCTTCTCTCTGGAGGCTTTCCACAGTCGAAACTGTTCTGCTTCTTGCTTAATTTTATTTTGCAATTGAACCTAATTTCATAAAGGAAGATCAGCACCATTAATATCTGATACATGTAGAACCAAGATTGAGTACAGTGAGATCCAAGTTCACCTTCTGCGCTTTCATGAACTGTATTTCCTCTTGCAAACGTTTTGCTGCTTCTTCGCTTTTTTGTTTTTGTTTTAACAAATGAACCTGGTTCTCTTGTTTCTTTTTGAGATCAAGAATCTGAAAATGTAAATTGTGTGGAACAGTTACGAAACAGTTTCTTAAGTGACTAATAATCCGTGCCTCATACTTGAACAATGTGAGACCAACCAAATTTGCAAAGCTCAATTACCTGTGCTTCAAGTCCCTTCAATTTCTGGGAGTGGAGATCATGCAATTTCGGTGTTTGTCCATCAGACGGCGTGGAAAGATTTTCAACCTCAGCTAAAAGATGGTCGCGCTCTTTCTGTAAAGTTCATCCCAAAAGAGCATTGTTACCATGAGCTCGTCCACTATAGAGTACAGGAGGCAGAGAAGTAAAACGTTTTCAGGAAATCAACTGAACCTGGACAGTTCTTTTCTCATCCTCAAGTTCCAAGATTTTCTTTCCAAAGTGTTGTTTAAGCGTCTCAGTATCAACTTCTCCAAAAAGCCTCATTTCAGACTGCCAATGGAAGGGAAAAAAAACTTAACATCCCACAAAATTAAATCGGCAAAAGTACGTTCTCCTACCCAAGAGGCAAGCTCATCACTTGAAATATAAAGGTGTTAAGGAAATATATAGTAGTAGCTTTACATGTGTCAGACTATCCGGTGAGAAAAGTTGGACTACTGTATGACAGAAAGATCAATAGAAAGCAATATACCTCTTTCTGCTGCAGACGTCTATTTAACTCATTTAGTTCTTTGTCCATAGTATTCTGAAGAACCTTGTGCTCCCATTCCTTGGAAGCTTCTTCGTCTATCTCCTTTGGATCACCTATCAAAATTCGCAGGTTTATCACAATTACTCTTCGGCTGCCTCATTGGTCCTCATTCATAAAGAAGATTGGACACAAACTTTGTCCGTCCAACATAATGCACAAAAACTTTTATGAGATGGCATTACACGTGAGACCAGCATAATAACCATATAATTAAATTAGGAATACCTAAGTAATTGCATACGTCACACATATGAGACCGTCTCATACAAGAGTTAAAGCATGCAATGATGCTTTTAATCTAAAAAATCCCAATCACAGCTCAAGTTTTAGCAAGCGCATTTTTTTAGTACTAGAGCACCAGTTTTGACCTTACGTGTAACTGAAGACATTCTTTTGATAGTAACAAAAATTAGATATCGTGCAGTAAAAGAAATCATACCCATCAGAATTTCACCCATAGGGTAATCAGACGAGTCCATACTTTGGCGCCTTTTGTGCCCTTCATTTTTCACAGCACAGATTTCTCCAACCTGGCAGTAAGACATGTTTAACTGTTCAAGTTTATCTAAGAGAGGCATGTCAAAGAAAAAAAGGTTGTGCTGCAAAAGAATCTGCATGGCAGAATTTATATAGACTGCGAAATTTAGTTGTCACCAACCTCGCCAAAGGTGTCCACCTGAACAACAGCAGAACATCCATTGCGATACTTATAAAGCTCTTGACGAAGATCCTCGTTATTAGATTCAAGCCAAGCTATCCTTTCCTTTAAAGACTGCAATAATATCATGTCAGAAAGCTGTTGCTTATTTGCAGCATGGTTTAAAATGGTGGCATCAGTCGCATAATGGTATCAAGCGATTGTACTCGACTTGGTTGTTGAGTTGCGGTTATCATGACGATATTTATTTTAAGAGTTTTTGTAGACATTTTATCACCTATTGTCTATTTCATATAAACTTAAGACTAAATCTTTTTAGAATGATTCATTTGACCGATTTATACAATTTTTAAAGCTTTACATTACAAACTTTGTCCCTTACAAGTTATAACTCCAGACCGTATCAGAGTGACCTGGCCGATACACGTTAAAAATCGGTCATGTAACTCATGTTGGCCGATTTTGTCCTATTTTAATTTTCTCGATACATCTCAGGATATCTCATATCAGCTGCCTCTGATACTAATACATCTCGGATGATATGAGACGTATCCTCCCAAGATTTTAACCATGATTTGCAGAGTAGTAGCAAAATTTATTTTTAGTTTAACAGATTTGTCATAAACACTCCAGGTCTGCATAGCAATACCTGCACTTCATCTGATGACACCCCTCCACCTCGAGCACCAAGTTCAGCTTGCAAATATTCAAGCTGCTGTCGCATTTTTATCATTTCACTGGATACTGGATCTCTATTGACCTACACCAATAACAAAGTGAACCCGTCATTAGGATAATTTGACAAGGCTTAAAGCCTGAAATCGAAGGTCAAATACAAAAGTAAAATAACACCTACCACTGGTTTATTTTGAATATTACGAGCACGATTTGCATACTTGAGTGTGTTTAGTGTTTCCTCAGCATTAATATCGGCCGGACTGATGCATGCTGAGAAAAGAGGTCGCAATTTGAGTGGTCGTTGAACACAATTCACAAGACTCAAGAAGCCGTAAGAACAACAAAATGGATACAACAAACAAGTAGAATGGAGTTTGCTAATTATGTGATTTGATGGAAATGGTTCAGTTTCATAAGCAGCAGGTAATGAAGAAGTAACTCAGAAGCAGCGTATGCAAGACAATGACACACGCCGTCATAAAATGCAGGATCCAATTAAGTTGTATCATAGAATAGACAAAAAAATCCACAGATGTATAAGGAGATCAAAAAAACATGCAGAAGCTAATATGTTCAGCACTAAGCAATCTGGAAACAATCAAGACTTCCAAAAGAAACAAGCCCTTCGGTTTGCACTACATCTACTCGAACGAGACTTAATTACTGCTCCAGATTGGTAGCAGAAGACTATGAAATGCCTGAAGTAATTAAGAAAAGGTAGAAGGTAGATAGCAAACATAAAAACTAGAGTAGCCAGAATGAGGGGAAAGAACTTGCATACTATAGTTCATTACTTCACTATAATGCTTGTGAGAAACAATAAGGGAATTACACAAAGCTCAATTGATACAGGGAAGAGGTATGAGAAGACATCTAGCTTAGCACGAAGCTCTTTTCTCAAAAATAATGATAATGCATTGAGATGGTCAATTACCTATCATAACGGTCCTGCTGTTGCCACCAAGGGAATCCTGGAACAATACATGAAATCAGACAAACATAATCTAGCGTAGCAATTATGCTTTTCATTATCATTTTTCTACCCTAATCTGAATAAAACTTAATTTCATATAATCAGTATGGCCCACTCTCTTGACAGACAAGTTACTTGTGTATACGGCCGGCCTTCACCAACAGCATGAATATTGCTTTTCAAAAACTTACAGAGATTTAAGTTCTTTATCTGAACCACGGTTTTTAATCTTTAAAGTACAGAGTTTAAGACACGTTAGAGGGTTAATCTAGACATCTTATAACGCCGAATTGCCATACGAGTAACTTAAACAAATGACATGGGAGTTTTAATTTTAACTCAGGCATTCAGAACGATCTCATTATCTCAATGCCCATGACAGTTGATTTAATTTTGAAAACAAATAAGTAATGGCACATTAATAAAGAACTTAATAGCTAAAAGTAAAACAGATGTCGCACCTGCAATAATCGAGTCAATTTACTATCTCTGTAAGGAACATGTAAACCTTCTTTCCGCTTTTTCTCATCACCAAGTGCGCTAATGACATTTCCCAAAGCAAGAAGACCTTTGTTAATGTGAACTCCTGCCCATAAAAAAATATGGCTATCTTCACGCTTCTGTAAAAAGAAGTAATGAAGAACAGCGGACTAATTATCTGTTCACCTACCTTCTTTAAAACGCATCCCATCAGAACCTGTCCTTTTTGCACGCTCAGACCCAGCTAGATCTACTAAATGCAATTTGGCAGACAGGTATTCTTCGTTCATACTTCCATTGAGATTGCTATCTTCAGAAATTGCATGATTTATCTTGCGCATTTGCTCTAGCGTTATAGTGAATATGGCATGTGAGCGACTGCATATAAAAATATGTTAGTAATAACAACAATTAACCATGAATCAGCTGTGTACACTGTATTGCAACAAGAAGAGACCGAAAGTTACAAACACAACTGTTTTTAAAAAGACGATCATGATAGGTCATTCATTAAATAGATCAACTAAAAAAGCCAGCAACATTTTCCTACCATTGTAGCAAAAAGAAAAATCATATCCAGAGGAAACACTTTGTAAGACTGGTCCTATGGTAGGGTGAGGCAAGAGATTTCGTGTTTTAAGGGTTCAGCTGTAAGTTTCTGAGTTAAAACAAAAACTACATAAACATGAGTTTACAAACGCAGGTTAAAAATGAAGCAGACAAATGTTTCATTATAACCTCAGAAGAATAGTAAGTTTACAGGTAAAGTTTTCTAAATATGGTATTCAAGTAATTTTTTATATTTTTGTGCTTTAAATATTTTATGCACCATTAATCACTCTCTATCATCCGTTTACCATTTATGGTAAACTACACAAACTCTACCAAAAATAAACTCAAGAGGATCTCAAGTTATCAACACATTTTATAAACTATGTGTACCTCGATTGATTGTTCATATTTGTACTCCCCGTTGCCCTGCTTAGTGATCCTTGCTCAAGACAAGATGACATTTCTTTTAATGATCTCACTTCTACTTCAGTAGATCCAGCTAGTGTAATCACACCGCTGGATGATTCTCGTATTTGTATGGGTGGTCTTCCGGGAGTATTCACCTTGCCCGTATTAGCAGCATCTGATTTTGTCGACAGGGAGGAATCCAGTAGATCTCGTACTTCCTCTTTATGAATCTACAAATGTGACACTTTGCTGGTTATAAATTTTATCTAGTACAGCTTTAGACAATCAAGCACGAGTGCACGGCATATAAACCGTTTCATACAATCTCACACATATAAATTCATTCTGATGTAATCGAGTATGAACTAGGCCCTAACTCAGATATTAGACATGACTACATGAGACAGGGTCGGTGAATAGAATAGCCCTACACAAATACGGAGTACCATTTAGTGAGAAACTGGCCTTTTCAGATTTCTCAGGAGTCAGAAATATTTGCATGCAATAGCACCATCAATTTAGGAAATGACTAAACAGAAAGACAGATACACCAACCTTTATTCGTGTACCTCATGAAAATGTAGAGCGGCAAATCAAAATATCAACAGTATTACTCAGGGCCTAAAAGGCTCCTGCCGATGAGGGGTATAAGGGGTGCAGGATGTTCGGAACCTTACCATGGTGTATAAAACAAAGAGAGACTATTTTCAGATCAGTCATGACAATATTGTGGCCAGAATTACATTCACGGCAGCCAAATCATTCGATCATGCTCCAATACCCAAAGAGGGAAATGGATCATAGGGGAGGGGGGTCAATTTACCATGTTGGAGAGAAATGGAGGGATCCATTTTTACTCTTAAATCCTTGTACACCTATTTTGCTAACCAAACAAAGAGAATACTTCCTTCCATATCCGTCCCTTCCCTTCCCTCCAAATAAAAGAGGTGTCGGAAACTTTCTCGATGAGGTAAACTATCAATCAATTAAGTGGAAGTAAATAACTTTCTGGATGAGGTAAACTATCAAATAAGTGGGAGTAGATATAAGTTGATAAATAGAGCCGACCTCGATGAATGAAACATGGAGTTGGAATTCGGTTTCATTCTTCAACTTTTGGATCTTGCTGAATAATGCATTCATAGCTTGTGGAATTATGCCTGAATGTACACCCTCCTCTTTTAAAGCTGTACCCATCGTGTAAGTTTTACCAGACCCTGTCTGCAACATGATACACGTTTGAGCATCTCATGTTGAAAACAGTTGGGTCAAAGCAGCATCATGGGCATGCTTATTGGTTCAATGTCACACATTAAAGAGAACATACCTGGCCATAGGCAAGAACAGTTGCATTGTAACCTTGAAATAAACCATCGACAAGTGGAGCAACGCACTCCTTGAACATAGAAGATGACGGAGAGCTAGTACTCCCATAAACATGATCAAAAGTGAAGGAATGTGTACCGATTTGTACCTGCATAGAAGACACAAAAGGCATAAACTAACAATTATCATCCTTTTTATCTGCCTAACTATGCATTTCATATCTAGATAACATAACATGAGGTGTCTGGAAGAGTTATGATAACATCCGATTCTACTAAGTAGGAATAGACAATAGAGAATCTCATTGTGTGTTGCATGTAAAAGATTCCATATAGCTTAAACAGACATAAAGTTGTATACAATCAAGAAGTCCAATAACCACATCATGTATACCAACTCAAAACCTATCAACACTTAATCTGTAAAGTTGAGAGCATTGGACCAAGTTAGGCACAAAACCATTCACATGTGTTGTCTTCGAGCATCTTTAGAACATCCACGTCAATGAGTATGGAGCACCCAAAATAGCATTCCCTCCATTCATCTGGGTTTGGTACATTTACCCTGTTGGGTCGTTCAAATCAGTTCCACTATATTTCCACTAACTCTTGACCATGTGAATCGGCCCAACCCTCTCCCGATACTTAGTACTATGCAAATTTCCACCCTTTAATTGAGTTAAGGGAAAGGGAAATCCAGGCTCATACTTAGAAACTATAGCTCCGGCGTCAAAAAATTACGGTTACTGCCTCCAAAGTTGGAAAATTTCATCATTTTCTCGCTTAACGTTGCGAATGAAATAAGGTTGAGCTGACATAAAACATGTCATGTGCGTAACTAAGAAGGACAATGTGTTTGGTCAAAGGCCACATGCAAGAAATCACAATAATCACATCAAAGTTTTCACACTTCATTATCTTTGAACATGATCAAGTAGCCAAATCAAAACCGTCATTACTTTAATTAGTTCTCAACCTAGAATCAATCTTAGCTTTTTACCCAAAATGCATCAACTTTCTTCTACTATTATTGTACATAATCAGCCATTAAACTTAATCAACCTTAATCCACACCAAATTTTCCTGGCATTGATTTACACCAAAACTAAAGCCGCATACTTTTCAGAAAATTCATATTTTCCAATAATTCTTTATAACCCATGAACAACAAGAATATTAATTACCTCGATGCCTCAATAGCTCTCGCAATTCGACAGATAAAAGTCGGGTGTACGCGGCCTTACAAACCCACGTTACACTAATTAATTAGGTTTCCAATCAGATCCATAACTCATGTAATTAAACATAATTGAGCAGCTGAACCTGTCAACTACCAACCCCCACCAAAATATAAAATTTAAAAAATAATAAAAACTCAAAATTCAGTGACTCAACTGTAAGATCTAGATCACACTTACCCATCAACATACTATAACCCAACATTCACCAAAATACAAAAAATAAATAAAAATAGAAAAGATAATTAGCCAATTTATTCTGAAAATCTCGACATTAATGCAAAGAAATTACCTGAGGTTTTCCACTAACAACAGTAACACAATCTTTACAACCTTGAAGCTTTTCATCACCAATCAACGGTCTTACATGAACAGCTACTTTCACACAACAATCTTCTCCGCCACCCCCTCCGCCGTTGCAGGCTTCCATCATGAATGAATTTAGCCTCACAATTAAAAAAATGGTATTATGGAAAGGAAAGGAGAAAATGGGAAAATGGGTAATGTCCCTCCAAATGTTTCGTTAGGAGTTACGACACAATAACTTTATGGTGGAAAGTGATATAACAACTGAATTTAGGCGTCACAGTGTGCGAAAGATATGCGGAGAATAATATGTTATGAAAATGGTGGGAAAAAGTAGAAAATGTTTTTTTATTAATTATTATTATAATAATATTGTTAGTGAGAAGAGAAGTTTGTTGAAGTTGATGTTTGGTTTGTCAGAGAGAAGGAGTAAGAGCAACCACCATTGTTATTGTTGTTGTTGTTAAAGAAGGAAGAGTAGAATAGAAGAGTAGTAAGAAATGTTGCAGAGGAAGAGAGAGAGATTGTTATTGTTATTGTTATTGTTATTGTTATTGTACATACAATATTGTTATTGTTATTGTTGTTGGGGGTGATGTAGTGTTGTTGGTGCCAGAAAAAGAAAGATTGGTCTATTATTATTATATTAATTAATATATTGAATTTATGAAATTATGAAATTAAATTAAAGGACAAACTAAACTTTTCACTCACTCTTTCGTCTTTAACTTTCTTTTACCTAAATGCCCCTCTCTCTATTTTCATTTTTCCTTTCCCTACAAGTTATATTCTGGATAACTAGTTCTTATTTGCAACGACACTATCCGTCGCAAGCTTGTGACGGATACCGTTTACTGTCACAAAAAACTCACTTTTTATCTCTCTCCAACATTATTCATGTGGTCCCTTTTTTCCACTAACTCATTTTCTATCCATTTTAACTCACAAAATATCCGTCACAAATGGTGACCCGTCGCAAGCAAGACTTACTAATTCTGGATATATGGAGTTATGGACATATATATGATATATCCATTTGTTAGAGCGTCCGGTTAGCAGAGACGATTGTCTTGTTTAGACCTTGAAAATTTTATAATTTTTAGTTAATTTTACAATTGTTTTTATTTATCTCATACTATAATTTTTTCATTTTCGTTAGCTTCAAATCAAGTATCCGCTATTAATTACTAAGAATATCACATATTGACTTGGATACGGGTTACTAAGTATTTTGTGATGGTATATAATTGTTTTAATATATTACCTAGAGAGTTAGAGTTGATGAATATATAATAATTGGGAAATTATGTATATTTCTTCAAATTTGAGATACTAAGCAAAGTATTTGCCACTCGAGAATTATATTGCTTATAGAAGAGATATTTCAGATACTGAACATTGTATGAATTGGTTTATACAATATTGGAAGTTCGGTTTATTTATTAGGGATAAATTAGTGAATTTCATATTAAAATAGAAGTTTATTAGATTATATATACATATGTAGAATTGTAACTAACAAAGTAGTGTATAAACAATCAACAATGTGATAGTAGTAATAAAAGTAGTAATAAAAATGTATAAGCGCCAATAAAAATATATTTATGGGACGATATTGAATGAATATTTACATATACGTAATCATTTATAAAATTTTTAATTTTGGTTTTATTCTAAAAATATAAATGTTTAAAAACAAAATTCATGTATTAAAATTAAAGAACTCACTTTTTATTTGTATTCTTTACCTATTGACATGCTTTTGGTTGGTAATTTAAAACTCACTCTTTATTTACCACTGGAATTAATTCGGTGAGTCTTATAACCGATCAAATGTTTCTTCATACGGTAAACATGTTTCTAGTAATGTAGAAAGACCAAAACACCATAACTTGTACTCTTCCGCCCAATCATTATTTTGTCTACTCTGTCTTTAAGTGTTCTCGTCAATTGTTAGTCTTTTTATTCAGGAATATATTTGATGGGCACTTGATCATCCACATTCAATTTGATGTTTGCCATTTAATAATTGGCTTTCTTCTCTTTTCTCGGTCTTTCTGCCAAAATAAAAGACGATGAAATGAACGGAATAGAGGGAGTATGAAGTAGCTTTCATGCATGTTGTTTAGACTCATCGACTCTCATCTCCACACATAAGTAAGTTAGTACATAAATTTGTATATAGTCGCCTGTTTTTAGAGTAGGGAGTATTTAGTAGCCATAAAAATAAAAAGGATTGATATAATGTTGGGTTGTAATTTAGTGAGAAAGTGTGAAAGTGGCACTGCCAACGGCATTTTCTAACAGCTCAGCTTTACGCCACTTTCCTACATGACCATGTGTTCACTGCCCTCCTTTCTTTACCCATTTTACATTTCTACCCCTCTAAGTGGGAGTGCCTGTGGGACCCCTAAGATGGAGAAGACGAGGAACCTAATATCCCTTCTTTTCATGTGCTCTTTGTACAATTCTACATTTCTAGTATTGTACGTACATTCACCCTTTTTTTCCCTATTTAAATTTACATTCTCGTTTCTTACCGCGATATCCGTCACAAACTTGTAACGGATCAAATAAAATCCATATAAAAAATAAAGACAAATTATTTAGAATTTCTCATATAACTTACTTTTTATCTTATTTATTTCTATGAGATGATATTTAACCCGTCACAAGCTTGTGACAGATAATCCGTCCCAAGTAAGACCTATTGATTTAAATTAACAAACCGCGGTTACTATGATATTGAAAACAGTCATATTCATTATACAGAAATTCTTGCTTCAGACAGACTAAAATAAGACCGATTAAATATCACCATCTTTTTAATAGAATGTAATTTAATAATAAAATGTTATATCGCAAATTCGTCACTTTCTACCCTAAAATAATGGTAACATTTTATTGTAAAAATGACTACTTTAGGTACGTCTTATTTCAAACGGGAAATCATTCCGTCTGAAATAGGAATTTGCCTTCATTTTAATATTAAAACGGATTAAATAATAACTTAATTGATAAATAAGAAAAGCTTTTTAGTCCCTAGAGAATAGATATTATAGCTTTGTCTCGTCTATCTTATTTAGCCCGTTTTAAGTTAAAACTGATATTTCCATCTAAACAAAAATATGAGTATGACTGATAAGCTCATATTTCTACTATTTATTTAGCATATTTTTGGTCTCTTACATGGAATCACCTTGAGTCGAAATTGTCCCGCTATTTCTCATCTTTTCTTTGTTGATGATTCCATTTTCTTTTTAAGGGCCTGTCTGGAATCCAAAGAACTTTCAAGGGGGAGATGTTAAAGGAGGAACGATTAGAGGGGAAGATATTAATAGGGGAAATTTTTCCAGGGATACATGGTTTGGCAAATGAAGAATGAAGAAAGAGAGAAAGAGAGTACGGGGGATCTTTTTGAAGAAAAAAGAGAGTTTCATTCCCCTGTAATTGTTACTGATGGAGGGTGGTGGGTAATAGATTACCTCTTGCTGGAGGTAATAGTTACTGGACCCTAAATATTCCTCTCATACCAAACCTTTGAAAATGGGCTGTAATAATTACCCTTTACTTATTCTGGCCTATTACTACTATGCCAGGCAGGCCCTAAAGGATAAGAATGAGGCATTCGCTCAACTAAAGTTTATACTTGATATTTTTTTGTAAAGCCTTTAAACAACTTCTTAACCCTTCAAAATTTGGCATTGTTTTTAACCCGAGTACCTCCTTAAGATCTGCCTCGGATGGAATGAGAACCCTTGAAGTACACAATTTTTGTGGTATTGGCAAATATTTGGGTATTCGTACGGATATGGAGACCTCGAAGAAGCTCATTTTTGCTGACATTATTGAAAATGTTAAGAAAAGACTCTGCTCTTGGAATGGTATTTTTTTATCACCTGATGGTCGTCTTACTCTAATCAACTATGTACTTTCCCCCCTTTCTATTTTTATTCTATCGGTATACAAATTACCAGTAAGTGTGACTAAAAACATTAGCTCTTTGATTTCACATTTTTGGTGGGTGGGTATGAGGAGTTCAAATGTGATTTATTGGTGTAGTAACAATTTGTCTCCCAAAATCTGAGGGAGGTCTTGGGATTAGAAATGTCAGAATTCTAAATCAAGCTCTTCTAGGCAAAGTGGCTTGGAAAATCATGACTTGCAGGGATTCTCTTCTTAGTCGTGTTTTCTTCAAAAACTCTTTAAGGACAATCTTTTCAACGAAAATTCTCTTAAGTGTTTATTGGGATATGATCTTCTTTGGGATGTCGGAGTATTGCTCATGGGGTTGACCTTATTCTGCAAAATCTGGGATGGAAGGTGGGGTATAACTCTACCCTAAATGTGTGGAGAACGTCATGGATCAATGGTAATAAATCTCCTTCTGCTATGCCAAGTTTTGATTTTCCTATCCCACCTAATCTCATATCTCTGTCTATCAAGGACCTCATTCTCCCTTCCCTAGTTTGGAATATGGATCTTATTTATGAATCTTCGAGGAGTATTGGGCTCGTCAAATAGTTGTTATGCCATCAGATCATGTATTATTTCAAAAGATGATTATCTTGTCTGGACTGCTACTAACTCTAGTACCTCGGTCAAAAGTGGATATGCATACGGACTTAAAAATCATCTCTCTATGCACGCTTCTGATAAAGATAGAAGTAGGTTCTCCTTGTGTACACGTACTTTCTGTAAGAAAAAACTGTGGTCTTTATTTACCTGGAACAAATACTTGGAAAATTTTCTTATGGAAAGTTATTATGGGAGTCCTCCCTGTCAAAGAAGAATTTATGAAGAGAAATTTCCCATTGGATCAATCGTGCATTTTATGTAACGATCCATCTGCCAACGAATCTCTTTCTCATCTTTTTCGGGATTGTAATATGTCTAAAAGGATTTAGGCGGCTTCGGATTTGGGTATTAACATAATTGGAGTGGATATTGTCCCAATAGCGGATTTGATCTTTAATTGGCTATGTTATTTCTCTAAGTTGGACGACGGCATTCATCATATTATCCCTTTCTTATCTATTCTTTGGAGTATTTGGGTTCTCCGTAACAAATCTGTGTTTTAAGATAAATCCTTTTTTGTATCTGGTTTCTTCAATTTTCAGAAAAGTATTGCCAAAACATCTTTAGATGCCTCTCTTCAACAGGATTTGACTACAACTATAAGGATGTCTTTTCCTATGGAAATGAAGTCACTTCCAAAGATCGTATTAGAAATGGTATTCCGCTCTATGTTATCGGGAAAGACTCCTCTTGTTGTTCTGTTAAGTTTTTAGGTGATGCTGGTTGGTTTTCATCTCTGTGTGGGGGAGGTGGTTGGATTGCTTATGATTTTTTCTTCTGAATCGGCATGTCAAGCTGAAACTCGTGTTATTGGGGATATTCTTAAATGGTCCACTCATCATAGCATTTATCACTTGCAGGTTGCTTCTGCCTTCAACTCCTTCTGCAAATATCCGATGAAGAACAACATCATAATTTAACCAAGGATCTCATTCTTGATATCTCTAGTCTTTTTTCATCTTTTCATTATTTAAGTTTTTGTTTCATCCCTCGTACATTGAACAAAATTGCTCATAATCTTGCGAAATCTGCGATGGAGCTTTAGAACTAGGTTTTTTCTATACAGCTGCCAAAAAAAAAAATCAAGTACAATAAAGCGACATTTAAATGCGGTTTTACATGATTACGTCATTATTGTCAATTTCCAAGTGTCGCGGTTAGTAATGGATTAGGTCAACTTATTTCTCAATTTGATAATTTTCATCTCACAAGTCCCGGGAATTTTAATTCCCTTATGTGAACTAAACAAGCCCTTAGTTGTTCTATTTACATCTCAAGAAACCATTAGCAAAACTCTTCTTCTCTTGGCTCGTTCAATCCCCTTACTTGTTGCTATACTCGTTTTATAATTAGTATAATTAGCACGTTTTGTGGTATATAAATTGATATTTTGCGCGTCTTTAATTGCGACTATTTGGGATGTCAATAACGAATATAAGACATCTACTTTGTAACCCACAGGTCATTCTTGTGATTTTCAGCGCAATTTATATCTGGTTTTAGTTTGTAAGAATATTTTTTTTTTTGGAAATCATAAAGAAAGTAGTTTACGAGGAGCACCTCAAAAGAACATAGTACAAGAACTTAAACTAGAAAGTGAGTTGCTTAAAAAGTGGGGTTTCTTCTGAGGGTTTTTGGAGTAGCACATTGAGGACGCCATTCCGTTTCTTTTCTTCGGTAGTTGAGCTGTAGGAAAATACCTGCAACAATACACACTCACGTCACGAGAACATGGAAATTTACCTGGGTGAAAATAAAAACTGCGTCTTGGAGATTCATCTCTTCGGCTCTGAATCCTTGATGATTGTCTTCTAGCACTAAAAGCTTTAGGGACCGTCTTCTTGGTTGAAGTGAAAACGAAGGGTGGAGAACGAAGAGTGGAATCCATTGAGTCACATAAAGCAATGTGATTAATTAACTCAGATGAAGCGTTTGGAGTAGCATTCTCAACAGACAGATCACAATCGGAAGTCTTCATAATATCAACAGAAGACTCAGACATAACATCACTTTTGGTATCATCCAGCATGGTATTCACACGCGAACATTTTTTTCCTACGACTTCTCCCTTTTCTTTTCTTCTTATAGGGAGTGTCAAAATCTGTCTTAGGCTCAATGACAGGTCAATGCAAAATCCGAGTTGTCATTGTTGAAACATGTGATCTCTGGAAAAAGCTCATCTCTTTACCTTCAAGAAGCCTTTTATTATAGGCATAAGGATGAATCTTAAGCACATAGTGACCCCCCCCCCCCCCCATTTTTACTAAACTGAAGCATAGTCTTCTCTTTACCATGGATAGCCTCAAGCTTTAATTTCACATCTAAGTTATGATCAATATTAGACTCGACATCAAAATTAGAAGAGGTCTAACCTGCAGAGTTAGAAGTAAATTCACACTCTGATTGTTGATCCAAAACGCTCTTGTTCTTATCAAGCTCTAAGTCACGTTTCTCAGTCAAGATTGATTGTGTGGTACTACCACCTGAATAATTAACATTGCTTTCTTGGGCTCTATTAAGACCAGAGCACGAGTCACTTACAGAACAACAGCCAGACTCAGACGAAGTCAAAGCATTCCAAATTGGCCCATCCTCTTGAACATGTATTTTACCCTTCTCATTTTCAACATGCCTAAGATGATCATCTAAACTCCTCTTACCATTCGAATGAATAAAAAGACAATTCTTCACCACACATAATTCTCCAAGAATGTCTTTATTTTTAGGTTCAACTAATAAAGTCTTTTCAAAATATAATTGAGCATGAATGTACTTGTTCAACTTCATAAACACAAATTCTTATTTGCAACCGCACTATCCGTCGCAAGCTTGTGACGGATACCGTTTTCTCTCACAAAATACCCACTTTTTCTCTTTCTCCAACACTATTCATGTGGTCCCATTTCTCCACTAACTCATTTTCTATCCATTTTATCTCACAAAATATCCGTCATAAATGGTGACCCGTCGCAAGCAAGACTTACTAATTCATAAATGCCAATCCTCTTCGGAAAAGAGTCTTGACATTATGAGGGAAAAACGATAGGATTAAAGAGCAAGGATCCTTTGTTGCCTCAAACTAAAAAAACTTGGGGGTTGCGAAAGGTCGTCGGCGTTTTGCGAAAAATCGTCGGCGTTTTCTATAAAAAAGACATAGCATGCCCTTTTCTCTTTATCTCTCTACCTTCTTTTCTCTGAAACTCTCTCAACAAAAACAACATAAAATCCAAAAAAACGGTTTCAACATCGATCAACAACATCAAACAACGACAACAATTCAATGTCAAATGACGACAACGATTCATCGGTAAGTAATTAAAATCTTAATTTTTTTTTTTCAATTAATTTTTGTTGAATTAATGTTTTAGCCCTTTAGTAGAAATTAGGTTGAATTAGACGTAGAAGCCATAGAATTAGACTACGTAAAATCAATCGTATTTTTGCAATGGACTTGAAAAATGGCCGTCCTCGCGTGGAAAGGACGGCCAAACCACACGTCCAAGCATGGTCTAGACGTGAATAGTGCACGTCCAAACCATGCATGGACGTGTACTATTCACGTCCAGGCATGGTATGGACGTGCACTATTCACGTCCAGACCATGCATGGACGTTAATCCTGGCCGTCCATGCATGGTCTGGACGTGAATAGTGCACGTCCATACCATGCCTGGACGTGAATAATACACGTCCATGCATGGTTTGAACGTGCACTATTCACGTCCAGACCATGCATGGACGGCCAGTTTTCAAGACCTTTACTTTCCGTTATTTTTACTCAGTTTTTAACAAAAATTAAGTGGTTTTTAATATTTTTTAATATAATCCTTACCAATTTTGCGTATTAACAGGATTCGTTTGAGAAATTTGGTGGAAATGGGGTTGATTACAACCGATTATTTGAGACGGATATATCTTTTGAAAGTCGGGATGAGGCGTTTGAGTGGGCTCAAAAAGTAGCTATGGACAATGGTTTTGCCTTAGTGAAGGCAACAAATGGGGCGAAAAATCGCAAACAACCGGAGTTGCTCGGGTCGTACTTCCGTTGTTCAAGGTACGACCGAACCAAAAAGAAGATCGATCCTGAGAAACCGGGGAATTCTACGAAGAGAGGGTCGGCTAAGTGCGGATGTTTGTTTAGGATTCGAGCGATGCAGGAGTACGCTCATTTGGATGATGGGAATCCCACGATTGCTTGGTACGTAATTATTTCGACTAACGCGGGTTTTCACAACCATGAAGTAGCGACCTATAAAAATGGGGATAGACATTTTGCCGGCTTGGATGCTGAAGAGAAAGAATTTGTGAAGCAACAAGTCCGGGCTAATATTTCGCCGAGGGATATCAAGAACGCTCTTCATAAAAGGACCCCGGAAAAACCCCAACCAAGTAGCACCCAAATTTATAGCGAGTCGAACAAGGTTCGGCGTGAGATGAGAGAAAGTAGGAATCCCGCTCAACAACTGTTGGCTGTAGCAGTTGCTGCCCAATATGTGGAGTGGCACGAATCAGACCCCGATACGAAAGAGTTGACTCATGTGTTTATGTGTCATCCGGAATCCGTCAAACTATTCCGTGCTTACCCATATGTCGCTCTTATCGACGCCACCTACTCGACCAATGTTTTGAAGATTGCACTTATTGAGATAGTTGGCGTTACACCGGTCGGATCCTCCTTCTTAATTGCCACCGTTCTCCTTCCGTCTGAAAAGGATACATCTTATGGGTGGATGTTGCGGAGATTAGAGGAGCTGCTTCTGGGGGCGTCACCTATGCCTACTCTTGTCACTGACCGAGAGTTGGGCTTGATCCGGGCTATTGAGGACCTCTATCCGGAAACTTCTCACATTTTGTGTCGTTGGCATGTGAACAAAGCCATTGAGACCAGAGTAAAAAATTCAAGAAAGATGATGATGTACAAAGACATGATATTGCATAGTAAGGAAACGGGTTGGTGTCGGGTTATCAATGCAAGCACACAAGGTGAGTTTGGGAGAGCATGAGAAGCCTTTTCTGAAACTTGGGTAGATTTGTCTGATTATGTGCAGAGAACATGGGCGCATTACAAGAAGAAGTTCGTTGTTTTCTATACGAACGAATACTTTCATCTCGGTAACACGGCCACTTCCCGGGTAGAGTCGTGTCATGCCCTCCTTAAAGCTTGGTTGAAGAGTCAAAACTTGAACCTCGACACTATGTGGACTCGTATTCACGGCATGCTTGAAGCTCAACACTCCAAGATTCGACATGAATTACAGACGTCGTTGACCAACTCTGTAAGTGCTGGACCGTTTTTCTCCTTATTGCGAAATCATGTGTCTATCAAAGCCATTAGGTTACTGGAAGATGAGTTTAGGAGAGGGATTGAGTTGGGGAACGGGCTTGAACAGAATTGTGGATGTGCGATACAGACTACTCACGTGTTGCCTTGTGCCTGCATTATGATTCTGATGCAAAGAAACGGTAGGAGGGTCCACGTTCAGGATGTGCACTTGTTTTGGAGGACTTTGGTGTACGACAGTCCCGAATATAGGCCGAAGACCGATGATGATGAGTTCGATGCTCTTATAGAGCAGGCTAGAGGGGTCGATCCGGCGAAGAGACGGGTAATCATTGAGAAACTTCGAGATGGTCTCCACCCGGCAGATGAAGATATTCGTCCACCTAAGGTTCGAGAAAACCCTAAGGGGAGACCGAGGGGTTCCACTACTCGGAAGAAGTCCGCTTTTGAGCATGCTGCCCGTAGATGTGCCAAGTTTTTTTCCAGCCCTTCGACGACAACTTCTGTCAGTACGGTGTCTGATTTCGGAGATGGACCTGTTGGTGCACCATTGGAGGTCGGTTACACAACGGGACCTTTGTGTTCTTGGGCAAAAAAATATGTAGTCCCCCAAGACTTATGGGCACACTTTGATGGTTGGGCTGATGTTGTTGCTGATGGTCATTGTGGTTATAGGGTGCTATCGCATGCCGCCCGGGGTCGAGAACAGGACCACTTGGTCATGAGAGCGTGGTGTCTTAGAGAGCTTCAGGGAAACGATGTGTACAAGAAAGTGTTTGATGAGTCTCCTCGCACGCCTCCGCTTTTGAGCAGATGGGATCATACCTTGAGGGCTATCGAGTTTACGGGTAGCGGGGGTTGCGGTGAACATCATTGGATGTCTTCCGAGTATTTGACTGTCTTTGCGTCGTTGTTTAACTGGACTATCTGTTGTATCGGCCAGTACGTCCACAAATGAGTCAGGAATTGGAATTGTTATACATTCTTACCGCTGAGGGCCACGGGTCACGTGTCGAGGCCGTACGGTGTCATGTGGATCGTACACTACCATGACCATTGGATGAGATTGCACTACAGTGGCCCACTGAGCGAAGCACCCATGCCACCGATCGATCTTTGTTGGGCGTGGGTAAGAGAAGATGCAGTTGCACATTATGCCGATTTGTACACGTCGAACATCGAACGATGGCATACTTTGATGGGAACAACACCTCGAACTCCTCGGCGCCGAAGACAGCCTCCCCCGGGTTGAGATTTATTTGTATTCTTTAGGTTGTATTCTTTAGGTTGTGATATATTTGTATTATTTAGGTTGAGATTTATTTGTATTCTTTAGGTTGTAATATTTAAATGTAACCGTTGTGATTTCAAATTTCAAAACGTTACCGTTTTTCGAATGATTTTCATGTTCATTATAATCGCGATTTCATTGTGAAACAAATTACAAAGATAACAGTTATCAAATTAAAAACGTTCAAACAAACAAAGCGATTTCATTTTTAACTAATACATCCCATCCTTCAGACCTCATTGGCCCAAAACGAAAAATATGGAGGGATAACCCCGGTTATCTTTAAAAAAATCTTCTCAAACTCCCACCAACCACGCATCTCAGGAGAACCGCTAACGTCGGGGTGATTCTCTTCAAACATTCTAATGACGTCCATAATCTTGCAATACACATGCATTGCCTGTTGAGATACGACCGGGGGTTGAAGACGTATCATGTTTCTCGCTTCAGCAAGGCGGCGAGTGTTAGGACGTCGAGGGTACGAACTTGCAGCTTCGTTAACTAACCGGGCTGCGTCACGCCTCTTGATCCAGTAGTCGCGTTGATGTTCAAGAGACTCTTTCACCATCAGGTTTTCCGCTGCAGGGCTTGCGAGATCTGTCTCAGCTTCTGCAATCCGTTGTGAAAGCCAAGTTTCATCGTTCAACGGCATGTTTGCCATTCCTGAAAAAATTTAAAGAATTAAAATTGAAAACATACGGTTAGAACGTAAAAAAAAACCCGAACCATGAGGGACATGTGAACTACACGTCCCAACCCCACCTAGACGTGTTGTTCACACGTCCATTCCCCCCTTAGACGTGTGAACTACACGTCCCAACCCCACCTAGACGTGTTGTTCACACGTCCATTCCCCCCTTAGACGTGTGAACTACACGTCCCTACCATCTATAGACGTGTGGTTCACACGTCCCGACCATCCATGGACATGTGGTTCACACGTCCCTACCAACCATGGACGTGGGGTTCACACGTCCCTACCAACCATGGACGTGTGGTTCACACGTCCCTACCCACTTAAGCCACCCCATTCCCATGTCCTAACCACCCCTAGCCGTGTAGTTCACACGTCCCACCCCCACTAGCCGTGTAAACCACATCTCCGACACCTACCAATATCGTGTTTCTCCTTTCCATTCATTCTAATCTTACCATTCTAACAACAACAACAATACTACTAACAACAACAACTAACAAATAACAATAAGAAATAACAAAAACAACAACTAACCTTGTTTTTTTCGGTCATGTAGGTGGCGACGGTGGAGGTGCTCGGCGGTGGCGGTGCACGGCGGTCACGTGTGGTGGTGGTGTGGTGTGTTCTCGGTTAAGGGAGGCTAAGGGAGAGTGTTCTTAGTTATTGAATTTTAAAGGAGAGAGTGAAGAAGCTAAGGGTACTTTTGTCATTTGTCAAAAAAAGTCGACGATTTTTCGCAAAACGTCGACGATCTTTGCGATTCGGAAAAACTTTAGACCACAAACCGCTAAATTAAGATTCAAGGGGGCCGCAAGATCACACGTGACTTATCGTCATAACTACCCTTCATCCCAGCAACAACAATACCTAAATGCTTACAAGCCTCATCATAACAAGCTGCAACTTCTCCAAAATATTTTTCTTTGAAGAGGTTATTACCCCTATCCTTTAAAGCCTTAATTTTAAGAATAGCCTCTGATAGCATAAAGGAGTTCATCATATTCCATCCATCATCCTCCAAAAACCCATCATTCAAATGGGCACATGCAAAAAATTCGAGAAACTTTTCAGAGATCATATTATAATCCATCTAAATAGACAGAAAACCAAACCAGAAACCTAAGTATAATCCAGAAAGAAACCAAATGGTAACAAAAGATTCGGAAAAATGGCAGATTGCATGTAGATGCAACAAAACCCAGTAGAAAAACAGCCCCAAATAACCAGTAGCACATTTATTTATAGATACGATCCCACCCCGTCAAGAGAAAAACAGATAATAGCTTAACTAAAAAGTCGGCAAAAGAAGTGAATCTTAATAAGATAAAGCAGGTTAAATTATAAATGAACACCACAAGAAAGGGAAATTTGTATCACTGGTAGAACGAAGCGCATATCCTAGAAAAATAATCGCTTCTTGAAAATCGCTCCACTTGAGAAAAATCGCTTCACTTAATTGGAGAAAATCGATTTTGATAATAGCAATCACAAACTTCCCTTCTTCAATTACGATCGCCAACTTAAAATTAAGGAAGCTTTGGCTCACCGACGACGAAGAAGATCAGAATATGGAAAGCCGCTGGCGAGCGAAATACACACAAATTGAGGAAGTTTTTATGTTAGGGATTTTCTCTCTCTAGAAAATTGGGATTTTATCACTCCAGTAAATTGGGATTTTCCCTTTCTAAAATTGGGAGAAAAGGTAGAGAGTATAAATAGACTAGTATGTAAGAATAAAAGTGTACATTTAACTTTCTTTACCTATGGCTTTATTTATCAAAACTTTTAAAATACTTATGTAATTAAGTCTCCAAAAAAATCGTCTCACATAACATTAAACTACACTGAAACTAACAAAAATATAAAGTACTCCATAATTTTTATACAGTAGGTCTTGTGATGAGCTAGGTAGCACTAAAACGGACACGGACACGACACGGACACGGGACACGGCATGCCATGAAATTTAGGACACGGGACACGGCATTTAAATTTAATAAAATATACATTTTATAGTTATAAATTTTTGATTTTATTTTTGTAAAGTATTTGATATTAATTTTAAATAAGTAAATGTAAAACTTGTCCTTGATAATAAATTTATTTTCATTCCTCATCCGAATCAATATTCTAATTGATCTCTTTCGATAACGCATTTCTCATCTCAAAAACATCATTCACCGCAAATGATAACCAAATATCGTGGACACGCGACGGACACGGCTCAAATACCATGGACACGCGTCGGACACGTGCCCAAATAAATGTAGAAAGTTAGACACGGCTGTTTAGGTATTGGACACGTTTCGGCGTGTGTCCGTGAAGTGTCGGTGTCGGACATGGTGTCGGACACGGTACGGCTCATTAAGAGAAGTGTCTGTGTTACCTAGGTGATGAGAGACCATCTCTCACCAATTCAGTGTGAGATATAGGGAAATAAAAACTTCAGTCAATTATATGAGAGATCTCTCAATAACGCTATTGAAAGATTGTCGCTCTAAAATATTTGTGATTTTTATAAACCGTTAGTCTTAAAATTTTGTAAGGGATTTACATAAACATATCGAAAAACAGTTTCGTCTTGAGGGGTATTATAGTGGAACAAGTATTAGACACGACTAGAGGTCATAAATGATATAGATGAAATAATATAGGGTGGGATGGCCTAAGAAGACTTAGAAGTATAAAGGAGTAGTCTGTGTATGTATGATGTATGAGCGGAGGAAGTAAATGATTAATAATAATAAAAGCCAACTCAAAGCCACGTGAATACGGGAATCGTATGTTGAAGTATAGAGTTTGGTGAGTCAGTCATTCATTCATTCCTTGTTATTATGAGTTGGCTCGTGCACATTCCAAGCCTTCTTCTATACGTACTTCTTTCAAACACATTATTATTATTATTATTGTCTTGCTTCTAGATATGGAATGCTGGCTTCTATTACTATTCCATTTTTTCCCTATTATCTTCTTTTTTTTGTTTTTATTGGGATAAATTTGTCCCCATATTCATGTGGTTCATTTATACAAAAATTATAATGAAAAAAATTGAGTTAAATTGCACATAATCCTACTGTCTTGGGCCGTGCTCATCAGAAGGAAAGTGTCTACTTTATAAGTTGGAGGAGGTTCCATTTCAAAATTGATTATAGTTAGAGTAGCTCCTTGGAAGACCTACATCTGATTCATCACAAATAGAATAGCAAAATAACAATAGAGCTGAACTCACTAAATGGATTATATATCCAATGTATTACCACCAGTTTTATAGTTTTTGAGCATTATAATAAACTTTTCGAGTATTGTTTTAAAATTTTGAGTTTTATTTTGAAGTTTATGAGTTCATTCACTTAAACATTAAACTCAAAACATTATAATATAATTCAAAATCATTATATATAAGTTCAGTTAAATTTGAGTTTGATAGTAAAAATTAAAATATACTCACGTATAAATTTTAAAAAACTTAAAAAAAGTACGCATAAGCTTAATAACAAAAGAGGTCTGAGGTACTACATCCGATATACTACGTATGTTTCTATTTCTCAGCTGAGTTCAAGTCTTCCATGAAGTATAAAACATAATAAGAATTATTTAATTGAGCGACTCAGCTCGATCAATAGTGATCTATTGCTTGTAGCGTAAAGGTTAATAACATAAATATGAGTGAATTTGGACCACATAAATCACTTAACCTGACATACACATGAAAAATGGTCCACAAAATATTACAAAAAATAGAAATAGATTACTATTCAATGATACATCACAAAATAGAAATAGAAAACTATTTAACCGGACAAAATGAGTAACATCTTTGGATTGTGATAATTTGACATGAAACGTCATGCAATAAATCAAGAAAATAAAGTTCTAAACGTAATAATGTAAGTAATAATTTTAATTATGATTTAGAAACAACAAATGCACCTAAATATTCCATGTGTGAGATCATGGATGATTGTACTCAAATACAACTTGATCAAAAATATGGGGATCAAAATAATCTAACCATAATTACATACAAAAAATGAAAAAAATATGAAAAATGGAATAATTTTTTTTAAAAGAACAAGGTGTCCTTTTGGATTTAACTTTTCTAAACCTTTTTAAACTCAATAGATATGAGTTAAACTTTTTTAAACCGAACTGATGAAAACTAAACTTAAAGAGATAACTTAGAGATGGAGTCCAAAAGAACATGAACTTAAAACCCTTAAAAAACTAGAGATAATTTGATAGACTCCGTACATGTAAGAGCATCGAAATTTTAAAAAAAGTAAGCAACACTTTAACTAAGCATCACAAACATTGCACAAAGTAAATTCATGAATCCATGTAAAAACAGAGAAAAGTGAGTTGGAGACATTGCATGTGAGAGTAGGACTTGTGACCAATTCTCATGATTAGATTGCGTATACTTGCCGCTTATGTATATGCCAAATGCTATGCTCTGTAGGCTCCGACCCATCTTTAAATTACTCTCTTCTTCTGCTTTTATTTTTAATTAATAAACTAACCCCCAAAAAACTAACTATAATTGTGTTTTCATAAAGTTTTTTGAGTTGAGAAAAAGGTATCACATAGATTTCCTTTATTTGATTGCACCAAAAAATTGGGAAAAAGGATGATAATCTGAAATACAAGAGGTTGGCCTTAATTTAAGTAATGTTATGTTTGGCTCATTTTTTTCTTTTCCCATTGCTTCGCGTTCTTTCAGGAAAAGGGAAATACGAAAAATCATTTTCCATCAACATACTTATCCCCCTCCCGAAAAGAAGAGAAACTAAGTTTAGTTTTCATGAGATATGTTCTTATAGTGTGGAAAACTGAATACGAAAGGGAACGCTAGATTAGTTGCGTATAGGAAGCACGGTTCAAAACACGAAGGGCCGTGCACAGCAAAACACAACATAATGGATCCACTAGTCAGGCCTGAGCTAAGCAAAATTAGGACATGAGCGACGAGGCACGGCACTATTACTCTATTAGTATGTAGTTATGTACAGGGGGGCTTGCACCCTTAAATTGGACAAAACTAAGAATCCAAGTTAAAAGTACAGAAGACATACAGAGTGAATCCTGTACTGGTACAGTCAAGAGATAAGTAAAATTTATGAACTCATTCATCCAACATAATGTCCCAAATCCAAAAACAGAGTCAACTAAATCAACACGTGTAATGAAATTTGTGATAATTTGTGTAATTTGTAATTTGTCCCAAACCTCAACAGTTACAGGAAATTACTTGGGCCGGAAGATCTGGGTTGCCTAGCTTATAACTCTCGTAACAAAAAGATAAAAATGCTTAGTCTTGGAACCTTACATTTGAAGTGATCTTTGGAAGTGATACTGACGTCGGAACTAATTACTGAGATGTGACACCAATTTTAGCCTCAAGATTTTGCGCCACAACATCTATAAATTCTTCGGTGTTTAAGTACCATTCTCTCGTAACCCTGCAGATGATGATAAGACACAGGTGAACAAACATAATGACACAACTACTCACAAACTAGTATTTAAAGACTAATAAAGTACCAAGATTAATCTCCTGAGCGATGTATTAATATCATATGAGACTAACACTTAACTACAATACTCACCGAGATACCGAATATTCCACTAAGGGCCTGCTTTTTTGGACTTAAAATCACTCCTTTTAAGTGTTCAGAATTTCAGATCCTACTATAAATCTCAGTTTAAATCCTATACATTCTGGTTAGATCATACGGAGTATCAGTTCAGTATATCCTAATATCCTATATAAGTTTAATTCATATCCTATAAGTTCATATTAAAAACTTTATGCTAACTTATTTAGGTTATGTTAATTGTTAATATGTTATATTAAAGTTAAACAACTCGTTAAGTTAACTTTATTTAATTTAATTTTAATATTATATTATCGATGATTGCTATTACTATTATTATTCTTTAACTTATATTGTTAATCATATTAAGAGTTAAGACCATGCTTCCACTCCCTTTCTCCTCACACTGTCACACGTATAACAGGAGGCAGGAGCCCTCAACCTACCCCACCAACCTCATTTCACAACCACCACCAACCTCATTTCACGACCCCACTCTAACCACAAGCATCCTCCCTTCGATCTTCTCCTAAATCACTACCGTGCAACCACCACAACACCCATAACCCCACCGTGATAGTACAATGCCCACATAGCTAGTTGACCCGTGATGACTAAGGCTCACAGAACCACCACTCGTTACACCGAGGCAAGAACAAATGTGGTGAGGGAGTTTCGAATGGTGGGTGAAAAGTCTGGAACATTAGCGGTCGACCAGACCTGGAACGAGTCGACCGAAGGTTTCCGCGAAAGAGGAGGTCCTGGTGGTGATGAGTCAACGACCCGTGTCAATGTAAACCGGAGAAGAAGGGTGGCGTGTCAATGCTATAAAATTTATTTATTTAATTTTTCAAAATAAGATCATTAATTATTTCTTTTGACAAGGGTAAGATCATTAGTTTGTTTTATTATTTAATTCTTGATACATCTAAACAATGAACGGAACACTCAATATCAGAAATCAAGTTCCAACCCCAGACCAGACTAGTTTTATTTGATTCCTTGTTCCAAACTCCTACCACTCTGCGAACCGAACGCCCCCTAAAAACTAAGAAATAATTACTCCATAATAAGGGTCAATCGCATGTTAATATCGGATTGTGGATAAGATAAATGGTCACAGACTAAGAGTGACCATTCTGCCTTTTTGGCAACAAGTTATTGAGTGAATTTAATTCACTGAGGGTGTGTTGATAGACTAAAATCACTGATTTTGGTGATTTGTCCACACTTTCTGGGAGGCTTCCAGTCAGATGAGGAGAGCTCATTTACAAACTATCTCTATAAATGTTGACTTATTGTTGTTTTGCTCCTAATACCTCAACTTCTTATAAGCTTCTCACAGGATAATAGTAATGACATAAGCTTGTCCATACGCTTAGTCTTCAAGTACATCAGAATACAATCTTTAACTGTGATGTTTCCCAGCAAAAACCAAACGTAGCCACCTTAAGAATCAAGATGACCTCCCAAATTTCAGAATGAAGGGAGGCAAAGGATAGTTAAACAGTGGTAATAAACTAATACTTCTACTTAGTTATGTTATCTTCTAAGTTCTAACTCTCTCAAGTAAGCGCTCACTTTTTTCTTTCATGTCACTACTTTTTGTTATATATTTTTTCCTTAAATCTTGTGCCATGGCAAGGTATTGGGTAAAATCACTGAAATAGAGAGAGTAATCTACAAGAGAATATTACTCACTTTGACCCATGAACTAAAATAGCCAGATCTTTAGTCATCTTCCCTGATTCCACTGTTTCAATGCATGCACTTTCTAATTTCTGAACAAAATCTTGCAATTTCTGATTTCCATCAAGCTTGGCTCTGGTAAAAAAGTAGAAAATATATAGGTATAATGTCAGCAGAGCTGTAGAAATATAAGTATAACAAATGGACAAAATTATATGTTTGACTAGTTTAACTGTGCAAATTATTGTATTTTGACACACATTTTCCTACCATATATAATTTTGCAGTGCAAGATATATAGTGCAAGATATATAGCTGAAACTAACAACCCTTCAACACAAATCAGTAAACATCAACAGCAGCAGGAAGCCTAATTTACCTGTGTTCTAACCCACGTGTCCAAGCAAATATCGAAGCAATACTATTAGTGCTTGTTTCTTGCCCTTTCTGATGCAAGCGGAAGTGTCGTGTTACGGTCCCATGAGCAGCCTCGGCTTCAAGAGTTTTCCCATCAGAAGACAGCTGCGCATGCATTAGGATACAAAAATGATGGTCATCTATAAACTCATGCAGACCAAAATGACAAGGAAAAAAGTTTAGACATTTGACAAACCAGCACAGATGTCATTAAACCTAGAGAGCCAAAACCTGCAAACAATAAGAAAAACTTCTGTCAATAATGTACTGGTCATAAACTCATAAGCATCTGGTTCTGGCAAGGAAAATCAATTACTCAAGAGATCTTTCAATTTTGAAATTGCAATTTGAAAGGCAACAAAAAACATTATCCAAGCATCAAAGGCTCCCTAACCAATGGTGCGTTAGGATAGGCCAAGCAAGCACAAAGATCCTAGCTTAAAAAAGAGGTTCCAGTTGACCCACAATGACTATTGCTTCCAACTAGCTACTTCACTGTGTAAGAAAACAGTGTACTGGGAAAATTTGCTTTATTCCTAGAGCTGGTTGACAAAATCTAACATCACCCCATAGACACCAAGTATATGCTAACCCAAGGCGACAAGATTCTTCCCAAGGATAAGCCGACTATTGATACAACAATATATTCCCACAAATCTAACAGAGTCAAGGTAACCTATGACCAAATACTGACCCAACCAGATCGATAATAATAATTTAGCTTAATAATAATCCAAATGATATTTAGTACTAATTGTATTAACTTAACATAGTACCTCGGTCTAAACCAATCAATAGCTCATACATGAAATTCCAGAAACAATATCAAAATTAGTCAATGAAATAACAATTATAAATATAATTTGACTTGATAATGACATGAAACAAATCAGTCTATCATAAAACTTGACCTCGGGTGATAACAATCTAAACCGAAACCGGCTTGGCTCAAATGGTGACTTTGGCCCAACAAACCCAAACCCGATATTGTTTAACAGCTTTAACCCATATGTATATTCTAGCAGACGACGAATAACCCATCATACTCCAAAGTCAAAAAATAAATAATCTTTGGCTCCACCATAAATAGAAAACCAAAATCCTCATATATAATGCATTAATTATATTGTTATCTGTTTTGCCTACTACCCAATTAAATTTATATAACCTCATCTACAATGTTATCTTAAGAAACGTGTGAAACAGAAACTGAATTCATTTAATCCACACTATGTGAAAGCTCTTCTTGATCAAATAGTTCTGGTTCTAAACTTATATCCTTTAACGAAGATTCTCAGTGAAAGCACTTACAAGTTTTTTTGAGGTTTATGAAATCTGACAGAACAATATTAACTGAAAATATGTTAAATAATTCTCAAATAGTTAAAAGATACAATAAAAAAAGTTACCTTGTGCAAGTAAATCACTCTGGACATCTCCATCATAGTTTTTACAGGCCCAAACATATCCACCTTCACTTTTTACAGCATAAGCAACCATATCATCGATCAACCGATGCTCATACCTAAATAAATTGATTACCAAATTCAGAACATGCCTGACAAATAACCAAAATTATCCACGCTATATTTAAACAAACCATATTGAGTGTTCTTCAAATTTTGCTTTCCACTTCGCTTCATAGACTTCCTGAAATATGTCTTTAAACCTGTTGTTGTCCAAACACATAGATGTAAGCTTTCAGTTTTGAGATCTAAGAGAAATTGCGTACGCCTATAGCTTTTTCAATTTCTACCGGGTACCCCTCATTTTCTTAAATTCTATTACTACTTGCCATTGTCTTGTCTACTTATTCCAACATTTAACCTCGATAGCAATTTCTGTTAAATTTAACACCAATTGCCTATAATTTCCGCCAAGGATCATATTTTTATCATTTTCATACTTAACATATCCAGTTAACAACGACAATCTCCAATTCATCTTCCTCCCTCACAACCACCACATACAACCCTGCCACGGGCCTCCTCCATTCCCACACCCTCTATGCTTCCTCTCCCTCTTGTATCTTCTCCATCCCACCCACCCACCCACTTGTGGTGGTTGGTTGCAGAGTTTTTCTGGTGTTGTTTGGCGGTGTTTGTTGGCTGTTGAAGGTGTGATCAGTGCCTTTGAATTGGAGGAAGGAATTTACCTGGTCTCAAAAGCTAGTGACATAAAGGGAGAACACATTATTAATTGCAGTGGAATTGGTAAAATTTCAAGGGAAATATTACAAGCCATGAGTGGAGCATTGAAGGTTGTCAATGGCGTGTAAGGTGTAATGGCAACGGTGGTTGAGAAAAAAGAAAGGCATTAAATAATTACGGATAAAAGGGACATTTTTCTACCATATTATAGCAACTAAAGAATGAAGGGGCATTCTACATAACTTAAGGTCACATTTGAAGTGAGTAGTAGAGTAAGCGAGTACCATGAAAAAGTTTTGATAACAAAGGGTACTAGGTGGAATTTGAAAAAACACGTAAAATTTTCCAAAAAAATAATTTTCATTGAAAACAAGTATATAAAGTACTATTTAAATACAAGATCGGAAATGAAATAGATTTCTTATTACCTGCCATCATACTTTTTAAGGATTGTGTTTTTGGTACTTAAATAAAGAGGCCACTTTTTAGCAAAAGCCAATGACATTGATGCGTCAGCAAAAGCTCGAATTGACTGGAAAACAGGAATATATAAGATCACAGAAAACAAGGAGGATAAATAATATGATTAGAAATTCTTTATTTCAAGTTTCAAATGATGAGCGCAACAATACCACTGCCAAGAGTAACGACACGTACCGAGTCAACATTATACATTGCCAATGCAACACCTGGTCCCTTAAAGTCATAGACATTTAGTTCCAAAGGTTCTTCCCCATCTTCCGGGACTGCAAAAGATTAATAATAATTGGCAAGGAATATGACCAGATCTATATAGATGAAGTTATCTATACTTTCAAGTCCCCAAATTAAGGTAACTAGAGTAGGCCTAATGAGTGCAGTAGATTTTAATAGTCTCATACCAAATACCATTTTAAGTTTTCCAGGTCCTTTGATGACTGCATCAGTGGCACGATACTGATCACCGAAAGCATGTCTGCCGATACAGATGGGTTTTTTCCAACCTGGGAACATCGAATGAAAGATATAGTGACTTGCTCCCTGATACAGTTATACATTGGAAAACATGGGGAAAATGGGAGAGAAAACAAACCAGGTACTAGTCTTGGAATATTCTTACACAAAATCGGTTCACGGAACACGGTGCCTACAAGGAGAGAAGAAAGACATTATGAACAAGGTCAATGAAAATAAACATATAAATAGATAGAAGAGAGTGAAATACAGATTACAGTCAGACATTTGGTTCAAACTTTCAACATGGAAAAATGTGGCAGAGTTTTTCAGGTATCATTTGGCCAACAAATCATTTCAATGACAGCATTGTCTTAAAATCCGCAGAGAAGTAAAGTAAAAAAAACCTTTCATCTCACAAAATATGATCAGCAGAAAGAAAAAGCAAGCAAGTTACAAAGAGACGAGTCTTTGAAATATTCATACATTCCTAAATCAAGAACAGAACAACCAGACCTGTTACTCCAACTCTCCAACACGGTTACACGGCTGACGGCTCCTATCTAACACTAAAAAGTGTCAGTGTCTAGTATCCCATTTCCATAATACCTTTTTTGGAATTCATGAACAGAACAACTAGACCTGTTACTCCAACTCTCCAACACGGTTACACGGCTCATATCTAACACTAAAAAGTGTCAGTGTCTAGTATCCCATTTCCATAATACCTTTTTTGGAATTCATGAAGACTAACATACAAAAATGTACAAGCTAGGGATATCCCCATGATAAAGGACACTATGTATTTAGCTCCAAAACATACTAAGAGAATAACAAAGGAACTTTAAGAATTCGAGGTTTAGGAGCTTCATGAATATATGCAACAACATTAGAGAGAGATAAAATCTAATCAATCTATAGAGGGATGGAAATATGGAATTGCGGAAAGCTTGTAAGGAATGTATTATTAAATGGTTTTACAAACGAGACCATATAGACTTATTGCTTAGATCATCCTTTTCTCATTTTTAGTCCAGATTAATAAACTCAGACAAAATGTGTAAGAGGCAATGCACTTTGAATTTCCTGGCATTTTTTGCTGATAAGAGATCAAGCAAATTGATCAATCTATATCATGACTCCGCTAATGCACTACCTTATCCTGAAAACTTGACACACATACTAGCAATCTGGTTCCACAAATCTCAGCAATCCATCGGAGATAAGTATGGAGATTATTCAGTATGTTCTAAATGAACAGCAAAAGGCCAATATCGCACAATTGTTCAGAGGTCTAGTTTGTATTTTCTACTGACATATCTGCAGATGAACTGCTTATACGGAGCTGTCATGGATATTTAATGCTCAGAGAATAATTCCGGACTTGCCTTCTCAAACGCCAATTTATATTTAAGGACGTCAGCAGAAACCTAGAGTGATGTCATGAAATTTTTGCTTATACGAGTTATAACATGTGTCACAGCCACTGGAGTGTCACGGATTTAGGAGGGAATAATAAAATCCAAAATCCACTGATCCTATCAGCAAGTTGTCTATAACTCTATCCCAAGCGCAGCACATGACAGACGAAAGAAACAGCCAACTAAACTAAGGGATAAGGCCATTTGTGAATTTCATAAGAGAAAGGTTACACCAAGAAGACAGTTTGAGACCGTGTATCGGTGCATAAACACGTTAACACCAGCCAAGTTGCAGATCAGTAAGCTATTTTACCATAGAAAATCACATATATTCATTGACTAGGCTGAAAAGTCATATGGAGGGCCGCATTAATAATTAATTAAACAAACAGCTATACAGAGACAATCAAACATAGTTGTTTTCCATCTGTGCATCGTAATAGGAAAAGAAAAGATTTGACTGACCATCTAATATGTTCCTGATCGTGCCGTTGGGACTTCTCCACATTGACTTTAATCCGAATTCGCTGACTCTTGTTTCATCTGCAGAACAGTTCATACTAATCATAAATAGATCGTGATCAGATAGAATCTTCTTTGATTTCAAAATGTTATTCCCAACCCCCACCCTATAAATAGGGTTTCCTACAAAAATAAATGGCGACTGTAAAAGTATATCAAGACAAAGACAGAAGGTTAGAGACGGGTTAGACCTCAGATCCATCAAACAATCCAACACCATCAATTATACGACATAGTACAATAAAAAAAGTGAGATAAATCATAGTAGCATGCAAGAGATAAGATGTGTCCTCAAAAGTGATAGCAGTATAAATTCAATCTTCAGATCTCTTCACAATATATGTAGATGATCAGGAACAAAATTGCTAAGAAATCGACGATACCCAATTTTAGGTCATAAACATTTCTCTACCAAACAGAAAACAATATTAATTATACCCAATAAATCAATAGCCACTCTTAACTTACAAGTGTTGCACAAATCTTGACTCAAAAGTGAATGCAAATTAAAAGATTTCAATAACTTAGGGGTGTGATTTTAGCGGTATGCATGGTAGTACACTTTTGACCATATTAACCCTCCCTCATTTTCCCTCATCTCTTCTCTCCCATCTCCTCTATCATCTCCCTCCCTCCTATTATGTAGCACGACTAATATTATGTACTATGTACTCCAAGAGAAAAAATAATATATCACAACACTAAAATAAGATACTGCATACTACATTCAGGAGAACAAAATCAAACAACTACAACACATTGTGATACTGTATTGAGGAAAAAAAATCAAACATCAATATGGTACTGTATTGAGGAAAAACGTAAACAAATCCACAAAACTGGTAGAGTACATTTTGAAAAAGGAAAAAAAGGGAGATGTACAGTCTATGTTACTCGGACTCGGGTAGAGATCTGAGTGTCGGGGACTCCGAGGTTAGAAATTACAGACACGGGGACACTGTTCATTTTTTGTTGGACATGGGTACAGGAACACGTTGATACAAAATAATATAATTTTCACACTGAAATCAGGAAATACCAAATGCATAGATTATTAATCTAAAAAATCAGACCTCGTAAATTGCAAACAGTTCATCAAGCAAAAAACATTAAAAAGTAGCACCAAGCAAAAAAAGAAAACACTATAGTATAATAATACAAATTCAACTTCATGCGCCCTCATCATCAAACATCATGGCCTTTAGGACGGGATCATCCAATGATATATAGGCCACCTCAAGGATCATCTCAGCCTCGACATTTTCTCCTCCTATATAGACAAAAAAATAAACCTAATTAGTGTTAAATCTTAATAGAAAAGAACATTACGATAGTAGTATAACAATAGAGGTCGAAATTTTACCAACATCCTAATATTTTGATGGACCATCCATGTACTCGTCTCTTTCCTGGACAATAATTGAAGGTGGTTGTGTACATACACGAAGTCTTCCACACGCTGCGGAGTGACTTTATTCCTTTTAACGCTTTGAATAGCGCCATAGACACTCCAATTCCTCTCGCAACAAGAAGAGGTGCAGGTGCAGGTTGTGAAAGCAATTTGAAAGCCAAAGCTTGTAGCAATGGTGCGAATGATCCATAATTTGCCCACCATGAAAGTGGATCTTGCAGCAATCACATGAGGTTCGCCAAAATAATCCAACCCACAAGAAAATGAACCATATTCTTTGTGCTTTCATAGGCTATTCCGAAATCTAGATACCTAAGAAATGTTAACAAAGAATATGGTTTTTTCTAGTGGGTTGGATTATTTTGGTCAACCTCATGTGATTGTTGCAAGATCTTATGAAGATCAACTCTCATGTTTGGCAAATTATGGGTCATTCGCACCATTGCTACAAGCTCTGGCTCAAATTGATTTTTCACAACCTGCATCATCTTCTTTTTGACGATTGGAGCATCTATGGCGCTATTCAAAGCATTAAAAGGAATAAACTCACTACGCAACATGTCGAAAACTTGGTGTATGTACACAACAACCTCCGATTGTTGTCAAGGAAAGAGAAAGAGTGCATGAATGGTCCATCAAAATATTGAGATGTGGTAAGATTTCGACCTCTATTGTTATAATACTATCATGTTGATCACAATGTTCTTTTCGATTAAGAATTTAAGATTTAACACTAATTAGCTATATTTTATGTCTATATAGGAGATAATGTCGAGGCTGAGATAATCCTTGAGGTGACCAATATATCATTGGATGATCTCGTCTTAGAGGCCATGACGCTTGATGATGAAGGCACATGAAGCCATGAAGTTGAATTTATAGTTTTATACTCTAGAGTGTTTTCTTTTCGCTTTGTTGCTTCATGCTGCTTTTTAATGCTTTTTGCTTCATGAACTATTTACAATTTATGAAGTCTGATTTCTCAGATTAATAATCTATGCATTTGGTATTTCTTGATTTTAGTGTGGAAATTACATTTTTTTGTATCATCCGTGTCCAGTCCGGTGTCTCTAACCTCGGAGTACCCAACATTCGGATCCGTACCGGTGTCCGACGCCCGAGTAACATAGGTCACCCACCCTCGCTACCTTCAAACCCCCATTTAGTTCATCAACCCCTACCACCTTCACAACCGCCGCTATACCACAACACCCCAACCAAGCCTCACCCCCACTCGCACTCCTCGACGCCACCCTCACAAGCCACACTCCCTCTCCATTCACTATCCCCCACCCTCCATGCGCCTCACCCCATGCGCCAACTTCCACATATGACGCCTTAGAGACCATCTATCGATTCCCTCAATAAAAATTCAAAACCCTAACTTTAACAACAATCAATAATGGGTTTTCGGGTACATATATTAATAGACCATAAAGAGCAATAAGTGGATTATACATCCAATTTATAAATTTTATAGTTTTGAGCATTGCCATAAAGTTTTTGAGTTTTGTTTTTAAAATTATGAGTTTTAAGTTTTTGAATTCATTCACATATATAATTAAAAATTATAATAAAACTCAAAAATACTACATATAAACTTAGTTAAAATTAAGTTTTGAGGGGAAAAAATTAAAATACAACTTATAAACTTTAATAAACTCAGAAAAAAATACACATATGCTCAAAAACAAATAAATTTTGAGGTAATAAGCTTAGAAAAAATACTATGCTAAAAAACAAATAAAGTATGAGGTAGTACATCCGATATATGTTCTTTTTTCTCCATAAAGAGTGTGCAATTGCCTGCATTTAGTGCCGGGATTTCTATTTCTCATGGATGTCCAAATACACAACCTCCAAAATGCATCTAGTAGTTGTCATCATGGCGGAGAGAAAATATTCCAACAAAAGACTAACATGAAAGGAAAATAATCATAAAAAAAATAAAAGGGAAATAACTAACCAGGAGTTATGGTAGCACATTTCACAGCAACATTATACCTACAAACACAAGAATAGAAAGCTCAAGTCAGCTTGATGTATACAAAATTGAACATGCAAACATACAATAATCGGAATATGAATAATCCTAGCTTGATAACGCTATTACACGTACTTAAGTGTTGCCTCCGCACTTTCCACCGTAACCTTATCGTCAGTTGCATCGCGATTAAGTATTCCAAGGTCGTAATACTTTATATCCAAGTCCACAAACGGCATTATAAGCTGCTCACAAACCACAACACATGATCAACATAAATCAATTAAAAAACAACATAAACAATTGCATCCAGACAATTGAATTATACTCCGTATATATTTTGCTCTTGACATAATGCTTTAGGATAAACAGAAAATGTGTATCGTGAGTGCAAATTACTAAATGACCCATTAACTTACTAAATTGTATCGGAAAAGGACGGTAGGGAATGGGCAAAGCATTTGGTACTTCCTAAATCATAATTGTACTAAAGTAAGAACTGCACGAAATGCAATAGGTACACGGTGTACAATTAAGTATATTGAAAGAGTCGAACTGATGAAGATATATTCACATGATATAACACATAAAACCAGTGGCCAAGGGAGGGGACGACAAAAAATGCTACTCCCTTTGTCCCAATATTTGTTAACCTTAAATTATACCTAAACAAATGACTGAGACGGGGAGTAAACTTTTCGACAAAATTTCCGATACTTTTCGATGTTGTTCTATTCATCATCAATTCGTCTCAACTCTCAAATTCCCGAACTATTTTTTAACTAACACTGCATATTTGATCACATAAAACAGTAAATACCTTATCTTTGATCATTTTCCATATAATCCTAGTCATCTCATCACCTAAATTTCCCCAAACAACAATAATTCAATTAAAAAGTCAACAAAAATCAAAAATAGGCGATAAAAAATGGGCGAAACTCGAGAAAATCACCGTCCATTTCAACGATAGGGTTTTGAACTTTAATGCGTTCGATAGGAGCGTTAGCGGCCACCGCAAAACAGCGAAGCGAAGCGAAATTGAAGCGAGAGAGGCGAGGGGAACGAGCGAAGGAGAGTTTGTGGAAGAATTGATTGGTGGTGTTGGAAGGAGGAGTATGAGTTGCTGCGGAATGAAGCATGGTGGCACTTGACATGGCGCTTATTCGAAGTCCCAGCATTTTTGCGGAGTATCGGAACACCGTTGGAGATATGGTGGTTGAAGGTGAAGAAAGGGGTGGGAGGAGGCGGGAAGTCAGCACCGTGAATGTAAGGGGTTTTTCGATGGGTTTCCTATATCACAAAAACTAGCTTAATAAGTGTAAAGAAATATGACAAATTACTACAAGTTCAAAAAATTGTATATTATTACCTAATATAATTAATTTTGCAACTTACTACCTAAAATCACACAACATTAATCAGTTTGCTACCTTTTTGACGAAAATCGAACTTAAGTTAGTTTTAAATGTTCGGGATAAGTTAAATGACGATTTTACCCTTTCTTAATAAAACATCTTCAACTCTATCCCTCAGCCCATTAAACTCCATGATTCTGGTTCAACATTCAAATCAATCTCTTTATTTTCACTTTCTTCTATCATTCTCTCCATTATTCCAATAACTTTTTTTTCCGGAATTTCTCAATTTCACCCAAAAAAGCAACCAACTTTCTTCTTCCCCCGATTAGACCCTTGAAGACATGTTACCACTGGAAAAATTTGGATTTATTGATAAAAATAGAACAAGATTGATGAAAATCTGGGGGAAATGGGTTCCATTGATGAAATAGAACGAGATTGATGAAAGAAGAAATGAGTTTTGTTGGAGTAGAACGGTATTTTTTAATGGAGGAAGGAGAGGGGAAGGGTAATATGTGTATTAAATTAGGTTTTAAATTTAAACGGGACGAAATAAATTGATTTCCGTCATTTTTAGCATTTTCCGTCATTTTGGTAGTAATCGTGTCAGTTTTTACACTTATTAGGTAGTTATTTGAATAATTGAACATATTAGATAGTAAGATGTAAAATTTTAGACTTATTAGGTAGTAATATGCTAAATAGCCTAAGTGTAATATTGTACCGACGTCTATAAAAAATACGTATATAAATAGTTATTTAAAATTTATAATTATAATATTATTTAATATTATAATATTATTGTGTAATATTTTAAATATAATGTAACTTCCCGTATTTTCGTAATATAATATTTTAATATTTTAAAGTGTTTTTCGGAATGTAATATTATTTTAATAATAAATCGTAAATTTTATTTTAAGATTTCCGTTAAGTTCCATCCTGATGTTATTTTAATCTTAAGATGTTAATTCACTTGGCATTTACCGACTTGAGTTTACGCTCCACTTAATTAAAGAAAATCCGACTCAAGTATATAAAGGACACTTTCTTTCTTTCATCCATCGACATTTCATTTCCCTCACAAACCCTTTCACAGTAAACATCAAAACACCATTTCCTCTTCTTTAAGAAAGCTTTAAAAGATCATCTCAAACCCTTCTTCAACTCGAATCAAGGAGTTGGGTTGGACGACCCCGAGGTTGATACATACGTGGTGGAGGAAGATTTTGGAGCATAAATCGCTTTAAGGTGACAATTATGATTAACTCGACCTTAATTGTTAAATTAGCATGCTTTGTGTATTTTTGACGTGTTAAACTATGTATGAACTTAGAAACATGTTAGGAATGTGTTTCATATGCTCATTAGATGCTCAAATTGTTGAATAGGAGGTTCCATATGTCTCACATGCTTATTTTCAGTTTTTGAGAAATTGTGACGGATATGATATATTGTTCAAAAGATGGTTTACTTTGATTCTTAAGTGGTGATTCATGTTTGTTATAAATGCTATATTGCTGGGTAAATATTTTTTGTTGTAATTTATACGTCTTGTGTCGATTGCTAAGGATTTGGGATTTCAATTGCTCATTGTCGAAAATGCGATTTTTCGTATCAGGAACTCTGAGCCGGTAGGCCGACCGGCAGCCGGTCGACCGACTCAGAGGTCATCATAGTGATTTTTGTATGTTTGGAAAAAAATATGCTTAGGGCTCTTAGCCGGGTGGCAGGCCGCCGGTCCACCGGCTTAGAGTCCCTATTGGTTGAGGTTTTCATAAAATAGCTAGGGAAGGATTCCTAGCCGGTAGGCCGGCGGCTGGTCGGCCGGCTAAGAATCCTCCTTCTCTTTAGAAAAATGGTATGTGTAGGCTGTGGATGGGATTCCCATCCGGGTGGCCGACAGCTGGTCCACCGGCTGAGGATCCTCTCCTCTCGTTTTTAATTGTTGGCTGCGTATTGGGGAAGGGACTCCCAGCCGGCTGACCGGCAGACGGTCTGACACCGGCTGAGAGCCCATGTTCTCATTAAAACATGTTTAACTTTTGATCGGCTTGTCCGATTTGCTTGAGACTCGTTCCGTGTGCCTTGTAAGTGTATTTGAGGTCCCCAGAATTCGGGCGACACTATATTGGGTTCGGAATGGAGTGAGGATAGAGACCCCCCGGTCGGGCAACCGAAAGGGAAACCGGCTCTCCCTCAACTTAGTTCCTGGGGTCAATTAGGTGTTGATTAGAGGTCAGTAAAGTTAGGACTAAAGACTTGGTTGTAGTACATATCGGAATATGTTTGATTTGGGGCCGCTAGAGTACGATATGTACTCATGTCTGATGCATGTCAAGGTATGTCTGAGTTGGGACCTCTAGTTTAACATGTGAGTGTTTGTGGCGTGGCGGACCGCGGACATGTCTGAGTTAGGACCTTTGGTCCGTCACGTGTATGGATGATGCGGTAGGAGATGTCTGAGTTGGGACCTCTGTCCTTCCGTGAGTCTGTATGACCGTGGTGAATTGAATCCGAGTTGGGATTTGATTCACTACGAAGGGTAGTGGTTCTGGCTGAGTTGCATCAAGACCCATTATTAGCTGATTGGTATCCATTCGTGCCTGAGTTAGGGTTCACGGATGTATGCTTGCTGATTTGTGTACCAAGTTTACCTGAGTTGGGGTGTGAGTTGGGCACTGCTGATTGTGTTTAGTTCTTTCCTGAGTAGGGGTTAGATCTAGATACTGTTGTTTGCATCTGCTTGCTTGAGTTGGGGTACAATGTCAAATGTTGCTGAATGATTGTTTGTTATAGAGTATTGGTTATTAGTTATTGTTCGTCCAAGGCATTGGACGACTCCCATTCTGAGTTCGTAAATGGTTTGAAGTGAAAGACCCTCTGGCCGGGCAACCGGAAGGGAGACCGGCTCTCATTTCAAATCGTTTCTGAAGTTAGTTGAAAGCCTTTGCATTTTGATGCATGTCGATATGAAGGTTGATGTTGATATATATATATACTTCGCATGCTATAAATGTTGGAGCATGTTGGATGTTCTTATGTGTTACATGTTGCTAACAATAGGTGGCTAGGAGAACTCTAGTCACTCCCCATTGATTGTGACGTACATGTTTTCATGTATGTAGGTACATGATGGCTATGGAGGGTTACAGAGGCTAGCGAGCGATGATCCTATCATCGATGACATACCTGTTTATCGTTTTAGCTAGACCTATTTTTTGGTTATACATTTGAGTGCCTCTAGGGATGTGTCATTCCAGGCTGTGTTTTGTACTTATGTTTTGTACTTAGACTTATATACTTATCTATTGTTATTTTATTTCCGCATGTATAGTTTTGTTTAATTCACCTCGTTCTTATCTTGCATGTTAAAGTTTAAATTCCGCGTAAATTTTGGCATGTTTGTATGTTTTATTTTTCCGCTGCGACGAGGGGTTTTACATATAAAAATTAAATATAATGTTAAATTTACATTCAACATTTGTAATGCTTTCGACAATCAAGCCAAAATGATATATAATTGGTATAATAATCGGTGAAACTTTTTTTTTTTATGTCCGTGTCTTATACCTTTACCCAAGTATTCGTAAGTAAATGCGCTTACACACAGGCCTTATTAATTTCATATCAAACTTCGAAGGTAAGCGAACTACACTCGTCACATAAGTTTAAAAATCATTAACTAAAAATATTATAAATTTTAATATCATGAGAACTTACAACATATTTGGTGTGTAGACGAGTCTTAGCCCCATCCGACCGCCGATCATGGGTGGAATATTTGTACAATTGTACCAATACCCCTTCGTGAATGTTGTACGCATATCCGTTCGAACGGGGGTGGGTGTAGTGCGCCACCCGTTGTACTTGCTCAACTAACATCTTCATTTCTTACTATTAATCATACTATACATGATTAAAATAATTAGTGAAAATTGATAAACGCTACCTACTTAAGTTTTCTTTTTAACAATCACTACCTACATAAGAAAAGTTTCATAATCATTACCACAATACTATCTCCGATAACAATATCACTGATTTTTGCATTTTCCGTCCAATTAATAATATAGTGACCAGATTGCCTTTGGCTTAACATAATTCTTTAGCTTCTCATATTCACACATTAATGTCGATCACTCTCTATGTCCAACAATACCCCTAAAAATCTCTCATCATTATCATTATATATATAAAACAATCTTGTATTTCTGCCTATGTGGCACAATGTGGTGCAAGAATGAGGGTATTCAAGTTGTCTCATTCAACCTCAGAAATTATGTTTTGTTTTTGTCAATCATACAAAATCGTGCTGGCCATGTCTCCACATCAGCAAACTATAACAAATAAAAAACTGAAATTAATTATACAACCACCTAATTAACCGTGTTAATTAATATAACCGTGTTAATTAATATGGGTATCAATTCTCAAAACCAAGTAAAAATCTGAAATTAATTATACAACCACCTAATTAACCGTGTTAATTAATATAACCATGTTAATTAATATGGGTACCAATTTACAAACCAAATAAAAAACTGAAATTAATTATACAACCACCTAATTAACCGTGTGCAATTAATATCAGTAACAATTCTCCAAATTAAATAAAAAACTGAAATTAATTATACAACCACATAATTAACCGTGTTAATTAATAACCGTGTCAATTAATATGAGTATCAATTCTCAAAATTAAATAAAAAACTGAAATTAATTATACGACCACCTAATCAGCCATGTTAATTAATATAATCGTGTTAATTAATATGAGTACCAATTCTCAAAAACCAAATAAAAAAACAGAAATTAATTATACAACCACCTAATTAACCGTGTTAATTAATATGAGTAGCAATTTTCAAAACCAAATAAAAAACTAAAATTAATTTCACAACCACCTAATTAACCGTGTTAATTAATATGGATATCAATTCTCAACACCTAATAAAAAACCTAATTACAAAATATCAATAACAACTAATCATCAATTTGTGGAACCAACCACCTTATCCAAAAAACCGACCAAGGGAATTCTTCCAATTTATTTCACTCTTCCATAAAGTTCTATTTTCAATTAAAAATAATAATTAATTAATTATACTTATTTAATGAAAAAGTAGGATAATGAATTGTGGGATCCATTTAAGAACTTTATTTAAAGATCATCTATTGTAAACAAAAGTTCTTAAATATTAAAACTAGTGAAAAATGACATGGCATAAGAAGAATTTTATATAAAGTTCTTCCATTGTTATTGCTCAGAATCCATTTCACTTCCTTTTCACTCATCGTCCATCTTTCAACCTGTAAAACAATTTCTAAAAAAATGTTCAATATTCTCAACAAATTCTTTTCAATTTCACAAATAACAATGGCAAATCATGTAACGTTGAATTATACTCAATAATTGATTAAAGTCGGGTTCTAATAATTTTGTTTTATTCCAGAATAACGTATTTTGGTTACTTAATTTTAATTATTTAATTAATTTTTAAATCATAAGTATTTATTAAATCATTTATTTCAGTTATTTAGCTAAAACCTCCTTTATTAAAAGCCATAACTTCTCATTTTTTAATTATATATGTCAAACGGTTCTTATATATCTTATTATATATAAAGTTTTTTATTTATTTTTATTAAAAAATTTACCTATACACCACTTCGGTTATTAATATATTTAACAACTTAATTGTTCCTTCTCTATAAAAATTAAAATTGAACAATCCCGTGAATTTTCACGGGTGTTACACTAGTTTACTTTCAATACTCTACCAAATTCATTTAATATTTCTTTCCTGCGGAGTTTTTCATCAAACCCAGGTACAACACTTCTATTCGTCTATTTAAATTAGGGTTATTCGGTTATTGTTATTGATTTCTTGTTTTATTGTTAATTACATTAATTTTCTCATGTTTTATTCTCTAGTCCATGACTTAGTAACAGCGGGTGAGACACGACAATGACACTTCAAATTAGGGAGCCTATCACCTTCCATTTCTTGTTTTACAAAAGATGAATTATTAACAAGATTTACCAAGAATTGTAAGAGGTAGATGAAAATAATTGGAAATAAAAAGAATTGATAAAATAGATGTAGATGAACATATACCTTAGCAAGGAAAAAATAATAGAGGAGATGAAGAAAATTTGTGCAGGGGATGAGTGAAGAAAAAAATAATAAAGGGGAAGCAAGAGAGAATAAAGAATAAGAGGAGTGTAATTGCAGATTTGGAGGGATGGGTTTAATTGCCAGGGGAGGGGTAGTTTAGGGATAAAAACATGGTTTTTTGGGAAACAATTGAATTTATCGTCTTAATGAGGTTTTTCGGCCAAAAGTCAGTGATTTTGTTATTGGAGATAGTACTAGTTTTAAACCCGTGAAATTCACGGGTGATTTTAAAATTTAAAAATCAAAATATTTGAATCATATATATATATAGTCCACCTAAATTTTTGAGTCCATGAGTCCACCTAAAGTATCACTAGTTGTATTAAAAACTATCACGTTTTTTTTACACTAGAAAGTCTACAATATCATAACCTTTTCAATACAATATCACAGGAAACAATATCGCGCACTATATAAAACAATATCACGAAATTTTTTCCAGAACTTTTTTTTTCCAAAATTTTTTTTTTTCCAAATTTTTTTGTTTCAAATTTTTTTCTCGAAATTTTTTCCGAAATATTTTTGTCTCGATTTTTTTTTTCAGATTTTTTTTTTGGTGATATTATTTTAAAGAACCGGTGATATTGTATTGAGTAACTTGTGATATTGTAATGGAAAAAAAATTTAAAAAAAATTTCGAGAAAAAACGTTTTTTGTTAAACAATATCACGCACTATATTAAACAATATCACGAAATTTTTTCAAGAACATTTTTTCCCGGAAATTTTTTTTTCAAATTTTTTTTTTTCAATTTTTCTTCTCCAATTTTTTTCTGAAATATTTTTTTTCTCGAATTTTTTTTTGTGATATTATTTTGAAGAATCGGTGATATTGTATTGAGTAACTTGTGATATTGTAATGAAAAAAAATTCAAGAAAAAAAAAACTTCGAGAAAAAACGCCTTTTTATTTAAAAAAAAAGTGTTTGTTTTAAAAAAAGTGCATACTGAAAAAGAGAATTTTTTTAATAAAGAAAATGTCATTTTAAAAAAAAAGGCAAAAAAAAGGAAAAAAAAAGTAATATTGAAAAAGAAAAAACAAAAAAAGGAAAAAAAATTGATATTGAAAAAACGTGAGACTTTTTTATATAACTTGTGAGTTGTGATATCTAGGGCTGAGCAAAAAATCCGATGATCCGAATTGATCCGACATCCAATCCGAATCTGATCCGAATTAATGGATATCTGATCCGAAAAGTGGTTTGGTTTGGATACCCGTATCCGAAATATTTGGATATCGGATCAGATATGGATATCTGGCTAAAAAATTTGGATATCCGAAAGTTATCAGATCGGATATCAAATATCGGATCGGATATCCGATATCCGTGTAATATCCGATCCGTATCCGAGATTTGATCCATAAATATTAAATAACACTAGCTAATTTCATCTCCCTCAATAACCGTCATTCACAAAACCGTAAATAACCCTCGTCTACAAACTGTATATTTTAATTTCTTTTCATTAACAAAACAAATAATCAACAATTCCACATTCACAAACCCACATTTTCATTTTTATTACGCTACTTTTCTTTTTTATTACAGTTTTGACAATATATAGTTACATTGATCGGATCTCGGATATCGGATAACTGATCCGAAATTTTCGGATAGTTTTGGATACTAAATTTCGGATATCCGAACATTTCGGATCAGATCATGGATACTAAAATTTTGGATTTTCGGATCGGATATCCGATCCTTATCCGAAGTAGGGTTTCGGATCGGATACCCGATCCATACTTTGCCCTAGTCATTGTTAGACACTTAGGAGTCGTTTGGTTGATCAAGGAACTTAATTTACCTAGGAACTTTAATTTCATAGGAACTAAGTTCCAGCATCCAATTCGGGTGAATTCGACAAAGGTGTTTGGTTGCCCATGTAGGAATTAAATTCCATGGGAATTTCCAATGACCAAGGGAGGGGTAGGTAAGCCAATTCCTACATCATGTAGGCATTGGAAGTTCCTAGGAACTTCTAATTCCTCCATTTTTCCACAAAATATGCCAACCAAACAAGACATATTTTTGTAAATCATGTGATTTTGCAATTCATGTGTTTTTAAGGTGTCAACCAAACAACCCCTTAGACTCATGGACTCAAATATTTAGGGTGGACTCATGTGACCCAACTCCCCCCCTCTCTCTCTCTCTCTCTCTCTCTCTCTCTCTCTCTCTATATATATATATATATATATATATATATATATATATATATATATATATATATATATATATATATATATATATATATATATATATATATATATATATATAACTAACATATTCAAACTTATTTGATAAATATAACTTCAGTGATGTAAATAGCGGTTAATATTTAAAGTGCAAAAGTCACAACAATACTCTTTTTCTTATATATTCGTTAATTATATAATTATTTCTTTTCATTTTTTTTGTTTTTTTATGTACCACGTTTAATTGTATTTTTTTCCGGTATCATTTTTTTAAACAATTTTTTTTAACATCACGTTTTTTTTAATAACAGGTGATATTGTTTACACATGCACAATAATCATGTTACTCAATATCACAACAATATCACAATATAGTAACAACAGTATCACTACATACAGAAAACAATATCAGAAAAAAAATTATCCTTGATTTTAAATTCTTTAACCACATCATCGTAACATACACAATAATCATGTTCCTCAATATCACAACAATATCACAATATAGTAACGACAATATCACTACATACTGAAAACAATATCACAAATACGATTATCCTTAATTTTAAATTCTTTAACCACATCATCGTAACATACACAATAATCATGTTACTCAATATCACAACAATATCACAATATACTAACAACAATATCACTACATACCAAAAACAATATCACAAATAAGATTATCCTTGATTTTAAATTCTTTAACCACATCATCGTAACATACACAATAATCATGTTACTCAATATCACAACAATATCACAATATACTAACAACAATATCACTACATACTGAAAACAATATCACAATAAGATTATCCTTGATTTTAAAATCTTTAACCACATCATCGTAACATACACAATAATCATGTTACTCAATATCACAACAATATCACAATATACTAACAACAATATCACTACATACTGAAAACAATATCACAAATAAGATTATCATTGATTTTAAATTCTTTAACCACATCATCATAACATACACAATAATCATGTTACTCAATATCACAACAATATCACAATATACTAACAACAATATCACTACATACTGAAAACAATATCACAAATAAGATTATCATTGATTTTAAATTCTTTAACCACATCATCATAATATACACAATAATCATGTTACTCAATATCACAACAATATCACAATATACTAACAACAATATCACAATATACTAACAACAATATCACTACATACAGAAAACAATATCACAAATAAGATTACCGTGTTTTTAAAAAAAATGATACTGAAAAAACACAAAAATACTTGATACATAAAAAAAACAAAAAGAAATAAGAAAAGAAAAAAGTGATGTTGAAAAAAACGTGATATTTTTTTATAGGACTTAGATATAATATCAACGTTATACAAAACAATATCACAACTTCCAATAAACAACGTGTTATTAAAAAAACGTAATACTAAAAAAACGTAATACTAAAAAAATGATGCCGAGAAAAAACAAAATTAAACGTAATACATAAAAAAACAAAAAAAAAAAATATTTATATAATTAACGAATATTTTTACAAGAAACGTGTAACTTTTGCACTTTAAATAATTAACGAATATTTAAATTACTGAAGCAATATTCATCAAGTAAACTAGAGTAGCATAATTGGTAGCGTAAGTGGCTGTCAACCCAAAGGTTTGGGGTTCGAGCCCCCCTTACATCGATATTTCATTTATTGTGTGAAATTTCTGATTTCTTTCATTATTACTCAATACTCAAATATATATGAGTCCATTTAAAATATCACGAAATTTTTCCCAAAACTTTTTTTCCTGGAATTTTATTTTCAATTTTTTTTCCGAAATTTTTTTTTCTCGATTTTTTTTTCAGGGTTTTTTTTATTTTTTTGTGTGATATTATTTTGAAGAACCGGTGATATTATATTAAGCAACTTGTGATATTGTAATGAAAAAAAATCGAAAAAAGAAATTGGAGGAAAAAAAAATCAGAAAATATTAAAAAATATCACGCACTATATAAAACAATATCACAACCTTTTTAATACAATATCACAGGAAACAATATCACGCACTATATAAAACAATATCACAAAATTTTTTACAGAACCTTTTTCCCGAGATTTTTTTTCCAAAATTTCTTTTTTCAATTTTTTTTCTCGAATTTTTTTAATTTCCGAAATATTATTTTTCTCGATTTTTTTTTTCAGATTTTTTTTTGTGATATTATTTTGAAGAACCGCTGATATTGTATTGAGTAACTTATGATATTGTAATGAAAAAAAAACTAAAAAAAAATCGAGAAAAAACGCCTTTTTATTAAAACAAACGTATTTCTTTTAAAAAAGTGCATAATGAAAAAGGGATTTTTTTTAATAAAGAAAATGTCATTTTAAAAGAAAAGGCAAAAAAGGGAAAAAAAATAATACTGAAAAAGAAAAAACCAAAAAAGAAAAAAATTTTGATATTGAAAAAACGTGATATTTTTTTATATAACTTGTGATATCATTGTTAGATTCATGGACTCAAATATTTAGGATAGACTCATGTGATCCCAATTATATATGAGGCCGGATCACGTGAGGCCGCCTATTACGGTGAGGCCGCCGAACCCTTACTATGTTGCACATGATTTTCAATGTTCATTGGACTAATTTCAATGGGATGAAAATTATGGGTCATTGATAACAATTCATTTAGCCCAAATATTTTCTCTATCTAAAAAAATTATCCATTTTACTCTTTTTCTTATTTCGTGAAACTTGGACTTAAAATATTTGTTAGTCACGAAATGTTTAATTTCTTATTTCGTGAATCTTGGACCTTAGTTTGTGAAACCGGAACCTTATTTCGTGAAACTTGGACTTAAAATATTTGTTGCGCACAAAATATATAATTTTTTATTTCGTGAATCTTGGACCTTAATTTGTGAAACCGGGACCTTATTTTGTGAAACTTGGATTTAAAATGTTTGTTTACTCACGAATTGTTTAATTTCTTACTTCGTGAATTTTGGACCTTAATTTGTGAAACCGAAACCTTATTTCGTGAAACTGGGATTTAAAATGTTTGTTTACTCACGAATTGTTTAATTTCTTATTTCGTGAATTTTGGACCTTAATTTGTGAAACCGGAACCTTATTTCGTGAAACTTGAACTTAAAAAGTTTGTTTAATCACTAAATTTTTAATTTTTTATTTCGTAAATCTTGGACCTTAATTTGTGAAACCGGAACCTTATTTCGTGAAACTTGAACTTAAAATATTTGTTGCGCACAAAATATATAGTTTTTTATTTCGTGAATCTTGGACCTTAATTTGTGAAACCGGGACCTTATTTCGTGAAACTTGTACTTAAAATGTTTGTTTACTCACGAAATTTTTAATTTTTTATTTCGTAAATCTTGGACCTTAATTTGTGAAACCGGAACCTTATTTCGTGAAACTTGGATTTAAAGTGTTTGCTTACTCACGAATTGTTTAATTTCTTACTTCGTGAATTTTGGACCTTAATTTGTGAAACCGGAACCTTATTTCGTGAAACTTGGACTTAAAAAGTTTCTTTAATCACGAAATGTATAATATCTTATTTCGTGAATCTTGGACCTTAATTTGTGAAACCGAGACCTTATTTCGTGAAACTTGGACTTAAAATGTTTGTTTACTCACAATATGTATAATTAATGCGTTAATAAAATCTTTGATTATTGCAATTAAGGTACACGTAACAATGTAACATGATTTGATACATCCTAATTCAATATTCCATGTACACCGCCTTCAAATTGTATTTCATACAAAAATAGGAGTTGAAATATATAGTAGTAATATATTACAAGTAATATACGAAGTTTACAATGTTGATTTCTAGTCATTTACGTACTAATTATAAGCACTCGCCAAGCTTGTTCGTATAATGAACAATGAGTCATGACAAAAAACAAAGATCACCGATTATTTGGAACTTGGACAAATTTCCATTAATTTTGAATCAATTAATTTTTACCTCACGGTCGACACAATCAATCTCCACGACCTCCTGCACACCGGCGAAATCGACGATAACTCATCTCTATTATCAATACCAGAGAGCTCCGACTCAATCAGGTTGCAATAATTTCTGAGAAATTATACAACTGATTACTAGTAGTGCTGAAATTGACATAAATGGCATCGCGTGGAGAAGACAGATGGAAAGTTTAGGTGACAGTTTAGAATGTCGTATAATGCGAATTTGGAACCATGTGACGGCTGAGTTGAATGATGGTAAAATTAAATCCAGATTTTAATATAAAAATCAATGAATATGGCTAACTCTTCTTTTTCATTTATGTGTTTAATCTCAGCCATTTATAGTTTCTAATCCAGTGGTTTAGAATTGGTTCAGCTACCTCATCCTAAGGAGGGTGCCTCACGTGATTCAATATATATATATATATATATATATATATATATATATATATACACGTGAGGCCGCTCTCTTAGCGTGAGGCTGCCGGACCATTCTAAACCGTTAGATCTAAAAACCATGGGCGGCCCAGATTGTGCCACGTGTCCATATATATATTAAACAAAAAAAAAGAAACTGACCTTTCATTCATTCTTTCTTTCTCACTCTCTCAACGTCTTTTCAAATTATTCTTTCTCACACTCTCTCTCGCTCTCTCGCTTTCTCACTCTCTCACTCTCTCTCGCTCGCGGTAACCGTTTGATCTTCTCCCCGGAATCATCAACAACCTGCAATATCATCTTCTTCGTATGTTCTTCGTATTTTCGTTTGTTATTTGTTACATTTTTGTTCTTTAATTAGTTTAATTACTTATTTTTGCTCTTTATTTTGTATTTTTTTTGCTATTTTTCTGCTGGATTATCATTAGTTGAGTGTTTATTGTTTGAGAGTGTTTTTGATTATTTTAGTACGTTATAATGTGATTTGTTTGTCGTTCTTTGGATGTGTGGTTTATTTTCGAAGATTTGAGGCGAAATAAGCAAGCATTGTCGTTCTTCGAAGTTTTTAACATCAACAACCTCCATTATCATCTTCTTCGTATGTTCTTCGTATTTTCGTATGTTATTTGTTACATTTTTTTTTCTTAAATTAGTTTAATTACTTATTTTTGCTCTTTATTTTGTTTTTGTTTTGCTATTTTCTGCTGGATTATCATTAGTTGAGTGTTTATTGTTATTTTTCATTGTTAGTGATACCTAGGGCTGTGATGAAAATATCTAGGTTCTGAGAGTGTTTTTTGATTATTTTAGTACGTTTCAGAATACGAATCCAGTTTCACAAGTTAAGCTTCTAGTTTCACAAGTTAAGCTTCTAGTTTCACAAGTTAAGAATTCAAAAAAACAGGCTGATTTTTCAACAGGTTTCACAATATAGCCAACTAGTTTCAGAAAATAAGCATGTAGTTTCACTTCATAAACTTCTTGTTTCACAAGTTAAGAACTCAAAAAATCAGGATATTTTATTAACAGGTTTCACAATATAGCCAACTAGGGATGGCAACGGGCCGGATCTGGACCGGGTCCAGTAGGATCCAGATCCAGATCCGCATTGTATACCCTGGATCCAGATCCGATCCAGATCCAACGGGTCCAAATATGTGAGATCCAGATCCGGATCCAACGGATCCGGGTCGGATCCGGGTCCGTTGCGGGTCCAAGTTTCTAACCCCCACATTATAAAAAAACAAAAAAAAACTCATGCGTCATAACACTATTGATATCCATTTTTCGAAATACAATAAAAAGGAGAAGTAGCTAGTAGCGTGACAATTATTTTCAACCAAATATTACAAGTAATAATTATTATGACAAAGTAATCCAAACACAACTCAAGAAATAAAATAATTAAGACGTAAAACTTCATATTTTTACTTTGAAAACGGGTCCAGAAACGGATCTGGATCCTTCAGGGTCTGCGTAGGAGGATCCAGATCCAGATCCGTTTTAAAAGTAGTGGATCCAGATCCGACCCGGATCCAACGGGTCTGAAAAAATAGGATCCAGATCCGATCCATCAGGGTCGGGTCCTACGGATCTGGACCGGATCCAGGATCCATTGCCATCCCTATAGCCAACTAGTTTCACAAAATAAGCATGTAGTTTCACTTCATAAACTTTCTTGTTTCACAAGTTAAGAATTCAAAAAAAAAACAGGCTGATTTTTCAACAGGTTTCACAATATAGCCAACTAGTTTCACAAAATAAGCATGTAGTTTCACTTCATAATATTCTAGTTTCACAAGTTAATAATTAAAAAAAACAGGCTGATTTTTCAACAGGTTTCACAATATAGCCAACTAGTTTCACAAAATAAGCATGTAGTTTCACTTCATAAGCTTCTAGTTTCACAATATAACTCTTAGATTCACATAATAAGTTTCTTTCAGTTTTAAGTTTATTTTCTATTATTTTCAGTTTAAAGTTCTTTTTCTGATTCTGTGATTCTCAGTCATTATTATGTGAAACTAGAAGCTTAGGTTGTGAAACTAAGCCTTTTATTATGTGAAATCTAAGAGTCTGTGTTTCACAATGTATGGTTTTTGATTCTATTTTGTAATGCTTGTAGGTTACTTTGTGGTGTTAAACTTAATTACCTTTGGTCAAATATGGAAAACTGGTGCAAGGGGTGGGTAGTGAATCTTCACGCAGAAGATAAAGCAGAATATGTCCAGAATTACATAACAGAAAAAAAAGAGGCCATGGCATTCTCATTTACTCCCTTACGGACTGTTGAGCTCACAAACAACTGTTATCAAACCCAACTGGCTGTTTTTAATAATCAAGATGTAATGAATAACATCTTCAAACAACTTAAGTGTAACCTAGATAAGGCAAACATGGCATTGGTCTGTCGGAACTGGTGTCAGCTTTTCCTCCTACACCCTAGTGCACCTCTCATTCGAGTTGCGTATGGGATTTCTCTGCGTATCAATGATGTCAATGGTGTGAGAATAGTTCGTAGGGGTTCTAGAATCATTTATAAAAGATGCAAGTGCTTTATGACAAATGATCCGGGATCTAAATTACTCCTACATTGTGTGCAAAGTGAAAATCCTTACCAAAGTGAACACCTTAGAGATCTAACTGATGCTGAAATCGACCAAACACAAGAGTTGCTTGACATTTTAGATGTGCCATCTCCAGAACTTGACTTAGCAGTTGCTACTTCGACAGAGTTGATGACTCGGGCGAAATTATCTTGGTTTGATTTACCTTTCTTGCCATTCGATGTGTAGCATAGCTGCTCAAGTTTGTATCACCTTTTTGCATCTTAGTGGCTGACCTAAATCTCTTTTTGTAGTGCTCTTCTGTAATTACATGTATCAAGCCAGCCTTTTTATGTAATTATCTAGCAATGTATGAATGATATTTTTAATTAATGAAGTTTCTTTTCGTTACGTTCTTAAGTTTCTTTTTCTTATTCTGTGAAACCAGGAGTTTATTCTGTGAAACTAGAATCTTTGCTTGTGAAACTAGAAGCTTAGGTTGTGAAACTAGAAGCTTAGCTTGTGAAACTAAGCCCTTATTATGTGAAATGTAATAGTCTGGGTTTCACAATGTATGCTTGTAGGTTACCTCTGGTCAATTATGGAAACATGGTGCAAGGGGTGGGTAGTGAATGTTCTTGCAGAGGATAAAGCATATTTTGTCCGGTATATAAGAGAAAAAAAAGAGGCTATGAAATTCTCATTTGCTCCCTTACGGACTGTTGAGGTCACTAATAATCGTTATCAACCCCAACTGGCTGTCTTCAACAATCAAGATGTAATGAATAGCATCTTCGAACGACTTAAGTGTAACCAAGATAAGGCAAACATGGCGTTGGTCTGTCGGAATTGGTCTCAGCTTTTCCTCATACACCCTAGTGCACCTGTCATTGCAGTTGTGTATGGGATTTCTCTGCATATTAATGATATCAATGGTGTGAGAATCATTCGTAGGGGTTATAGAATAATTTATAAAAGATGCAAGTGCTTTATGACTAATGATCCGGGGGCTAAATTACTCCTACATTTTCACCAAGGCTACAATCTTTTGCAAAGAGGACACCTTAGAGATCTCACTGGTGCTGAAAACCCAAAAGTGAAAGAGTTGATTGACAATTTACGTGTGCCAACTCCAAAACATGACATATCACTTGATACTGCAACACGCTTGCTGACTCGGACAACTTTATCATATTTAGATTTGTCTGTGTTGCTCGATATGTAGCACAGCTCCTCAACTTTTGTATCACTTTTTGCCGTGATAGTGGCTGGTCTAAATGTGCTCGGTTTTAGTGTTTTTGTAGTGCTCTCTTGTAATTACGTCTATCAAGGCAGCCTTTTTGTGTAATTACCTAGCTATGTATGAATGATATTTTTTAATGAATCAAGTTTATTTTCCTTATTATCTAACTGTGTGAATCAAGTTTATTTTCCCTATTCTGTGAATGTCAGCTCTTATTCTGTGAAACTAGAAGCTTATTTTGTGAAACTAAGCTCTTATTCTGTGAATCTAAGAGTTTGGGTTTCACATTGTAAGCTTCTTTGTTTCACAGTTTAATAATTTTCTTTTCTTTATTCTGTGAATGTTAGCCTTTCTTCTGTGAAAGTAGAAGCTTATATTGTGAAACTAAGCTCTTATTCTGTGAATCTAAGAGTTTGGGTTTCACATTGTAAGCTTCTATGTTTCACAGTTTAATAATTTTCTTTTCTGTGAAACTAGTAACTTATTTTGTGAAACTAGATCCTTCTTCTGTGAAACTTATTTTCTTAATTCGTTTGTATTTACTTTTTACCTGAGATTCACAGAATAAGCTTCTAGTTTCACAATGTAAGCTTCTTGTTTCACAGAAAAAGTTAGTATTTTCCTTTTTCTGTGAAACTAGAAGCTTATTTTGTGAAACTAGATCCTTCTTCTGTGAAACTTATTTTCGAAATTCGTACCATTTATGCATAATAGGAAGCAAGCTAATATGAAGCGATCGGAACATCCACCTTCTACTAGTGGAACAGTTGAACCTGCTGCAAAAAAGAAACGAAACTATAAAGAGCGATTGCCGTCATTGAGGACCCGGATGTCTCCCGCTGGGCTTTACAACTTTATTCATAATGAGGATAGTCCACCCTCAGAACAGCAGATTCAAGCTATCAAAGAAATGGGGTTTGGGGGTCTTTTACTTCTTAAAACGGATGTTCTTCCCGGAAACTTAGCATATTGGCTAGTTTCAAATTACGACCCAATAAAAGGATGTTTGTTGGGTGGGAAGCTTCCTATTTTAGAGGAGGATATTCATCTATCTCTTGGATTGCCAATGGGTCCTAATGTTGTTGTTGAAGCAACAAATGGAGATAAGGACCCCTCTTATTTATCTGCTTTGAAGCAGTTCACTAAACAATATGGTGTTGGGTCCATTGACATCAAACTTGTTCTGCAAAAGTTGATTACACAAAGAGATGGAGGAGATGATTTCAAACGCAACTTCATCGTTTATATTTTCTCTACTCTTTTAGGCGGTGTCATTGGGAACAAGGTCAGCTTGAAAGTGCTGAAAAGTTTGGTGAATACTGAGTTGATCTCCAGTTTCAACTGGTGCAACTTTATAAAAAAGAAATTGGCTGGCCAAGTTCAGTCTTGGCAAAAGGAAGAGTTTGTGGTTAAAAAGGCGAAAGAGAATTGGTTTGGGGGACCGATTATTGCGCTGCTCTTCATTTATCTAGACCGTTGTGTCTTTAAATCGCGCATTGTGAGTCGTCAATATCCTACGTTATCGACTTGGACAAAAGATGCTATATACAAGAGAATTAAGGATGAATTGGATGACCCAACTAGAACTTTCGGCAGGGGTTCTGTTGAGCCTCCAATTGTGAGACGTGAGCAGCATGGACCTTTCCTTGCTATTGAGTTTGCAACAGACAAGCAAGCACAGAAATCAAAATCAGCTGTTCAGGAACTTGTTGTTCGGCAACCTGAACAAGAAGAATCTGGGGAACCTGAACAAGAAGATTCTGGAAAATCTGAACCACCCAAAGATGAAGGAGAAACTGGAAAGCCTGGCATTTCTGAAGAGAACAGTGATGTGAAGCTTGTTACTGATCTTGCAAATTCAGCAAAAGTCATGGCTATTGCTTTCATGAACTACAAATGTCTTGTCAGTCAAGCTTCCTTGAAATTACCTTCATCAGCAACAGTTTCTAAACTAGTTGCAGCTGTTGATGGTATTGCAGATGGATTTAGGCTGTCTCAACAAGATAAAAATGAGCAGAATGAGGAGAATGTTGAGACAGCAAATAATGAGGAGAATGTTGAGAAAGCACATAATGATAGTGGGGAGGTTGATGATAATTTGGAGATTGATGATAATGAGAAGGCGATTGTGGATGGTACTGGTGAGAATGTTCATGAGGATGCGGGTAAATTTTATGGGTGGTCTGAAGCTGAACTGTTGGCGGCATTGGACATAATGGATGAGTCCTTTCAGCCAATACAGCCTCATTGTTCACCAGCAAAACCAGAAATGCCAAGCTTTAGGCTCTTTCCAGATGATGACCACTTTTTATCTCCACCCTCTCAACCTGAACGTGGACCTGAGCCTGAACCTGAACCTGAAGCTGAACATGAACATGAACCTGAAGATGAACCTCAACTTGATGATTCAACACGTTGTGATGAAGCCGAACTCGATCGTTCAACATCTTGTGTTCATGCTGAAGGACCTGGAGGACCTTCTATGTCCACACCAGTGGTAGAGGATCTTCCTGTGGTAGGGAGTACTGATAAAGATGTCGTTGACGTAGGAGATACTCCTCCGAATGTTTACAAGCGTCGATCCAAAGGTGAATGTCATTCACCTGTCAATCCAAAGGTGAAGAGGGCCATAGTTCCATCAGAGGTCTATCGATCTCCGTATTTGCAAAGAAACATGAATATTCTAAAGGGTTTTACTCAAGCGGAGAAGCCTGTATTGGATTTCATCTTTTTGGATTCATGTGAAAGGTATTGACTTATTTTATTAATTTTTCAAACCTTGTATTTTAATATTTTCAGCCTGTTTTATTAACATGTTTCACAATATAGCCTTCCAGTTTCACTTAATAAGGTTTTTAGTTTCACAGAATAAGCTTCTTGTTTCACAGCCCTTATTCTGTGAATGTAAGCCCTTATTCAGTGAAACTACAAGCTTATGTTGTGAAATTTAAGAGTTTGCGTTTCACAATGTAAACTTCTTGTTTCACAGAATAAGCTTGTGGTTTCACAGGATAAGTTTCTAGTTTCACATGTCAAACATCTAGTTTCACAGTTTGACAGTTTCACAGTATGTCCTTCCAGTTTCACAGAATAAGCTGCTAGTTTCACAAAGTAAGCTTCTAGTGTCACAGAATAAGCTTCTTGTTTCACAGTTTAACAGTTTCAGAATATGTGCTCCCTGTTTCACAGAATAAGCATGCAGTTTCACAAATTAAACTTTTAGTTTCACAGTTTTGGTCAAACTTACTAAACATTAAAATACTCTTATTTTTTAATTTTGATCGTATATTTAATACCATTTGAGGGTGTGACAGTAACCCCTTATTCAGTGAAAGTAAGCCCTTATTCAGTGAAACTAAGCGCTTATTCTGTGAAATTTAAGAGTTTGGGTTTCACAATGTAAACTTCTTGTTTCACAGAATAAGCTTGTGGTTTCACAGGATAAGTTTCTAGTTTCACATGTTAAACATCTAGTTTCACAGTTTCACAGTTTCACAGTTTCACAGTATGTCCTTCCAGTTTCACAGAATAAGCTGCTAGTTTCACAAAGTAAGCTTCTAGTGTCACAGAATAAGCTTCTAGTTTCACAGTTTCACAGTTTCAGAATATGTGCTCCCTGTTTCACAGAATAAGCATGTAGTTTCACAAATTAAGCTTTTAGTTTCACAGTTTTGGTCAAACTTACTAAACATTAAAATACTCTTATTTTTCAATTTTGATCGTATATTTAATACCATTTGAGGGTGTGACCTATGCTTTTAATGACTGTTTCCAGTGACATTCTTTTCAAAAGTCAAACTCAGCAATTGACAAGGAAGCAATTGATCAGTTTGCCTGAAAGTGATCAAGTATCTTCTGCTGTGATAGATGTTTGGTGTGAGTTTCTAAACAGTAGTGAGAGCTTGAGATCACGAGATTCTGCTTGTCGTTTATTTGTGCCACACTCCACACACAGTGTTAGTCTCTCTACCTCTTTTCTATAATCCCATTTTACATGGTGTGCACTTATAATCATTACTCACACATGATTCGATTTTTGTTCCAATGTCTCGACAATGTTGATTTTGCTGCTACCCAATTAGTAAGTTTTTTTTATATTTGGTCTTATTATATTCAAGCTTTAAGGTGGACTTGTCTTTTTTATTCATTGCATTTTTATCTGTTGTCTTTCAGATTTTGACTCCGATCATTTCTCCCGAATGCCCACCATTCTTGTTTTGTTTTGATCTGAGACCGGAATCTTGCAAATGCCAAGTCATCCATGCTATGAAAGACACACCTGTTGATTATACTTCTTTTTTAAAACATACGGTACATCTATTTTACCTATTTTTGGACTCGTTCTTACTCCATTACCTTACTAATTGCTCTTTGTAATTACTCTTTTGTTCATACAGCAACACAGGCTCATCAACCTTCTTCAATCAAAGTTGTCAGCAGTGACAAGTATTGCTTCAATGACGATTCCAGAAGTGTTTATCCCAAAATCAAATCTGAACTTCAAACTATATGATAATGGCCTCTATCTGCTGAACATAATGGAGAATTACAAAGGGAGAAAAACTAATTCTGTAATAACCATAAATACTGTAAGATTGCTTTTCAACATCTAATTTAATTTCTATACAATTGCCACAATTTTATTTCCTAGTTTTTCTGAAACCCATTTTGTTTGCATCAATAGGAAACTCAGCGCAAGCGTTTTGCATTGCGGGTGTGCTATCATATTGTTACATGTTCTGTTAATCTGTCCAAAGAAATAGTCACAAAAGATGCACTAGAATCGAGTTCCTCTATGACACCACCTTTTACTGAGAAGGAATTGGTGGCTTGTGTTGGGAGAAGAGCACAGTTAACCAAATTGTAATGTCACACTTTTTCTTTGATTTCTTGAATTATGTTTTTTTAAATTGTGTGAGATATATTGACTAATTGCATTTTGTTCAATAATTAAGTGAGGTTCTGGTGTCCACTCCGTGGATGGAAGTCACTAGAGATGCTTTGCAGACCCTTACATCGCGTGGCCTTATTATGGATCAGGTAAGTATTATATTCCCATTCCTGACCATGTTTCTTTTTTTACATGGTTCCTTATTTGGTGGATCTCAGACCTTATTCTGTGAATCTTAGAGGTTTTTTTGTGAAACTTGATGTTGATTTCGTGAAAGTGGATGCTTCATTTTGTGCACGTTTTATTTGTAGATCATTGATATTGTTGGGATTAAGCGCACAGTTGGTAAAACAAATGTGATTTACTTGCCAACGACAGTATATGTGAGCTTCAAAATCTTCAGCTGTTGATATTCAAGTGTTTTTCATTCTGAAAGTTGCTCATCCAGAGACCAAAATTGCCTTTTTTGTGTCATTCAGGGTCTTAATGCAGATACTAACCCAGAGATTTGGGGTCAATATATACAGTCCTCATACATTCCAGCAGATGGTAGCCAGATTGATTTGGTTAGATCCTTCAGTTCTGCTATTCATTTTGTTATTTATTTCCTGTCATTCATGTGTGTTTTTTGATTGATTATTCCCATACATTTTCTATCTCAGGTTTTTATCCCTTTGCATAACAACAAATTGAAGCATTGGTGGGCTTGTATTTGCGACATAAAGAAGCAAAAAAATTACATCCTTGACTCATCCATGGATATAAAAGTGGATAAAGAAAACAACAAGGCCATGAACATTGTATGATTTTTTTTTCCAAAATATTGTAGAGTTTTTGTTTTAGTATACCGCAAAATATATTTTTGATCTTTTATTGTCCTTTTCTTCTCAGTTGTACAATGTTGCAACTATTTTGGGAGAGTCGTACAAATGTTTGAAGAACATGCACATGCATGATTTTGTCAATCTCGAAGTCACTCAACAAAAAACGGGGTGCGTAGTTTGACTTGTTTTGTTAAACTTAGTCCGTGATCATTTGTTGAATCTCAGACCTTGTTCAGTGAATCTCAGACCTTATTATGTGAAACTTTGTTACACTCATAAGTGCTTATACGTTTTTTTGTCTAGTTATGATTGTGGAGTCTTTCTGCTAAAGTGGTTGAGTGCATTGGAAGATCAGAGTTTATGGACGAACAATGACTATTTTGAGGTGAGTTCATTACTATATGAAAATAAAGCCGTGCATTCCACGAATATTAGCATGAATACACTAATTTAATATACGTCACTCTATGCAGGGTTTGGCAGATTATCGAAAGTCGATCATGTTGGAACTTCTTATGTGGGATGAGAATACTGCCAGGTCTTACTTTGTGAATCTACACATGAAAGTTTTAAATTCTTAATTCCTTGGCTGAATATATTGTAATATGTATATTTTGTACTTGTGTTTGGTTTTATAGGTCTTCCCTTATTAAACCGAAAAAGCAAAAAAGCCAAAAATGAAGCTAAAGCATGTCAATCTTGAAGTTTCCTCAACAAAAAACAAGGTGAGTCTCAGACCTTATTCAGTGAATCTCAGCACTTAGCATTCACCAAAACTGCTTCTAGTTTCACAAGTTACGCTTCTAGTTTCACAATTTATGAGCTTAGGTTTCACAATATAAGAAAGCTTATTCTGTGAATGTCGGGTGTTCTTCTGTGAATCTAGAATCTTAATTTGTGAAACTAAACCCTTAATCTGTGAATCTGGAGATTTGATGGATTTTATGTCTTTATAGAGTTATATTGCTTCTCATTGCTTGATTTTAACCCCACTTGTAGATAATGAAAACGATGAAAACGATGAAAACGAGATGGTCGAGTCATTGCAACTGGACTTCGACATTGTTAAGGCCGCAACAAATAATTTTCCGACATTGTGGACAAGGTGAAAAGGAATTCCAGTCAGAAGAACTTGGTGAAATGTGTTTTTGTTGTGATGTTTTTGTTGCTGTAAATTGACGTTGTAAATAATTTTGAAGGGAAAAATTGCTGGAAAGAAAACCGAGGAAGCGAGCACGTAAGTGATCTCGTGATCTTCGCTTTCTCCTGTCATCTTCTATAGCCTTTATGTTGACATGTTTATAGTTTTTATTGTCTCAGTCAACATAATTTTACGCGTTGCAAGCTTCACATAATTTTAAGATCAACTGCAATTAAATCTTATAAGAGTGCAAATTCAATAAAAAAATTTATACAACTGCAAATTATTTTGCAACCAGTTTGTTAAGCCACAACTACCCCAAAATTAAATGCTCCAACCTGTCACCTAACCACAACTACCTCAAAATTAAATGCTTCACAACCATAAAAAGTAGTACACACGTAGTAAGCAAGTGCACTATATAAGAGAAGGGAAGTTGATATCATCAAACACCCTATTCCAATATACAACCATTTACACTACAAATACATATATAGTCTTCTTATCATCAAACTCCTTATCATCAAACTCCTTAGCCATGACCATCCACGGTGATTGATCACTGCCGTCTCTTGTCGCTATCTTGAGATGGTAGCGATCAATCACTTTGGATGGTCATAGCTGGGGATTTTTCATGCACGTAATGGTAATTTATGACAACAGGTATTTATGACAGATATTTCAATAAAAACTGCTTCTAGTTTCACAAGTAAAGCTTTTAGTTTCACAATTTATGACAACAGGTTTCACAATATAAGAAAACTTATTCTTCTGTGAATGTCAGGTCTTCTTCTGTGAATCTAGAAGCCTATATTGTGAAACTAAGCATGTAATCTGTGAAACTAAGCCCCTAGTTTCACAGTATAAGCCCCTAGTTTCACAGTCTATAAAACCTAAACTACTTCCCCGCATCACGGACCCAAATATAAAGAAAACTATACATCTTCGTCTTCCTCATCTTCGTCTTCCTCATCTTCTTCTTCTTCTTCTTCTTCTTCTTCTTCTTCTTCTTCTTCTTCTTCTTTTTCTTCTTCTTCTTCTGTTGTATCTCCCTGAAAGAAAATGAAACATTAAAATAAATACTTTTGAGACGTAACTTGCATTGCTTAAGTAATAAAAATTATACTTAAAATTAAAATCAACAATATAAGCCCCTAGTTTCACAATATAAGCCCCTAGTTTCACAATATAAGCCCCTAGTTTCACAGTTTAAGGCCTAGGATTCACAATATTATAAACAACCTAAAATCAGCCCTTTATCAACAGGTTTCACAGTATAAGCCCTTAGTTTCACAGTATAAGCCCCTAGTTTCACAGTATAAGCCCCTAGTTTCACAGTATAATAAACATGAATAAAAAAATAAAAATCAAGTAAAGGAATAATACATACTTGATTCTCAGGAGGATGCTCTTCAAAATCATATGGACAATTTCTTTTATCATGGTGTGACATTCGTTTACAATTAGCACACAACCTTTTTGGTTTTTTTGCTTTTATGATTGCCTTATTTTTGCTACTGACCAGCCGCTTCCCGCTACCCTTGTTCTTAGAGAACTTAGGTGGTAAGACCTTTCCTTCTTTTGGAGCCTTGCAGTTTAGAAGGATTTCCAATTCTTGTTCTTTTGTCAAAGCCTTTGGGTTTGGCTCCAACTTCTCTCGGAATTCTTTTACAAGCTTAGCAAATTCTCTCACATCAGACTCTTTTTTTTCTTTTGAGGATCCCCACAGTTGCATAAATCTCAGACCACAACCGAGACATTCCAAATTTCGTGCTACTAGTAGGATTGTAGTTGTCCAAAAGATTTCCATTCGAATCATAAATAGGGTTTCTAAGTGCATTCTTACTCCACCTACCCAAAATGTATTTCTCAGGTATTTCCTTAGTTTTACCCGAGCAAACCCAAATGATGTGATAACATAGAATACCTCTCCGTTCAAATAGTTTACAGGAACATCTCACGTCCATTGTTCCTTTATTGTACTCAACTGCGTAGCTCTTTTTCTTGATCGCGTCTTCAACTATCAAAATCTCAGAGTTAGTTACAGGATCTGGTGGGGTGTATCCACCTACACTACACCCATTTATCGAGCCCTTAACCTCATTTTGAAAGTCATAGAAGACTTCATGTGTATATACTCTCGCTCCATGGGCTTCCCGGTTTGAACGATATAAGGTTTCAGGCATTGAATTATCACTCTGTGCTTCAAGAAGTTTTAGAGCATGTCTTTGTTGGTCGATGACACTCTCAAACCTCATCCAAAACTCAACCAAGGTCCCATATTTATTCTCAAATCTTTTAAAAAAACTATTAGCACTCTCTGATCTCTGTGTGGTTCTTAAAATGTTACCCATCGGAACATTTCTGAAATACGCTGGTATCCATTTGTGTCTTTCAGCAAACTTTCCACTCAACCATATATTATCCTCTAACGAGAATTCTGTGATGACCTTAACCCAGTTCTCCTCAAATTCCTCAGGTTCCATATCATTGCTCCAAACAACATTGTTCAGACGTGATAAGAAGTCAGTGTCTTTGCAAATTGTGCTCCCAACCTTGTCTGTTACCTTTTTCATAATGTGCCACATGCAAAACCGATGTCTTGCTGTTTTGAACACAACTGCATGTAAGAAAATAAGATTACTCAAAAAAATCATCCTCATTTATCAACAGGTTTCACAAATATAGACTTGTAGTTTCACAGAATACGAATCCAGTTTCACAAGTTAAGCTTCTAGTTTCATAAGTTATGAACTCAAAAAATCAGGATCTTTTATCAACAGGTTTCACAATATAGCCATCTAGTTTCACAAAATAAGGATCTAGTTTCACTGCCTAAGCTTCTAGTTTCACAAGTTAAGAATTCAAAAAATCAGGCTGATTTTTCAACAGGTTTCACAATATAGCCATCTAGTTTCACAAAATAAGCATGTAGTTTCACTTCATAAGCTTCTAGTTTCACAAGTTAAGAACTCAAAAAATCAGCCTCTTATATCAACAGGGTTCACAATATGGCCTTCCAGATTCACAGTATAAGGATCTAGTTTCACAAGCTAAGCATGTAGTTTCACAGTTTCAGCATCTTCAGCTTGTAGTGTCACAAGTTAAGAAAACTAGAAAAATTGCACGATATACAAACATACCAGGGAACGCCTTTTTTATTCCTGCATCTTGGTCAGTGATAATGTAATTAGGTTCTTTTCCACCCATTGATTTCAGAAATTGCTGAAACGCCCAGATAAATGCTTCATCGTCTTCATGATCTAAAAGAGCGCATGCAAATGTTATTGACTTTTTATGATGGTCAATGCCAGTGAAAGGGGTGAATATCATGTTATATTTGTTAGTGCCATAGGTTGGATCGAATGAAATTGCATCACCAAACACTGAGTAACATCTCTTTGCCTCAGCATCTGTCCAAAAAATCCTTGTCAAAGCTTTCTCAGAATCGATTTCATACACAAATTCTAACCCTTTTGTGTCACGGAGGGTTTCCAAACGTGAGATAAACATGTCTCCATCCTTACTCTTAATGAAACACTTCAAATCCCGTTGGAAATTCTTGAATTGTGAAAGGGAAGCCCCCACATTTTCGAACCCTTCGACTTGCTCTTTGCATAGCTGGTATGTTAAGCTAGCCCCAACATTAACTCTTGAGTTCTGGACAATCATTTGCTTATGAAATTCATTCATATTTGCTGCAAGTTTATCAAATTCCCTATTCTTTACAAAGGTCACTGGGTGATTGTGACCCTCATGAAATTGTTCAACGATGTACTTGTTATAATGGAACTTGTATTTGACCATTGCACGACAACCCCACCTTCTAATTTTGGTTGTTCTTGTAAATGCTTGCTTATTTGAACTTTCAGCCTCATCTCCTTCAGTTCCCTTCACACCAGTTTTTGGTTTTGCACTTTTTCCAATATTTGAACCAGTTTCAGAACCAGTTTCACTTGCAACAGTTTCAAAAGGTTTTCCTTTCCTCTTATTATGGCCTTCACGATTACAAACCATGGCTTTAGTTCGAATATTACCATCACGAAACCTCTTCGTTGTAGATTTCCTAGCTTCAAACCCACAAGCAGTAGCATACACTTGATAGAACGTCATTGCCGACTCTAGATTTAAAAATAACTTCCCAACAGTAGGTGTAATATCTTCTGCAACTCTGACAATCCATTCGTCACTACCACCCGGTGTGTGATTCACCAAAGTAATAGGCGTACCAACCTGTACTGTAGGTGTGGATTGTGCTGTTAAAATTGTAGAAACCTCTCCGTTGGTGTTGACAATGGAATCAGTACCTATATAAAGTCAAAACATATAAACTAAATCAGCCTTTTTTTTATCAGGTTTCACAATGTAAGTTTCTAGTTTCACAGATTAAGCATCTAGTTTCACAGATTAAGCCTCTAGTTTCACAGATTAAGCATCTAGTTTCACAGATTAAGCATTTAGTTTCACAATATAAAAAGACTAAACAAAATCTGACTTTTTAATAAGCATGGTTTCACAATATCAGCTTCTAGTTTCACAGTTTATTTTGCCTAGGATTCACAATATAAGAAAGCTAAACTAAATCAACCTTTTTTAATCAGGTTTCACAATGTAAGCTTATAGTTTCATAGTTTAAGCTTCTAGTTTCACAATATTCATAAACTTGAATTAAGTCTTATATTCACAAAATAGGCCCCTAGTTTCAGCCTTTTTATAATCACAATACAATAGTCATAAACTTCAATAGGTCCTACATTCACAAAATAAGGTCATACATTCATGAAATACAAAAAGCGATCCATATATTCAACAAAATTTAGCAGAAATTGAATCAGAAAACAATAATGTAAACGACAAAAAACGACATACCTGATTCAATAGTAATATTATCATCAACCGTGGTGATATCTAGATTCTCCATTGCTATTAGAGCTGCAAAATAATGTCATAAGTAGTATGAACTCGAGATGTAAAGAAAATCGTGAGAAAAATTGATCAAATTCGAACAATCGCATGAAATTCGAACAATCGTTGAAAATTCGACGAATCAAATTATCAAATTACCTGAAAATTAGTCTTAATCTTCTTCCAAAATCAATTGAATTGAATTTGTATGTTGCTTTGATGGAATTTACGAACAATCGGAGGACAAATCGATTTTGCGTTGAACAATCGGAAGAGAGAGAGTGTATTTGGGTTTGGTTTAATTATGTTTTTATTATTTTTAGTGAGAGAAAGTTTTTTGGCCCAATGGTAAGATTTTGGTTTGACCCTAATTTTCAGCCCAATGGCAAATTCGCAAGGGAAGTTGGCCCAACAGCAATATCAAACGTGAATTTGGCCCAAATAGGTTGTGGATGCGTGAGGTTCGGTGGCCTCACCGTAAGAGGCGGCCTCACGTGATCCGGCCTCTATATATATATATATATATATATATATATATATATATATATATATATATATATATATATATATATATATATATATATATATATATATATAAAACAAGAACTACTGGACACGTGTCAGTCTCACATTAATTTATTTCCCGCCTAGCAGTGTTCTTAATACCATATATGTTTCTCACTTGCAAATTTTGCACATATAATACCACATATATTTATCACTTGCAAATTTTGCACATATAACACCACGTATATTTCTCACTTTATTTATGTTTATTGTTATCTTTTATATTTTCGAGAAACATAGCCACCTTGATTTTTTTCATTTGTCATCTATTGTTGCACACCTACTTAACTAAGTGAATCACATTAGTTAACCTAAGTGAACTCCTGATTTTCTTTCCCATTTTAAGATGTGTGGTTAAGAATTTAGGTGATTTTTTTACTTACATATTCTTAAAAACAATTAAGAACATCGTGCAAGAGTATCATTTGGGCTTTACATTCGAAATTATTAATACAACATGAAAATTAGGTGCTAGTATAGTGACTTATGAATGTTTGAGACAACGGTATGAAGTAAGTAACAGAGTAAATAAAATTCAATAAACACATATATAAGCATCACGATTCATGCCATCAAGGACTCGTGATTATTATTGGGCGGGTACAATTAAAACTGACAAATGGGTCACCTACGTTGTGTCAGTTGGGGTAGGGTAATTTCAAATTTGTAAGTGGAAAAATCTAAATATTAAATTGTTACATCAATCCAATAAGATTTATTATTTTAGATAAATAAATGTCGTAATAACATATAATATTTTTTATTTTGTGTTTGTATTTGACTATTATTGTAATTATTTAGATTAATTATTTTCATGTGAATTGTAAAAATTTAAAACATTTGCATTTATAAATTCAAATAATTATAATATTGTACAATCAAATTAATAAGATTTTGTAACAATAAACTCTAAAAGTTTTATATATACATACCCGTGCAATTTTGCTCGGGTTCTAAACTAGTTTAGTCCGATAAAAGGAAGAGTGGCTATGTTTTGAATGACTCTACCAATTATAAGTTCATTCATCTATATCCCGAGGACGAAATCTTCGCTGAGAGAATCCTTGACTTGGTGCATCATGCCTTAAAACATCACTCTTTTGAAGTAAGCAGAAGAGTTTTTGAGAGTTTAAACAAATAAAAAAGAGATTGAGCAAATGAATTAGGTTTTCAGGTTAAAAGCTTATAAGAGGCACTTGTATAGCGGTAAGTTTTGGGCTATATAGGCTTTTAAAAATTTGGGCTAAGCCTTATATTAGATAATTAGGTAATCGGTTCGGTTTCGGTTAACTGCGGTTTTAGAAACTTGAACCGGAATCGAACTGTATTTTGTCGGTTTTTATCGGTTCGGTTCACCAGACTAATTAATTATTTCGGTTCGGTGAATCTAACCTAAAAAATTGCACGGTTTCGGTTTTTACGGTTCGGTTAACTATGAACACCCCTATGAAAGCTTATCCTGTTATATTTCCAACACCACCAAAAACACTCTATTTGACCAAGTAACGAAGAAATGACGGCCATTTGAAGTTCAGTGCGCATTGAAGGAACTGTGCGGCGACAAAGCAGTCGATCGACTTTTATTCTGGTCGATCGATTGATACTGTTCACTGTCTTAAATCAATCGACTTAAATTTAAGTCGATCGACTAGGTTCTATTTTTATTTCCCGAGGCATGTTCCAATTAGGCCCATTAGGTTAGCGTGAGACTTTCTGTTTTCGAGATTTAAGAGTTGAGACAGGCAGACTTTGTATCTTATCTTTTCTTTTATCAATTAACTCCTTTTAGCATTATAACAACAATTACTTTTCTTTTCAACATAGAAACTTTCTAAACTTTTGAGATCTAGCTTTTCGGAGCTCCTTTTTGCTACTCTTTGGATTATTGGTAATCTATTCTCTTTGTTCTTTATTTTTATTTTTTCCTTATTACTTCTTTCTTCTTCTTTGCATTCCGTTATTTTACGCTTTTCTTGCGATCATGAATTCTACTTTAGTTATTTTTATTGTTAACAATTATTACTCTTGTTATGCGTAACTAATTCCCTTGACTAGGATATAGGGGATCCAATGAAATTGTGACGATTCTTGATTAGCTTAGATTGATCAATGGTTAATAGCCTTTAATTTGTTGTTAATTGTAGCAGTTATTTGTGATTAGACAGTTTATGTGCATGATTGATTAATTGATTTGGTAAACCCCGACCTAAGATCGAAAGCCTGGTGAGCGTTAGACCTGCTACAATCATTAGAGTATCATAATAAGTTGTGAGATCCCGTTAGAAGCATTCTAGGGCGATTAACGATCTGAGAGGACCTTTTCACTGCCTCTTAGACTTTTATTTGCGACCGATCTGCGACCTAGACTACGACCGTTAGACTTTCATTGGTGAACCGATTATCCTAGTTTTCTCTCCTTGTACTTTATACTCTATCTTTATATTCTCTACTTCTTTTTCCTTGTCATTTAGTTTAGCAATCAAAAATCAAACAAACCCAATTTGTTACTTAGACAGACTTTAGAACGACATATAAAAATTATATATGCCTCCCCGTGGATACGATTAAGACTTCCTTACTGCATTAGTTAGACCAGCTGGTTATTTTTGATAGGGTTGCGACAATCGTGTCAAGTGAGATTGACTTTGGTTGTAGTAACTGACGTTTATATATTGTTTTTTATTGTGATTATCTATTGGTAATGGTGAGCATATTCTTAGCAGGTATCCTGTTGTTGATTGATTGCATGAGGCTGAGGATAGAACGGGTCACCACGTATTAGCTTAGTTAGCTTCCGTTGTTATATTAGTTATTTTAGTCGGTTTTGAGACATGTTGTATTGATACTATTAATTATTATTTAATAAATGTTTCTTGCCTTTATTTGATATTCTACCTCGTGTAACCGAGATAGTAACATCTTCATAGGCTGATGGTCCTTGGTAAAGACATCGGGTTATGGGGGGTGTTACACTTTTGTTCTATTTTATGTACATAGAAATAAAAAAACACTCAAACCTCTTTACCTACATCACATGACTGGTCGGTTCTACATCACATGCCTGGTTTTTTGAGGTGGCCGGGTATGTATGACATTCATTTTGTAAAAAATTTACACTTATGCATTTGTAATCGATCATTGGAAAACTCTCTCAAAAACCTCTCAAAATATTACTAAATGTTAGTAATAAAATTGCATTAAAACTCAAATAAAATTATCATATTTATTAAGAGTTATTAGTACATATTATTAAAGGTAATATAAGTAGAAACTAGATGTTTTCTCCAATATTATTTGGGGCAAATTCTTGAGTGCAACAAGAAGGAGGAATTCAACTTTGACTGCATGGAGAGAGGATGATCTTCTAATTTGCTAATAGCTCAAGAACAATAAGATCTTCTTATTGTGCCATTTTATGCCAAATCATTGTTAGAAAAAATAAGATTTGTCCTCTCTTTTATTCGATTTATTTTCCAACCATCAAATTGCATGCATCTAAGATAGATCTCAACTACACTAAATTAACAAGTAATTTAGTCAGCTAATTAGAGGAGTCTAATTAGAGGTTTTGGACCTTATAATACTGATCCCTTTTGTACGTGTAACCTGCGGTAATACATCAGGGGATGGTGAGTTGATGTCTAGCAGGTTTTGAGATGCATGTTGTACATGGGATTGGAGAGCATCGATACGACGAGTTTACTAGTTTAGCTTCCGCTGTTGTTTAGAGTATCTGTTTGTTTTATTGGTTGTACCTTCGGATTTTAGAGACTTATAACCATTACTTTGAAACTTGATCTTTATAGTATGTTTCTTTAAAAATGATTTGATTTTTACTACCTCGGGAAACCAAGATGGTAGCATCCCCATTTACTAAAGTATGCCTTGGTACGACACTTTAATAAATGAAGCTGTTACATTCATTCTTATTAAGCTTACCGGATTTAATGGAGATTGCTGGATACCTAAATGATATATAGCCTTCAATAAATCCACTAGTTAATAATTTAAATATCATTTTTCAATTGCTCATTCATTTCACTAAAAATTAACGACAGTTGCACTAGAAAATGTAGAGAAAGATCTCATTAGGAGCATAATGTACTAAGCATTCCCTTTGCAGAACATAAGCAAATCATCAACAGACATGAGACTATTCAATTTCAACCCTCTACATAGAGAATGATATTAGAACTGCTATCTTGATGATGAGGTAGCATTGACAATTATCCTGATCAAGTACTCTATGCATATGATGAAAATCAAGGCAGAAAGTGATCCCCTTACTTGTTCAGTTTTAAAAATTGGTTAATTTAGTTAATACCCTTTGACTTTAATTGTATTGTAATAATGGGGATAAATAATTACTTTTTAAGTTGTTGGTGAAATAATGATGACGATGTACGTAGAGGATAAGAGTACAATATACAAAGGTGGTTGTAAAACCTTGGTTATTATTAATATACGGTAAGTGTTAGTAAAATTAAGGGAGAAATTTTTGATGCATTAGACGAGGGCATCATGACGGAAACGTGAAAGGTAGTAGTGATACATCAAAACTTTCAAAAAACATGTACATGTACCAATTGGTAAAACCTCCATTTGCTTGTGTTATCATCTAATAACGGTATGTCATGAACATTTGAATGCCTCAGGCTAATACATTTGTTCTTTATATTCATAAAATGAATACTTTAATTCATATCACGTTTCTTTTCACCCCGTTCTTAACGAGGATTATTGTAAGTCATGGCGCAATAGTGTACTAATCCGGAACCATGCAGTAAAGAACACAAAGCTAAGAAATTTCGTAATGAGATGGATGAGATTGTCAAAGGTACGTGTTAGTTGTAGTTTATGAAGTACGTCGAGTGAGAACAAACGTTCATCGATGGGAGAATAGTGTCCACTCATTTATATGTCTACTTGTAAATCTGCCTTCCTCAAAATGAAGCAAATTTAGGTACCATATGGACCAACCAGTTCCTATCATTTAGTTCCGTAAATTTCAAACCTACTACAAACACTATCTTCAATTGAATTCACTCCCCTTAGCTTACTTGTCCCTTAGTCCTTACCCAAATCAATCTGCACACCATATCTAATCTTGATCAAGATATTTTTTAGGTTAACCAAATTATTCAAATTCATTCATCTATATATAAATAATCTCATCCCTCCTACTTCACTCATAATAGTCCGTCCCCCTGTCTTCTAAAACATTTTGTAAAAATGGGTTCGTCTCACGTTACATTAGTATTATTATCGTTATCGTTATTTATAGTCATTTCTTTAGCTTTAGATATGTCGATAGTCTCATATGATCTCGACTCGAATGATCAACATGTCGGCGGTCACGTTCGGACTAATGACGAAGTTATGTCATTGTACGAGTCATGGCTAGTAAAGCATGGCAAGAATTATAACGGTCTAGGCGAGAAAGAGCGTCGGTTTAGTATATTTAAGGATAATCTTCGGTATATCGACCAACGTAATTCTGAGAACCGTAGTTTCAAGCTTGGTTTGAACAGGTTTGCGGATTTGACAAACGAGGAGTACAAATCCAAGTACTTGGGAATCCGGCCACGGTCTAAGAGTCTGTTGGGTCGAGCCAAAAGCGATCGGTATGCTTTTCGGGATGGTGATTCGTTGCCGGAGACTGTTGACTGGAGGAAGAAGGGTGCTGTTGCTGAGGTCAAAGATCAAGGAAGTTGCGGTAAGTATATATATGCTAGTGTGACACTGTTATGTCCTTTTCCTTCTTATTCCGATCATTTCTTTATATTTCTATTTTACAAGTACCCAATTTAAGTAGTTTTTATGATATGCAAGTTAGCTCTAACTTTTTTATATGCCGAGGATCATGAAATATTTCTCATTTCCTTGGCCATGTTCGATTTAACATCAAAATGATAATCAATAATAATGAGCTAGTTACGCAAAAACTCAAATAAAACGTTGTACCATTATTTTATATTACTTATCCATTATTAGTATAAGAAGTCTACTAGCCATGTTATGTTTTTCGTTTAATGATTTGGGTAAATCAGTAATACTTGATGAATAGAAACAAAATTCCTACCAAAATAAACATAAGAAGTGTAATTAAGCTAGAAGTATACTTGGGTTAGTTGGGTAACTATGCAAGTGACGTATTTAAGGAAGTGGATTAAAAATGTTCAATATTATATTTAATTTAATTTCTTATATACTGAGGTCCAAATCCAATCGATTCTTTGTTTTTGGTTGATAGCCTAATGCTGAGTTTGATTAATATTTGCTACGGAAATTAAGTTTTTCATTTATACTGAGGTTATCTTTTAAAATCGAACCTTATAATTTTATTTGACAGTCAGATTACTTATATAACTAGAGATATTTTTATTGATGGACGGTTTGAATCGTCTTGTCGCCCATAATTTGAAGATACTACAAAAATGCTCTTGGCAATTACTTGAATTATTGTGTATTAGGTCCACCTCCATTATCACAATATCACCATCAGTGTCCACACAAGTAGGGTGGCTATTAAATATTCCCAAATTCTCATAAAATGAGTTAAATAATGATCTATTTGTATAGTTAAGTTAAAAAATTTATTATTTCTTAGGTGGTTTATTTTTGTCTTATGTATATAAATGGGATACTACTCGACTCGTTTAAATCTAAGATGGATATATCCGTTTTAAAAGGGCTTATTGTTAAATATTAGTGAGTGGTGACGTGCATGTTTTTTAAAGTTTCTTTGGGATGTTTTTAGTTTATTTTGGTGTAATTGGAAAAACAGAATTAAAATTAAATTTTGATTATTATGTAATCTGTTTGGTGATATCAAAATGCCAAAATTGTTGTATATATCAATCATTTATAGGATGAATTTTACATACGGATAAAAAAGTATATATAGAACCAAACTTTTGGATGTATTTACTTTGGGGTGTAGATTTTTACAAAAAATAGCAAAGTTTATATTATTAATCAAAGCATCTAACATTTTCAGTTGTTACAAAATCGTCTCACTCTTTTCGTCTCTGCAATCATCATCTGTTTACCTTTTATATTTATTATTGGGGGTCTTTTAATCAAATGTAAACAATGATCGAGACGGAAGCTCCATGAACCTACCCATGTAATAGTTACTTTCATAACCTGCAAGGTTAAGTTGTCATACCAACTCATCAGGACAATCAGACCCTATACATTGCAGCTAACTAAGTCTGAATATTTCAGGGAGCTGCTGGGCATTTTCAGCCATAGCCGCGGTAGAAGGCATAAACCAGATTGTTACTGGTGACCTTATCTCACTATCAGAACAAGAGCTGGTAGAGTGTGACACCTCATACAATGAAGGATGCAATGGCGGTCTCATGGACTACGCCTTTGAGTTTATCATCAAAAATGGCGGCATCGATTCTGAGGACGACTATCCATACACGGGTCGGGATGGCAGATGCGATACTTACAGGGTATTTAACACTGCCTTCCCTTTGTGACGTTTGTCCGTAAATGGATTACTAGAAATGACTTAAGGTAGACTGACTCGTTTAATCTCTGCCTCGTGTAGAAAAACGCAAAGGTGGTTACAATCGACGGCTATGAGGATGTTCCTGCAAGTGAGAAATCCTTACAGAAGGCCGTGGCAAATCAGCCTGTGAGTGTTTCTGTTGAAGGTAGCGGAAGAGATTTTCAACACTATCACTCGGTAAGAATTTTTTTTCAAGGAAGAAATTTTGTGATTTTTATGGACAAACAAAATTCAAAATACTACAGAATAATTCTGTAGCAAATGCCTGTTTTTTAGCAGTATATATAAAAGTACAGTATTTTCATTTACGCAGGGTATATTCACCGGAACATGTGGAACATCACTAGATCATGGAGTCACAGCCGTTGGATATGGATCCGAGGATGGGCTAGACTACTGGATCGTCAAGAATTCGTGGGGCCTAAGTTGGGGTGAGAGAGGTTACATCAGGATACAACGCAACACCAAATCTAGTGGCTTATGTGGGATTGCAATGGAAGCATCTTACCCAACCAAGACAGGCGAGAATCCACCGAACCCAGGCCCATCTCCTCCATCACCAGTTGTACCTCCAAGCATCTGTGATGACTACTACTCTTGTCCCGACCACACAACCTGTTGTTGTGTTTTCGAGTTTGGTAGCTACTGCTTTGAGTGGGGCTGTTGCCCTCTCGAAGCAGCTTCCTGCTGTGAGGATAATGAAAGTTGTTGCCCTCATGATTACCCCGTTTGCAATATCTATGCCGGCACTTGCTCATTGGTAAGTATTGCTCCTCATGAATCATGATTGCTAAATATCGATTTTACTACAGAAGTACAGATCACAGAAATGCAGCGTCTCTCATTTGAAACGAGTCCATTAACTATGTAGCAGTCTGATGATATTATCTTATTGAATACACACAGGCCAAGAACAATCCATTCCAAATACCAGCATTGAAGCGTACACCAGCAAAGGCTCATCGGATAATTAGGAACCCTGGAAAGAGCAGCTCGTAAGAAAACCAATGCAGCAGCTGATCGAAGCTAAGGGCTTTTGAAGGACATTTGACTGATGTGCCATTGATATGATACTACTCTCTTCAATTTGATGATTCTAAGGTCTGCAACCGGGGTTTCAGGAGCAGATGATCTCTTGTACCAATATTTATGCAAATCTATTCTTGTAAATTAAGTACCAACATTTGTTCTTCCATAAAAACAAAGTCCTACACTACATTCCAATATTCTACTCCGTAATAAATTTAACTTATTATAATGTCTCTATACTCGATACAAAAAAAAATGCAGGATTTACTATTGACATTAAAGATTTATGTCTATTTAAAGGCGATATTGTAGCATTGCGCAACATTGTATTGTCCTCGTGTCTCAATTTTAACTCTCGAATTATAATTTACTTAACGGAAACTACTTTCATCTTTAAAGCACATCATTCCAAGCTTCCATAACTTTTATGTGTTTATAGTCATTTGATTTAACTTAACTTGAAATTAGTACTAGAACTTCTTGACAATATGAATTTGGACTTGAATTAGCTCTTCAACCCGATTCAGGCCTCGTATAGTCGCATGTATAGACTCGGTTGAGAATGAGTACCACTAGATCCTTTGAGTAAGTATACTAAATCTACTACAGCATATGCTCATAGTTTTAGGCCATACTCTTTAACCCAACTTATCCAAGTTTGTTCTGAATTTTTGTTCGAAGGATTGTTGCCATTGATATAAGAAAGGGCTTTGTGGCCAAGGCAGATTAGAGAATGGCCTAAGACTAATGATGAGCCCGACCAACTCTACCTTTTTTGCAGGGCTTGGGACTTTTATTAAAGTACGAAACAGCCCAAGGGTTGGCCCAAAAAAGTCGAAAGTAATTTTGGGCTAAACTTGGCCATTGGCCTATATTTGGCCCGCCTACACCGGCTTTTGACCCGACTAGCCCACATTTATTAGGGAAGTGATTTTTTTGGGTTACTGTTTACGTTTATTCCAATTCTACGATATACCCTTGGTTTTTAAGAAACATTTAATATTGCGCTAAATTTTTATATCTTTTTGTAATACCCAAAGTAATCGAATTAGGGTTTTGTAAGGTTTAATTATTGTCACATAAAAATGTGTATTGATGAGTAAATGATGATTATGTTAATGGCACACCGTATTTCGGATGAATAATCAACTAAAATCGATCAAATTGCAATATTTACAATTGTAATGTTTCGTCATTTAGGATACTTTTAAAGTATTTTATAAAGTTTAGGAGTATCTTATGTGTTTCTGAAAATCTGAGGGTACATCGTAAAGTTCGTATAAACACGAGAGATATCATAGACCTCTTTAATTTAAAACAGATTATTTAGGTGGTTATAAAATTATGAAGAATTCTAAAACAACTCAAGTACGTTCATTATGATATAAGACATGACGTTTATATCACGGAGTATATCATTTTCTAAAATTTAAAGCTGTTATGTTTGCCTTTATTTTTCATCAAAACGTCTTACTTGTGATAAATACTATTCGTCACAAGTTGAATACGGATAACGTCCATTTCACAACAAGGCAGCGGAAGAACAAGTGGAGAAGTGAAGCATCTCATAGCTTGTGACGGATAGTGTCCCTCTTCAATCAGAATTTGTGATCTTTCATTTAAAATACTTCATACGTCATTCATCATATCTATTTATAAGAATAAAAGTGATACTCCCTCTGCTCTAAAATAATTGACTTTTTGTTTTACGAGATGAGTTTTTGAATTCAATTTCTACAAAAATATAATAGTTGAATTTTTTTAAAAGTGACTATAAAATTATTTACGAATAGAACTTTAATATAAGGATACATTTCAGTATATTTTATTTATATTTTGAAAAATACTAAAGAGAAGTGAGTATCTCAAAAGTGAGAATAATATTTTTTTTAAAAAAATAGAGGGAGTAATATTTACTTTGGACAACAACATTTTACCAACACAAATTTTTATTTCAAACCGTCATTATTCGTCTTAAGTGTAAAACGGATCAAATACATATCAAATCACCCCACTTGTCGTCTAGAAATTGACATTTTCTTTGTCTTTATTAGGGTAACATTATCCGTCAAACTCTTCAAAGTCTTAAGACTCTGCCACATCAACTTTCCACTAACGTTTATTATTTCTTTATTGTTCAGACTCACCTAGAACTTATCCAAAACTTTATACATTATCCGTCAGACTCACTTCAAACTTTACTTTTTCATTTTTTACTCTTTTTTTTTTACATACTTATTAAATTACTTCTAGTGGGGTCAAGACCCACCAAAGTCTTGTGGAGAGTCTTGGATTTCCAAGACTCGACTTAAAACTTTCTCAAGACTCGAGTAGATTAGTGGTAAAATTGAGAAAGTCTTGTTTTAAGACTTAAGAAAGTCTTGCCTCAAAAACGCCAATAATTTTACCCTTACCACCACTTGATAATATTTGAGCCATTTTAAACTTAGGATGGATAATACCCGTCTTAAGCGAGACTTAACATTTTACCAAATTCTGTAAGTTTTCTAAACAACGCATGTACTTAAAGTACTAACGGACAATACTTGACTATTTAAAGCTGTTTCGTTAGGGGTAATTTGGAAAGGGAGAGGATGTTTAACCCATTTCCTCTCCCTACTGACCACACTCACCAATATATTTGTCTCGTGCTTTTTCACATATGAATATTACTCTTTTATATACAGATTTTACATTTTTGCCCTTATCATTTTTGCCCTCTTACCCATTATCATTTTCCCCATACCATTATATTTGTGTCATGTCTTTTAACATATGGATTTTACTTTTTTATAAATTTTATAAAAAAGTATATGCGAAAAAGTAAAACTCGTATGTGAAAAAAGTAATTCCAATACGTTTACCACCTACACCCATAACCAAACAACAGTCTTAAACTACTAATCACCTAGTCTCCCAGCTAGGGTTGGCAACGGGTTAGGTGGCAACGAGTCGGGTCTGGGTAGGAACCAACAGGACCCTGACCCAGACCCGAATCACATACCTTGTACCCATATCCAACCCAGATTCTAAAGGGTCTGAAATTAATGAACCCATACTCGACCCAGACGGGTCTGAATTCAGGTAGGGTCTACCGTAGGATCTGCGAGTGTACTTCGAGTATTCTCATCAATAAGAACGTAATTTTGGTTGCTTCAGGGTTTCAAGTGATAAGGTTGACGAAGCAGTGGACATCAATCCAGAGGCGAGTTTGCTAGCAACCGTTACCGAGTCTTCGGGTTCGAGAATGCATTTTGTTTGTATGGTTTCTCACGTAGATGAGTGCAATTTGGTCCAATAGTTGGTCTCTTTGTAGGAGAGTTATTACTCTGTTATTTCCTATGTTTGTTGCTAAGTTCAATAGTCTTTATTATGTTAATTAATGTCGACTTTTCGTTTTCTCTGTTTCTCGAAAATCAGTCACTCACCTCAACCATTTATAGTCCTTGGTCAGTTTGTATTTCACATTCAGTTTTCATAATCCAAACTCACTTGTATGCTTGTTTAGCATTTTCCGTTTATATTCAAACGCTTCTTTGAATATTGACTTTCGTTCGTACTCAATAGGTCTTGGGTCGTTCATCATTGATAGGTTATAGGTCTAATCTATCAAATGTCGCTTCCGCATTTCATTTCGTATCATAAGTGGTATCAGAGCTTCGGCTCTTGATTTCCTACTGTAAACCATAAAATTTAAAACCTGCAATAATTAATTAACGAGGAACACAAATAATACGGAAAACAAGAATTTATTTTATTATCGAAAGATTGTAGGATTACAATTTCCGTAACTCTCTTGATTCCATCTCTAGGGGGATTTGGGTTTTTGATAGTGCTACGAGGGTCGTATCGACTTAATCTCGTAGGGAGGATGGGGTCGTTTTGTGACTTATTCCATCTTACCTACAATTTGTTAGTAAGAAAACGGGGTCATTTGACTTAATCCATTCGCTCTCCTCTAACCCTAAACACAACATCTTATTTATAGTGAATTAGCTTGGGGAGAAGGCAGAATATTCTGAAATATGCTAAGATATTATCACAATATTTTTGATAATTATCTTTAAATGCTAAAGATACCAAACCATTAAAAGATACCGAAATATTAAATTTCCGGTGTCTACACCTACATTCGAGACGATCCGGGCGTCTGTTTTAGTTTCGTTTCCTCTTTTTTGAAAAAAAAAACAAAACACAAAAAAAACTCACAAGAAAATGGCAGAATATGACGATGACATGTTGCTCGAAAATCTTCGGGAATTACTACGAAACTGACCAACTGGTAATCGGTCTAGTACGAAACAAGATGAATTCAAAATCTATGACCTCCCAGAATTCAACGGCGGCACAGACCCCGAACAATATTTGGATTTGACACGAAAAATTTAACGAATGTTCGATTTTAAAGACCTTAGCGATGAGAAGAGGTGTCGCTATGCCATATTACGCTTTGGGAAAGGGGGCTTCGTTATGGTTCGAGGGACTTAAAACCAAGAGAACACGGGCTGGCAAGGACAAGATTGCTTCGTGGGAGTCGTCGCAACGCAAACTTCGAAAACGGTATGTACCCATGTGTCATAGGATTACCACTTACCGTAACATTGCCGAATTTAAACAGGGGGAATTGAGTGTGAGTGAATATATCAATGAGTTTGAAAATTTGTCTTTGATGGGAGAATTAGATGAAATAGAGGAGCAGAAAATGTCGCGGTTTTTACGTGGTCTAAACTTCAGTATTTCAAGTGTCGTAGAATTGTATCCATATTCCGATTTCGATAGACTTTGCGGATTGTGCTTGAAACTCGAGTCGCAGGGAGGAACCAAATATGGGTGAGGGTCGAATATGGATTATAATAAGGATAAATTACAAATAACCACCACGTATTTGCGTATTTTTACAAATTACCACCACATATTTGCTTTATTATAAATAACCCTCGGACTTTTACGTATAATCCCGATCACCACCGTATTTTAATCCCGAACATCTTTTTTCTTATTTTACGTCTTATTAAGTTATAATTTATGCAAAATACTCATATATCCCTAAATCCTCAATACCTGAAATTATTAAATCAATTAATCACGTAAATCTCCGAATTGCAATTGATACACATACACGCAAATCTTATAGCTTCAATGAAAGAAAGTTGGCAAACACCAATCTAACAAGAGGTAGATTGAATATTTGAATATACGGAGTATTATTTACGGTGGAAGGACAGTTTAGAAGGAAAACGAAAGTACTGGTAGGATATGGAGAAACTCTCAGATAAATCATAATATTATCGAATTTAACATTATCCAATTGCCATCTTTGCTGGGAAAATGTGACAAAGAGATACAGGGCGATATAAAGGATTAATTGATTTAGGGATTTGGGGATTTCAAAAAATGGGAATTTGGGGATTATAGGAAAGAAGGAAAGGTTGAATGGGAGTGACTTAATGGGGGTAATTTGGGTATTTTCACCTAAATCGTCACTTAACAAGTTGGAAAAAAAGAAAAAAAGATGTTCGAGATTAAAATACGGTGGTGATCGGGAGTATACGTAAAAGTCTGGGGTTATTTGTAAAAAAACAAATACGTGGTGGTAATTTGTAAACATACGCAAATACGTGGTGGTTATTTGTAATTTATCCTTATAATAATCCCAAAACCTGGTCGAAACCCGAAACACCCACCATGACGAATACCCCTGCATCCAGTAGCTTTCCAAACAAGAGTCACAACCCTACTGATAATTTTAATACCCCTAAATCATCTTCCTTGACCAAAGAAACCAGGCTTGCTAAAGTGAGATGCTTCAAGTGTCAGGGGTTCGGACATTATCAAAGTTCGTGTCCCAATAAACGAGTGGTTACCGTGAGAGAAGCAATGGAGTGTCGGGATGAATTGCGCGAGGAAGAGCATGAGACTAGAGGTGGTTTGTTTAACCTTGATGAACCTAACCAAGAGGATGAGCAGGCTGAAATTTATGAAGCACCAATCTATGATACTTGCCTTGTGATTCGTTCATTACAAATAATATCCGAACCAGGTCACACTGAACAGCGTGCTCAGCTATTCCATACGAAGTGCCAAGTAAATGAAAAGTGGTGTAGTGTGGTAATCGATGGTGGTAGTTGTACAAACGCTGCTTTAAATGAGATGGTCCCGAAAGTAGCCTTACCAACTATGACTCATCCTGAGCCTTATGCTTTACATTGGTTAAACGATGGTAAGAAGGTGGAAGTCTCAAAACAGGTTCGTGTGTGTTTTACAATGGGTTCCTATGAAGATGAGGTCTTATGCGATGTGGTTCCTATGGATGTTTGTCAGGTGCTTTTAGGAAGACCTTGGCAATATGATCGGGACGTGACACAAATGGGTCGGAGTAATGAGTATATGTTGTTTTCTAAGGGGAAGAAGGTCGTATTGAAGCCTATGCCTTCTCAAGCCGTCCGAGCTATGTACACTAGTCGTAAAAAGAGTCCATATCTCTCAATGCTAGCAATGAGAAATAATCTTGAACGAACTTTCAAGAAGGAAGAGTCAAAGGTCACCCACATTGATCCTTTTATTAATTTCAATCCCTCGCCTTTGTTTGACAGATACGGTGATGAGGAGGAGGTCGTTTCTGTTTTCAAGGCACCATGTAATTCGTTTGGTGACAACTATGAGTTCGGGCAGTTTGCACAACAAGTGATACAACCGGACTCCCAGAATAGTGGGGTATTATTCTATTCTCCCACGCCGGTACCTAATACGAGCTCGAGTTTGTTGCTTGTGTTCGTCATTCATTTTGCTAATATGGTTGTGGTCTTCGCCTTCGATTCGGGTGAAGCGAGAATACAAGAATTGAGGTCAATTTCTTTTAAAGGGGGAGTAGATGATATGGTTGACGAAGCAGTGGACATCAATCCAGAGGCGAGTTTGCTAGCAACCGTTACCGAGTCTTCGGGTTCGAGAATGCATTTTGTTTGCATGGTTTCTCATATAGATGGGTGCAATTTGGTCCAAAAGTTGGTCTCTTTGTAGGAGAGTTATTACTCTATTATTTCCTATGTTTGTTGCTAAGTTCAATAGTCTTTATTATGTTACTTAATGTCGACTTTTCGTTTTCTCTGCTTCTCGAAAATCAGTCACTCACCTCGACCATTTATAGTTCTTGGTCAGTTTGTATTTCAAATTCAGTTTTCATATCAAAAATCACTTGTATGCTTGTTTATCATTTTCCGTTTATATTCAAACGCGTCTTTGAATATTGACTTTCGTTCGTACTCAATAGGTCTTAGGTCGTTCATCATTGATAGGGTATAGGTCTAATCTATCAAATATCGCTTCCGTATTTCAATTCGTATAATCAAGCATTCAAACTTTATAGATGGTGTAAAAGAGGTAAAAGGAGGTTTTGTCGCGGAGCTCCTTGCTAGAAGGTCGTTGCTAGCCATGAACAGAGTGTGTTGAATATGTGCCCAATGTATAGCACTCGCTTCTTACTTTCATAAGCTATTCTAAACAATAAGGTATATAGAGCCATTGCAAGATTATGCAACACCATAATGCTCCAGGGGTCGCGTGTGTTTGACTTTTCAATAAGCATCCTCCCTACTCATAAATTAGGTTTCTAACCGAAGAGCAAATCATCTCTAACAATCACGAGTTTCACGATAGTGTCCATTTGGTTATTCAACGATTTAAGATGGTATAAATAGTTCTAAACACCACTACATAATCGTATCACTCGTTTGATGCACACTAGCATCACCAGCAACAACCACAAGGGGAGTAACTCGCTAGCTAACTCGCAAGCCCAGACTCTCATGAGTAAGCGACCGCGGAAAGTGGCAAGTGAATAATTAGATGACGAATAACCAAATCTTGTTCCATCATCCATACATAAACACAGAGACACACAATAGGAGTGTAGGAAGGAAGGGCTTAAAGGTAGAAAAATATGGGTTGTGTGGATTCTCCAGAGAGAAAAGAAAGGACAATGAGATAGTGAGCCAGAAGAAACCATTCCTCAACTTTTAGACCTCTCTCTCTCTCTCTCTCTCTCTCTCTCTCTCTCTCTCTCACTCCCACTCCCACTAAATGCAAACACCTTAATTGCAAAAGTCACCTCAGGTCATTTTCATATCACCACTTTTTACTTTGGTATTCAAGTGTGTTGTGTTATGGTAAGCTACTAGCTATAGGACACACCACACACCTATAGCCTTCTCTTTCGAAACTACCAAAAGCAAAAGCCTCAAAGTTTAACAAAGACATTTCGGAACTAATTTAAGACCTTGTCTCCCTATTTCTACATTCCTTTCTTCCTTTTTATCGTTCTTCCTCACCCTCTTCTATATTTCTAATCACGTCTTAACATTAAGCACAATCCCACTTAAGCATATAACACAATTCATAGAAGCTACAACACCTTACTCGAGTTCATCTAGGACAGACTTGTGCATGACCTAAACGAAGCCTTGTTCAACTCACTTAGGTTTCACATTTAATTAACTTAGCTATGAAGTTAAAGAGTATTTTTCCCGAACTAGTTTGTACGTTTGTGAACATGATTCAAATTTCGGAGTTACTTAAACAAGCAGCAGTGTAACGGAGAAACATAGACTCATCTGAGCCTTCTCGATAATCAGATGAGTCGAGTTTAACCCTAACCTCATCGGACCGGTTGCTTCAATTACCAACAATTCAAGGCAAACAGGGCACTAAACAAGATGGAGCATAAAGATAACTGCGAAATTGCAGGTAAAGCACAAAGGTAAAGAGTACCCATGTCCATGTGATGCAGTCAACATTTTTGCATGTCACAGAAATATACACACTTACTCTAGTAGTTAACTTTTTTGATGCAGTAAAATTCAGAAATTGTAGTTAATATAGAATACCATTTTAAGCTTATAGGGAAGTAGTCGTATCTTGTGGAGTAACATGCAAAAAAAAACAAAGCAAAAAAGTGAGGAATCCGACTTTAATTTACAAAGAAAGATAGGGAGTAAAGCATAAGAAAGCTTTGTACTGGGATGTCTTTTCTTGCAACAGCTACTACAGTTTACAGTACTATTCTCCTAAAGCAATATTCACCCCCACTGAATCTCTTTTATGGAGCATGCAGGATAAACTGTAGGTGCTCATTAACTACTGTGTACCCCAACCCGAGGTACTAGTTATAGTTATTTGGTTGTTGCTATGCAATCTCCATTCTTGTACTAAAGATATGTTCTTGATATCGCTTCAATATGCCATATCCGGTAACCTCCACAAATATATAGCAACCGATATAATCACTGCCGATTCAATGTCACAACCCGTATTTAGAGAGTGTCAACTATTGTGAACGATCACACGGGTTTATCTAATTAACGTTAGAAGATCTTTTCTAATGATAACTACAAGGCCCGTGGAAGAATTTATTCCCGTGGCAGATTGGAGCTTGTGGGCAGTTGCCAGGCATAAGTTGTAGCGCCCACCGTCTGCTGGCACCAGAAAGCCAACCTCTTGGTGCATTTTGCACAAGTTCTGTGCTAATTTTGAATAAACTTAATACGAAAGGACTCGTAAAGATTTATTCAGAATCCAGGTCCGCTTCAGCGATTGTGGGGTTAACAGATAACTCGGTACTGGGTAGTACTTAAATGGTACATGAAGTACGCTCCCCCAAGAACATTTAAACTTTAGTGAGCCTTAAAGGGTGGAGGAAGCAAGCACATTGAATAGCAGAACATGATTTTGCATAGAGGATGCTCATATGCTTTGCATTGAAGTACTCTATTATTAAATGATAAGTATAGTATCTTAAGGAATGTTACTAATATTACTAAAATCATTTCCTTCTTTCTCTTTACATAACCAATGCACGCGGTCATCGATGCCTTCATTTCAAGTACATAATAATTTAACTTCATAGATCCAGGCAAATAATAATTGACAAATAAAACATCTATACGGGGTATTTCACTACTTACAAGTCACAATTCACAGCTCATTAACTAAACACAACTAACTTGGTCTAGATACACGTATTAATCGTGACACCACATCGACTCCTTATATTCAATGGCTTAAAAATTAGAACATTACAACAAACAAATTGTGTAAACCACTTCTAAAGAGTTGCTTAGAATGGCCCAAGTAATTTCCATGTACTCCTTACTAGGGGATAGGTTTTTCGGGACCGCCCTAAAAGTATCAGGATATAGGTGCTTATGGGAGTGTCTAACACGGCTATGTATAGTAACATTCATAATATTGGCCCGGAAAGTGTTGACATAAAACGTGGGGGTTGATCGTGGTGTGGATAACACTTATAAAGTGTAAAACACAATAGTTTCGGGCGGGACTGGGATAGAGTCGGTAAGGACACCGAATCAAAGTAGAGTGTCGAAATAATATTTAAATCAGCAGAGACAACACAAGATCCTCACCCCACTGCCATGGGAAGTGGAATGCTGATTCAAGACGCTAGAGCAGTTAGACCATTCAAAGCTCTAACTAATATCATCTGACATCTTTTCAGAGGGATAAATCATATTCAAAACATAAGGCTAACATCTACACTAATTAAATAAATTCCCTACAACTTTTCTCCTACGTTAAGTTACTCAATCAAGTCGTATTATTATTATAATAATAACACTAATTACTATGCTTCCGACTAAAATATTACTGCCTAAATGGCAACTACTCCTTGGGTACACTCGAAATGAGATGAATCAATGGTATTTTATAATAGTCGGCAATAGTAAATCCTGAGAACTTCTACCGAGGCGCATGGTCGCGACATCGTGCATCACAGTTGTCGATATTCAAATTGCGACCACAGGTGCCTCATTCACCCGCAAAAGAATACACACACTTTCACACTTTCACATCTCACATTTCATTTAACTATGTTTCTGAGACCAAGTAAAACAGTAGTTAGTAGCACAACCTAGAGAGTCAAATCTGAAAATTACTCACAAAATCCAACTTATAGCCTAAAAAATTACAATCATCCCACTGGCCGACACCATGTTTCTCACCTCACATCTAGACAAGAATCTCTCATTTTTCTCCTCTTTTTCTTCGTCTTTTCTACCTCCCTTTCGTAGACTGATCTTAATTTCTAGAAGCATAGGTACTACTACATAGTCACTCAGTTTGACACGAGAACACTACTTGGGCACTTAATTAGACCAAAATCAGGTAGCATAGGTCAGTGTAGCTAGAGTAATTTTCATGTTTGCACTCGCTAGAGAACTTCCGTGACAACAACGTCATCCAAACAAGAATTCAGAAATCCGAATAGCCATAACATAATCATGATCCTAAATCATAAGAAACATGGGATGGTACGGAGAGTAATGAAGCAAGTAATGAAGGCATGCGTTGAGTAACTAAATCGAGATATGAATAAATTGTTCACATAAACAGATGAATCCTCAGAGAAAAATTCATTTGCATAAATGTTCTTCATCTATGTCCATGGTCTCTATTACTTCCGGATAAAATGCCAGACATCTCTGCTTCCAATCATCAAAATGAACTTATCATTTGGATGGTAGGCTATGATCATGATTGGAATGTCCGGGAAATGCAGAGATGAGAGGCACTTTAACATTAGCTCATTAATGAGCATTTTTAATTATTGGAAATACAGGACTAGTGACGATAAGAAGAAAGCGTCAAGGAACTAGCGGTGAATGCTTAAAAAGTCCACAGAAGAATGATTGAACCTCTCCAAATGCCGCTCTTCACATGTCCTCAATTTCTTGGTTTTGCGCTCGGGCGAGGAGGACACTGACGCCACTGCCCAAGAATCATTAGAGCTATCAGAGCTGAAAGTGATGTCAATGACTCCATTTGGGCTGCCAGGTCTTGAAACCAACTTTCGTTTGTTTGATTGCCAGTAAACGCTCTCCCCTGCTACTTCATGAATGAAATGACTACATTCCTGAATCTTCTCCTGCCGTATTCAAAAGCAAGATAGAATAAGACAGGGCAGCAATCAAACTTTCACACATAGCATGAATCGTATTTTTGTTCATACAACAATGATCAAGTGATTTACAATATAGCGTGAGAAAAATGGGAATGCTCATATAGAACTACAATATTAACATCATTAATTCAGTTCCTCAAATGCTCCATCCAATGGCATGGTAAAGGGGTAGGATCTAAGCAGCATCAACCCTAGATATCCTATTTCCAAACGATTCATAATCAAATCTGCGTCGAGGATTGCATTGAATACTGTTACTTCACAGCAAGAGCAAGCGCAACAAGTTTAGACGTCCTTTATACTTTGTTTCATTGTAATCTAGAACCAAAGAATAATGAGTGTTGACTCCATTTAGCAATGGAAATCATATAAGAGAATCATATCTCAGAATGGAACTTTTTATTTGCATCGGAAATGAGTATGCAATAACAAGGATATCCAGGTATAGCACAATAATATCGAACAGCTTCTAATCAATCATATTAACAAGCTTAGAGCAATGTAAAAGCACCACTTGCTGACCTTCTCAATTCCAAGAACACCCAAAAGTTGATCCTGGTATTCATCTCCAATAAACTGCTCAAAACAATCCCTAACATGCAAAATTGTGGCAGCTGCCATTACAGAAGGAAGATAACCCAAATACCTCGAATCTGCACATTAAATGAGCAATACTTTAAGATAAAACACTCCTAAATGTAGCAAGGAAGAACAAGATAACTATATTCTCGGATAAAATAGCATAATTCTGGAACGAAATAATATAATGACAAGAGTTTCATTGCTTACCAGCAATAGTCGATAATAGGATCCTCTCGCACCTCCTGAGAAATTCCCAACAAAGAAAATCCTTTAAAGGAAACCTCCTTGTAAGGTAATCGAGGAATGAATATGGAGTCACTGGATTCATCTTCCACTGAAGAGTCGAAAGCACCAATATTTCCATCCTTTGAATTGTCTTGGCTTCAAATACATACTTACTATCCTCAACCTACAAAATAATAATCCAACCATCATTATTTCCCAACTTCAGCATTTGACCGATCACCTAGTAAAACTCGAAAAGCAAAATCTTTCAAAGGATTCATAGATGATACACATCAAAAGCCACAAACTTGGAAATTCAGAAAAAGGAAAAATCTCAAATTTAGCATTCTGCCAACAAAAGAAACATCCTTTGGCTTTACATTCAATTAACTGATTAAAAATTTCATGATATCAACTTGAGTATCTAGCAATAGCAGAATCATAATCCCCAACTTCGACATTCGACCGATCACCTAGTAAAACTCGAAAAGCTAAATCTTTCAAAGGATTCATAGATGATACACATCAAAAGCCACAAACTTGGAAATTCAGATGAAGAAAAAAAATCTCAAATTTAGCATTCTGCCCACAAAAGAAACATCCTCTAACAGTTACCATACACAGGATTGAATCAATTACAAAGAAAGTAAATTTAAAACTCACTTAAAGCAACAAAATTGTAAGTAAATGAGCAAATTGGGCAATCCACCAAATACCCAGAAAACACCCAAAACACAATTACAACACAAAAGATTAAAAAGGCACAAACTTGGAAACCTAGGGATAGAAAAGATCTCAACTTGGGCATCCTACCCATAACAACATCAACAAATTCACACCTTTTTTATTCATGGTGACGAGTATTTTAATCAAAGATAAACAAACAAAAGAAAGAGATAAAAAAGAAGCATACTTGGAAATCAATAAGAAGAGGAACATGGATCTCCTCAACTTTAGCAGCAAGAGAAAGACAAGCAACAGCAGAAAGTTGAGTCATCCATTGTTGTTTATCCTTGTTAATCTCAAACTTTACCATAAATCTATCAAAGTAATTAACAGCCAAAAGAGCAGTAATTCCTGAAAAATTATAATGTGAATGAACTTTAAGCATCCAATCCACAGCTTCTTTTCTAACCAAACCCAGACATGGGTCCAAAATTTCTTCATCATCATCATCACTTTTCAAGCTAACGACACAATTTTTCACCTCTTTTGAGAGTAAATTAGGTAATTCATCATCATCCCAGTACAAATCTTGCTCAAATAACAATGAAATTTCAACTGGGTTTTGTCCATTATTATCATTAATTATAACATCATCATTATTATTAATAGGATAATCATCAAAGGTGCAATCTTCCTGACAATAAAGTGCATCATCACCCAACTCAGAAAATGCCATTTTTATCAGTTTTTTTTGGAGATTTTAATGGGATTTAAGAAGTTTGGTGAAATGGGTACATGATGAAATGAGAAAAAAAGCAAGATATCTCTGAAAATATATATATAAATATGTAAAGTAAAAAAAGAAAGAGTAAATTAAGTTAAAAATATTAATCGGGGTTTTAGTTATTACATTAGAGAGTGGGGGAAGAGAGTGTGAGAGTGGGGGAAGAGAGAAGAGAGTGGGGAGAAGAGGGAAGAGGAGATTAGTGTGTTTTTGTGTTGATTTTTCTTTTGATTTTTTCTTTCTTTTGATTTTTGTTAAGTGTTTTTGTGTGTGTATGTGTGTAATTGGGGAGGTCTTGTTGGTCTTCGTTTGTCTGGTGTTTTCAGAGAGGAAACGTGGGTCACCCTCCACTAATGCTTGACACGTGACATTTTTAGTACAGTCGCTTCTAATAAGGGTATTAAGGTCTACTTTTTTTTGTCTTTCTTTTTTCAAAATTTTAGGAGACTAATTTTCCTTCATTAATCTCATTTTGCAAATTTTGCAAATTCTTTATTTAAAACAACCCATTTTACTAGTAGTAGGTCTATTAAATGGGTTGAATGGACGGGCTACGATCGGGGTAATTTTGGATGTCGGTAAAATACGAGTCTCGTGTATTTCAGGTCGGGTAAAATACCGGTCATGTTTATACGAGTTTTAGATCGGGTTTACGCTAAAAAAACATGGGTTGAATCAATATATATATAATTAAAGGAGGCTTTTTTCGAGCGACGTGGTAGTCTCCAACTTTTTCAAAACACTACAATTACAAATAATAATTTATTTATAATTTTTCTATTAGAATTAGAAAATAAGAAAATAATAAATTAGTTACGATTTTTCTATTTGAATTAGAAAATCGATAATTATATAATAATTTATTTATAATTTTCCTATTAGAATTAGAAAATATGAAATTAGTAAATTATTTACAATTTTTCTATTAGAATTAGAATATTAAAAAATAGTTAATTATTTACAATTTTCCTATTAGATTTAGAACATTATTGTTCTTTAAAATTTGTACACTAACTATTTAAAGTTATTAACTTTATTCAACATTTTTATTAAAAATGAAAATTGGAAATGAATTAGAAAATAATTGATTATTTACAATTTTCATATTAGACTTAGAATGTTATTATTTAAAATTTATATACTTACTATTTAAGATATTAACTTTATTCAACGTTTCTATTAAAAATGCAAATGGGAAAGCACGAGAAAAAAAAAACTCTGTTTGTCTTTGTCCTAACATTAAAATGGGTAAAGAATAGTCTCACATGGGGATATGAAACATATCTGTTACTTTTTCATATTGTTCTTATCTTTTTCATATTACTTGACCCTTCAAACTTAAATGAATACTTACGTCTGGATTAAGAATGTGTATAACTAAAATAAAAGTAGTTAAGTATTTGATTAATATTAGATTATAGTTTATTATACTTCATATTCCTTAATTAGTATTAGATTATAGTTTATTATAGTCCATATTCTTTTTTTCCTCTATATTTTCAAATCTACTCTTTACGGTGAGACATTGTCTTATAGGGTAGGGGTTGATTTTACATTGAATGTGTCAATTTTTTTAGGGATGAGAATAGATAGGTCTCAAGGGAGTAGGTAAGTATTTTCGGGGATAAGGTTACTCTCCGACGTTTAAGAATGTGATTTGAATTGTGCAATAAAATGTCTGTTGTTCAGAGATACGGTTGATTCTGTTGGTCAAGTTGGGTAATTATTTGAGAAGGGTACGATGAAACCTAAATAGTGTGAAAAAAGGATACGTATGTACTAAGGCAATGATTAGAACAACTAAGAAATTAGTTAGATAAATTTTATTTCAAAGTTCTATTTTGTGAAAATAACAGAGACATAAATGTTGTAAAAATAGGTTAAAAATCTTTGAAGTAACATGTATATATACTCAATTTTGATTGTTATAGGGTGAGGGTTGACTTTACATTGCATGTATCTATTTTTTTGATGAGGAATGGTAGATATGACTTGAGGAAGGAGGTAAGTGTAATAGAGGACAGCGTTACTCTCTGATATTGAAGAGTAATTTTAATAATACAAGTACATGTCGGCAGGCTAGGGATTTCAGGGATACATTTTACAATTGATTTTGATAGTTAAGTTGGTTAAGTGGGTATGGTACTCGACAGGTAGGATTATTCTCTGACATTTACGAGTGTGATTTAGAAGATAGAAAAATATATTCATATGTGGATATGAATTGTACGTTTAGGGATACTGATATGGTTAAGGTTGATTCTGATGAGTTTGGTTGGTTAGTCGGGTGGAAAATGTTGAATATGGAAAAATGTGGGTAACGTGAGATATTGATTGGAGAAGATAAACAAATAAATTTTATTTGAAAAAGTGTATAATATGAATAAGAATTGACAAATAGCATAAATATAGGCTGAAAACGTTTAAAAGATCATGTGTATAAACTCAATTCTATTTCTTTGTTAGACACAAAACTAAACAATCAAATATTATACTTCCTTCAATCCAATCGAATACTCCCTTTAGACCTTTAGTAGGGGAATAAATTTTAATGTAGAATGACTTTATAGTGGTTTTTGTGTCAGTATTCTTAGAAATATTTAGGGGGTGTTTATAGTCTATATTCCTTTTTTTCCCTCCATATTTTCAACTAATTCTTTACAATGGAACGTTGTCTTATAGGGTAAGAGTTGATTTTATATTAGATGTGTCGATTTTTTAGGGATGGCGATAAAAAAGGTCTCAAGGGAGTAGATAAGTATCTTCGGGGATAGTTATACTCTCGACGTTTAAGTGATTTGAATTGTACAAGAAAATGTCTACAGATTAGGGTTGTTAAGAGATACGGTTGATTTTGTTGGTCAAGTTGGTAGTTAGTTGAGAACGGTACGACGAATACCTAAATGGTGTGGGAAAAAATGATACGTATGTCTAAAGCAACAATTAGAACTACTGAGAAAATATGTAGATAAATTTTATTTTAAAGTTCTATTTTGTGAAAATAACAGATATTTATATCGTGAAAGTAGGTTACAAATCTTTGAGATAAGGTGTATATATACTCAATTTTAATTCTTATAGGGTGAGGGTTGATTTTACATTGGATGTGTCTATTTTTTTGATAGATATGGGTACATAGGTCTTGAGGGAGGAGATAAGTGTCTTGGGGTAGAGTTACCCTCTGATGTTGAAGAGTGTAATTTTAGTAATACAAGTAAATGTAGGCGCATTGGAGATTTCAGGAATACATTTTACAATTGATTTTGATAGTTAAGTTGGTTAGGTGGGTGAGAATGACACTCGACGGGTGAGATTATCTCTAACGTTAAGAGTGTGATTTAGAAGATAGAAAAATATATTCATATGCGGGATGAGTTGTTTAGGGATATGGATATGGTTAAGGTTGATTCTGATGGGTTTGGTTGGTTAATCAGGTGGAAGGGTTAAATATGGAAAAAAAAAGTGGGTAACGTGAGATATTGATTGGAATAGGTAAGCAAATAAATTTTATTTAAAAAGTGTATAATATGAAAAAAAGAATCAACAAATAGTATAAATATAAGATAGAAACGTTTAAAATATCATGTGTATAAACTCAATTTTACGTATTTGCTAGACACAAAATTAAACAATCAAATGTTACTCCCTTCAAATTATCGAATACTCCCTTTAGCTGGGGAGTAAATTTTAATATGGAATGACGTTAAAGTGTTTTTTGTGTCGTTATCCTTGGAAATATTCAGGGGTGTGTATGTCGTAATGTGGAATTTTAGTTGCAATTGCATCATTGTAAATATAAGAAATACAAGAAGATATTTATGTCAATTATTTTACCAGGTATGAAAGAAAAACATTGAATTAAATTGTACAAAATTGTAATGTTAGAAACATTGGATAAGAATGAAAAGAGTATATGTAATGTCAATATTATATCATTAACTTTTAATTGGTTTGTTTTTTTTCAGGATGAAAGTGATTATAACACGCTTAACTCCAATAACTCATTTCAGTTGTATTGTTTGAAACATTTCATTCGTTCACCATTTCTCAGATACCTTACTTGCCGATTAAATAAAAAATTGTGTACTTGTTCCCATTATAGAGATGCGTTAAATTAGTAAGTGACTGAAATCTAAAAGAATAATATATCAGACATTAAATGTATGATAAATGTTTTACAACTAAAATAAGTAGTATAAAACACAGTAATTACAACTTATTTCAGTATCCGTGCAACGCACGGGCAAAAAAAAATAGTAACGACTATTTCAGACATTTAAAAAAAACCTTTTTATTATATAATCTACAATTTAGGTCATGTTATTTTAGATTTAATTTCAACTCATTCAAGTTCAATTCATCCCTATTAAGCAAAAGTGTCGAACGGGTAAGTTATTAGGAGTAAGAAATAGATTGACCAACGACTTTTTCCGACTTTATAAAAACTTTCCTATTACATAATACAGTGTAAATTCTATCATTTAAAAAAACATTTTGCCTGAGACGATTCATTCTTATTAGCCTCGTGGAACGGATGAGTTAGAGGTCCGATGTTTTCGGGTTCGGGAAAATACAGGTTCGGGCGTTTTCGGGTTCGGGAAAATACAGGTTCGGGCGTTTTCGGGTCAAGTAAATACAGGTCAAATCTATGTGGGCATCAAGGTGGGTTCGTTAAGAAAGTGGTGACCAACGACTTTTTCTAACATTTTATAAAACTTCTTTATTTTTCTACCATTTATAAGTTTTGCCTCATCCTCCTCGTGTTGTCAACTTAACTATCACCATCCATCGGTATCATAATTGTTATATTTACCAACCCTTCGTGTACAAAGTGGCAGTGATGATGTGGCAAGCGAGTCGAGGTGTCAGTGACATGTCATGCAATTAAAGGTGATGAGATGACAATGTTCACATGTCATGCATAAGCTTCGAGGTGATGAGGTGGTAGTGATGATGTGGCTACCACACGATTCGAGGTACTTGACCGAGTAGGCAAAGCTGTCAGATCTTTTACCTGGTCTGTTTGGTGCTACTCGGCTAGTACTCAACATAGTGGGTTTTGTTACTCGGTGAGTGGGTGCCACGGGACCGACTGGGTTTTGATATTCGGCCAAGTCGGGGCTGTATTCTAGCGTTCTTTTTTTCGGGTTTCTTATTTATTTAATTTGGGCTTTAGTTGTCAATATAAATAGTTTCAAAGGTCGTTGTAATTAGATTTACTAGTTCTAAACGCATTTTTAAAACAATATTCACGTCTACGAAGGCGATTAGTAGACCTAGCAAGAGATTGTTCATCCTTAAATCCACATCTTGGTAAAATTTAGTCCATTCTTCATTTATTTTGTAATATTATAGTTAGTAATCATATTCTATTCATTAGTCAGAGAATTAAACCTAAAATTTGAGGATTTTTTTATGTTATTGAATCTTTTGAGACAAAACCCAGGGGTTTGGAAAAATAGTGTATAACTGGGAAACTTATTAAGGATAAAGTATGATTATATGTTAATATGTTCATATTGGTGTCGTAATTGTGAAGGATCAGCTTGATTGAGTGGTTATTGATTCATGACGGACTTTTGATTATTGCTAGCTTTGAAAAATTGTTTAATGGTAGAAACTTTCTTTACTCAGTCTTATGAATTTTGTGATGATTATGGTTTATTATTGAAATTTTGACAATGTTCCATGAAATTTTGTTATTGATGATGATTGAACGATTGATATTGTTATGATGTTGAGATTGGCATAAGACTTGTGATTTAGGGACCGATACAGATAACTTGTCTCCGTAGGGTATATCCGTACGCGGAGGGCCACCCGAAGCCTCTTATAGTTGGCCCGCTACAAGGGGGATGTGTTCATCTATAGTCCGGGGATTGTGGTTGAACATGTTCATCGTGTGAGTTAAGTATCACTTGTTGTGGGGTGATTTGTAGCACGCATTATTTTTGCTGTTCGATCTAGAGGTATAACTGTCTGACCGGAATTTATCTACCTTAGATAGCTTCCGAGCGTGGCCACGCATTTCCAGTTAACTGCTCCTCGAGTGGCCTTGAGATTTGGACAACCCTGACAAGGGGTGGACAATTCCTAGTCGCCTTATTCCCTTCGGCTAGCCACAACCATCATAACCCAAAAGATGCCCTTATAAACCCAATTTACGAAGGTGTTAGGACAAAAATCAAATTTACTCTGAAACTGTGCTACCTTAGCGAAATAGTCATTAGTCAAAGAATCGACTCATTCAGAATACGGTAGTAGCTCTCGCCACGACCAGGCCGATTTATATAAATAAATGTATGCCAGACCTCTAAAAAAGCGGTCACTTGTCCAACAAAGTGTTCTTAATAGTCTGCCTATGTGATCGACTAGTCATTACCTTATGACTCTATGGCACATTGAACTTGCCATCAATCGCCTCACAATCTAGTTACCTTGAGACGTCACCACATGGTGGCAACCAGGGACTATTACAATGTCAATCATAGTTAACTTTAATGGGGTTCAAAACTTGTCTCCACAACCCATTTGGATTAGACAAAGTAATGAAAAAGAGAGTTATTTAAAACTCAAAATGACAAGTGTGATTATCACATCTGGGTAGCCAATACCTGATTGCCACTCAATGTGCATGATTCTAAGTGTAACTCTTTACTTGCAATAAAGTGTCTAGGTTTTAAACCTTTTATATTTGCAGAAATTCTGCATGTTCATGTTATCACTCATAACATTTGAACATTTCCAAATACATTTCTAGGCTCTTACCTAAACTCAATCTCTTTGTCCCAAAAGAGGCAAGTTATCTCATAACTCGTGATACGGTTACTGTGAACCATGGAACTCCCAGTTCCAAGACACACACCTCAATCACTATGTATTTGGCATACTTTGTAGGATTCTGTCATGACAACGTAACACTATTACAAGTCATATAGTATGTGTATTAAAACAAGGTTAGCCTCGGATTATTACAATCCTTGGATTATCTCAAATCCTTGAGTTCGGAAACTTTAGTTCTCGTGCAAACCCTTCACACATCACTAAGTATCCTTCCAAACCCTTTTGAATAGTCCATCTATTTTACTTGATAATTCACGACAATTCTAAATGGCTCAATCCCTACACACATCATGCTCCTAGCATGTCATTCATCATGGACGTGGGCAGTCTTGTTCACATGCAAATGATAATGGCGGAAACATTGCAATCTCGAATAATGTGAATTAAGAGTATAAAGGTTCGATAAATTGCCATGACCATCTCACGATAATTCTATCTTCATCTCTATGAATAACCTTCATATCCTTTAAGGTTCGATAAATGACAATAATCCCCTTATGGTAATTCTATCTTTATCTCTATGAATAACCTCATTATCCTCTAATAAGGAATAAGATGCCACTATGATCTCTATTAAACATCTCATGCTTAATAAGATCCATATAATGTCCATTTCTTTCATCTAGAATTGAAAACTCAAATACTTCCTCGAAGCATATCCTTGTTATTCCAAATGACTAATGAGTTTGGCGATGAAGACTCCCACTGAACTTTATGTCTCATCTGGAACTGAAAAACTCTAACACTTCTGTGAAGTGTATCCTTGTCATTATCAACGACTAATGAGCTTAATTCCTTTGATGATAATAGCGCCCACTCAATTTCACGTTCTTAGCATGAAAGTAAAACTCCCACTCAATTCGACATGTTTCTCTAAACATTCAATTGAATTAAATCGACCATTTCTAATTAAGCTAATGAAGAAATCTTATGCATTTAAAACGCATCCCTTCCAAATACCCTTTTGAGAGGATATTTCTAGTACTAGCTTCATTTATTCTCCCTTAAAATGGTGTACGAAAATGGTTCTAGCATAGTCAAACACTTAACAATGTTGTTTTCTTTTCTATACTTCACAGAATAAATCATATTTACTTGTATAGATCTTAAATTTGTTTCCTTAGGCTTTGTTTTTTTTATAGACATACTTAGATCATATCTAATTCCAAGAACATCTTCTTGTGCCATGCAAAGACTTTCTTTTAATTTTTTTTTCTAGTCTCCTCGCATAGTTACTCATAAGAACTTCTTCTTATAGTTTCTCATGTGCGTCGCATTCCTCGAGAACATCTCGTAAAAGATTGTTCCCTCTTTCCGAATACAGATCCCATCTATTTTGGAAAAAACAATAATCATTCGAATAGATCTCATCTATTCGATAATTTTTTTATCATAAAGCTCGTGGCTATAATAAATTCTCGCACTCTATCTTTCAAATAAATACCCTACTTATTTGCAAAGATAGCCTCTAGTCACAAGTCGATAAAAGAGGATGATATGCGACCTACGAAGGATTATATGAAAAATTCCAACTTTAAACTTGATGGGTTTATAATAGATCTCATCTATAAATGTTATTTTAACGTCCCATAGTTATGAGTTCTTGACTCACAATTAATGGTTGATTTAATAAAAACAAGCTCCTAGCTTTATGGACTTTCAATGATCATACATTGTTTATGTCATTTTCAATCAATTCAAATGATTTCATGTTTCAATAATGTAAGGGTGTGTCAAGATCAATTTAGAAAAAAAATAGCATAGAAGGAGTGAACTTTGGGTTGAAAACCAAGTCACTAAATCCAAAATACAACCTTTTGCATTATGGAAACAATTTCCAAGTCTTAAAAGGAAATAAAAGTTCTAAAATTAACACACGACTTGAAATAAAAGCAAAATAAAACGAGATCAAGCTCCCGTAGATAATCCCTTTAGGGTAGCTACTTCTAGCATCCCATGGATCGTCTAAGCTTGTTTCTCTTTGCTTTTATTCTTGCTATGATGCCCTATTTACCCTAAAAAGGAGCATCCATCACAACTTGTATCATTATACCAAATGTGATTTTGAAACATGAAAGATGGGGTTAGTCAAATACCTACTTGGAAGTATCTTTCCAGATTTTATGTCGGCAAGTTACTTGAAACTATTTCCTTTACAATGCCCAAAACCATTACTATAATGACACTTGTCCTCAATAGAGGTTGACTCTTTGGTCTTTGAGGTGCTAGCCTCCAAAACCATCTTCTAGCTCTTTAACGGGAGCAAGCTTTTTCAAGCCCTTTTGGCCCTTCTTAAAGGTCCTCTTGCTCAAAGTGTTGACATTTAAGACATTTCTCATGGTGCTAACTTTTAGCCCTATATCCTTTCCATTTTGCACAAGCATGTTGTGCAAATCATCAAAAGATGTGTCCAAGTTTTGCATGTTGAAATTCACCTTGAATTGAACATATGCTTTTACTTAGGACAAGGAATAAAAAATTCGGCCAATAACGAGTTCTTACGGGATGTCAACTAGGTGTAATCTAACAATCTCAACATGCTCCACTAATTGGGCACATGGGGCTAACCTCTTACCCTTCTTTAAAGTTGAGATCAAAGAAAGTGGTTGCAGCTTCAATTTGGGCAATTCTCGAACCCTTCGAAAAATAATTGTCATAAAAATTTGCGTAAATCTTATACGCCGTGCCAATATTTATGGCACTCCATTTGAGCTTGAGCTCTATAGAGAAAAATCAAAACATTTTTTATTAACGTCGACTCTTTATGGTGGGCCTCATAGGTCCTCCTAGTGGCGGAAGAAGCGATGTGAGCGGTGGGTGAAGCCACGGATAGGTAACGAATCTTATCATCACCTTGGGCGGCCAATCTTTATTGGGTTTCCGAATTGACAAAAATTGACCCATTTTTCTCAAGTTTATAACGATCCATAAAGGATCTTAGCCAGGGAACGGTTGTGGTGGAGTTTGCATTAGCGTTGGTGGAAGTCGACATTTCGAACGATGAATGAGAACGTTACTACAAAATTAAAATTGAAGAATTAATCACTTATCATTTTTATACTTGTAAATATAAACAAACAAGATTTTTAAGCATTTATAAAGTGACCTCAACCCAACTTATATAAATGATTCCGAGACCCAAATCAATACTAATTTTCATGTGGAACACCAGTCTCTCTATACTTCCATTTGCACGACTTGGTGGATTAACTCTTTAATCGGTTCTACACTTAGAACTCTCGTTTGATAGAATTACTCTAATTCCATCTCCTTGGCTCCGGAACACGTGTGGAACACCGGTCCCTCTACACTCTTCCGTTGAGCCCAACCGAAGATCAAGGGAACAAAGGAGTTGGTTTCTGAATTTGTAATAGTTAATTAGATTTTCTAATTTTACGAAGACCATACTAGGGTTTTTATTTCTTGCTTTGCATTTTCTTTATATGTTTGCATGCATTGTCAAATCGTCATAACTAAACATGCATATAAATTAATCGAGTTTAAATCGACCATTGCAAATAATTATTATATTCATCGCTTTAGTTCACTTAAAACGTGATAGATAATAAATTGTCAAGGCCTCAACGTTATTAAATAATTGAGCAATTGGCCGTACCAAAGATTAACACCATAGATCCTAATTTCATAAGGGAGTAGGCTCAGCTCACCGGGGTACAAACATTGTAACGTTAGGTGCGTGGGTAATAAGTGTTATTACATCGAAATTCAATGTGCGCCTCCCAAGAAAACACCGTCGCGACGGAACTCCTTTCTGAATGACACCATCTCTTGGAATCAACAGGATTACAATACGTACTATTCTATTGTAAATAAAATTTAAAACTATTAAATTACAAGTTAGTGATACGAGATCACATTAAATTACAGCCAAATCGATAATCCCTTACATTACGGGTAATACCAATTAACAACTAAGGCCATACTAAGAAATTACATAATTCCAAATTACGTAAAATAAATAAAATAATATGACATTCATATTTAATAAAATGCAGCATTAAAATATGTATGCAAATGCCTAATTTTAAGCCAAATCGCCTTGGGAGCAAATATCATATATTTGATTACGGTTTTTACGGATTTGCGTGATAATAACTTTTATAATCACTAAAAATTACATAAATCTCATTTATGTCCAAGTAATTATGCTAACACATTTTAGGTATAAAAATTCGGTCCCACTGAATTACAATCATGATTCAACTCGATTTATTTATATATTGTTCGGTAATTAGTCGTTTTTACGGGAAAATAATATAAAATGCCAAATGAGTCGTAAAAATTTCGAAAAATTCAAAATTCAAAATTTGAATTTTCTGGAATTTTCTTAAATTTCCAGAACCATAAAATTATTAGTATTATTAAAATAATCAATTTATTTCACAAATAAATCGTATTTCCAGAAATTATTAACATATCTTATATGTAAAGTTTTATTTAACTCATAAAATAAAATATCGGATCTTATGCATGCAAGATAAATTCGATACCTTACATTGCGGAAATGGCACAAAGGGCACAGTTTTGGTCGCCTACCAAAAACCGTTCTTGAGCTATGAAAACGGGATGAAATCCGAGACCCCAAGAGTAGAAGTCCTCCCAAGAATACACCCAAGATGAACCTGAAAATACAACACTAAATAATCTAATTATCTAGTAATATTATGCCTTAAAAACGGTTTTTTCTACACTTAGAAAAAATATAATATTTACTATGAAAATAGATAGTATTGATATATGAGAGTTTATAAGATGAACATGACCAACCTTTTTATCTTATAAAAATGAACTAGTAATGTTGAGTGTAGTGTGCACACTTTATAAAGAGAAAACTCGCTCCTTCTCTTTTTTGCATGGGTGGCCGACCCATTCACAATGGGAAAGAGAGATTTCTTTTTCTCTTGGGATATTCTACGGTGTACCCTCGAGTTTTTCAATTTTCTACGTTATACCCCTACATTTTTTAAATTCTATGGTATGCCCTTAAACTCTATACATTAGTCTATACAATGACCTTATTTATTGGTTTTGCTAGCTTAATTTCTTAATTTATCTATTAAATCGTCTATTTAACATTTTAATTACTCGACAACCTCCTCATTTACTTAGTAGTTCGCCGAATTACCATTAGCCAACCAAATAGTATACAAATCTAACTCAATTTCATCAAATTGCTATTATTATTTCATGCTTCATAACATAAGTTTTTTAATAGAAGTTTATGCTTATTTAAAGATATTTGTGATGCTTTCTATATAGAATGATGATACCACATTAATAAGCCAAAATAAATGTCAAATTATGACTTTTTATAGTAATAGTGTTAATGGAGATTTGAAGGAGGTCATTATGGAGAATAAGTAAGAAGTTTAAGGGTATACCATATAAATTATAAAATGTAGGGGTACAACATAGAAAATAGAAAAACACGAGGGTACACCGTAGAATATCCCTTTTCTCTTTTTAATAAGCATAAGTCACATCTTTGTCATATGCCTAAGAATATGTAATCATCATCTATCTTATAAAAATAATAATAACATAAAACACCCATGTATGCAAACATACATATTACACGACACCCACATTACATAAAATGGGTTCCATCCATTTTAAGTTTTACAATTTTGTCAAATGTAAAATGTCACATGTGTGACATATCACATGAAATATGACATTAGGCAATTTAAAATATGTATTTAACCAATTTAAATAAAATTTTGCACTTCATAAATATTACTTAACATTTAAGTAGAAATTACCAATTTATTTCGTAAAACTCGTCATTTCATATTCATCAATCGTGATTCACAACTCTATTGTAATCACTACTAATCGATAACCCTTACCGATAAAATATACTATAACTATTATCGATTATAAAATAATTACTTATTTTATTATACTAGTTGTTACTCCGCGCGCGATGCGCGCGGAATTCCAATCGACGTAATTCATCGTCATGTTAATATTCTTAGTCTCCACATTTTTTTTTTTTGTGGTTTTTGATATATTGAATGATAAATGTATGTAATTATAATGATACAATATATTTATCTTGAATAAGCTACAGAAATGGTAGCACACTTGAATTGTCAATTTACAAAGTCAGAGTTACACCCCACTACGGATCTCCTACTATTATGTTTATGAAGGGTGCCAGCAGTAAATAAGTACTGCAATGTTTGTTTTAGGACTATTAGCAAACTATGTCCCACATTCTGAGAGCAGAAGACACACCTGCAAAAGAGCTTGTAAGAATATCACGAAGCAGCTAGTAGAAGATGTACAGATACAGCTTGTTAGAGGAGTCACCAAATTGTACTAATAGAGTTTCAACTAATAGTTTCTTAATATATTAGTTAAGCTTAGAATTAAACATTATTACATTAAATCTACCACCTTTAGCGTACTAATCTGATTTATAATAGTCGTCTTCATCTGTCAATATATTAAAGGGGCCATCGTCATGGACAGTCGTATCATCAATATCTCTGTTTCCCTCCATCCAACAATGGTAGATATACCTTGAGTCTTCTGTTGGTAAATCAAGACATTTACATTGGATCGAAAACACACGACCCCATCTTGATCTAACTGTTAACCCCTCTATTTCTTCTTTTTTCACCTGGCTCTTATAATCAGCTGCCATTTTGGATGTATCTTTTCCAACTGCAGATAAAGAAGCCCATTTTTTGCACACTTCAGACATACTACGTTTGTCTTGATTACCAAGCCTCTCAAAAATGTTGGACATTAACTCATCAGAACTGAACAATAGATGGTTAACTCGTTCACCTATTGTTGTCTCTTTTAGCACATAGTGTGTTTTGAACAGAGTTTTAGATCTGAATTGCTCCTTTTTCCAACGTAGGTAGTCATTCTCAAACGCATGCTTGTCTTCTTTGTTAAAATAGTGAACACCAGTACAGGAAGGCATTCCCTTTTAGCTGTAGAAAGTATACATTAAAGCTAAATATTTTATAGAGTAAAAACTAAGTTCGAGCTTAGATCAATTCTGTGTTTATGAAGGGCGTCATATCTCACCAGATTCCTAATACGACCAATACAAATAAGTAATACAAACAATGCAATTTGGTCATAAGATACTCACTGACACATTACGATTGTTATACATCCTCTAATGCAATTCACTCCTAGTCAACTATAACTACCACACTTGAATAAATTTGATAAAGAGATAGCAACAACAGCAACGCGGCACTAAACTACCAGATTTCTAAATCGCCAAAATATGTATTAGCAATACAATTTAGAGTTTCGGACTTGATAAGGTAACTGACAACTATGAATGTCATGCTCCCTCTACTCAAATCGAGTCAAGTAGACCTACGACTGGCGCACTAAACTACTAATAACAAAAAACAAATAACTCAAAGCAATACAGATCTTGGGGACACGATGACAACTATACCAGCACTATTATCTTAGGCAGTGTGACTAAATGCTATGACAATTCTGAGTAATTGTAAAGTTAACTAAATGCCCATTGAAAACAGAGGGAAGATGCTGCATATTTCCGGACCTCTACAGTGGTACACGTCATTCAACTCTAGCTTAATACTTGAAATTGGATTCAGTCACTGCAATTTGATTGATTTTAGTAGTAACCTTTTGTGTTGTTCATAAACTGAGATGGTTAGGTGTTGTTTATGTGCTTAGCTTTTGCATTACAATGTTGTTAACTCTCTACTCTTTCTCTGTAAGAACCTTCAATCCTTGATGTTATGCAATAACATGCAAATATCAGGCTATCTTACTTCTTTGCTCTGACCCTTATAATCTACCCAAAAACCCTTGTCTACTCACACTCAGAATTACAGATCCAGTACGAAACCACTCTGAACTTAAGGCCATAGTCATAATTCTATTGTTTCTTACTGTCAATGCTGATTTACTACTTATATCTCAGACATACGTATTAAATTCTCTTATTATTTGCAGAATTGTAGGTGTCTAATAACATTAACATCATTTTATTGCAAGAGTTAATCCAGGCCACAGCAAGTCAATCAATAAACATTAAAATGAATCAAATTAATCAATCTAATTAATAGTATTTCTTAACATATATTCGTATCAGTATGACAATTGGAATTCAAGGTACAATTTTTTTAATTCCCTATTTAGGATTAAGTACATTTAAATTGAAAAAACATACCTTAATTTGAATAGATAAATGCAGGAAGACTGTTACGTTGTTGTGGTGGTGAACGTGGTTTCCTCAGATGGTGATGAAGGAAGTTGTTGGCAAGGGGGATTGATTTATTGCATTAAGAACTGAAGAGAAGGCAAATACTGAAAAAGAATGGAGTCAAAGAAGGCATAATAATGAAGGTTTGGGTTTTATACAACGTACCTTTTTTATATCTATTAATTAGTTTATTTTACCGGAATCTGGACACTATCTGTTACGGATTTGTACATTGAATAGTAATTAACTCCGAAGAAAGCCCGTAATCCTATCGACTGGCTCATTAAGGTATATTGAATGGGTACGGGTGTTTTGATAGGGTATGTCTGGCCCACGTCTAATCTAATTCTGCGAATGATCATCTCTAGCATAATTGCTTTTTTACTACTAACTATAATGATTGTAGTAGTTGGGATTTTATTTGGTCATTTCGTTTATTAAAAGTTACGAAACTCCGAAATCTTGATAAAATTAATATAAAATTAAAAAGCAAGGAAAAGGTAAAGAAAAAAGGAAGAATACAAAGTGCACGCTATTCATCACATGCAAGGCACACAAAACACTGGTTTATAGTTCATATTTTCCAAAGTATGCACATTTAATGAGCGTAAACCACGCACCATATCAAATACTAACCTCTAGCTGTAAACGAATCCATAAAAAGGACGGAGAGTATGACAATGTGAACACGACTTATCATGCACTATGCACGGAAGTCACTGGCATACTGTCCCATTCTGTCAAGTTTGCACGTGTATATTTTAGTGGCCTCAGGTGTCTTGAATAAGTAAAAAGTAATTTTTCAACTCGCTTTTATTTGATTAAAATGAATTTCTTTGTAAAAGGGTACAAGAGTGACAATGTTAATAAGGCAAGACTATTTGTCATCTGCTTGCCGGTGATTACGTTACGTTTTGATTTCTCCGGATCTGGACAAGTTGATATTTATAGCTTACTATATATTGAAATTACATATTACTAAAATATGAATAAAGTACACTAAATATAAAAAATATGCTTTAAGCTTGCTGTTTAGTACGTAATACGTTTAGATATGATATTTATGTATATTTTGTTTATATACACAGTTGTTGATTACCTTAAACCATTTTTTGAGCTTTGTAAACTTTATGAAATGAATCTTGTCGCCACATGTTATTAGATGACGGTCTAATATTATACTGATATTAGTTAAGTACATTTACGATCGATAAATCAATATATACGTCTTGCTCGTAATTAGGCAAAATTAAACAATCTTTTCACAAATGCTAGTTGTACACCATAATGATGACCAAACTTCTCATCTGATATTTAGCTCTTTCATTTACTCTGTAAACTAATACATCTCCCTAAACAACGAATTAGACAACACTGTATCACCTTCCTAAATCCTTTAAACGACCATCTTCCTACTATCACCTGCTGACATAGAACATCACCTTTACAATATAAACTGTTTAGATTCTCTACAATGGTGAAGCAATGTAAGAAACTGTTATACTTTGACAAAGATGACAAAGTGGATTTTATAAAAGCATACGTTTGTTGGAAGAAATCACAATTTAAATATAACTCTCTGTTTTGCAAAAAGATTGTGGAAGAAGATTTACTGTGTGGAAGTAGACTTCATCACCCCATTTTTATGATTCCTGAAATTACAGATCAGATTTTCCAAAGGCTTAGAAATGTAGATAAGAGAAGTATGGCAGAGGTGTGCAAGTCTTGGGCGAGTCAATTTCTGGTGGGTACAGAGACATCGGAAGTTAATATTGATTATAATCAGCAGCTGGTCACAGAAAATCGTGGTAGGACTATTTGGGTGTTAAGGGGAGGTCGACTGATTTCAGTAAGATGTGCATGCACACATTACAGGGTTAAAAGACCAGAAGGTAAAAGATGTGAGAGCAGCATAAGTCGCCGCACTGGGTATGATTGTGTGGATCTTACAAGTAACGATTGGTATTATACTTCTATTAGTGACTGTCATCATTATATTGACTGGTAATGTATATGTTGTATGCTAAGTTGACGGTAGTCTAACAGCTCCTGCATCTAAGGGTTTTCATGCTTGCTATGAATCTGCAACATCTAGTAGGATTGTGTACTATTACAGTATGATTAGTTAATTGTACTAAGATATTTTAGGTAATGATAATTATTGAACTATTTACTTAAGGTTAAGGTCATATACAACGCATGGTAAGCTACATATAGTTGTAATTTTGGAAGTTATTCAATATACATTGGTACTGATTTTGAAAAGAATACAAAAATCTACGATACTCCATCTTATACGAGGAGTAGTTAGGTGTATCAACAATTTTGATCATACTGCTAATAATAGATGATCATTGATTGTTTAATCTTGATGATATAAATTATAACCAAGTGTTCAAAATGCTTGATGTCATTTATTAATATAGATAGATGATTGTAATGGTTTATTTGATGTGTATTGAAATAAGATGAGTGGGTGAGGGGGGATAACACAAATAAATCTATGAAACTCAATCAAATAGCCCAGAAAATCAATATAAAACAAAAATAGAGAGATTTCTCTAATAAATTACCTGGAATAAAGAAGTTCAACCAATCAAGAAGTTCACGTCTAGATCTAGGTTTACTACCTGGAAAAATAGATTTACTAAAGAGAAGAATGAGGAAGTATAGGAGGAACCGCTATTAAAAGAAGAGAAGAATGAGGAAGTATGCAAGATAAGGAAGATGATGACAAACAACGGACTGTTCATCATGCGCGCTACTCGTGTGACACTGGCCTACTGTTCACAATTTCCCAAGTTTGCACATGTATAGGGGTGTTTTAGGTATTAAATGTCTTATGTTAACCCAATAATAGTTATTTCATTAAGTTTCAGACTTGTAGTGCTAATTATGAATGGGTATGAAAGCAGAATTTGATGGGTTAGATGAGATATTTATAGAGACAAATAATTACGGAGGTACGCTTATCGTGCGAACGGAAGCACAAATTTGAGATCGAATTCTGGAAATCAGCTGTACTGCTATGTGAGTATTGCCAAATATGAGACATGGTTCTGTATGATTTATAGGTTATTTGTCTTCTAATTAATGTGTTGATATTAGCATGTATTTTTCGAAGGACATTAGGAACTTAAGTTTTGTTGGATAAGCAACCGTTCTTAGATATGTAGTATTTAATGAAACACTTAGCATTAGAATCATTATGATAGCTAGACTTTTAGGAGTTATAGAATAAGAAGCTACACAAAGAGGTGCATCCACTGAACAAATACTCGGTCTGTTTGATTGGGAATTTGAAAAGTGAAAACTGCGTGAGAATGTTGTTCGGTACGCCTCATTAAATATATTGCCAGAAATCTCTATCCCTCCCATTACGTTGTTAATTTCCTTCTCCCTTTGTTTGGAATTCTATGTCTTTCCTGTTAATCTACTGCTGTAGAACATAGTTATCATTGTTTGTAATATATTCTAAAGCGTTGTGCATGTACATCTCGGACACTTGAACATCATATATAAGCACTTATCACACAGTAGTCGGAGCTAGCAATATCTTTTTGCCCAGAAGCCTTACATGGTGTAGGGCTGTACTGCTTCATCATTGATAAAAAGATAATTGGGTGCATATCTGTAACCATTCTATTGTTCTGTAATTGTGTATAAGTAGCAATGAGGTGCTGTTACAGTTGAAATCTTTCAGAACAGCCGTTACGACATAAATCTTATTCTGTAATCATTTGCGTGGAATAGTATAAAGGATGACTGTAAGTTTCTGATTTGGTATATCTTACATTAAATAAGCATTTTGAAGGCAGTGATGTTGTTTCTGTAAAGTGACATGTTTATAGATCAGTAACTATAACATAAACATTGAATAACACAAGTCATTATAGTGAGCATTAGCCCTATGAAGGTTCTGATAAGTTCAGTTATTTGGGGCGTTATTGTGTTACCAATGCGTTTGATATGTAAGTGTTATTTGGTGATGTATGTAGTATTAATTTTCTTTTTGTAATAGCATGATTAAGAGAGTACTATATGCTTTGCAATTCTATCTGATTTAGTTTATATGTTTCTTAGAAACATATATCAGATTTAGATATACGTAAACATTGGAATTGCTAATAATTACCTTTGTTAACGATACAAGTCACTGCAATGCTTAAAAAGCAGCACTCCTCTTAGACAAGAAGCCCTCAACAACTAATGTCCATTGTCAAATAAAGCTATGGACAGCCCTCTTAGCAGCGATACCACCGGTCTCTTTAAATGTATCAGCGTTACCGCACATGGACATGAGTTTTTCAGGCAGATTAGTAGAACGACAGAGATACCTTGTTTCCGCTACAATAGAAATTCTAATAACAACATGTAGATCATTAAGGGTTGCATTGGTAGCCTTTTTGATGAGATCTTCAGGCTTATGTAGTTCTGTAATTCGAATTCCCATGACCCTAAAAAGAAGTAGACTTCTAAATTTCTAATGAGTTTCATGATCAGCTCGATGTTTTATTATGTATCGATGTTAGTCGAGCTTTCCCTGTATACTTACATTACCTTGCAAAAGGAGTTCTAATTGCGTTCAACAGTTGGTTACATTGTTTGAACGAAGATATATTTACAGCAATAAGTTCGACAAATTATAAGTTACGTAAGTGGCGTGACAATGCAGGAAGCAGTATGTATGGAAGGTTATCGAGTAAAACAGGAAACTCTTGCTGGAAAGTACCTCATTCAACCGCATTGGATGATATGCATTGTAGCGACGTAACCAGTAAATAGATTTGATTCATGATTAGGTAGCAATGACATCTTAAATATATTCCATTAAAATACCAGGTTTGCAATGAACGAAATCCATGTACGTGTGATATTGCACAAGCTATCATAATTAAACCTGATTCAAATTAGCTCAATAGTCCTGAAAACTCCATAATCAAAAGATTGTTACATGTCTAAGGTCATGTATAGGAATATTGTAAGGAATTTAGGTAGGATAAATAAAGAGTATATCTTTTGGGTAATTGTCTAACCATTAGTATACATATCAACCTAATTTAGTTCGGCATTTATAATAAGTACTATGCAAGATATTAAAACGTATTAAATCATAAGTTTCATACAGACTGAAACTATAAAGGAGACGAAATGAAGAGGCTTGACAATTTATAAACAAGGTTTATAAAAATGCATAAATGTGGGGATCTTAACGGTTAACGGAGTTATGCGCATGAACACAAACGTTGCTATATACTACGGAGTATAAGTGATTTTATGTGGTGACGTACTATATTTGGAATTGTACACATTTTGGTTTCTTTTTGTTTTTTCTTTTAGGGGGGGGGGGGGGGTTGTTAAAATAGCAACCTCTATGTCTGTAGTAATAACTTTATTTTAGTTTGTTGTATGAAAAAATAGGTATACGATATATCCAATCTCTATGAATAGTTAATAATAGGTTACATATTTTGACCAATCTATTGGTCGTTGTACCTATTAATTGTTATTTACTATATTAGATATTGTTTTCGAACAAGCGTTTAAGTTTTGTAGTCGAATTAAATTGTAATAAAATACTACGTATATTTTTCATTTTTAAACGCTTAAATTAAACTGACTAAATTTAAAAATGAACACATTAACTTAAATTACGTAAATAGATCTAACTCATGAATAAAGTATACAATTCAATATGTTGGTAAATAAGTTCAATAATATTCTAAGTTATAACAACCCAATAATGGATAAGGTTGAATAAATGATATTTCCACTACTTATTATGATTGGTCTGTCTAGATTACTAACAAGATTGGATAAGTTTATCTTGTCTATATAAATAAATAATATTACCACCCTTTTTCAACACACCACCATTTTTCTTTATAATTTCCTTTACCCTCTTTAGCTTACCTCCCACAAAAACCCATTAAAAAATGATCTAATTTTTTTTTCAAGATTCCTTTTCAGGTATCAATGATAGACCAAATTTGCTTAATGCAATTTTAAAAAGCCTAATCTCAAATATTGATGTACTATTATGTTTCTAAAATGTTTGAAAATTAATTTAATTTTTTCTATTGCTTGGGTAGTGTGTAGTTAATTTGATTAATGTTTTTTTTTTCAAATGTAAGCTTTTCATTTAGTTGACGTAGTAATTATTTTGTTATGTTTTGAATACACATGTTATGCATATTAGTTACCATTAGATAAAATGTCTTTATTACAAACGGCTGTATTGTTGTAAGCTCTCTAACTAAATCGATATTTATAAGTCACAAATTATCGCACGTACAATTTAATTTTTATTTAGTATTATATTATTTTATGGTGTATCAGATTAAGAGAAATTGAGAATGACGTACTGGGATGATAAAGTTAAGGAATTTCAAAGAGGCATAGACATGATAAGAGATGATGCTCCTAATTTTGTTGCTCGTTTGAATCTAGTTATGCCAGAAACAGTTTACATGAATATGTTACACTGTTCACCGCCATTGTCGATGTTGATCTCAATCATAAATGGAAACGCACATACTGTGTTGAGTCCACCAGTTTTGAACAATTCAACAATTGGTAATGTTATTACTAAGTTATTTAATTTTTCATTAAAAAGTGATTCCTTTTTTAAATTTTTTTTTAAAGTTTGTTTATATTGTTTTTTTTTTGTTGTAATTTTTTTAGGGTAAAGTCATCCAATTTGAAGATTTTTTTGATTGCAGCTACTTACAATTCAAAAGGAGAAGAACATCGCAAATTAAGGGAAGAAGTAGTTGAAATTATTCGACGGTTGTTCAACGTCATGAAACCCGACTGTTTATTAGATCTATTATCTGGGTTTGGGAGACTTTATATCCCACGTGAATGCCTCTATTATTATCACATCTACAACGAGGTCACAATGGAGGATGAGCTTGAATATTTACGTGAGCAACATTTACAAGCAAACCGCCTTAACTATTCCTTTACTGACAACGTTTTATCTGATGATGATTCCGATAATGACATTTAGTAATGATGATTCGCAGCGATGACAATATATATTATGTATTATGTTGTTGTTGTGTACTAATGTGTAATATTACCCTAATAGTCCTATCTTATGTGTTGATTATGACACACTTAAATTATGTATTTATTTAGATTATTATATATATTTTTTTTTTTTTCGTATAATGAAATGTAGTTATATAGTATGCCTTGTTCTTAGTTGTCGATGTACTTATTTGTTCTCTCAAAATGCAGTACACGCAACTTCGACTGTGCTATATAAAGAGATTGTTCGATGATTAAGACTGAAACAAGGGTAACGCACTACAAATTTTAACCAATAGTATAGTCTATTGAAAAAGAACAAACTTAAGTTGATTTGTATATATATCTTTTTTAGGATTTATCTTAACCTGTTATAGGAAAGGTATTTTTTGCATTTTGATTTACTACAAGTAATTGTAATAAAGGACAAATGGATACCCTATTTTCTTTGGTTTAAAATTAAGTTATAAGTCATTTTAATTTTCAACAAACTGTTGTAATTATATAATATATCGTAAATTTGGCTTATGACGGGTGAGCATTTGTTTCTAATTCTTTGCGATATGTAATGGATGTTAAATGAGTTAGAACGAGCAACAAAATCGTTTAATTTGGTTTAGATAGAACAAAATTTATTACAAGCTTATAATGGTGTCCTATTTTGTGTGTGTGTGTCAATGTTGGTGGATGCTGGCTGTGTCCGGTACAGTTGTACTTACGTCAAATACGTACTATATATTAGCCCAACTTGCGTATTATTTTAAAAATTTGCACCAACAATCTGTCTAAAGACGTATATTGCTTTCTCTAAACCAGACTAATACTGTATTACTAACACATTCTAAAACCGTATTTTATATAAATAGTATACTCGTAATTAGACGCCTACTTATACAACTATTGAAAAACGGCTTATTCTCTTGTAATATAATCAAATACACACCCCCCTATGATAAGACACAACTGTATACCATAATTACTTCCATTTTCAGTCATTAACGAACGCAACATCTCTGAACTCATCATCATCACATTTGTAACCTGAAGCTCAATTAATCTTCTCAAGTACAATGGAACAATGTCCAGGAATACTGGTATATTTTAACAAAGATGATAAACCAAACTTTCTGGAAGATTATGTTAAGTGGAAAAAGGATCAATTTAAGTCTAAGTCTCTGTTTACTAAAACAACAGTTGAAGAAGAAACAGTAATTGGTAGTAAACCTCATCACCCTTTTTTTGAGATGCCGGAACTTACAGGGAATGTGTTTAGCAGGCTTGATCATGCAAGCAAAAGGAATACGGCGGAGGTTTGTAAAGCATGGGCTAATCAATTCCTTGTTGGTATGGATACCTCTAAGGTTGACTTGGATTACAATAGCCAGTTGGTTAGGGAAAATCGTGGAAAAAAAATATGGGTGATGAGAGATGGGCAGGTGGTGTCAATTTTAAAGGTGGTTAAGCAACGTAAGGCTAGAGTGCAGAGGAAGAGGAAACGTAGCATAAGGTGCAGCACCTCATATGAACCCTACATTGAGAAATCAGGAAGCGAAGGATACTATGATTCTGATTGTTAATTTGGAAAATTAACTATCCGGTAAGATGACTACACTATAAAAGGTTGCATCTTTATGTTTTGGGGATGGCTAAAGTTATGCATGTTTTCGATGTTAGCATAAACGCTGTGTCTGCATCGTTTTGGTAATGTTATATTGTATAAGAATTTAGGCATCTTAATGTTAGTATCGGTACATTACAATAATGATGTTTAGTTATTCGTCCTGAATTTGGCAATCACCCACAAGACGCTGTTGTAAACGTGGCTGTAATGTGCTATTAAAGACATTTTAGGCTACAACAGTGGCTAATACTTACTCGTCTGTTGTTTAACGATATCTTAGGCTACTGCAATGGTGACTACTTATGTGTTCTGTAGAGGGATGTTTGTTGTCCTGCTATGCTGATTGTCACTGCTGCTGATGTCTGTATTCTTAATAGCTATCCAACAATTGAAATTGATATTTTGTGTCTGGAAAGCAGAGACAATATTATGTATTTGTGTGTTGTTCTTGTATGATCTCCAAATTTATATAGAACACAATCATTTTTTGTTATTAGATACATGGTAAGTAAGCATTCATATATATATATATATATATATATATATATCCATCGTAAGTCTCAAATAATGATGATTAGTACGCGATGATACGTGAGGTAGCGTAGAACCATTTCTGCACTCTATATCATTCTCCTATCCAAATAGTCACAGCGTCTAAGTTAGACTGGTAAGGCTACCTCATGGATGAGTTTGTACTTCAAATTTTGCTACGGGTAAGGCACTTAATAATAAGCAACAGGCGCTTACAAATTGCTTTTAAATTACTGGTCAGGGTGTGACGGGAACTGAATTAGATTAGCATTATTGGACACCCATGTCATTGCTTTAAAATAGTAGCTAGAAGCTTAAGTTAGAAAGAGGTTGCAATTTATAAAAACCTGTGTAAAGGGTTTATAGGGTGTTTATAATTACATAATATGTTTAGGGTTACAGAATTTACCAGAAACCCGTGGAAAAAGGCCGTACATGTAATATACATACAAGTACAAGTTTACCTCAGACCTTGATGATATCCCCACTCACCCTATACGATATTTCAGTAACAAACAGTTAAACAATAACAATCATACACATAAATAGAATTGTCGAGGCGAGCTTTAAAATGTTCAGAATATGACATAACACTTAGCAAGCCTGGAAAGATTAGTAACATCCATTTAACAATACTATCAAGCATACTACAAATAACTACACATCAAACAATGGCATACGATCCATCTACGATATGACGGTATCGCATCTTTAGTGCCCGATACAGTTACCTGATTCCTGTTATTAGCTGCACTTAAACAGCTTAACAAAAGCTACTTACTATAGGATACAATGATCCCAATTGTTTTCGTGTAGAAGAGTGATACGTGCACTGTAAATGCACCAAAACAGCATACAATAAAACACTATCATAAAGTCTTAACAATCTTTAGTCTGGGGGGTGTAATTTCACGGTGCGTGAACCGTAGAAGGTGATCCTGATTTGTCCTTCCTACATTTCCTCTTCGGTATGCTTGAGTGCGATGAACTTAAAGGCACATCTTTAACTTGGTTAGTTCCTGTCGGAGCAGTAGAACTGTCATTCCTGTTTACACTGTCAACATCATTAATACCTGGCATGGATGTCTCATCTGAATGTTCAATGGTATTAAGAAAAGTGATATGCTTCCCATTGATGTCTTCCAAGACATGGCTTCCTTCAGGGTTAATTGATTCTGGGTTTAGACCAGTCCTGGGACGGCTTATGTCAGATTTGGCCGACACATCCTCGTCACCATTAACGATCACACGTTTCACGACCCACTGTAATATATTGTTTACTGAAAGTGTTCTAGCTGGAACAACTTGTGCTTTGAAAGGAGTCTGAGAGAGCAATTCTTTTATCGCCGTAAAAGTTTGAGCATCAGACTGCAAAGAATTTGCAGGATTATTAAGCAGTAGTTGTAAAATATGAAAACCAATTTACAAATATGTACACTTACAGCATGTTTCATGTGGAATATCTGAGGGGCAGTCATCCTAAACAGTTGTTCTGCAATTTCCGTGAACATAGTGAGAGGCAAGGTTCCTGTACCATCCGATATATCGCAGTTAAATGTGACCCTGCAGTTAGTGTAAACCTGTTGGTTAGGATGTATGCCATCTAAATCTCCGTTTCTAATCATAGTTGTTTTGTAACAGGAAATGCAGGTATCCAAAAGAAAGGAGATCAGCGTAAACTTACTTAGGGACTGAAGTGCAGTCAGTTTTTGAACAGCTGTTACATGTATATGTAGCACCCGGAGGTATGGTGGAGCGCTTCCAGCATTTTGAGCATCCCATGTAAGCATTAATTTTCTCGAAGTCAATTTCAGGAATGGTAACTTCCAGCCAATGTTTTTCATCCTGCAATGTTGTCTTTGCCTGCAAACAGTTGTTTATATATGTGTAATAACTCAGTAACTATTTCATAAACTTATGTGCCTGATGGAGCATCAAATACTATACTATAATAGCATCTGTGTAATTATTAGCGACATTTTGGTTCTTTATCAATTCACATGGTTGAATTTCAATGCAATCGGTTTGTGTATTTGCAGTCAAAATAAACACTAATGAAGTACGCAAAGACAACTCCTACTAAATCATTGATACCTTCTTAGACCGTAGTGTTGAAATTTTGATCGGGTTGTCATTCAGTACATGCATCTTTACATTGAACAATTTTGTCTGCAAATGCGACAACGCTGTAACATGACTATTCATCCTGCATAAACATTTAGATACGGCATTATCAAAATTTTGATATGTTAGACGTACGTTATGATTTAGTGATAATTATAAGTTTGGATAGTACCAGGACGTAATAGCATCCGCCTTTTCACCAACAGGCTTATGTATAAAGACAGTTGAAGCACTTGTAGTCATTGAGAAACCTGTATCATTGCACAGGATGCTAAGATTACTGTTACATATATATTCTATTAGGATAGCACAATAGCACAATGACTTGTAATTTCTAAAGGTTAAAGTGTGGAAGCCCATGGTAGTAGAATTTACGACAACCTCTGTGCATAGATACTCGGAGTGCAGTTAAACCAACTGTTCTGAATTTACCACGAACGGGCATCAATAGAGTACAATCATCATGAGCAAGATCATCCCAAACTGAAAATGACAGTGGCTGTACAGTGCTGCAAAAGGATTTGTGTTAATACTATGTGGAATAACTTAAATATTATTACTGTTAGTCCTATAAATGGATGTAATAGCATCTTAGTAGCCATGTTTTCACACCTGTGGTCAACCAATACAATTTCACGCACACTGGTCTCTCGTGTCTTAGATGTGAGCACCTTTCGTGGCTGGTCTTCGACAAAGAGTACAACGCCCACTATGTCTACAAAGTATGCGAAGAATGTTAGCTGCATATTAAATATAATAAGGATGATATGGGCTACAACCAGTGTACTCATTAGGAGTGTACTTAGAAGATATACCAAACATCTCGCTATAATCAGGCGACCTGGGTAATTGGTTAATTGGACAATAATTGACATCTGTGCAGGCACCATCATCAGCAGGCACGATAATTGTACGGTTGTTAAAGGTCATTTGGTATCCAAGACCTGCACCATGGGTTTGGTACTCAGGTTTTACTGGACTGATATTTGCATCCGATATTTCATATCTCCCATTGTGCTTGATAGCATCCTCATATATCTCTACTTGATCATCAAATAAAGCACCGCGCATCTTATTACCCTTGTAAAACCCAAAAAATAAACCCCCTTAAGTTACATTAGGATAACAAATGTATATTGCTTTGTATTATTTTGTCCACTCCTAAAGCCAAACCTTCACTAAGACATCATGTATAAACACTGATGCAAAAGCATTTCTTAATATAATCCAAGCTAGTAAAAGTATCCATGATTACCATTATTTTACCAATGGTTACATATAGATGGAAGCTAATGAAGATGCAAACAGCATAGGTCTGGATTACAACGTCCACAGCTTCAATATTTTCAAATGTGAGTATATGTATTTTAATAAATTTTCATGATGTAATGGTATTTGTTCAGAAACTAATTTTATAGACCAAGTTTAATTTTAGATCAGCTATATAAAAGTATATACCTAAATGCATTAGGCATATATACTCATTAACATCTATTCACAATATCTGCTTTAATTGGTTTACCATAAACGAGCAGATAGTGTTATAATGGATTTGTAATTCATCATAAATTAAGACGATAATTGAAGAAGTTAAAATAATTCGAAATACCTTATCATCTTCAAATAACAAGCTCTGGTACCGAACTTTAACAGGAGACTCTTTTGGACGACGCTTTTCTACCACTTTTACGCTAACCTTGAATTTTTTGCTTTCGTTGGTTAGCTCATCAAGGAAGACCTTTTTAGATTTCATTGTACTGCAAAACGTTTAGGTAAAAAATGAACAAAAGGAAATTAAATTCGTCAGAATTCAGAATTAAATTTACAGTATTAATGAGTTGCTTGTAAGTGGCCTGTAGATTATGGAACACCATAATCGTTTGTATAATACCGTTAGAGTATTAATAGGTTTGGCAGTTTGTTAAATTCATACAACTATGTCTTGAACTAACTACTGTTAATGGAATCACATGAAATTAATGTATTAGAAATTCATACCTTTTAAGTCAGTTTGTTGATACTGCAAATGTGTGAAGGGATAAAGTGAAAGACTATGAGGGGGTAGTAGTTATATATCTATGTATATAATTGCAGTAGAGTGCATTGTTAGTGAAAACCCATACCTTATCATGTAGATTATATTAAGATTTATAGGGTAACTGTTCATGTCAATCTATGTGTACTTGTCTATAAAAACAGTACACAGTAGGAGTATGGTGTAAAGATTTAATATAAAGATTATGGTATGTCTGCGTGTTGTCAATCTGAAATTTGGAAAGTTTACATTACGATAAATACAGTGTTTGACATTGGAAGACTACTTGATACTTTGAAGTGGATGGAAATAGAAGGAACATGGAATACCTAATTCTGTAAACCGGAAACCGTTTTCAAGATTCGTAAATATCAATCTGTGTGTTACGCCTGAACTCATAAGCTTACACAGTTGTATTAATATTGGCTTTATACTGTTTAGTCAGATTTCTAGGAGTAACTAATTAAAGTACGACATGGATAGACCCCCAGTATCTGGACTCATCGTTAATGCACAATACGCAATAGTATGCAAATAACACCTACAATCAAAATTATGCTTTGTCTTCCAAACTCGTCATATAATATGCATACCGTCGTTGATCTTTAATAGGCCAGCTCTGACAATCAGATATTATAGGCAGACCAGAATAAACGATTTATATAACTAATCTGTCAATATTGTAAGCAGCATTACCTTTGTCATCTGTAGTGTCATTCACCTGAATTAACAATCTATGTATTTGATAAGTAGGGTTGGTACACAACTAAATTACAGACGACAAGTAAGTACATAAATACTACAGAAACCATTCTTACAATCTATATAATACCTGCTAGCCTTAGGACTTCGAACGACACAAGGTTTCTGATAGAATTTATAGTCGTCCCTGAGTTGCTATTCGCTGCTACAACAGACACTTTCTTCGATTCCCTCACCCGCGACAATGCAACATACAATTGTCCTGGTGAGAAACAAGGTTGGGGAAGGTATACAACAACCCTGTCTAAGGTCTGACCTTGTGACTTATTGATGGTCATTGCAAAACTAAGCTTTATTGGAAACTGATTCCGCTGGAACTGAAATGGATAATTTGAAGTGCTAGATGGACGCATCTTTATTCGGGGTATAAACACATGTTGGCCATTGTAATGACCATTGGTTATGATGCATTCGATCATATTTGGGGTAAAATCTGCACAAATTAGTCTTGTACCATTGCAGAGCCCGGCAGATGGGAGAAGATTTCTCAACAGAATCACCGGAGCATTTCGTTTCAATACTAACTCATACGGGCTCATGCCACCAGGACAAAGTGTGTTTATAAATTCTGAAGGGTATATATTGCAGTTTTCTGTTAACATTGAGTCGAACCCCTTATACACGACTGCTTCACCTGGGAACTTGTTGATCATGTATGTGTTTATATCATCAACATTGTCATTTATAGGCGTAAGTATAGACCTGTGGTTAAATATATTTACGCCTATATTCTTGACGTCAGCATCTGGATACACAAAATCAGCAACTGTACTGATAAGATCTGTACCCATCCCAGATGTATCTAAAACTATCCCATCTGGTAATTCGACCATCTCAGAATCAGATGTTTGTAACTCGCCATTGCCAAGAGACAGTAAGAATGCTGAGAAATCTGGATCAGTCTTAGCTCTTACATTGACAGTTAAGCTGAATTTTATAAGATGTGGCCAAATATCAGAAGAGACCATTGTAGAGTGAACAATCTCGCTATTTGATTTATTCGGAACGACTGGAAGAACCTGCCTAAAATCCCCACCAAAGACAATAAGTTTGCCACCGAACAGGATATCAGGGTTGCATAGGTCTCGCAACAGCTTATCTAAGGCCTCAACGCTCTCCCTTCGCGCCATAGAAGCTTCATCCCATATTATCAAAGTAGATACTTTAATCAACGCAGCAAGACTGCTCTGCTTTGGCACAAAACAAGATAAAGAAGCTTCAAAATCTAGAGGAAGTTTAAACCTTGAATGAGCAGTTCTACCAGATGGGATATTTGCTGCGGCAATTCCCGAAGTAGCAGTTGCTAGAACAATTTTACCCATCAGCCGTATTTCTGCATACAGAGCATTGTACAAGTATGTTTTGCCTGTTCCTCCAGGACCGTCCACAAAAAAAGCCCCTGGCTTATTACAGGTAGCGTGATTGATGATCGTATCAAAAGCTTTCTGTTGCTCTGGGTTCAAGGTTTTGCGGCAAACCACACATTCGTCCGGAATTGGAGCATTGAGTGCATCGAGCGTATCTTGGGATGTACGCATTCCTGCATCTTGTGGATTAATTATACCTGATAAACCAAAACTCTTAAGAGACCTGCCCATCGCTTCTAATTGTTGTTCCAACCTTTTTACAGTGAGGACCTGCACAGTGTATGCATCGTTTGGGTGTTCTCTTCTGAAGTCTTCTGATAACGAATTGTAATATCGTTCCCATAACGCTCCTGGATCTTTAGGTTGGCAAAATATAAGCAAAGTTGCGAATAGACGTCGCAACGCGACTGGCATTTGTACCATCGCAGCCTCATCTAAGCACAACTCTACCATATTATCATCTTCAATGAGTTTTCTTTTTAGAGCCGCTTCTTGGAAGGTTGCACATTCATATCCGTCCACCATCTTCAAATCTGCAAATGACTTGGGTGCAGGCACGTGCGTTAACAACAACCGCAGAAAATAACGTTCCCCTTCCGAAGGAGCCACAAAAACGAGCCTAGATACTACACATGTCTTGTTCTTACGCTTTACCCAATTCCGCTCAGCCTGGACCCAACGGTAATGCTCAGTAAACGATCCATAAAGGTATTTCCACTCAGGTTTTGCAGCGTTTTCAGTATTCAACCTGAAAAATTCAGTCAGAGGAGTACTAACGCGTCTCCTGTTGGACACTACATTAACCAAATTTTCGTGGGGTTTCATCTGTATAGGCTGCATACCATCTAGATGTACAGGAAGTGCCATCACTGCTGGATGAATTTCAAAGAGATCGAAGCCATAAATACGCCACATCGCTTCTATAGGAGATACCCATCTACCTGACTGGTATTGCTGTATTTCGTCGACTACCTTAATTTCGCCTTCAGACTCAACATTGAATGATATTCTGTCGTGGCCCTTGTAAACATACTTGTATAGATATTTCACCGCTTGGATAGTTGAGCAGACCTCCACATTTATGTGACAATCAAAGAAGGCTATCAGGTATGGACTGTACGGGATTACCCAGCGATTGTTAAGGTATTGACCTCGTACCCGCACAATATCATTGGTTGGTCGCCGCTTGTATACCGGGTAGCCATCTTCACTATTAGTTGTCACAGCTGTGTATGGCTTAGGATACATAAACTTACACCGACCTTGACTATCATCATGTTTCATACACGAACAGTCAGGATCCATCTTCCCACATGGTCCATGCATCATATGTTTTAACACTGATGCACGGAGGTTCCCATTAGCCTCAGAAGGTATTTCAGCTGATACGAACTTGTCAAAGTCGGCCGGGCAATTCATTCTACTCCCAGGCTTCATTATCAACAACAGATGCGCATGAGGTAGTCCTCTCGTTTGGAATTCGACCACATACACAAACGCAGCAACTTCCCCAAATATCTTGTCCTCAACCAGTTTTTTTTTCAATAAAAGCAATTTAGCTCGAAAGACTCTAGCTACCAAATCGGGCCGGTTCTGAGCTTCTTCCCCAGCCGCCAATTCATTTTTTATCTCAGGCCAATTCGCATTACAAGTTATTATAACAAAAAAATCTGGCTTTCCATAACGCTGTACAAGTGCCATTGCATTTAAGTATCTCCTTTTCATATCCCGAGGTCCTCCAATATAAGTTGCTGGTAAAATGACCCGTCTGCCAACATTTGCAGCGCACTGCTCCCCAGCATCAATTGTGTCAATCAAACCTTGGTATAACTCAGATCTTATTGTATCCTGATTATGCCTCAAATAGTCTAGCCTTGTGTTTTCCAATTTGACATACATGTCCACAACATATTGCTGAAGACATCGCCCAGCTCTCAGCATCATATTACCTGGCCTATTCTGTAGTTTGTAACAATAGTACTCTCGGCAAGACACATTTTTTTCACTTGTTTTAGTTTGACAGGAGTTATCTGCCACGAGGTTAAAACACTATTAGATATCGTTATACAGATTAAATAGTACATTCTGTTGATGAGAGTTTTGAAAAAATGCGAAATTATATTTTACACTGATAACTTACGGTTTTCCTCAGACTGTAATAAAGATTCAGCATCTGGAAAACTGGATGGAAGTGGTGCTAAAGTCTGTGCAGGTGATGTTGTCTGACGTAGACCAACTTGCTTTTTCAGTCCCTGATGCCATCCACATTCACCGTTTGGGAATAATAAGGGATATTGCAATGGGTCATAACATCCATAGTAATGCATAACTCGGTGGGATGTTTGAGAATGGCTGGTAACTAATATGTGTGGTCCATCGGTCTCACCAGATGTAGAGTTTTCGGGCCATATAGCAGCTACCTCGTTTGACGCAGGAGCATTGCTCACACGCTGATCCTGTCTAGGATTCTTTGTTATAACTATTTGACTATTGACAGTAAGGGGAACATCTTTTAGCGAACAGAAGAAACGCGCATATGGGTTAGTTTGGGTGACTTTCATTAGGATTTCTATAACAGTTGTATTCAGCTCGTTGAAACACGCCGCACGATTTGCAGCTTCATGTTGGCCATCGTAGAAGTACAACTGAAGATACTTTGGGTGAGAACCACATGGCAATAGATCTGGGACATTGTGATACATTTGACCATGTAGTTTGAACACATAGATACCCTTGATAGTTTTCGAGTCAAATTTACCTCCAATAGATGTAAAAGCAAACAAGTTATTGTACAAGCGAGCGTACACCCGGAAGTGGACCGAAATATCGTCTAATGAAGTGTATAACCTTGAAAGTAGTAGTGGGTACGTGTTGAACGGCAGGACAATTGATCCATTGCCACAACAGAAATTCCTAGTTTCATACACAAATTTCTTTGCAAAGCAATGTACACATGACTGCGCGTCCGGCAACTTGTAAGGAGTACCGACTAATGGCTGACCAATCATAGCAGCAGGTAACCCTGCAATTCCGAACAACAATTCTAAACTATACCATACATAAGAAAATAATATACATTACAGCTACAGAGGCACTCACCAATCTGTAATTGCAAACGGGGTCTTCCGGGACGCTTTGCGGGGACATCAACATCAACATTTTTTAAGGTATGACTAAGGGCAAACAAGCAACTGTTAATAGTTGCCGAATGATAATATGGAAGGAACTAAATAAGGGCAAACACGTTGTACTACACTACCTTGTCACGATAGGATCAATCTATTTTTGAGCCCTACATTTGCGTTTTTTTCGCCCACTTCCGTCCTTTTCCACATAATATGGGAAGCTGTCATCTGAATTCCAGAATATCAGCACTTACAATAGGTCTATGTTACATATATAAAACAGGTTAAACACTATCGTAACGCACAACATACCCATTGCACAAGGATTACTGTAGAACACGTATATCACTACTACAAAATTGCCCAACGAGAACGGTTCAAAAGCGTCCTTAAAGGCGTTTTGGACCGTCCTGTGGCCAGGCGTTCTCGTTGATCAAAGAGAACGGTTGAAATTAAGTCAACCCGGTCTCGTTGTAACGACTATAAGAACGGTCTCTCTTCATAACCGCCCTCTTTGATATATCACAAAGTCTATAACTCATGCAACCCGGTCTCGTTGTAACTACAATAAGAACGGTTACCCACTACAGCCGTGCTCATTGATATATCATTAAGCACGGTGTAACACGGAACCGTTCTCATTGTAATAACAATAAGAACAGTTATGCTTCTTAGCCGTGCTCGTTGATATGATTAATTTATTTGGCGCCTCCAATTTGTTATTTTCAAAGAGAGCGACGAATGTTACAACCGTTCTTTTTGTTATTGTCAAAGAGAACATGCTATGTAAGGAACCGTCCTTGTTGTTACAACTTTTTTTTTTAAATAATGCTGTTTTTTCCGTAACCCCTACACGATTGAATCGTATAGCTCATAACAATTAAATCTGAATTACAATTCAGAAACTCCAACAAGTTTTACGCAACCAAAACCTTTATTATATTTAATTTGAATTCATAGTAAATACAGTAAATGTTTTTAGACAAAAAAATACAAAAATACGTTCAAAATAGAAATACAAAATCATTCAGTTCTCCTCATCTTCATGCCGACGGCTTAAACTTGAGTGTGAATTCAGCCCAAATATTGTCACCTCGTCAATTTGCTCAACCGTGTATGTCTTTGGAGCGTTAAGCATAAACTATATATATATAAGACACCAAAATATGTATGTAATCAGCACACTATTTATATTTGTAAATTATATTGAAATGAAGAAAAGAAAACATACATTTGGGGTAATAGTAATATATATCTTCCTTTGATAATATCCAACATATACCGACAAACATAATATCCGCATAATTCACTCCCGAGAGGTTGACGAGGGCACTCAAATAAAAACCATAATGAGATTAACATATTATATCTACTCCTTAGTTATGATAAAAAAAACAATTATTGAAATACTATGATAATAAATATTGACAATTGAAAACACATACCTTAATTATTTTCCATGTAAGTGGTTTTGCCTCGAACCTGGCAAGTGGATCAATACAGTTTCTTTTCTCGAACGCTCTATTTTTCATTTATTGTTTAAGACCGATATCTACATCTGAAACAAGAATTGAGCAAAAATTAATCTATGCATATTCTAGCTTTACACTTGAACTAGTAAAATTAGAAAAGAATGATGAATTGATATATAATCTTATGTTGTAAACATCTCCAAGCACATTAGGCATGAGACCTTGAGGCACTAGGGGTCATTACTATGTGACATCCGGAAACAACCTCTTTGAGTTGTCAGCATAAGGATAAGGCTAACAAGTAACAACATAGGGGCAAGGCTGATCCAAGCACAACTTTGGCGTGATCCCTTAAGGCTACGAACTTTGCAGTTAAAAACATGTAAATAAAAACTGAAGAAGCTGACACTTACGGACATGAGAATAACATGGTTGGCTCCTTGTTGAATGTAGCTTAACGCGTTTTCTACATTGATTCCGCCTCCAACTTACAGACCACCTAGATATTATAACTCTAACATATCTAAACAAAAAGGAGGAGGAGGAGGAGGAGGAGGAGGATGAGTGTAAAGTACCTGAACCTGAGCGCTAAAGCAACTCATGCTTTTCCTGAACCTGCCTTGGTGTCTAGACTCTACCTCTGCCAGAAAGACACTATAAGCAGGTCAGTGATCGGAGAACCTAGATTCTCCTCGAACATAAGATAGTTGGTGAAAGCCTTTTCCATACCACAGGATGCGATCACACCTTTGGATGTCGAAAAAAGCTGATATTAGGATCCGCAAATTCTCCTCACGTTATCCATAAGACAAATTCAAAATTCCAACCTGATTTGGGTTCACCAGACTTTCAGTTGCAGATTAATTGATCAACCAAATAAATTAAAATGTTAAAACATGATATTGAGAAATGAAGTCTAGAAATTTATCATGCCAAGCAATCACCAAGATCATGCCAAGCAATCACAATAGGATTAGGTAGTTTTTTTTTATACAAAACTAACCCCTGGATGTTCAACACATCGGCTCCCAAGCCACAGTTATGATTCATGTAGGTAGGCAAACATCTGACTAATCATAGACATGATAATAATGCTAAAAGTATCAGACAAGAGAAGGAAAATAAAGCTGTTTCATAGCCCAGGTTTGAATGAAGGACAAAAATCCCAAAGTATACATGAGATAACTGGGATACCCATACTGTTCAGGTTTGAATGAAGGACAAAAATCCCAAAGTATACATGAGTGCTGGAAGTATGCTGTGTACGGATTCGTAATTGGCGCAAATCCTCCATGGCAGGTGCTTGAAGGATTCCTGAAATGAATTTGGAGTAAGTTTAATATAGACAAGATCTCTTTTTTTTTATCGAATGGTGTTTTCTTGGCACGGTTCATGAATCAAGAGATGCAACAATCTGTTCTCAAAAGCGGACATTTTTTGTTTGATAATAAACCTTTAATCATCAAAGAATGACATCCTGACATAGATTTAATTAACGAAGAAGTCAAAACAGTACCTGCTTGGATACGATTACATCAACTCCCCTTGAAATTCCGGGGCAAGAGCCTACCGAAAGCTGCAGGACTTGTGGGTACCTATATCCAAAGTGATCCTGCCACGGTTTAAATATCAAGATTAGGTTTTGCTTGTGTCATGGTTGAGATGAAAATACAACAGAAATTCCCTAATCTGATCACATTCCAGGATGAAAAACAACAAGTGATTAAATTGCAAGTTTATTACGAGTGGAAACTAAGCATTTGCAAAAAAATGTAAACTTTAAGGCATGAATTAGAGGTTTTCAGAAAAAGGGATACAAAACTGATCAGAATACAAAAATGCAGCAAGCTTGGAGACCTATTAGAACTAAAACCGACCCTATCATCAAGAGCATCCTAAATGAGAACCTGACTCCTAATAGATGAGAGGCACTTGATGACTAGTAAAAATACTCCTATTGGGAAGAGGGCAAGCAAGTTTAAGAAAATAGCACTATAATCTTATTGAGAAGCTACTTTTTTTGGGTGAAATGTATGTATATATATCAAAAACCAAAGTTCATAATTACAAGGTGTACTGATAAGCCAGTAGCTCTAATACATCAGAAACCAATAACAAGCAAAACTATTTTCTGTTCTGAATTCCAAGAAATTCCTGCCAGTTGCAATCATGCTGATAATTCATCTGCCCAATCTTGCTTTTGATTCTGCCTTTGACTGTCATTTTAATACTGTCAACCACCATGTCTGGCCTAAGTAAGCACAAATTCACACGAGCATAGTTTCTGTTATACCATATTGCATACATATACGCATTCAAAAGCATAGCCTGGAACTTCCACACATGTTGTTCTTGTTTTCTGCCAGCAGATCAGTCACAGTGGGAACTCTCCCAGTCCATTCTGCAAGCATAGTTCTGATTTCTACTGCTATAGGTACATTCATGCGAAAAATATGATCTACAGTTTCAGACATAAGACCACAAAGAATGCACAGATCATCATGTAGAATCCAAAGTTGTGCAGTTTGGATTTTTCTAGTTTAATTTATTATATTACTCCCTCTGTCTCACTTGTTTGTTTACCTTTTATATTCTTTCTGAGAGGTAAATTAATTGGGGCGGACGGAGTGCAAGTTAGACCAACTACAAAACCCAGTTCCGACATTGAATCGATACCTCAATTATTAGTGGAAGCATACCACAATCAAATCTTACAGCAAAATTGCAGCAAAATTACGATGAAATGGAAAAGAAAAAATTGCGATGAACATAAATTCAACTAAACAATTCATTTACAACAAAATTGCGATGAAATGGAAAAGAATAAACCTTTGCGATTAATTTGATGAAAGAAATTGAAGATACGTGCTGTGAAATCGTTCACTTGATTAATAGTACCAAACCCATTTGATATTCCAGCATCAAGAGCATCCCATTGTGATAGGGTTAGTGAAATACCTTCTTGAAATTGCGGAATTGACTCTGCGGATAATTGTTTGAAAACCACCATTTTCGTTTCTCTACCGGCTGAATTTAAACAGGAATTTGAGTTTGGAGTGGTGAGAAATTGATGAAGAAAAACCCTTGATTTTTAATTGATCGATTTGTGATTTTGTAAACCCTAATATGAAATTTTCTGGGGTTTAGAATGGAGACCGATAGTATATGGGCGAAATAGGGTTTTGCTTTGTGTTAGGGTCATTATATCCTTCGTATCAGATGAAGAGGATGAAGATGGTGAACGACTGAAAATGTAAGGCGGTAAGAGGTAATTGTCGACGGAGATGAAGAATTGCAGTAGAAATTGAATTAGGGATTAGGGATTGGGGATTGATAATCCTGGTTTTAGAATTGGTAGGAGATAAAGAGAGGCGCGCGTGAACAGTGAGTAGCAGTTTATTTCTATACAAACTTTTGTTTAAATTCCTATTTGTATATACGTCAATTATAGGAAATTGATAAAATCGCGTTCTCATAGTTTTAATGCGCATTCAAAGATAACGGTTGGTTATCCTAACCGTTCTCTCTGTTATTAAAGACACAATTGGAATTTGAATTAAGCAATTTACAGACAGGACGGTTGTTGGTTACATGTTCTCTTCGTTGATTTCAGATGAGAAAGATGACGGTCGTTGCGACCGTTCTCGTTGTTGTTTCACCTAAAATTGGACGGGTAGCGCAAGATCAGAGATGACGGTGGTGGCGCAAGATCAGATGACTGTGGTGGCGCAAGATTAGATGATGGTGATGGCGCAAGATCAGATGAAGAATTATTATTGAGAAATTTGAGTTATTTTTCGAAATAGGCGATTTCCAACAATTAATTAACGAAATAGGTTACTTTTCAAATTTATTACCGTAAATGGGTCCACATCATAACCGAAGCTAGGTTCGTATTCAAGTCGCTTACCCGGATGACGACCAAATGTAAAGGTATACTTTTGGAAAAACGAAGCTTAAGCGGCCCAGAGTCAAGTCGCTCAGGGGGTGAGCAGCTTGACCTAAAGACGGTCCAAAGCCAAGTCGCTTGGGGGAGGGAGATTTGGCCGGCAGTAGTTGATCAGTTTTGGTTGCTTGATCCAAAGCCAAGTCGCTGGTGGGAGGGAGATTTGGCCTTCAGTCGAAGCGAAAACGCTTACCGGCTGGGCGATTTGATACTATGTTGTTGTTTTTTTGGTTTTTGTTCAGTTTGGGTTGGTGTAGTCAGAGGTCAAGTCGCTATGGGGGTAGGCGACTTGACTCTGGCCACAGCTTCAGGATATCCAGTCTTACGTGGACCCATTTTCGGTAATAATTTTGAAAAGTAACCTATTTCGTTAATTATTTGTTGGAAATCGCCTATTTCGGAAAATAACTCGAGAAATTTCCTCTTTTTCGATGTGAATCCTGTGATGAGGAATTGAGTGTTTAATCTGGTAGTGCGTGATGATCTTGATGATGATTATTTGATTCTTATTTTTGTCTTTAAATAGTAAATTATTCTTTTGTTTGGCGGTAAATTATTTAAGTTAATTGTTACACATTTGTATGTATAGTTTGTATACGGTATTAATTGTTTGATTATATACGTGATAAACTGATAAAAAAATGTTATTATTTACAAAGAGGACGGTCTTATATAATAAGGGTTATATTTGTTAATATATTAAATATTAAGACGGTCATACATAATAAACGTTCTCTTTGTTAATCTACAAGAACGGTCATACATGTTCAACGTTCTCTTTGTTAATCTACGAGAACGGTCATACATAATAAGCGTTCTCTTTGTTAATATATTGTGTATAAAGACGGTTGGTCAAACATAACCGTTCTCGTTGTAAATCTACGAGAACGGTTCACACACATAACCGTTCTCTTTTGGAGTCATATATGAGCGCCAAAAATAAAGTGACAAAACAGACCGGTTCCGCACTTAACCGTTCTTAAAGTGGCGTTCTATTAGCCTTAATGAGGTCAAATCGTTGCGCCCTGCAGCATTGGAAACATTAAAACATTGAGGGTTATAACGTATATGGACGTATCGCTAGCAGAATAAAACCTCAAGGACAAAATGTATACGCTCGTAAGCATAATAGTTAACAATCGACAAATCTGATGAGGTGCTATTGTATTGCCAAAACAAAGCACTAAAAATGCAACTACGTGTAGACAAGAACAAGTGGACAATGGAACGTTGTCAATACTAAGAAGTAGTTGCGCAGCCTAACCATCACTTGGTGTATAGATTTTATAAAAAGCATAAACTTGATCATTAACAAAGCAGAAGATAGCGATAAAACAAAATACAATAACTGATCACATAATCCACAAAACTAATATTCTATGAATAATAAGATTCCTGTTAACATAACACTGCTAAACATCAGCTCTCATCTATGAGCAAATTTCCAAAAAAGGCAGCAACTACTATTAAAGCTTCAAAGTAACTTGGAAGGTTTGTAGAACACGCTCCTTTTAGAGACAGGTTTGGGATATGGAACAATCTTGGTAGTTCGAGACGTACAGCCACGTATATCGACTAACTGTGGGGGTGTTTTCTGTTTTTTAGGTGGCGGTGGTGGGTATAATTGACCAGGAATCGTGTGTGGAGAACTCTTTGGGGTAATACATTCGTCTTCATCCAAGACTACAGTTCCTGGAAACTCTGTTTGAATACCGGGAGGTGTTTCCTGAGATGCTGACAAGCGCTTCTGAAGTTTTTCGAAATAGTTCCTAGCACATTCGCATGTCAACGCAGCTAGCTCAACTTCTTCAGGTGCATAATTTGCATCGATCAGATCAATATTATATATAGGAATCAGATATTCGATAGTTTTATAAGCAAGGTTCCGCTCTGACGCAGTCTCAGATGAAGCTATTTCACCTACAATATGCGTAGGACCACACTTTACCCTATGATGGTTTATAGTCAACCATGATATGAAACAGTGAGGTGTTTGCTCTAATGTGGTGATAGAGCTGCACTTGATAGGGATCTTATTAACAACCACACGCAAGATAGACACCATGTCTAACGCAAGTGATTTGTAATGACACATCTCATGGCACACGAATTCTTCTACTAATGGAACTTTAGGAAACCCCATAGATTTGCGTTTCAGTTCCTCATGTTTCAATCTCCAGAGATTTGCACACCTCTCATGCGCCTATTTGGTGGCAGCTGTGAAATCACCAATATAAATGTCGAATTTCTCTATTAAATCAGTTACAGCAAGTCTGGCTGCTTGCTCACAAGACTCTTCGAAGTTAGATGACGAACCACCTATGAAGACATAGTCCTCATGTTCTAAATTGTTTCTCACGGTGACAGACCCAACGTGATGTACTTTATCGTACAGGGCATAGTGGGGCTCCTCAAATTCCAGAAATTCAGTAATTCTACCCAGTAAAGGTCGGAAAGGAATTGAGATTGTTAACACCGGAGACATCATTTCCTGTCAATGAGATATCTCAAACAAGATAATAATTCAGAATTGAATGCATACAAAAAACAACATCTTGAGGTGTATAAAACGATCAATGCAATAGTGCTTACCAATTTACTCTACCAAAGATATATTATATATCAAGAACTCTGTATGTTGCAAACTTATGTTATACAATTGCATATAAGCTACCAGATACTAACACAAAAAATATTAAACAGACTGCACAGAATGTATATTGATCAATATATGAGCATGTTCGTGGGAAATCCGTAAAAGAGTATGAGCATTAGTTCGTGTCATTTCTGTATTGTTTGACGACGATATTTCATGTAAATACCATATTTTAGTGACTGATACTCTATTTAAACAACAACAGAAACCATTCCTAATAAATAAATGTTAATGCTGTTTGTTATTTTTAAAAAACGGAATTGTGCTAACACCTCACAATTAATGAAGCAAATAAAAGAAAAACACTTAACCACCTGCAAGATAAACTTCAAATTCCTTTACACAACAAAGGGTTGAGCTTATTAGTAGAAGTAGTTAATATGGTAATGATATGTTGATGTTATTTCTTTATACCACCATATATATATATATATATATATATATATATATATATATATATATATATATATATATATATATATATATATATATATATATATACAGATTAAATAGTGCCGACGTTCATTTACAGGATCCCGAACATTGACGTAAGTTAAATAAAATCCTTATAAGATAAGTTTGTTGTAAAATGATAAATCGACCATTTCCAAGCAACAACTCAATTTAATCGGGTCAATTGTATATTAGGCCTTAATCTCTCCTTATTGACCTTGGCTACTTAAACCCTCCCAAGCAGAAAGTCACGACCTAGGACAATAATCTTTCCCAAACACCACTTTTTAACCTTTTTGTTTTTGCTTTTTCTTTTTCTTAAATGGTTGGAACCAATTAAAATGTGCCACGAATGAGGTCGATTGGTGAGTCAATTTACCTCAAATTATGTCTATTTGTGTCTCAAATCGACTTGAGTCAATTATAATAGATTTCTTAATTATAATTAACTTGACTTGACCCCATATTGACCTCCCAATCGACCTTGGTTGGGGATGTTAAAAAAACAGTTGGAAGTATGGTTAGCAAAGCATGTAAGTTAGCAACAGACAGGTACGTTTGGCGCCATCCTGCATATCTTCCAGCAGTAGTATATAATTGATTGTCTGTACTTATAAACACTGTTTATTATTTTTAAAATGTATAAATGTATGGCCGGTAAGTATTACCAATGACCTAATAAGCGTATTGAGTGGACTAAGACGAAGCCTCAAAGACCACTGTAATTCAGACAGCAATGCTGCCTAACCATACCATAGTACAATTCCCTTGGGAATGTTTATTATTAGAAAGTTTTGAGAACAGTTGATAAGCAAGTTGAAATTGCAAACATATATCTAAGTTAGTAAACTAAAGAACTACGCAGACCAGAATATTTATCTTAGAAGTATAAGTTAATAATTAAGCACTGATGTCCATAACACCGAGTTTACAATGCTACGCGTTTCCAGCAAAAACTGATGAATATAACATCAAGTTCTGTTTCAATTATAGTTTTCATATGATCAGTTATTCTGTTAGTGCAGTGTTTAGCTAATAGTCTATCTTCTAATATATATTATAAAATGTCCAGAATCGTAAAAGCACTGTGTTATAGGATGGTAAGTATATCGAAACGAGGTCTGTCAGTTAAGGCGTCTGACCGTTAACCAGCGTATTCGTCATATAGCAGGGGTATTCACAACACTCTTACGCAATTGTTTATATTTGAGTTAGCTGCTTACGATACTCTGTGTTTTAATAATCGATCTAATATTTTTCACCATAGTATGTTATTATTGCTTATTATACAACCAATTTTCACGCTCTAAATCAATATATATTTGAAAACGTAGTTCATATCAACAAATAATTTTTACTACGACTGTATGTCTATTCGAAGATAGTATCAATGCATAACTAAACACACGGAACATATGGTATGAGTGCACATGTTAGATACACATATCCTATAACATGTTTAGCTTCTATTTAACCGTTTATTGCGTGTTTATCAATCTTGTTAATATACCATAAACATACCTAGTTACGGTGAGGCCGCCGAACCCAATCAACGTGACATTGAGTATGAATACCTAGAATATGCATTGGAGTAGTACATTGCTAGGTGCAATAATTATGGTTACAACCTCTCTTTAGTCTAAAACATGACATTGAGTATGAATATAGTTAATAGAGGTAATGTATAAAGTTAGTTTGATTATTACACTTGTACTCTCATGTTATTGCAACAAGTTAATGATGACCATTATGCAAATGTGTTAAAGTTGTAAGATAGGTTTTAAAGTCAATGTCACATTTCTACCATATACTAAGCTTTAAGCACTACACTTAAAGTATATTTTTAAAGAAACAAGTATTTATAAATTGTTCTAAGTACACGATGTTCCCCATTTCGTCTCCTAGAAAACCATATACGAGCAAAATTCAATTGTTTTTCCCATGGGCTTATGTATATATTGTAGAATTACGATTTTGTTGGATATGTCAACGAAGTACTTTGTATTAATTAACAATGTTGCATTTCAAGATTTCTATACTTTTTCCAATACTAAACAGATACGTATTAGAATGTCATATAGTTGTTTTATTTTTTATGATGAGTGGACTAATAAATTGCGGGGCGAATATTATAAGAAGAACGCTAACCTAATACATTAGAGGGTGATTATATTCAACCACGTCAGACATATATCCATATATAAATGACTAATCAGTTGTTTTGTCAGTACGGGTATTTAACACGTCCAACCTACTAGAACAGTAGTTTATTAGGCCTACACAAACACGCCTCGTCCTCCAAACATAACGATTTCTCACGGTTAAATCAAACAATAAATGTTTTAAATGCACATAATATATAGTAATCATCACAAATTGCAAACTATAAGTAATATGAACAAGAATTCGAAACAACACACTGATTCACAGTATACAGTACAATTCACATAACTCAACATGAATCTGGACCAACCCAACAACACGCAAGACTCATCTGCTTCTATTAACAGTGGTTATAAAAAGTAATCAGACATTGTAAAACATAATGATATTTCTTTCAAAATCTGACAAATTGTACCATAACCAACATTACAATGCCTAAGTATTGCAAAAAAGCTTTCTTCGCGAGGGAAAATGACAAGCAAGAATTTGTCGAAGGATACGTAAATTGGAAAAAGGAACAATTTAAGTCGACATCGCTCTTTTCGACAACAACCGTTGAAGAGAAAACAGAGAATGGCTACAGGCCCCATCACCTATTCTTAAATCTTCCCGACCTGACAACTAATGTACTTAACAGACTTGGAAATTCAGACAAAAGAAATATGTCAGAAGTCTGTAAAGCTTGGGCTGCGTTGTTTTTAGTTGGCACAGAAACTTCCAAGGTCAATTTAGATTATGAGAAGCAGTTATTGAAGGAGAACTACAATGGAACTATAAGGGTTGAAAGGAATCGACGGACGGTTGCGATATATTGTTCCTGCATGTACGGCAAAACGAAGAAGCAGAAGAGAAAACTACATGCAAGGAACGAGAACAGATATAAGTTTGTAAGGTTGGAGGAACAGACACAAGAACAATGGGATGACCAGTCCGGGAGTGAAGGATATTACGACTCCGATTGTTAATTTATAACAAGAGTTGTTCATCAAGCCGCTATACCAACTGGAGAGATACTTCCATTTGTGGGATATTCGCAATGTTTGTTATGTATTAAATTGTTTGTAGTTTTATATTATGCATTCGTTAAATTGGCGCATACATATGATTAAAGGCAGAGTAATTATATTATACGTATTGAACGTAGTACATGTAAGTGTTTGTTCCATATTTACGTCTCTGTATTCCTTTTATTTCTTATCTGCCTAAGTTTAATTAAGATGTTATCATTACCACTATTAATTTAGAGTACTGTAAAATTACCACTTCCTAAACGACCTCTGTTTTCCCAGATTTAGGTAGTTGGATTAATTTTTGTATTAAACTATGCATCTTTTTTATATTGTTCAGTACACATAAATCATAAGATAAACCTGAAGCAAGGTAAATTAGGAGGTCGATATGGGGTCGAGCGAAATTAATTGCGGGTACGAAATTAATTGAAATGGACTCACGTCGATCTGAGACACGTAGCAACCCAATTTGAGGTAAATAGACTCAACAATCGTCCTCATATATGGCATATTTTATTTCGTTTTAACTTTTAAAGTAAAGAAGCAAAAAAAAGGACGGGTGATTATATTTTATTTACCAAATAAATTGTTTGGGTTACTGACATAGGTTGTGACCTATTGCTTAATCGACTTTAAGTGAGTTAAGGTCAATAAGGGAAAATAAAGATATGATACGCAGTTGACCAGATTAAATCGATTTTGGGCTTGTAAATGGTCTAATACATAACATTGTAAAACCAAAAGATTTACACTATCCAAAAAATATCCCTTAGATTAAGGAAGAGTACAATATTTACATTACCTAAGATATGACATTGAGTATGAGTATGGTTAATAGATATATCCACTATTCTAATTATATACCAAACATGCAATTTGTAAGGTGAGTCACATAATCAGATAGTATTATAAAATCGATCGAAATTGCAATTCTAATTCCAACAGACGTTAGACGAACTACCCAAATTTAAAAACAAACTCATGTTTGACATTACATTTGAGTAGTTTAGATGCGTATTAATTTGATCTTATGTCTTAACTATGAGCATAACAGACACATTTTAATTTTATTAGACGCAAGAACGTATATACGTGTAGTGTTGCATTTGGGGAGGGAAAGATCATAATGTCAGTACGAATTAACAACCAGATATATATTTAAATCTTACTCTGTTTGAACGTGTTTTAGATTAAAATATTTTCACATCGAAGACGTGGTTGTATATATATATGCATTAGCGGAACAATTTGACATTATGTATATAAGAATACTTAGACAAGACGCTAATTATATGGCCGTAACGTTATTATTACACATATTAAGTCTTATTCCCGAACCAAAAGTTGAGCAAACATTGAATTTTCTTTTTCATAATGTTTGGTTATGTATTGTAATCAACGCAAGTATGCCTATCGTTTGATGTGTAAGAAATAGTTTCTACCTAGTTCAGTTATGTTCGATCGATCATATATAAGTCACAAATAAGTTATTTACAAAACCAAAGTTTAAAAGACTATGTTAATTAACAAGACTATTAAGACCATTCTCAAGCTACAAGTCAATTTAATTGAATCAATTGTATATTAAGCTTTAATCTCTCCTTATTGACCTTGACCACTTTAACTCTCCCAACAGAAAGTCAGAATGTACAACCAATTTTTAAGCTGTTTCTTTTGTTTTTTTTTTCCTTAAATGGTTGGAACCAAGTAAAATGTGACGCGTATGAGGTCGATTGGTGAGACAATTTACCTCTAATTGGGTCGATTTGTGACGCAAATCTTCTCGATACAATTTAAATAAAATTCTTAATTACAATTAACTTGACTCGACCCCAAATCGACCACCCAACCGACATTGCTTGGGGATGGTCCAGATAACATATTCCGACAATACAACAAATTGCATCAGTTTGTAAAATATGGTTAAGAATATAACAATTCAGATTCACTACACCCAAAGCATGACCTTTGGCCTTCCTTACACATTTCCTATAAAGGAAGTGATTAGACATAAATCTACACCATCATTAAGTACATCACAAACGTCAAAAAAACTCCCCTCAAACTTCACCTCCCTTCTGATAACCGCTGAAATTAACACCCCCTGAAAACATCTTCAATTCAACTATGGGTTCTAAATGCAGAGTAATTAAGGATATCAGGAAAGAGGACAAGCTGGATTTTATTAGTAATTATGATAGTTGGAAGAGAGAACAATTTAAATCTAAGTCTCTGTTTTCAACAACAACAGTCGAGGAGCAAACAGCCTATGGCAGCAGGCCTCACCACCCCTGTCTAAGCCTTCCAGAGATAACAATTGCTATTTTCGACAAGCTTGATAAAGCAGACAAGAAGAGCATGGCAGTAGTCTGCAAAGCCTGGACCTCATTATTTCTAGTTGGGACTGAAACCTCAAAGGTGGATGTAGATTATGAGAGGCAATTAGTGAAAGAAAATGTCAACTGCACTATAAGGGTGACCAGGGGCTATCGCACAGTTGCTATGTACTGTTTCTGTACGTATGCCAGGTCAAAGAGGGAGGAAAGAAGGATTCATCGTAGAATTAGGAGGAATCAGGAGATCGCCATATTGGAAACACAACTTGCAGATCGTCCCAGTGAAGAGTCAGGCAGCGAAGGATACTACGATTCAGACTGCTGAAGGAACGGAAATTTACTCCGTTATATTACCTGTAAATCCTAGACTACGGATTGGCTAAGGAAAACCATGTTCTGTAAACATCGCAAGTCTGTTTTGTGTGTTTTAGTTGTTATCGCATTTTAAAACAAGCGATGTAGTTTTGCAGTAGTGTAATTCTGGTTTTAACAAGGATGTCCTAATCTTTTGATATCTGTCCATATTTCAGAATCTATTACACAAAGCAGCAACAAACACGTAAACACTAACATAAAATTGAGATCAGCAGGTGTGTTTTATAACGTAGCGTACAACTACGAAGACAGTACTAACCCTAACCTGCTTCAGCCGATTTCCAGATATGTTATAGTAGTTCAGAATAGCCTAAGCAAATACAAACATACATACCAAAACATATTACCAGCACTCACAATAGACTAACAGTTCTCAGCCCTAATTGAGAGATATATCAGACAATTCCCAATCCAAATGACGAGTTAAGTAAAATGATTTAATTGGCTTCACTTGGATGTAAAACTGGTTAGTCTTCAAATGATTTTCAGCTTGAGAAAGATAATCCTCCTTCTCCTGTTCCAGTTACATAAATACCGCATATTAACGATTTATCATATCCAGATAATATTAAATTTGTAACACCATATTTGCAATAGCTATATTCTTAAGCACGTACACCTGACTACCACATTGTCAACGATAACAGAACAAGGTTTGAATACCTGCGGTAGCATAGAGTAGAGAGTATATGCGTCTGCGTCCAGTAATTTCTCTGCATTATTAGTAAGTGCAGTGAAAGTACAAGCCCCAGTTTCATCCGCGACGTCAAGGACAACCATCAGCATGTACGATTGAGATGTCAAAGTAACGTAAGCATAAGAGGATGTAACTTGCTGGTCACTAATATCGTACCTTGGAGTGGAGACGACATTCTCCTGTATGCACGTATAACATGTATACAATACGCCTACATCTTCGTAACCACCAGTCCCACAATTATTACACCCGGTGTAGTATTGGATGTTCATCCGATCCATCTTAGCAAGATGCACACACAGCCAAAAACGCTCTTCTTGGTAAATGCTTCTCCCCTAATAGTACATTAAAGCAGTATGTAGTTTAAGCGACCGTTCTTAGTAGTTGTCTAGACAGTTACTAACAATGAATATCCACCAAATCAGAACCATCAGATATTGGCAGATTACGTCTCTCTGAAACATGTCAGATAAAAATAGTTCAGTAGTATCTAAAAGAGGTATACATACATCCTGTTGAAGAAGCCATCCAATTGTGGTGATAACGCGCTCATCAGTCGGACGACGAACGTTGCACAGTAAACCATTTTTTAAATTTAGGCACGCGTAGTTAGCAGCTTGCCTGAAACAATTCGACATTACCACCATGTAAACAAAGGATATAAACTAACATCAATATTAAATTCCTCACCAATCACGCAAAGTATCAGCCATGTCACCCTCTGGGTTGACGTTCACAGTTGTTTCTCTGGTAGTCGCAAAAGAAAAACCTACACAACTCATTATCAGTAAAAGAGACATGAAAATTGCCTTAGCACATTTCTATATACAACTGTAAATTACCGACCGTTTCGGTTACACGTTCTCAGATGCGTAAAGCTGACAACAGGATAGGATCCTGTATTACACTGCAAATTCCTGAACTGTTTTACAACTGTTCTTTCCCACACAGTTATAAGTGTAACCTGCTCGAAACTGCGCAAAAGGAACACACAGAACATAAACAACGATCAAATGATACAAATCACCAAATGATGAATCAATACCTCCAAAGGATTCGCAGCTGTTAACATCGCATACCTTTGATCAATTATGAAAACTTCACATATCTCAGAAGTACGACCAGCTGGTCTTGGCTTTTGGCATATATGTTCAACGAAGACAACTACAGCTATTACATCTACATTTACAAAAGAAGTCCCAACCGTCTGCGTTAATAATCACCCAGGTCATCTAAAACATAAATGGTAAATCATGCCTTACTATATTGATTCTCCAAGGAGAGCCTTCGCGGGATGGATGCGATAGCTACATAAATTTCAGGAACGATAACAGCTCCATCACACACAGGCTGAACAACGGTATCTTTATTGAATATAATTTCATAAACCTGGTGATCCCGAGGGCCCAAGCAGAAACCTCCAACCACTCTGACTCTAGCATTAGTGATTTCATATTCCACATTATTTTCCATGATATCACCGAACAACTCCAACTCTTCATTATAAAACGCCGTCCTTATCTTAGCACCCTACAATGACAGAAGTAGTATCTCAACAGCATTAACCACCTATGCACCACAAAATAGTCGTTTTTTAAAATGGTTTTAGTAACCTGAAATCTACCTTTCTCAATCGCTCATTTTAAGAGGGTACTGACTGAGAGAATTCAACATACTAATGTGTTTATCATTAGCAATTACAATGTTTAGGTAAACCCTAAAGGTATCAACCGTCTATAAGAAATATAAAATATAATACAGGGGCGAGTGCAAAACTTAAACTACTCTCTTAACCATGCTATTACAGTAAGAAAAGTAAAAATACGTACATTATCACGAAACACTGACACACAGCTCGCAGCGTTACCATGATAACGTCCCGAATCAAATACACAAAATAGTACGACGACTATCCATAAAACTATACCTTACAACGTTTAAAACATATAGAAACTGTAATGTAAGTATGTAAACAATTACCTTTTCATCTTCAAATGTAATCAGCTGACACTCGAGATCACACGCACTTAAGGATCCATGTATGCTGATTTTCTCAATTACCCTGGCTCTTATAGAATACCTACCATCTCTGCCTGCAAGGGATCTAGCGCTCTGCCTAGACTGTGACATTCTGTTATACGAGTACTAACAAACATTAGATATCATAAAACATATTTTCAGGCATTGGGCACCAATAATAAAATTAAAAATGAAATAAAAAAAGACCTTTTTAAATGAGTTCGCAAGAAGTATACATACAACTTTCGCAATAACATCTACAGATATTTATATTACCTGTAAACAAGCTCTAATGACTATATAAACTCACAAGTAGAGGAACAGTTTGTTAGACAGTATGGGTGAAGCTAAGTGTTTCTGACAGGACATTACTTGTGGATATCTACAAGTATGTACTATAAATATATCCAACAATTAGTTAACTACCTTGTATCCTAACCATCTCCAATATTAAACTGTACACACCCTAAAGCTCAATCAGTATAGTTACTGAACACAACAGTACCACAGCCATAGTTTTAGACGTGTTTAACTATCCAAAGTGAATGAAGGACAACCTGCTAGATTAACTTAAATCTGGGAAAAAAGGTTTATACATAAAAATAAATTCAAACTACAGCGTAGATATCACAGCCAGACAAACATGCTCAACAGCGTGGCCTTGATTTATTGAAATTGACGTACTCTTCACCAACGCGGAAAGCATAGAAACCATGTATATTGAAGTTTGCAAACGGTGTAACTACTGTATCGTCCGGCGTGATTAGACAACAGTTTGCTGTACAAAAGTAGTCCAGATACATTTATCACAATCTTGAATTTTCTGTAGATTAGTCATTTTTTTCACTAAGAGCCATCGTAAACCTTATTCTAAGACATGCTTTGACCGACAAAACAATAGTAATTACGCCCCATTTGTTATTGGCCATGTTCACACAATCCTAAGCAATTCCCGCTACAAACCAATCTACTCCATATTATATAGCTATGCATTAAAAACCGATATAATGGTGATACACGTTAGCCATGTACTAACAATACAGACACTAAACGTAATCATTAATCTTACAATAACATCAAAACATGCATACATGAAGATACCATACGTGATACAACTCAATGTTTAGGGATGCTACCACTGTAAAAGGAAAAAGCTAATCAGGAAGCCATAACAATGGAGCTAGAGAGAGCGTTATCTCAGTGTCACAAAATGTCACATCCATAAATTGAAACCACACATATCATTCAACAAAATTCAGATAACTAAGCATCCACTCTACTTCAGCAGCCCAAGTCACGAACCACTGGTAGCATATAAGGAACAGGAAAGGGACCCGACAGACAGTATACGACATTATCAGGACTTCCAAAACGGGTATGCACTGTGTCCTTTGTAGGAGAGGCTGGTGTAATAATTGCAGTGTCATCAACTCCATGTCCAGATGCAAGATCATCCCGTTCAATAAGATTATTTGAAAAAGTAGGCTCATCAAATATCTCATACATCCGCCCCCTCATAGTCAAATAACTCTCTATCTCAAGGTTATATAACAATGCAGCCATTTCAGTCTCTGAAGACTGATAGTTGACGTCAATGATTTCAAGGTTGTAAGCCAATGCCAAGTACATGACAACGTTCTTAGCTAAACAGTTCCTAGCATCAGCAAGAGTTTCACGCCTCGATACAATAAATATTGGGTTATAAGTAGGGCTTGCGGAGGACAAGATAGTAATCCAAGCGCTGTAGTTACCAGCAGAATGCATAACAGACTCTAACGGAGTACACTGTATTAGTAGGGTCTTGATAATCTTTCTAAGTAGAGGCACATATTCCAAACAAATGTGATTAATTCTGACACGCTGGCCACATGTAGTTCCACCTACTCCACGGTTTGAACCATTCTTGGAGATACTCTGTAGCTCTCTGCGCTTCAGATGATACAATTCACTGCAATGCTTAAGAACATCACACCGCTCGAACGAGAAGTCCTCAACAACTAATGCCCATCGTCGAATAAGGTTGTGGACAGCTTTCTTAGCAGCAAGCTCACACGAGTCTTCAAGTGTATCAGCACGTTCGCACACATACGTGAACTTTTCAAGCTTATTAGAGCAACGATAACGATACCTCGTTTCCACTACGACGTAAACGCTATTTACAGACAAATCTAGAACATGATACGCAGGATCAGGAAACTGCAATTTGGCAATGATCTGTTTAAGTAAAGGATGGTAAGGAACCACTATTTGTAACGGAGTAGCAAGCGCCATCTGCAATTTCAGCAAATATAACAACCATTACAAAAGCAAAATGAATGCAGGGAAGTATATCATCAGGAATATGTAGATAGAGTGCCATAACGCCGAATAGTTGTGAAATTGAGCTATAAGTTAGTACCTTCAAACCAAAGTTCGAAAATACTTTGCACTGAAACAGAACGAGGTACTGAACAAAAACTCATTTTACATTTGAGAGTCTACCAGAAGCCCGGAGAAAAAATAAAAACATGCTATATATACACATAGGAATAGAAGTTTATCACACTTCCTGATATTAGGCCACCCTGATATTAGTCCACCCCACCCTCCACCCAATTTAAAGAACAAAAAATTAAACAGTAACAATCATCGACCAAAAAAAGAATCGTCGAGGCAAGCCTTCAGATATGAAAGATAATAGTTCAGAATATAATAGCACACTTATCAAGCTGGTTAAAATTAGTAGTATCCATTTAACAACACAACAAAGCATATTAAAAACAACCATATACGAAACAATTTTAAACTGCATGATTAGAGTTCGATTCAAACAAACCTAAAATATGACAATGAATTATAGGTAATGAAAATACAGAATGCCAAGTTATTAATTCTTGAGCTTATATAAAGTCTGCAACAGAAAGGTCCAGTACTATAACTACTGTGTATCAGTTATTTAAAAGATATAAGTGGAAAGTAACTAAACCAGTTGTCCCCTAAATATAGGAAAAGTACAACAATTACATTACCTAGTGTATAGAATTGAGTGTAAGAATGGTTAATCTATAATGCAGTCATAGAGGTAAGGTAATCATTCAAGTCAGAAAAACAATCGTAACATTAGTATCTAACTCAGAACTTAGAAGACTACAGACCAATTACTTGCAACAGACCAAATAATAAAGCCTATTGTAAAATATTTTAGGCTACAAACAAAACGGCAGATTTCCATGTTTAACTGGCATTATCCGACTTGAATATGAAAATATATGCCAAGTTTATACACAAGTGACATATTTGTCACTACTTATTTATTTTTTCAAATGAGGCGATATAGGGTATGCAAACGGGATGTATATGCGAAGTTTATACACCGGTGACATATTTATACACCAATGAACTTTTTGAACAAATGTAGCGACATAGTGACTGCAAACGGAATACATAAGCTGAAACGTAAGGCGTACAGACATGCCTACAATTATAATAACAAGAATATCACCTTATAGCTGACATTAACAATATCCGCAATTAAACACATCTAACAGACAACTCTCTAACGTAGAACCATGTAACACATGAGTTCAACAGACAACCTTCCGAAAGCAATGCTTGCGCCACCAACAACAATCCTTAAATAGAGGAACTGATAGAGGTATTTATATGAACAAATAAATAATTCATTAAACGTAAAGACTATAAATACAATGTATGTAACATCTAACATATATTTACAAGACATGAACAACAACGCCAGGAACAATGTACCAGAAATGTCTAGCTTTACCTATCACACTCGATAGTTAGATATGCTTCCAGTTGCGTGTAACAAAGCAAACAATCGTAATCATTCAACAGTACTCATAATTAACCGAAAGCCATCTATCAACATAGGAATAATGTATAGACATTGCTTTAAATTTTCGTAATTAGCTATACTAATCAGCTTAGTAAATGGACGGACACAACTTCAACTTCCGCTTCCACACTATAGTACATAAAAGTGAACAGTAGAAAAATTTCTATACCTTTTAAGTTGCTTGCAAACTTAGATAACCAATACTACTATAGTGGTTGTTAGTACTTAAAGTACGGGCAAAAGTAAGGTCTTCTGACAAGACAACACCCCTACTTACCTAGCCAAACAACCTACAATCTCAAGATCAAAGATTTCAGCACTATGATTACAGTTTGCCGATTAGACAATTATACATGTTAAATAAACTAAAACTTCTATTAAACATATGTTAAAAGATACAGCACCATAAACTGTTGCTAGATTGCAGAACAAATCACATGTCCATAGAGACTGAAGCGCAACCTCCGCCCACAACTAATCATACAACAACTAAGATAATACATCACAAATTCATCAGCGAGAGTCACTAAACCACTATAACCCCTAATCCGTAGAACAACCATCAGACGAGGAACAATTTGGCTTCCATAGCTCTTCTTCCAGATGACTATAATAGATTTCATATATATCAAGCTTGTTAAAGTTCGTTCCGAATACCTCACCTGTAGCCATGCATAGATGATATAGAGTCATATGAGGAACAATAGTTTCACATCTCTTGAAGAACTCAACAACCTCAACCTCTAAGTTGCTTAATTCAACCCTTTTCATGGCAACCACTTCTGTGTAACACAATAACACAACTATGTCAGTTAACTTCTTCAGTACTGACACACTAAATTTAATTAAAAAAGGTCAATGACATAATATGTGAGCACTATCAATAATCAAGTTTACTATTTAAGTGTTGACACATTGACACCAAGCATGACCAATAATCAGTTAACTAATTCAATCTACATCAGAAAGTGAGAACTCTCAAGTTGATAAAGATGTGTAAAGTTAAACAAATAAATAGAATATGCAGTTGACAATACATAGAAGAGCAAGCATATAGATGAAGAAACTAAGGAAAACAGGCTCCAAAAGAGAATCGGAGCTCCTTAAATCACAGAATATGTAAGCACAACCAATAACCATAAGACTAATTCTATGGAAATCAGAAAGCAAGATTTCACAGGTCAACAAAAGTGGTGACAAGATCAAGAAACGAAGATAGTAAGCAGTTTAGAAGTAAATGCAAAATAATCAAGTACATGAAGATGATTTGCAGAACAGCCAGCTAAAGTTCATCAAAAGTCCTAAAAGCAAAGAATTTGAATCATACATCCAATTAAAGCCAAGCAGATTAAACATACCCTTAGTTATGCTCTCATCAGGAATAACAGGCCTCTGAACCTTGTACCGGCGAGTCATTGTCAATTCCAACGATGAGAGTCCGAAACCCTCCCGCCTCATGAGGTTCCAAATAACATCGTTGTTCAGAACAACCATCAAACGATGGAACAAGGGACGAAATCCATTAACAATACCATCAATACGTTCTTGAAGATAATGCACCTCATCAACGTTAGTCATAGGCATACCGAATCACACTATGACCACCTAAAACAGAGAAATCAAGGAACGATTAGCAAAACACAGACCGATTATTGATTGCAGAAGAATTAAACTCAAGAAGATGAGAATAAAGAATAGAGAGACAAAACGGAATTCTAAAACAACAAGCTTAAAAACAGACAATGCAAATCAACCTGTCAACAGTGAAAACAGGGGTCGATTAGGAAGCATTATTTATCGGTAAAATCAGTTAATAATCTTAACTAAAGCAACATAACAAAACTTCAGCAAATGTAAAAGATTAATAAAGAAACCTAACGAAAGCTAAAAACAACACAGTAAAGCAGAACAGACAATTACCTCTTAAACAAAAAACAGAGCATGAATGTTCCGGTATTTATAAGCGTTGAAAGTAGAAGATGACAAAGTCGACGCTGTTCATCACATGCCAGGCACGAAAGTTACTGGCCTACTGTTCATAATTTACCAAGTTTGCACATTTATAGGGGTTGTAGAAACGAATCACGTATAATCATATTATCACGAGAAATGTGCCACTCATCTATCTCGTTCATATTAAGGCATTAATAAATTCATATCGTATACGAATTATTAATCTTAACAATTTCGGGTAACATCCTTTAGGTGTGATTGTAACACTGTAACACCCCCATTTATTTAAGAGCCTTTAGCAAGACATTCTCAAATAAATAGAGCTGTTACCATCTCGGAAAGTCCGAGGTAGTGAATAACAAGTGAAACAACCACAGTACTTTATATAAAACTGATAAAATTTAAGCTTTGATTATTACAGATATTACATTGTGGAAAAACAAAATACAACTGATGACTCCTCTAGAAGTGATATAGTACAAAGTCGGTCCAATGTATGCATCTCACATTCCTGCCCCAGCTCCTAGCTCATCTGTCTCTGACCTGTAGAATCTACTGCCCATTCCGGATCATCGTAGGTGTACATGAATACACTGTCAACCTCGCGGTTGAGTAGGGTAACACAATAATTATAATGCAACAGTTAAATGATATGCAAATGACATGACATGCTCGAGCTCAATCTCAATCTCAATCTCTAACTCATACCCGTGCACCAAGCCATACCGAACCTCCCGGCAGACTATAATCGGTCGTCACCGAACACCAGCTCAATAGCTGATAAGACACCAGCCTGGTCTGCCGAACCACCCTGGGCTTTATATCAGAACAATATCTGATCCCTAACTTTCTCAGTAACCAATGCATATGCCATGCTCGTAAATGCAACAGTACTCTAAATCAATCATGCTATTAAATAATGTAATGCACATACCAACAATAATAATAATCAATACTCAGTCAAACCAATATCATTCTCATATCAATCATACTCAGCATCCATAACACAATACCACAACCATTCATAACACAACATATAGTATAGTGTCAGTGTATCCTACCTGGATAGCAATATAATCCAATAGCAAGCCAGCAAGTAAACAGAGTTATGTCACTTCAATACCGTCACCTAACAATATAATATAAACAATTACTAACTAATATAACTACGTAAACAAGGTATAATATATCAACCAATCAATTTAATTAACCAAGTAATGTATTGCGCATAACGAGACTATATTAAGCACGACTAGTCAATTAACTTAATTAGGTGATTAATTAAAATTATCGTCACAACACTATTTAAACAAATTAACTAAACCAGTTCAACTAATTAAACTAATTGATTCCAACTAAATAAACATGAACTAAACAATTTAAACTATTAACAATATCAAACATAAACTAATCAAATAATATAAATAACCGTCACATAATTATAATTAATACGAACAATAAACTTATAATAATAATAAGGTACCGTCACAAAATAATTTGAACAAACTTAACTAACTCGTCCTCATTACTTTTATACTCAAACTTCAATTAAATAACCGAACATGGAAAAATAGTCGAACTATCGATAACCGTCACATCCGTGTATAAAAATTACTTAACTTAAGAATCATTACTAATACTAATAATATTAATCATAATAATAATAATAATAGTATTAACAACCATGAAAATCATCATCATCATCATAATAATAATAATAATAATAATAATAATAATAATAATAATAATAATAATAATGTACAACGCAGCAAACCCGACAACACAAAACTCCAACAGCCCCAAAAACAACCCCTTCTACACCCCTCACATCACATGAACCACCTCTACTCCACCGTGGCTGCCACCACTGCACCACGGTGAACCACCTGACCACCACCCATTGACTCTAACTCGACCCTAGCAGCCATCGACACTAGCCACAAAACCCTCTGCTTGCAACAGTACCCTCACGCCCCTGATTCCCTTGTGACACCTCCCTGAAACCAGCCCTCTAACCACCAGCTAGCACCACCATTACCACTACCACTCACGACCCAAAGACTCTCCACAGTACCCCCAACGCCCTGGTGTAAAGCACCAGGTTTCGACGTCCCACGAACACCCTCAACAATCGTACCAAACTCGCACCACCAAACCCGCTTACATTGTCCCCTGTTCCCGAACTCTTATTCGTACAACTTCCTGCACTGATTACGGTGTCTCAACCACCCTATTACCACCACAAACACGACCCAAACCACCACCCTAACCTATCACCATTCACGACAAGGATAACACCCAAACACCAACACCACGAACAGCCCAAACACACCGAACAAAACGCGTAAAACAGAGCATAATTAACGTTTACTGTCGACATAAGATGGAGTTGTAGGTCTTAGTACGGTGGTCCTATGGTTGCCTATTGACGATAGATATGTTATTCATACAACAAGGAATACCCACAACCAAACCACCCAGATTCGAAGGTCTTAAATTACAAGAAACAGAAGATTAAACTTACAAGCGCAGAAGGAGGACGATGATGGTAGCGACTGTTATGCTGCGTGTTCTTCCCTTATTCTCCCTTGAAACCCACGGTGGTTGTGTTTGTGTTAGAGGTGGGAGTATGGAGGCAGCCTACGTAGATGGTAATTAGGGTTTTACGAAGTTGTGGAGGCTGATTGGTTGGTTTGTATATGTTCTCTATGTCGATGTTTGTGGGTGTTTGAGAGGTTAGGTTTAGGGTTTTACCTAGTCTTGGTGTCACGGTTCTCATAATCTATTCGAGCCCAAATCCAACACGTTTCTCTTTGTCTTACACTCCGCCCCCGACTCGTAATTTAAAATAAACGAGTACGCATATATTATTTATAATAATTAAATTATGTACTTTAATATTAGTAACTATTTATTAAATAATTTATAAGGATATAAAATTATTAGCACTAAAATAAAAATAATAAAACAAGTATATTTGAGGAATAAATATAAAATTATAAGTATATTTAATAATTATAAATATATTATCAAATTAAAGGAATACGGATCAAATGTCATTTTATCAAATATAAAAATAATTATGAAACAAGAAATAATTGTAACAATACGATTTATAAAATAATAACGGTTTACGTAAAATACTTTATAAACATTCCATCGGAAATACTTGTATAAAATATAGTTTGACTGCCGTTGACCGAGGCTCAAATACGGGGTATTACAAACACCCCTATTTATTTAGGGACCTGGACTAGGATTTAGTTACCATCTCGGATAACCGAGGTAGTAGATAACAAAGGGAAGAAACGCCGTACTTTATTAAGTAATTTAAATGTTAAACAAGGTGTCTCAAAAGTATTACAACTGTCCCGCAAAAATAAAACAAAAGTCCAGACAAAGAAAGACTAAATAACGTGAGCTAGCACTAGACAGGTCTGGTCCATAGCCTCTCCTCCCTTCCAGCTTCCATGAGTCTAAGACCTGTCATTCTGCTCCCCAATAAATTGGATCAACACAAACACATACAAAACACACAGGGTCAACACGAGGTTGAGTAGGTAATATAGTTAAGACATGAAATAACATAATAAAGTTTCCTTCCATCTCCGCATAATTAAATCCTCCACTTCACCTCCGTCACACCACACCTTCCATGGCCATATCACAAGTCCCATATCACAAGACCCGTATCACAAGACCCATTGCACAAGTCCCGTTCTCCACAACAAACGATAATAATCAAACAATCCACAATACATTCATAATCAATTATATCAATCTTATAATAAGGAACACACACTTCATGTCTTAACGCAACCACAGATATATATCCCCTACCTCGAAACTGCAGAAAGACAGCGGCAATCGAACAACTGCTACTAGAAGTGTTCCAGGCGGAAACCGCCACCTAAACATATATTATATAACGAATTAAAATCCTTCCCAAACCCTTCTATTTCACTTACACTTACTATAAATAGTAACCTTCTAAAAGCGGAAAGTTTCCGCAAGTGGAAACTTTCCCAAGAAGGAAATCTTCTTAAAAAGGAAACTCCCAAATAAATTTCCCGACTCAACCACTACACTAAACAAAATATATTAAACTAACAATAATAATAAAACTAATAACAACAACAACAACAACAATAATAATAATAATAATAATAATAATAATAATAATAATAATAATAATAATAAAAACAAAACACCAAACAGCCCCCAATTCCGACATACGACTCACGATGCGTTTACCACCTATTGCCACCGTAACCCACCACCACAACCACCAACAACCACCAACCGTCGTACCCAGAACCACCAGCTATGTAACATCCCGTATTTTCATAAAATCTAATTTAAGCGTTTTAAATTATTTTAAGTAATAAAATAATATTTTAATAATTTATTGTGAAAGGTTTTAATTTAATTAGTAAGATCCGTCTTAAGAACCTCAAGTCCTTAAGACGAATGCTACTTGGTGAACTTAAACTCGTATCATAAATATCCGTTCAAGTGTCCGACCCATTTTATTTACTCGGAAAGGACAGTCCATAAAACCCCCACTAAACCCCTTCCATCGACATAATGCTTCCTCCTTCATTTCATTTCACTGTAAAACACAAACCTCATAAACCTCCATTTTATTCCTCCTTCTTTTGAGAAATTCTTCATCATCCGGTACTCGAATCGAGGTAACAACGACATTTTCGGAATCCTCATTCGATTTCCAAGCCATCTATCACTTTCCTTTTGTAAATCCTTAACTTTGAAAATGGGGCTGTTTTCTCTTAATTCCGTTTCAAGTGCTTAAAATCCGTTTCTATGCTTGTAGGTGTTGGCTTAGAGGATCCAGAGATCGATAGCTACATTGTTGAGGAAGATCTTTAGCCGGATAAGCTTGAAAGGTGACGATAATGAAAAACTCGGCCTTTATGTGTATATTAGCATGTTTGTTGTGATTCTTGTGTTGATTTCTGTTTTGTTGGTATATATTGATCAAAGGACTTAGTAATATGTTTAGGATGATGTTGTTATGAAGAATTCATGCTTTAAGTGGTTGTTATGTGTTCCTAGGTTCATTTTCGGTTTTTCATAAATTGCGACGGATACTTGTCAAATTCGTTTGAGGATTGTTATGGGACTTGTTTGCTGCTAGATAGGAAGTAATTGATGATTGGTAATGTTGGGTAAATATCATGTGTAGCAATTTTGAAGTTTGTAGGTCGATGTATGAAGTTTTCAAACATATGCGATTTTGCGAAATCCCGTTACAGGCTCTCTGAGCCGGTCGACCGACCGGCCGCCGGTCGACCGACCGGCCGCCGGTCGACCGGCTGGGAGAGCATATGTGTATTTTTCGTAATTTTTGGAATATTGGCCTTGGACTGCCAGCCGGCCGACCGGCTGCCTGCCGACCGGCTGGTAGTCAATTTGTCTAGATTTGTTTTGCGAAAAACCTAGGAAGAAAGGGAGCCCAGCCGGCAGACCGGCCGCCTGCCAGCCGGCTGGGAGTGCATGAGGGGATGGATTTGAGTTTTTGCGAAGGCTAGGTTGGATTCCCAGCCGGCCGACCGGCTGCCTGCCGACCGGCTGCCTGCCGACCGGCTGGGGGTCCTTTGTGTTGATTCCGTTGTTTTCAAAAGGAGTGTAGGCTGAAGGATCACCAGCCGGCCGACCGGCTGCCTGCCGACCGGCTGGGGATCCCTGAAGGCTGTTTTGTGTTGTTTCGCGTGTAACTTTCAAACGGTTAATCAGTTTAATTTGAAACTCGTTTTGTATACCCGTGATGTATATTTGAGGTCCCCGGAGGATGGGCAACATTTTATTGAGTTCGGGAATGGAGTAAGGATAGAGACCCCCCGGTCGGGTAACCGAAAGGGAAACCGGCTCTCCCTCAACTTAGTTCCCGGGGTCAATTAAGTGTTGATTAGAAGTTAAGAAAAGTAGAACTATAGATTAGTTCATAGACTTTGGTTGATATTGTATTGATGCGTATTAAGTTATGTCTTAAGCTGGCCTCTGAACTTAATACGTGAGTTGTTTGTCATATATGGGGATATGCCTTAAGTTGGCCTCTGAGCCCTATATGTGTATGTTTGTCGTGTCAGGGACATGCCTTAAGCTGGCCTCTGAGTTCAGACATGTGTGATAGTGATCGCGTTAGAACATGCCTTAAGTTGGCCTCTGAGTCTGACGAGTAGAGCAGCTGCACAACGGGGTAGCTAAGGAACTGACACCTTGCCCGGAGTGCAGATGTTTGGTGCTAGAACATGCCTTAAGTTGGCCTCTGAGTTTAGTACCTTGTGATGTGGTGAAGGGACATGCCTTAAGCTGGCCTCTGAGTCCTTTACTTTTGGATGCTAGTCTATGCCTTAAGTTGGCCGCTGAGTCTAGTGTCTTGTTGATTGGCAGGTCCATGCCTTAAGTTGGCCTCTGAGTCCTTGCTTGCTGAATGTTTGGTGTCTAGGTTATGTCTTAAGTTGACCGCTGAACCTTTTCACTTGTTGAACGTTTTGGTATTAGGTTGTGTCTTAAGTTGACCGCTGAACCTTTTTCTTGCTGGATTTATCTGTTTGCCTTGAGTTGGTACGTGTCAGATATAAATATTGATAATGATGAGTAAAGGTATATTTGTTGAGTTATGGTTTGATCATCCAAGGCATTGGGTGACTCTTAGTTCAGTTTCATAAATAGTTGGATTGAAAGACCCCCCGACTGGGTAACCAGTAGGGAAACCGGCTCTCCTTCCTAATGGTTTATGAAGTTGGTTGAGAGCCGTGCACTAGAGTTGGCATGTTTATATGAGATCAATTGATGAGATGTTTATGCTTCATATGTTGATATATGTTGGAGTATTCTGTATTGTTCTATGTGTTACGTGTTGTCACAAAAGGTGGCTAGGAGAACTCTAGTCACTCCCTACTGATTGTGGCGTACATGTTTTCATGTATGTAGGTACATGCAGGTTGGAGATGGGTTCACGAGAGGGCTAGCGAGTGATGATCCTGCTGTCATCATATGACTTACCTTATATCGCATAGCTAGACTCTTAGACTTTTGTTACATTTGTTTTGGCGCCTGTAGGGATGTTCCATCCCAGGCTGATGTATATATTTGTTTTCGGTACTTAGAACTGTTCCTTATCTATTTTGGTTTTATTCCAGTTTCAGTTTCTGTTTCAGTTTAAGACTTCTCGCATGTTGTTTAGTTTACTTTAAAAAGTTTAAATTCCACTGCATTTTTGGTACTTTTATGTGTTTATATTTCCGCTTCCGCGAGGGGTTTTACAGTTGGTATCAGAGCATTATTGCTCCCGACGCACTCATGTGACCCCCAACCTTAACTTGACCAAATAAACAAATAATGAATGAGAGATGGGTAGATATAAGGACTTATTTTGTAGTCTATTTGTGATTGCAAATTGCTAAGCTAATACTTGTTTTCTCTTTTGAAGGATGGTGAGACCTAGGGCTGCTGATAACATTGTGCTGCAAGCAATTCAGCATTTGCTTGAGACTCAGAGACAGCAAGCAGGGAATGTTCCGCCTCCTCCACCGCCAGGCAACGAGGCTAATCGTCCTGGTAGTTTCTCATGGATAGCTTTGCAGATGTCCCGTAGCCACGTGAAGACATATGGTGGCGAGGTTGATCCGGTAGCTCTTACCGAGTGGTTCAGGGAGATGGAGAGGAGCTTTGCTATGTATTCGGTGGGTAGAGAGGATAGAGTGCGGCTAGCCACTCACTTTCTTACCCTTGAGGCCGATAGGTGGTGGGCGTTGACAGGACCTACTTTCACTCTTGATCCTTTGTTCGATTGGGATGCTTTCAAGGATAAGCTCGAGACGAGGTTCTATCCTAAAGAGCTTAGATCACAGCGACTCAAAGAATTCATGGATTTGAAGCAAGGCAAGATGTCAGTTCAGGAGTTCACAGACCGTTTCAACCAGCTAGCTCACTTCGCATCGAGATTTGTCAGAGATGAGGCCGAGAGAGTCTACTTTTACCGCGGCAAGCTAGGGCCACGCATCGAGAGCATGGTTCGTCGTGACTCTACTTCTTTCGTAGAGGTGTATGATGATGCTATTTGGGCCGAGAGTTCTATTCGTGCCATAGATACTGAGACCCGTGCTGCTACTTCTAGTGTGACTCCTCACCAGAGATCAGTGTACCAGGGGAAGAGACCATTTGTTCCTTCTACTTCTTCGCCTTCTTCTCAGAAAAAGCGTTTTGAGAGGTTCTCTGCTCCGACTGCTAAGACCATTGTTCACACCGACACAGCTGCTAGTGTTTGCCACCGTTGTGGTAAACCTTCTCATCCGGGTTTTGACTGTTTCAAGAATGCTTTCAAGTGCTATACTTGCAATGGATTTGGGCACAAGTCTTATGAGTGTCCTGAGAGGAACAACGCACTTGGCAAGGCTGCCACTGCTGCTGCAGCAACTAAGGGAGGAAAGCCGAAAGGGAAGATCTTTGTGATGACTAGGGCTGAGGCAGAGGCTCATCCAGATATTGTTGCTGGTATCTTTTCTGTTCTTGGCGCTGAGTGCCTTATTTTATTCGATACGGGAGCTTCTTTATCATTTATATCGACTCAGTTCGCCGACCGTTTAGCTCTTGAGTCTTCATTGGTTGAGGAGACTTCTATTTCCTTACCTTCTGGAGACGTGTTTTCTTGCTCTTCGTCCCATAAGGATGTTCCGATTATTATTGGTCAAGCCACATTTCCAGCGGACTTACTGAGATTTCCTCTCGAGGAGTTTGACATTATCCTCGGTATGGATTGGTTATCGCGATACCATGCTCGCTTCGAGTGTCGCGACCAGAAAATCTGCTTGAGGAGTTCTTCAGGAGTTCGTGTTTCCTATAGGGGAACTCGCCCTCAAAGGGGTGTTCGTGTTATCTCTTCGATGAAAGCTTCTCATCTTCTTAGGAAGGGTTGCCAAGCCTTCCTGTGTGTTGTTACAGCTGCTAAACCATCGCTACCGAAGCTTGAGGATGTAGCCATTGTTTGTGAGTATCCAGATGTTTTCCCAGATGACTTGCCAGGGATACCGCCAGAGAGAGATGTGGAGTTTACCATTGAGCTTGTTCCAGGTACCGGACCGATTTCTAAAGCTCCTTACCATATGGCTCCGCCAGAGTTGAAAGAGTTGAAGCAACAGTTGGAAGAGATGATCGAGAAAGGTTTCATTAGACCTAGTGCTTCTCCGTGGGGTGCTCCCGTTTTGTTCGTTAAGAAGAAAGATGGTTCCATGAGACTTTGCATTGACTATAGAGAGTTGAACCGAGTGACCGTGAAGAACAGATATCCTTTGCCTAGGATAGATGACTTGTTTGATCAGTTGAGAGGTGCTTCGAGGTTTTCTAAGATTGATCTTCGATCGGGTTATCATCAGATTCCAGTGAGAGAGGCTGATATTGCGAAGACTGCTTTTCGTACCAGATATGGGCATTTTGAGTTCGTAGTTATGCCTTTTGGGTTGACTAATGCACCTGCCATCTTCATGGATCAGATGAACCGTACCTTCAGTGAGTATCTTGACACTTGTGTTGTGGTGTTTATCGATGACATTCTCATTTATTCGAAGACCGATGAGGAACATGCTGAGCATCTTCGATTGATTCTTGGGATATTGCGTCGTCAGAAGTGGTTCGCGAAGTTCTCAAAGTGCGAGTTTTGGCTTTCTAAGGTTGCATTTCTTGGACATGTGATATCTAGTGAGGGAGTTATGGTTGATCCCGCGAAGATTGAGGCTGTAGTTGATTGGGAGAGTCCCAAGGATGTTGGAGAGATCCGTAGTTTCCTTGGATTGGCTGGTTATTATCGTAGATTCGTTGAGGATTTCTCTAGATTAGCCCGCCCGATGACTCAGTTATTGAAGAAGGAAGCTAAGTTTGTTTGGACCGACAAGTGTGAGAGTTCTTTCCAGGAGTTGAAGACTAGGTTGACCTCCGCTCCTATACTTGCTTTGCCAGAGATCGGGGTTGACTTCGATGTGTATTGTGATGCTTCGATGTTAGGACTTGGATGCGTACTGATGCAGAGTGGTAAGGTGATAGCCTACTCATCTAGACAGTTGAGAGTTCATGAGGTGAACTATCCGACACATGATTTGGAGTTGGCCGCAGTCGTTCATGCTTTGAAGATGTGGCGTCATTACCTGATTGGATCCCATTGCCGTATTTTCACAGATCACAAGAGTCTTAAGTACATTTTTACCCAGAAAGACCTTAACATGAGACAGAGGCGTTGGCTAGAGTTGGTGAAAGATTACGACATCGAGTTGTTATATCATGAGGGAAAAGCCAATGTAGTTGCAGATGCGCTTAGCCGCAAGACTTCTCACTCGATGAGTACCATGAGAGTATTGCCCGATGAGTTGTGTTCCGAGTTCCGGAAGCTGAGATTAGAGATGGTGGGTAGTGGTTTTGATTGGTTAGCTGCTATGACTGCCGAGCCATCTTTATATTGGGAGATTCGCCAGAGTTTGCCTTCAGATGCCGATTTCAAGAAGTTCGAGGCTAAGATTTCGAGTGGTGTTGCACCTGACTTGGTGATTGATGCTGATGGTTTCCTTAGGTTCCGTGGTAGGATGTATGTTCCTGATGTGCCAAATTTGAGGAAGAAGGTTCTTGATGAGGCTCACTTGTCACCGTATTCCGTTCATCCAGGAGGAGAGAAGATGCAGAAGGATTTGAGGCTTATGTTTTGGTGGCCTGGTATGAAGAAGGAGATCTTGGATTATGTTAGTAGGTGCTTGACTTGTCAACAAGTCAAGATAGAGCATAGGAGACCTGGTGGTTTGCTACAGCCGCTCCCCGTTCCTCAGTGGAAGTGGGAGTGTATATCTATGGACTTCGTTACAGCTTTGCCTAAGACCGTGGGAGGCAAAGATGCGATTTGGGTTGTTGTTGATCGTCTAACTAAGTGTGCCAGATTCGTGCCGATCAGAGAGACATGGGATATGGACCGTTTAGCCAGGGCTTATATTGCTGAGATAGTCCGCTATCATGGTGTTCCGAGGGAGATAGTTTCAGATCGTGATCCGAGATTTTGTTCCAGGTTCTGGAAGGCTTTGCAGGAGGCTATGGGTAGCCGTTTGTTGATGAGTACTGCTTTTCATGCCGCGACCGATGGGCAATCCGAGAGGACCATTCAGACACTAGAGGATTTGCTCCGCGCTTGTGCCCTCGATTTTCAGAGTTCTTGGGAGCAGTGTTTGCCGTTGGTAGAGTTTTCTTACAACAACAGTTATCATGCTTCCATTGGTATGGCTCCGTACGAGGCTCTTTATGGTAGGAAGTGCCGTAGTCCGATTTGTTGGGACCAGGCTAGTGACGTTCGTGACCTAGGACCGGACCAGTTAGCTGTTACTATTGATCAGGTTCAGCTTATCAGAGGTAGGATGAAGGCCGCACAGGACCGGCAGAAATCCTATGCTGATGTTCGCCGTAGACCCTTAGAGTTTGAGGTGGGTGACCGAGTCTTCTTGAGAGTGTCTCCGATGAAGGGTGTTAAGAGGTTTGGAGTTAAGGGCAAGTTGAGCCCTAAGTATATTGGACCTTTTGAGATCTTGAAGAGGATTGGTGCTGCTGCTTACCGATTGGACTTGCCTCCTAGTTTGGGCAAGGTTCATAGCGTTTTTCATGTTTCCCAGCTCCGTAAGTACGTTAGTGACCCGAGTCATGTTCTGCCTAGAGAGATCGAGAACTTGGAGCCGAGTCTTGCCTTCGAGGAGCGTCCTGTGAAGATCCTAGACCGTCAGGATAGGAAGCTTAGGAGCAAGGTGGTGCCGCTAGTGAAGATCCTTTGGCGTTGCGGTGATGTTGAGGAGCAGACGTGGGAGACTGAGGCATCGATGCGTGTCGCGCATCCTTCTCGTTTCGATTGAGGTAGAGTTAGTTAGAATTTATCTCCGTTCGAGTTTCGAGGACGAAACTTTTTGAAGTTGGGGTGATTGTAACATCCCGTATTTTCGTAAAATCTAATTTAAGCGTTTTAAATTATTTTAAGTAATAAAATAATGTTTTAATAATTTATTGTGAAAGGTTTTAATTTAATTAGTAAGATCAGTCTTAAGAACCTCAAGTCCTTAAGACGAATGCTACTTGGTGAACTTAAACTCGTATCATAAATATCCGTTCAAGTGTCCGACCCATTTTATTTACTCGGAAATGACAGTCCATAAAACCCCCACTAAACCCCTTCCATCGACATAATGCTTCCTCCTTCATTTCATTTCACTGTAAAACACAAACCTCATAAACCTCCATTTTATTCCTCCTTCTTTTGAGAAATTCTTCATCATCCGGTACTCGAATCGAGGTAACAACGACATTTTCGGAATCCTCATTCGATTTCCAAGCCATCTATCACTTTCTTTTTGTAAATCCTTAACTTTGAAAATGGGGCTGTTTTCTCTTAATTCCGTTTCAAGTGCTTAAAATCCGTTTCTATGCTTGTAGGTGTTGGCTTAGAGGATCCAGAGATCGATAGCTACATTGTTGAGGAAGATCTTTAGCCGGATAAGCTTGAAAGGTGACGATAATGAGAAACTCGGCCTTTATGTGTATATTAGCATGTTTGTTGTGATTCTTGTGTTGATTTCTGTTTTGTTGGTATATATTGATCAAAGGACTTAGTAATATGTTTAGGATGATGTTGTTATGAAGAATTCATGCTTTAAGTGGTTGTTATGTGTTCCTAGGTTCATTTTCGGTTTTTCATAAATTGCGACGGATACTTGTCAAATTCGTTTGAGGATTGTTATGGGACTTGTTTGCTGCTAGATAGGAAGTAATTGATGATTGGTAATGTTGGGTAAATATCATGTGTAGCAATTTTGAAGTTTGTAGGTCGATGTATGAAGTTTTCAAACATATGCGATTTTGCGAAATCCCGTTACAGGCTCTCTGAGCCGGTCGACCGGCTGGGAGAGCATACGTGTATTTTTCGTAATTTTTGGAATATTGGCCTTGGACTGCCAGCCGGCCGACCGGCTGCCTGCTGACCGGCTGCCTGCCGACCGGCTGCCTGCCGACCGGCTGCCTGCCGACCGGCTGGTAGTCAATTTGTCTAGATTTGTTTTGCGAAAAACCTAGGAAGAAAGGGAGCCCAGCCGGCAGACCGGCCGCCTGCCAGCCGGCTGGGAGTGCATGAGGGGATGGATTTGAGTTTTTGCGAAGGCTAGGTTGGATTCCCAGCCGGCCGACCGGCTGCCTGCCGACCGGCTGGGGGTCCTTTGTGTTGATTCCGTTGTTTTCAAAAGGAGTGTAGGCTGAAGGATCACCAGCCGGCCGACCGGCTGCCTGCCGACCGGCTGGGGATTCCTGAAGGCTGTTTTGTGTTGTTTCGCGTGTAACTTTCAAACGGTTAATCAGTTTAATTTGAAACTCGTTTTGTATACCCGTGATGTATATTTGAGGTCCCCGGAGGATGGGCAACATTTTATTGAGTTCGGGAATGGAGTAAGGATAGAGACCCCCCGGTCGGGTAACCGAAAGGGAAACCGGCTCTCCCTCAACTTAGTTCCCGGGGTCAATTAAGTGTTGATTAGAATTAAGAAAAGTAGAACTATAGATTAGTTCATAGACTTTGGTTGATATTGTATTGATGCGTATTAAGTTATGCCTTAAGCTGGCCTCTGAACTTAATACGTGAGTTGTTTGTCATATATGGGGATATGCCTTAAACTGGCCTCTGAGCCCTATATGTGTATGTTTGTCGTGTCAGGGACATGCCTTAAGCTGGCCTCTGAGTTCAGACATGTGTGATAGTGATCGCGTTAGAACATGCCTTAAGTTGGCCTCTGAGTCTGACGAGTAGAGCAGCTGCACAACGGGGTAGCTAAGGAACTGACACCTTGCCCGGAGTGCAGATGTTTGGTGCTAGAACATGCCTTAAGTTGGCCTCTGAGTTTAGTACCTTGTGATGTGGTGAAGGGACATGCCTTAAGCTGGCCTCTGAGTCCTTTACTTTTGGATGCTAGTCTATGCCTTAAGTTGGCCGCTGAGTCTAGTGTCTTGCTGATTGGCAGGTCCATGCCTTAAGTTGGCCTCTGAGTCCTTGCTTGCTGAATGTTTGGTGTCTAGGTTATGTCTTAAGTTGACCGCTGAACCTTTTCACTTGCTGAACGTTTTGGTATTAGGTTATGTCTTAAGTTGACCGTTGAACCTTTTTCTTGCTGGATTTATCTGTTTGCCTTGAGTTGGTACGTGTCAGATATAGATATTGATAATGATGAGTAAAGGTATATTTGTTGAGTTATGGTTTGATCATCCAAGGCATTGGGTGACTCTTAGTTCAGTTTCATAAATAGTTGGATTGAAAGACCCCCCGACTGGGTAACCAGTAGGGAAACCGGCTCTCCTTCCTAACGGTTTATGAAGTTGGTTGAGAGCCGTGCACTAGAGTTGGCATGTTTATATGAGATCAATTGATGAGATGTTTATGCTTCACATGTTGATATATGTTGGAGTATTCTGTATTGTTCTATGTGTTACGTGTTGTTGAAGAGTCTATTGACCTAGATATACTCAAGAAGGGGGGGGTTGAATTGAGTATGCCAACTTTTTCGATTCTTCTTTGATGTGAGTTGTTGTGACGAAGTAATAGCAAGTAACGAGTAAGAACAATAAAATAAAGGAGACACGATCTTTTGAAGTGGTTCAGTTTCACACTTTGAAACCTACGTCCACTATTCTCGATTAATAAAATTAGTACCTTCTCCGGATTACAATTTTATCAACCCACTCGTGCGACTTTGATGTTAGTCACAACTCAATCTAGATACCGTTAAATATCTAGCTACGACAAGTACCGTTAAATACTTGCTTACAATGAGTACCGCTAAATACTCAAACTATCTTACGTAAATAAGATAAAGTTCTTAATAAATAAATGATGGTCGAATGCTTGAAAATCTTCTCCTATGCTTGTAGTCTTGTATACGAAATTTGACGATGATTGCACGAATATCGAGACGTACGTGAGGTATCGTTCGTTCTTCTTCTTTGAGCGTGAGGCGTGTGATTCGATAGATTAGGCGTGTGATATTGAGAGCTTTATATACTAATTTAGATCTAGGTTAAACCCTAGATAGTTTAGGAATATTACTTTATCTAGAATACTAATTCTAGGTAATATTTAAAACTTAATCTTATATGAATTAGGAAAGGACTCTAATAGAATAATATTAAATTAAGACATAAGATAATATTTCCATAATCCTATTTAATTTAGGAAACATCCTTATACCATAAAATATAGAATCCTACTTTGAATCAAATCCTAATTCTTGTCAATAATATAATAAATTATATTCTTAATCAAATCCTAGTCAATCTTTAAGTAGATTAAATAAACAAGTTTATTTATTTAATTAACCATAAAGATAATATGAAACGTATTAGGGTTCGTACAAAAAGAAACGTGTAGCACGCCTCTCTATGCACGATTCCCAACGTACATAACACGTTCTTCGAGACATATTTCTCGAAGTGCGTTTCTCTAGGAATTGAACTTTGACAATAACGGTTAAAATAAAATCCATAGCATTTTAGAATTAATATTTACCTCATAAGATAAATAATTTAATTCTTGTTAACTAAAGAATATTTCTATTTTAAAACCGTTTATAAGATTACTAAATTAATATATAATAATATATTAATAGCACGCATAAATCTTTACGCTTTGATTTACTTCACGCAAATCTCATTTCTTCGATAGTTATAGGAATGATCCATAACTTAAAAACTCTTGATATTGTAATGAAGCTTTTATCTTGTAAATCTTCAAAAAGACTTGACACTTGACATGAGCTTGATCATTCTTGCAATCTTCGATTGAATTATACTTTACTAAACTATGATCTTCGCTCTATAATTAACTGTACACTTAACCGCACGATTACACGCATATGCATATAAAATATAATCACCTAGACTTGTCATTATTAAAACATAAAACAATATATTACTTATATAGAATATATTACTCAACAAATTCCCCCTTTTTAATGATGGCAAGTCTTTACCTAGAATCGTGTCTAAGTGTAATATTGTAACGTTCCCCCTCAACATAATATTGGTCATTCATAATATAGATCAACTAGGGTTTCTATTTTTAAATTAAACCAATTTCTTAAAGAACTATGAGAGACAATACGTTACGACAAGGAGCAATCTTAGGCAAATTCGTAATCTAGGTCGCATTCTTTTCCCCCTCTTGACATCATTGAAAAGACGGAAACAAAGACATAAAACGACTAGAATGATATAATACGAAACAAACCTAAGTATGCAATTCTAAATCAAACACACAAACGTAATTAAAATCATGCAAACACGAACTACGAACGAGAATACGACACACAACCAAATATTAGAAAGTCGATGGGCCGAATATGTAAAATAAAGCCACATGGGCCGAATGTGTCGAATAAGAGTCTAATGGTCCGAACAGTTTGTAGGTAGAAAAGTCATGGACGAAAAGGTTGAATAAATCAAGGAATGAATAAATAAGCAAAAGAGGCTGGAATGGGTTTGCAAAAAGGAACAGGTTAGAAACCGGGTACCCATGTCGTACCACACCCAAAACAGAGTCCAGCAACAATCAAACTTCCCCAAAACCCAGTAAAAATACGAACATCTTAAAACAACATTCAAGCTTCTTTAGGATGGTGAATGATGTGAGGATTAACAAACTCTGGCCTCGTATGATATTCCAATGTCGAGAGGCGATCTAAACAACTACCAATATTCCTTCCATGCGCATCAATGGTTCTTTCAAAGTTAATAATTTCAAGTGATAGAGCCTTGACGGCTTTTAAACACTGCGCACCATTCTCACGCAATAAACGATTATCACGCACCAACGCACCACCTTGACTCGTCCAAAACTGATGACGCTCACTGACATGTAACACTTTATCACGAAGTTCCCGGATATCATGACTTAGCTTTTCAAGAACTCCGTCCACCTCGTTCATCCACTCACGTAAATCAGTTCGGAGTCACGAGCCTGCTCTGCTTTCGGATTTTGTAAACCAGATACTAACACAAACAACTTATCGAATTTCCCTTCCAATCCATCGACATTACTCTACCTTCGTCACCACCATTATTTCGCCCAAACAACAATTCACGCTTATCTAACAAGATTCCCATCAATCTTCATTAGTTTATCACACATCCTTCCCCTTTTATCATTCTAGCACAATCAAGACCTTCCTTTTTTTTTTTTTTTTTTTTATTCTGCCATTATCGACTTCCCCTTGTCCACTTTACGACGTTTGCTAGGTTCTGATTTGGGTACAGACATAGACACGGGTTTTGGTGATGGCGGAGGTGAAGGATAGGGTGATGGTGGGGGAGGAGATATGTTCTTTTTCCTTAGTGATCGACGAGCAGCCATGGGAGGTATGGTCGTTAAGGTTGATGATGTTTTAATGGTGATTTGTTTTCTTGGATTCTTGTTTTTAGAGGGAAACGGTTTATGGTGTTATTTGTGTGGTAAAGGGTGAGGTGTCACGTGGAGTAGGTAGGAGGTAAGTAATATTAGGTAAAACCGTATAGCTTATTTTGATTTTGTCGGTTACGTAAGTTTGGTAACTTGATTGGTACGGGTTTATTATAAATTACGTATTTGAGATACGTAACTATGCTTATATATTTATATATATATTATGAATATAATATTGTGGGCATAAATTATTAATATGTGAATATTATTATTTTGACCTGAGAAATTGGTTGTGTACGTTCGTATAACACGTAGCAAGATATAATCAATATTGAGCATTTAATAAGAAATAACACACATAGGCATGCAGCGGAATATACGGACACAGTCATATAATTCTGTCTTTTTCATAGTCAATCATTGGGTTATTTTCAGCTCTTAAGATCGATTAGGTGCCACCGATTAAACCAATTTCCAATCGTAAAGTCTCAAATCGTTCCCTAGCCAAAGGTTTAGTAAAAATATCCGCCCATTGCTTTTCCGTACTACAAAATTCCAACTTAATGTTTTTCTTTTCTACATGGTCACGTAAAAAGTGATGTCTAATCTCTATGTGTTTTGTTCTCGAGTGCTGAGCCGGGTTTTTAGATATTATAATAGCACTCGTATTATCACATAATATAGGTACACATCCCACGTCAATACCATAATCAAGTAACTGTTGTTTTAACCAAAGTAGTTGGGAACATACCAGTGCGGCTGCAATATATTCTGCTTCTGCGGTTGACAGAGCGACTGAATTTTGTTTCTTGGATGCCCAAGATATAATACATGGTCCAACGAAAGTCGCAAGTCCTGAAGTACTTTTCCTGTCTAAAGAACAACCTGCATAATCCGCATCTGAATATCCTACTAGGTTAAAATTACAGTCCATAGGATACCATAGATATAATTTTGATGTTCCAATTAGGTATCTTAAAATTCTCTTAACTGCAATCATATGTGATTCTTTTGGTGCAGATTGGAATCTCGCACAAACACAGACACTAAACATTATATCTGGACGACTTGCAGTAAGATAAAGAAGTGAGCCAATCATACCTCTATAAGTAGTTTCATCTACTGACTTACCGTCCTCGTCTTTAGTGAGTTTCTTATCTGTTACCATTGGAGTAGGCATAGGATGAGAGGATTCCATTCCGAATTTCTTTATTAGCTCTTTGACGTATTTTTGTTGATGTACTTTTATTCCTTCGTTTGATTGTTGAATTTGAAGTCCAAGGAAGAACTTTAATTCTCCCATCATACTCATCTCGAACTCGGATGTCATCAACTCTGAAAAATATTGGCACAACTTTTTGTTGGTTGAGCCAAATATAATATCGTCGACGTAGATCTGGACAACTAGTAGATCGGTATTTTCATTTTTCAGAAATAGTGTCTTATCTACTGATCCTCTCTTGAATCCGCTTTCCAATAGAAATTTTGATAATCTGTCGTACCATGCTCGAGGGGCCTGTTTCAGCCCATAGAGAGCTTTGTCTAATCTGTACACATGATCCTTGAGTTTGCTGTCAGGAAATCCAGGAGGTTGTTCAACATAGACTTCCTCCTGAAGATATCCGTTAAGGAATGCAGTCTTAACATCCATTTGAAATAATTTCATTCCTTTATGTGCAGCAAAGGCTATGAGCAGGCGAATTGCTTCAAGGCGAGCAACAGGAGCAAAATTTTCGTCATAATCGATCCCTTCCTGTTGGTTGTATCCTTGAACGACCAATCTTGCTTTATTACGAACGATGACTCCAGAGTCATCTAATTTATTTCTGAATACCCATCTTGTTCCAATTACTGATCTATCTTTAGGACGAGGAACAAGATGCCATACTTTATTCCTTTCGAATTGTTGTAGTTCTTCTTGCATGGCGACTATCCAGTCAGGTTCTGCAAGTGCTTCTTTTATATTTGTAGGTTCAATTGTGGAGAGAAAGGAGTAGAAGGAACAGAAGTTGTTTAAGCTTCTTCGAGTTTGAACTCCTTCTGTAAGGCTTCCTATGATATTATCCAGAGGGTGAGAGCCTTTATATCTCCAGTTTCTTGATTGATTGTTTTCATTGCTACTGCTTGACTCGGGATTTTGACTTGTTCCCCCTGAATCCAAACCAGGGTTTGTAGGAGAGTCAGGTATAACTATGCTTTCTTCCCTTTGGTTTTGATTCAAAGTTGTAGCTTCATTAGCTATAACTCTGGGTTCTAAGTCATTGGTTTGAGAGTTATCTACAGTATCATCAACTGTAGTTTCATCTCTCGCACCATTTCCTTCCAAGTCAAGTTCATCATTGTTTCCTTGAATTTCGCCTTCATCGTTATTTTCTATTTCAGGAGGATCTTCCCTTGACAACCTAAAGTCAGGTTCGTCTAGGTTTTCCTCTTCGTCCTGTAAAGACTTGTCGAAAGCATTATTCTCATCAAAGATAACATGTATGCTCTCTTCTATGCATAAAGTACGTTTGTTAAAAACTTTATAGGCTTTACTATGATCAGAATATCCTATGAAAATTGCCTCATCACTTCTAGGGTCAAATTTGCTTAAACGATTTTTACCATTGTTATGAACAAAGCATTTACTCCCAAAACATCTTAGATGAGATATATTAGGTTTACGACCACGTAGAAGTTCATAAGGTGTCTTTTTAAGGATAGGTCTAATCATAGCACGATTATGAATATAGCAAGCTGTACTAATAGCCTCTGCCCAAAAGTTTCTAGGTAGGCCACTACAAAGAAGCATTGTTCTAGCCATGTCTTCTAGGGTTCTGTTCATGCGTTCTACTACTCCGTTTTGTTGTGGTGTTCTAGGTGCAGAGAAGTTATGTCCAACACCGTTGGATTTACAGAATTCTATAAAAGCATGGTTGTCAAACTCAGTTCCATGGTCAGTTCGAATCGTTACTAGATTAGTTTTTAATTTGTTTTGAACAAGTTTCATAAGACTAACAAATTCATCAAATGTTTCGTCTTTAGAGTGAAGAAAGATAGGCCAAACAAATCTAGAATAATCATCAACTAGAACGAAAACATACCTGGAACCGCCTCTGCTTCTTACCTTCATAGGGCCACAGAGATCCATATGTACTAGATCAAGAGCTTGGTTAGTGCTTACTATTCTTTTTGGTTTGAAGGATGATCTGACGTGTTTACATCGTGCACATGTGTCGCACATCTTTTCTTGATCAAATCTGATCTTGGGGAGACCTTCGACCAAGTCCCATCTCTTCAATTTGCTAAGAATAGGAGAACTAATATGCCCAAATCTCTTATGCCAGAGACATGGATCATCTAACGTAACTTTCATACATGAGAGAGAGTCAGTAGGCACGACGTTTAAATCAATCATATAAACATTTTTCTTTCTATGTCCTTCAAGAATAACTTTACTTGTACCTTCCATAATTATACGACAAATATCTGCATGAAAAACAACTTTGTTTCCTTTGTCGCATAATTGGGATATACTAATTAAGTTATGTTTAAGACCACTTACCAGATATACATCGCTAATAGAGTGAGAAACTGAGACGCCTATCTTACCGACACCTATTACCTTTCCGTTTTTGTTGTCACCGAAGGTAACTTTTCCTCCGTCGAATGGTTCTAAGGTAGTGAATAGGTTGGCGTCACCTGTCATGTGTCTGGAGCATCCACTGTCGAGGTACCATAGATTATTCTCTTTAGCGATTATCTGCACAAAATAGTTTTAAAGACAGGACTTAGGTACCCAAGCAAACTTGGGTCCTTTTGAGTTAGTGATAATGAAAACATCTTCCTTTTTAACCCAGACTTGTCTCACTATAGGTCTCTTGTAACTGGGGTAGTTAGGCTTTCTAGTGTGAGTCTTTGGGTTTTGTTTCTTGTAGGTTGTAGGTTTATGTGTTTGAGTGGTTCTACTTTTCTTTTCTGCGTAATTAAAGGACATGTCATAGAACCATCTATGGTCATTATTTCTTTCCTCAACCTTTTCATTACCTTCCTCACTGTCAATAATAGATATGGAATCATTTGGTATATTTCTTTTATGCAGGAGGAATGGTCAACATTGTTATGATCTTTCAAGTCTTGAATGTCTTTATTAAAATTGAACACGATTTGCGCATGTTCCTTTTTAACTTTGGATAAGTTGAATTCTAGATCCATGATTTTTTGCTCGAGGATTTCAACTTCTTCTAGATGAGTTTCATCTACAACAACTGGTGTAGATTTACTCTTTAGAAGTTCATTAGACCTTCTTAGGTCTGAGGTTATAGCTTCATTGGCTATAATCTTAGATTCAAGCTCTTTAATGTTGAGTTTTAATTTTGAGATTACAGCTTCATTGGCTGTAACTTTAGACTCAAGAATTTTCTTCTCAGACATTACTGTTTCCAATTTAACATTTGTATCAATGTTAACCTTGGATTTCAATTTCTTAGCTTTGGCCTTTAGGAGTTGATTTTCCTCAGCAATATCAAGAATCTGTTCTTTCAGCTCGTCTAATTCAAGACTTTGTTCGTGACATTGATCTAGGGTTTGTTCGAAATAATTAATTAAAGCAGACTTAGATAAATTTTTGACTTGACTCTTAAGCTGTAGAAAATTTACCTCTTGGTCTTCATCCTCTGAATCAGATTCTCCGTAGAGGCAAAATTGTGATGAGTCATGATCGTCGGAGATTAGATCCAAGCTTACGTTGCTTAGACACAGGTTAGCAATTTCCTCTTCTTCTGAGTCTTCGTCATCTTCGGAATCTAATTCTCCCCAGCAAGATGCGAGCATAACCTTCTTGAATTCAGTCTTGGTCTTATCTCGTTTGGATTTGTCTTTAATTTTGTCCCAACTTGGACAGTCCTTGATCATATGCCCTTGATCACCACATTTGAAGCACCCTTGCTTGAAAAAGGTTTGCTTAGAGTCATTCTTTTTCTTATCGTTTGCTTTATTATTGGATTTGGTAAATCTCCCTTTGAAGACTGCCTTTTTAAAGCGTCTTGCGAAGAGAACTGTTTCATCTTCCAGTTCAGGTTCGCATTCTCCACTTGTAGAGGCTTGTAGAGCAACGCTTTTACTTTTAGGATGATCATCGTCATCTCTATTTAGCATGATCTCATGAGCCATTAGAGATCCAATGAGTTCTTGATAAGTTAAGGTCGTGAGATCACGAGCTTCTTCAATTGCGGTGACTTTTGGTTGCCACTTTTTGGTTAGGCTTCTAAGGACCTTTCTGACTATGTCCTCAGAATCATATTTCCTACCAAGGTTCCGTAGTTCATTAAGTATGCAAGAGAATCGCGCAGACATGCTATCAATCGATTCATTCTTTTCCATAGTGAAAAGTTCATATCGTTGAATGAGCAAGTCTATGCGATGCTTCTTGACTACGGAAGTACCTTCGTAGGCAAGTTCTAGGCCATCCCATATTTCTTTAGCTGAGTTACAAGAAGAGAAGCGATCGAATTCAGAAGTAATCATACCGTTTTGGAGTAGACTCATGGCTTTTGAATTTTTCTCAGCAATCTTGTAATCAGCTTCCACATAGTCACTTTCTGGTTTCTCATATGTGGTTCCATTTGCAGATGCAACCAATATCTTTTTTGGTCCGGTTTGAATTATTTTCCAGCATTCCCAGTCACATCCTTTGACGTAGTGGGTCATCATGTTCTTCCACAAGCTATAGTTCTTTCCATCGAAGATAGGACACTTAAGGTGTTTTGAATCCATTGGAAATCAATAGAAGGATCAATCTCAAGCTGTAAGGCTTTCAAGAGCACGAGGCTCTGATACCAATTGAAGAGTCTATTGACCTAGATATACTCAAGAAGGGGGGGGGTTGAATTGAGTATGCCAACTTTTTCGATTCTTCTTTGATGTGAGTTGTTGTGACGAAGTAATAGCAAGTAACGAGTAAGAACAATAAAATAAAGGAGACACGATCTTTTGAAGTGGTTCAGTTTCACACTTTGAAACCTACGTCCACTATTCTCGATTAATAAAATTAGTACCTTCTCCGGATTACAATTTTATCAACCCACTCGTGCGACTTTGATGTTAGTCACAACTCAATCTAGATACCGTTAAATATCTAGCTACGACAAGTACCGTTAAATACTTGCTTACAATGAGTACCGCTAAATACTCAAACTATCTTACGTAAATAAGATAAAGTTCTTAATAAATAAATGATGGTCGAATGCTTGAAAATCTTCTTCTATGCTTGTAGTCTTGTATACGAAATTTGACGATGATTGCACGAATATCGAGACGTACGTGAGGTATCGTTCGTTCTTCTTCTTTGAGCGTGAGGCGTGTGATTCGATAGATTAGGCGTGTGATATTGAGAGCTTTATATACTAATTTAGATCTAGGTTAAACCCTAGATAGTTTAGGAATATTACTTTATCTAGAATACTAATTCTAGGTAATATTTAAAACTTAATCTTATATGAATTAGGAAAGGACTCTAATAGAATAATATTAAATTAAGACATAAGATAATATTTCCATAATCCTATTTAATTTAGGAAACATCCTTATACCATAAAATATAGAATCCTACTTTGAATCAAATCCTAATTCTTGTCAATAATATAATAAATTATATTCTTAATCAAATCCTAGTCAATCTTTAAGTAGATTAAATAAACAAGTTTATTTATTTAATTAACCATAAAGATAATATGAAACGTATTAGGGTTCGTACAAAAAGAAACGTGTAGCACGCCTCTCTATGCACGATTCCCAACGTACATAACACGTTCTTCGAGACATATTTCTCGAAGTGCGTTTCTCTAGGAATTGAACTTTGACAATAACGGTTAAAATAAAATCCTTAGCATTTTAGAATTAATATTTACCTCATAAGATAAATAATTTAATTCTTGTTAACTAAAGAATATTTCTATTTTAAAACCGTTTATAAGATTACTAAATTAATATATAATAATATATTAATAGCACGCATAAATCTTTACGCTTTGATTTACTTCACGCAAATCTCATTTCTTCGATAGTTATAGGAATGATCCATAACTTAAAAACTCTTGATATTGTAATGAAGCTTTTATCTTGTAAATCTTCAAAAAGACTTGACACTTGACATGAGCTTGATCATTCTTGCAATCTTCGATTGAATTATACTTTACTAAACTATGATCTTCGCTCTATAATTAACTGTACACTTAACCGCACGATTACACGCATATGCATATAAAATATAATCACCTAGACTTGTCATTATTAAAACATAAAACAATATATTACTTATATAGAATATATTACTCAACAGTTGTCACAAAAGGTGGCTAGGAGAACTCTAGTCACTCCCCACTGATTGTGGCGTACATGTTTTCATGTATGTAGGTACATGCAGGTTGGAGATGGGTTCACGAGAGGGCTAGCGAGTGATGATCCTGCTGTCATCATATGACTTACCTTATATCGCATAGCTAGACTCTTAGACTTTTGTTACATTTGTTTTGGCGCCTGTAGGGATGTTCCATCCCAGGCTGATGTATATATTTGTTTCCGGTACTTAAAACTGTTACTCATCTATTTTGGTTTTATTCCAGTTTCAGTTTCTGTTTCAGTTTAAGACTTCTCGCATGTTGTTTAGTTTACTTTAAAAAGTTTAAATTCCGCTGCATTTTTGGTACTTTTATGTGTTTATATTTCCGCTTCTGCGAGGGGTTTTACAAGCTACCCCTGCGACCACCGACAGTCTGATAGTCAACCGCCGGAGAGGTGAACCAGACCCCCAACCCAGGCCTGTCCCTCACCCTATCACACGACTGGTCTGATCTGAGAACTCTGTCGACAACCGCCCAACCCAAGACACCACCCGAGACCGTTACCAAAACCACCCCCTAACACTAGACTCTTAACCACGGTGGTACCACCGTGTCGACCTCCCCCGAGTCAACGGTGGTACCACTCCCAAACCACCTCTGTACCCGCATAAACACAAACCTGGAACGAACAGAGGAAACGAATACCGCTTTTTTACACCACTTTAGCCGTCTAAACCCACCATGACGACCACCACGACACTCCCCTGACCACGACCAGTCTCACTACTCCCTCACCCACCAAACGCGCGACAAGGGAAAGCACCGAGGACAACTTGTAAACCGTACCTGTACAGACTCGTTTATAAACTGACTGAAAACCCTGTGACAGGCGGCACTAAACGCCTTGCGAGGTGATCCTAGGTGGTCGACAAAGGTACAACTATGGTCAAGACACGACTCCCAATATCATAGATTATAAATATGTAAGAAACAGATGCCATAAACACCATATATACGACTGAATCATTACACAAAACGCGGAAGAACACAGGGAATTGAAAACGTGTTTGAGCATACCTACTTCTGACCAAGATCGACCACCCCTAGACCGCCTTAAGTCCACCGTGATCACCTCTTACCTAATCTCTGATGTGTCGGCTGAAAGTATGTGTGGTGTTTGTATGAGGGTTAGGGTAGACTAGGTTGGGGTTGGTGTTTAAATATGACGACAGATGTACGTATGATAAGGTATTTGCGTTTTTCACTAAGTATGGGCTGATTGAGTAGCACGCATAACGAGGTCCATACTAGTGTGCTAATGGTCTCGAGATCAAACCCCCTTATCAACATAACACAATTTATACCCAATCAACACATATGGAATAGCAAAACCGTTTAACACACCATTGATACAACAATATAACGTAGATAACGTAACTTAATTATTGAGGTATTACAGTGACCTTAGGGAATCAACTGATCACCACCATCATATGACGATAATATCAAACTATTTAAAGTCAATCATTACCGGTAAATGACGACCAGTCGACTTAATAATATATCATCCCTTCCGTATTCAATACATAAATATGTATATGAGATTTTACGATTTTATAATAAATAATAAAATCATGTGATTGCACTATTGTCGAGGACACTTTTCCCAACATCAATGTCCCATGCCATGACAATAATGGCATTCATCATTTGCTTGGGCACCTTTCCGTTGCTTGGAGCCTATAGTTTTCTTCCATTTTTTCTTGAATTCCAAGCCCTTTGATCCAAGAGCCTTCTGGCTTGAACTCTTACTCAAATCGGAATTCTCATCATCCAATGATAATGATCCCATAGACTTAGCAAGAGTGTCTTCCCAAGACACTTTCACACTTTGTCTAGTAAGTGGCAAGGAGGAGGTGACGAAATTAAGAGCTCCATCGGAACCGACTCGGATATGAAGTGTTCTAGTAGTATTGTAATTGTTGTTGGAGCAAACTTTGTCAAAAACTTGGTGAAAAGATTCAATTATGATACGGGTAGTTGCTTTGGATGGATCCATTGTAGAAACTACAAACATGGAGGTAAAGGAAATAAATACTTGTTTTTTATATACTTGCAAAAAAAATATTAAGCAAGATTTAAGACATTTATAAAGTGACCTCTACCCAACTTATATAAATGATTCCGAGATCCAAGTCACTACTAATTTCAGTGGTGGCATACGGACCCCTCTCACTTCCCTTAGCTCAACTTTGTGGATTAACTCTTTAATCGATTCTACACTAGAACTTTCAGTCGAAAGAATTACTCTAATTCTATCTATTAGCCCGGAACACGTGTGGCCTACAGACCTTTCCACTCTTCCGTTGAGCCCAACCCAAATTTCGATGTAATAACACTAATTACCCACTCACCCAACGTAACAAGGTTTGTACCCCGGTGAGCCGAGCCTACTCCCTTATGAAATTGGGATCCATGGTTTCTAATTTCTGGTACGGCCAATGCTCAATTGTTTATTAGCGTGAGGTCTTGTCAATTTATTATCTATCACGTTTTAAGTGAACTAAAGCGGTGAACTCAATAACTAATTGACACGGTCGATTTACTCGATTAAAACAATATGCATGTTTTAGTTATGACGATTTGGCGATGCATGCAAACATATGAAGAAAAGGAAATTCAAAACATAAAATAAAACCCTAGTATGACCTTCCTAATAATAGAAAATCTAATTAACTATTACAAAATCGGTGTAGACCTCGAAATTAAGCAGTGAAGTTGACGTAATTGATTAATTATTCTGTGTAGACCTCGACCTAGATCAGACCCGATTAGAAGAGGCGAGACCTGTTTTGAACATTAAAGTATGCTAATGTGGGTGATCGTGCTAAGTTAGTATTACTTTAGGGTAAATATCAGACCAGACCCGGATATTTATTCAATACCTTTCAGACTGTTTATTTGACAGATCTTGATTTTATCTTTGACCTTAGACTTGACCATGATGAACCAACTATCCTAGATACTTTCCCTTATTGCTATTCACATCTTATTTCGGTTCTGTAGTTCTTTTAGTTTTTTTAGTTATTTTAATTATTTGTTTTAGTTAGGGGTGTAACCGAGTCGATTTGAGTTCGAACACGGGTGGACTTGGAATCGGCTCAGAAACTTGAACTTGAGCTCGGAATCAACTCGGAATTATCCGAGCTTAAAAAATCAAAGCTCTGAATCAGCTCTTATTAGGCTCGAGCTCAACCTGAGCTTTATTCAAGCTCGGTTAAATCTTTTTCTTCTTTACTTTCTTGAACTTGTAAGTCAAAATAAAAATAAATATATTTTAATAAAAATGCAAATATAAAATACTTATCGTATATAGGAAACATATGATTATAAATGTTAAAATAATATTTTGTTAGGAACAAAAAAATTACAAAATGACAAAATAACTAAAAATAATAGATACAACGAGCTTACTCGAACTTCCGATTTCGAGCTCTATTAAGCTCGGAATCGCCTCGGATTTGGTCCACCCCGACTCATAATCGATTCGGAATCAGTTTTGACCAATTTCGAGCCGAGCTTTGACCGAGCTGATTCCGAGGGCTCTACGAGCCGGCTCAGATCATTTACAGCCCTAGCTTTAGTTTAGATAAATCATTACTTCTGCCCATAAGATTGTTACCTTAAGACGAACTAATTAAACAAATAGACATTTCTTACCTCCTTGTGGATACGATCCCGACTTCTCTAGCTATATTTAGTCGGACCAGTTTGTTATCTTTGATTAGGTATACGACTAAACCCGATCATGGATCTAGCGGGAGAAGTCGGGGTATTGGGGTAGTCGGCGAGTCGCCTAGGCACCAAGTAAGATTGGTTCGGGGAATCATGATGAAGAGGCACAAGAACATGTAACTCGGGATGCGGAAGGAGTATAGGACACAAACCCTCCATCTTCCACCAATAGGTCCCCTCCTCATCCCCATCAAACATCCAAGAAATAGTCCTCAACCATGCTAGGTCAAATAGCGGTACCGCTTGGGTCAAAGGTTTATCTCTAGTACTGGGTACGTAGCCAAGAATGTTCTTGGCCATTATCGTCACCAAGGCCCCACAGTCTAATGAGCTCTTGTCCTGGTCCACAAAACTCTCAAGGGCGAGGCAAACCACGGAAATCGCGTTGAACAGAGTTATCCGTTCTCGGTGGGGGTTATAGTAAGCGGTCAAAATGAGTATCTTCGACGAGTTTAACTTGATAGGGTCCATCCTCCCATATAGGAGATGGGTCAAGGCTCGGATGAATATATTTTGAATGGGTGCTCAAGTTCACACGTTTTTATTATTCTATCGTATCTGTATCTACCCCTGTAAAATGCTTGTAAAAGCATTTGGTGTACTTATTCCCACCCTCAACGTCTAGTCTCCCTTCGATCCACCTACTTACCCCTAGAACATCCGCAAACACATCACAAGCTAAGGTATATGTGACATTTCTCAATCTAAAAGTCACCGAATACGCCTCCTTGTCATAAACAAAAGAGCTCAAAAACTCCAAGGTGAGGTTTCGGTAGATCACCTCGCAAAGGTTATACAATCCCTCGAACCCAAGCCCAGTAAATATCCCGTGTACCTCCCTCTCAACCCCCAACGCCTACTACGATTGCCTCGGAAGCTCTTCGACATGCTAAGAAAGGATAACACAAGGAAAAAGGGAGGATAAGAGCAGAGGAACGGAATGCGAATTCAACCGAAACTTCAACAATTTAGATTATTTTTCTTATCTTTAAAACTTACATGATTTCCAACCCAAAATGACCAAACTTGAAGAAATCCAAAGTAACTTTCAAAACTTTTAATTATCACTCCAACTCATACTTAACCTTTTCAAGAATTTGAAATTTTCAACTTGTTAATCCGAATTAATTCGACAAAAGACAAAATTTAATTGTGACCATTATACCAAATTTGTAAAACACTCAAGGTTCGCTTAAAGAAGTGAAACACGCGTTTAAACAACCACACACGAGTTTTGAGATCGATAAGATTTCCAACCAATCGTACACATAATTCACAAATACGACACCCTATGCTCTCTTACATCAAAGTTTAGGTTTAAGTTTCTTTGTCACCGCCCATCAAGAAAGTTCAAATCGTAAGGAAATTGTAAAAAAATCACTTTTGAGTATCAATCTCACAAATAAAACGACTTGAAGGTAAAATTTCCGCTTTTAATCATCAAAGTTCTAATTAATTACAACATCTTCCAGCAAAACATCATCGTAAGCCTTATCTAATAACACTTGTTGAGATTAATGCTCAACCATACCATTAAACTAACTTCATTATTTCTTTTTAATGATGTTAACCCATTTACTTAGTACAAAATCAACACTTTCACTCAAATTTTAAGATGGAATTCAAGTTTTTAAGCCATTTACCGGTTATACTAGCAAAACAAGAGTCTTTTAACCTGTTTGGGTCAAATTTGAAGCACAAAAATCAATATTTCGGCATGACCCGAGTCAAAATACAAAAATCCCGTAAACTTTTTAGACGAAAAAAATTTCTACAACACAACCCACAACAAATCCGGAAGGTTAAGCCTTGTTGGGCAACTACCACCATTAACAAACACTAAAAAGGCTAAAAAATGGCACACAAATGGTGACTTCCGTCACCTTCGAAGACCTCGAAAATTTTCAACTCAAAACTCAATTTATAGCAACAATAATGTTATACAAAGCTTAAGAACACTACTGACATGCAAAAACGCAAGAAAAATCAACAAATTCCATCCACAAAAAAGTAGATCAAGAAACTTTGAAATGAAAAAAAACGGATAGAAAACACTTAAGTTGTTGACAAAAGAAGGATTAAGACGGAAATAAGTCGATGAAAGCTCAAATAAATCGAAGATTTAACAACAATGAAGTTTTTAAGATGAAGTTTGGTGAGGTTTTGAAGAGTTTTGAAGGAGAAATGAAGAAAGAAGAAGAAGAAAGGTTTATTAAACTCATGACTGATTTTTCCAGTCCACTCGGTCAAGGGGGTTTTCCACTCGATCGAGTGACTTTCATTGGCATTCTAGAACGGTTTACTCGATCGAGTGGATCCCCCTCTCAGTCGAGTGAACCAAACACTTAGTCAAGTGCTCTCCTGCACTCGGTCGAGTTTTACCTGCAGTGACACACAATTCGCCTGAGATTCCATCAATGCTTGGGGCATGTCCCGTGTTAGTCCACACGGTGTTTAACGCCGCCTATCACATTACTCTAAGCATCACACACGCATACGCTATAACAACCGCTACTAATATTTCCTCAACCGAATCCTAATAATCATACTTACGCGCATACACATTCATGCCACGCACAACACTTCCACATCCGGGGTTGTTAACACCCTTCCAATAACCACACTAACACATCCTAACATATTAACACGACACTCACCATACACATTCACATAGCGTTCCCATAACTGTTATCGTCCACGTGGTGGCCAACCGACACCATAAGCTCTAATTTTTATATGAGGGTGTCCACTCATCCAAAACCGAACTCCTATAATAGTCAAGACGAGTTTATTTTATTAGACACCCATAAATTCATTTTGGTTCATTTGTTAAGGTTCCAAAATCTTCACCATGATACCACTTTGCAACACCCTAATTATCCTGCTAAGATAATCAAGGTATTACCATCTCGGTTACCCGAGGGAGTAGATTCGAAGATACAATTAAGAACGCGTTTAATATAAATAATGTTTTAATGTTATACAACTCGATGAATAAATAAAAATACAACTCAATACTAGCTACCATGATAGCTACCGTACACAATTCGTGATCATCAAGCTTGTCCAAAACCCGCACGTAACCCAAGACAACCTGACAAAACCTGCTCCCCATATGATCGAAATATCATATGGATCAACACCCGCCACCCCGAAAATGGGTGACAAATAAACTACACCAAATACGTCAGTTTCAATATAATAAATATATAATCAAACAACGAGAATAATTGAAAACGCAATACGATAAGACTAATGCATGCCTTACGATAATCACCATATTACTTATCGTCCAGTATCGGGACGCACTCAGCCGTACCCATCACCACAACACAACACGAGTACCGGGACACACCCAGAAGTACCTACAACACATGGTGCCAGGGACGCACCCACGACACCAGGCCCGAAAGCTACTCATGGTCCCCTACTAGACATCATATCTTACTTTACGTGTCCCTTCAAACTCGAGCACTTGGAGTGGGAAGCTCCAAAAGGTAACTCAAGCGGAAGACGGTCTCCCAACCGTCTTCCGTCTCCTCAACCTCCATCTAAACACCGTCACAAAAACCGATAACACAACAACACAATAATTATAATAACGCACAATAACCAATATCATTACTTGTACGATATGACAACCAATTACACGAATTATGCTTATTCACAATTCCCGTCTCTTATACAGTTCATACTTATTAATTTATTTGTCGTTATCATCATTAACCACATTCATTAAGTACTTAGCCATATCGTCAAACATGCTATAACCCTAAACTAATTATGTGAAACAACAAATGACAAATACATCAAACACAACACATACAGTATCGAAACCGATTAGGATTAACCTACCTCAAAGCATATCCGTAAGCTCACACCGTTCCGACAAGAATCCGTCTCGTAAGACCGTTGCATCCAAACATATACACAATATACCGTCACTATACTTTGTATACACTAAAATAATCCATAATCGCTTATTAAGTTTCACTAGTTACTTATCTAAACTAACACAACCATTAATTAAGCCTTCGTCACAAAACCCCAAAATTCTAGGATTTGTTAAGACAGAATTAAAAGATGTAAAAACGACTTACCAAGGTAGATCAGGTAAAAAGGAAGATATTCTGCCCTAATTCCAAGTTTGAATCCTCTTAACATGGATTTGGGAGGGTTTTTAGAGAGAAGGAGAAGTTTAGAGAGAAGGAGAGTTGGATTGGAAATGAAGGAGATGAAGGGGAAGGGGTTCTTTAAACCCGCATTTTGCTCAGATCCACTCGACCGAATGAGTCGCTCACTCGGTGGAGTGGTCAACGCTTGATGGGTCCCACGAATTTCCCGTCAACGGGGTCTCACTCGGTTTGTCACTCGATCGAGTGACTCACTCGGTCTCCCCAAAACCACTCGTTTAGTCACTGAAGTCTCACAAACGGTCAACCATTAACTTTCCTAACCTATGTGGGCCCTGATACGGTTCCTAAGGCATCCTAATTGGATCCCACAAATATGGATATTATAATAGATATGGTTGCCGAAGCAACAGAGGATAACCACAAGCCGGAGAGCGATATAGGCATGGACGAAACAACAAGGCGACTATTCGTCGACGACATACTAGAATGATAAATGATGGGAGGAAGGTAGAATAATTTATTTACTAAACTATTATACGAGACTTAGGGACGTTTAAAGGCTATAAATGTTGTTGAGGTAAGGCGATGAGGGTCATGGTTTGGTTTGATATACCTAGGCGATGAGTGATTATGTTGTCTTGATTTCTTCCTCTTTTGATTGGCATTATGACTCGATTTGAGTCGGTTTTAGCCCTTTTTTATATGCATTTTATACCCAATTTCGTATTTTATGAGTATATGTCTCGTTTTGTAGGATTCAGGACAGAGTTGATGAAACAAGATAAAAAAGGGGCGATTTGGAAGAGGCAAGCAAAAGAGAAGGAAATGAAGCTTTGATGGGATTCCCACCCGGCCCCCAGATCGGCAGCCGGATGGATGACTAGAAGCACATATGTCTTGAAGAGTTTGAAGAAATATGAACAAGATATATTCCCAGTCGACGGACCGGTGGCACGGCAGCCGGTCGACCGGCTGGGGAACACCCTCAACACTTAGAATCTTTTGAAGAAAGCAAGGGGCAATAACTACAGGTGTATAAACATTGTGAAAATATTGTGAAAATTTTAAAAAAGAAGGGTTCACAGCTGGTAAACCGGCAGCCAACCCACCGCCTATGAACAAATGCATTGAAGTTACTTGGTGATGAAAACAAGGTAGATGTAATATGAGTTGGGCAGCCGACAGCCGGCTTGGTACCCTCGACGTATCTGAATGCATTTTTTACAAAATTAAAAAAATACTTGAACTGGACACCCCCAATCCGGGTTATGCACCGGTTTTCAACCTGAATTAAATTGTGAACCCTCATTCTCATCCTCATTTTTCGTAACTCTTTCTCTCTCAAAAATCAAACCTCCACATTTTCTCTCCAGATATCACTCTATCAATCTCATATTACACATCCTAATTTATCCAACCCCTTTTGCTTGTCTCTTTCATCTCTTCTATCTCATAAAATGCCCCCCCAAAAGGATCAGAGCGGCTTTGGAAGCAGAGCTTGCGGCTAGACTCGAGAGGGTTAGATCCGGGGTCGTAGCGGAAGAAGACTTTTCGGACATCGTTTGGGTAGACGATCCACCGTGGTAAGTTTCAATCTTCAAAAGTCGTCCCCTTCCCCCACTCCCTATTCATTTTTAGTCAATCTATGATAACCTTAGGCTTGGATAATTTGACTAGGGAACTATTTAAAGGATTAAGCATGGGTAATTTCTGTGATATGCACCGGAAAACCAAGTTGAGACTCACATGAGAGTTTTTATCAAGTTTCTCCCTCGAGAAAAATAAAAACGCGGGTGATACGTGTCTATTTTATGATGTTTTACATCTATTTTTACACGTATTTGGTTGCTCATTTACTATGTTTTAGCCTTTATTTCCCACAAATTGTGTACTTTCGTATTTTTATGCACTTTTGCAGATTTATGCGGAAAAGAGACGATTTAGCACCAAATTCGTATCCTCAAGTCTTTAGCTTAAATTAAGGAATAAATGGAAAGTCAACTGGAGTCAAAATCAAGTACCAAGAGTCAAAACAGAAGAAATCCGAAGATTTCCGTACAGAAGCGGTCGACCGACCAGCTAAACGGGTCGGCCGACCAGGCCCGATTTTCATAAAGTCCAATTTTCATGAAAGGGTCGGAAATAAGAGAAGCCCAGCAAGAAGAGGTCGACCGACCAGTTATACGGGTCGGCCGACCAGATTAAAGCCCATGCGATTTCTTTTCTTTTTCGGAAATAAAGTAGAGTTTTAGCTTTTAGGAAACTCTTAATTTTTACCCTATATAAACAAATCTTGTGATTAGGGTTAGACATGCTTTTTCATATTTATGTTTGATATCTATTATCAATCCTTAGTATCTTTTATTCAATCTTCTACCATCTAGTTCATCTTTTATCATTATTCAAGAATTCTCAAGCATTCAATAAAGTTTATTCAGTTCTGCCTTAATTCCAATTGTGGTAATTCTTCTTTGATCTAGTTTCATTATTGTTCTTATTGCTTTTATTACAATTGTTAAGTTAGAATCCCAAGCTTTATTTGAATCTTGCATGCTTAGATTATTTACTATGTTTTTCATGTTTATTCCCAATTTTGTATTCGTCTTAACAATTATGAGTAACTAATTTTCATATGTTAGGATGTAGGGAATAATATGCATAGGTAAATAAAATCCGAAAACCCGACCTGTAGCAGGACCACGGTCGGCCGACTGGAATAGTCGGTCGGTCGACCGAGGCCGTGGTCGGCCGACTGGAGTAGCCGGTCGGTCGACCACTCGCGTCTGTTTTCTTATTTCGTCTTTTCTTATAAATTATAATATCCTGCAATGAGACCAATAGGAGACTTGTAGGATGTTAGTAATGACCTACCCAAGATTGAAAGATACGGGAAGGGCATTGGTTTACACTTTAAGACGGATAGGTTACTCAAGGCTGAAAGGTATGTAACCTGGGATTTAGGAATCACCCTTATTGTTGACACCCAATAATTGTGAGACCTAGGAACTAATAGCATAGGCCGAAAGGAGCTATTAGGTAGCATAGACTTAAAAAGATATGTTACGCCCCCTTACGCGACTGCAATACATGTTGACCTTAGGATTTATTTTACCTTAGCTATTTATTACCCAAACATCCTAGCATCCTCTTTTATTATATTTTACTCTCATCTTTTAATTCTTGTTTTATTTTAATCGTTGCTTTAGATATAGTAATCAACCAATCAACCCCCAATTTTGTTACCTTTAAACATTAACATTAAAACAATAAACATTCCCCACCTCCTTGTGGTTCGACCCTGACTTTCACTATCTAATTGTTTAAGTTAGGAATATAAATTTATCTTTGGTACCCTCAACGACGGGCATCAAATTTTGGCGCCGTTGCCGGGGAGGTGACGCCAGTGTTTATTGTTTTTTGTTTTTGTTTCTCTTTGTTTAAGGAACTTTTTGTTCCTTAAACCTTCTCACCTTTTTCTTGTAGTTTCCTCTTATGCGCAGGTCAGTTCAAGGAGAACTCCTACCACTTGATCTCGAAATTGAGAGGACTCTTAGGGAAAGAAGAAAGCAACTTCTAGCAAATCAGGAAGGAGGTTCACCATCTTCCTTATTTCAAGAAGACCTTTTCGAGTTACCACCATCTTCACCAAAAACACCACCTTCGCAACCAAATTCACCCATCAATCCGCTCTCACCAAAAACACCACCTTTTACCCACTTTCCAGTTTTTCCTAAAGAAGAAGATAATATGGCAGAAGAAGCTACTATTGCCAGTCACTCTATGCCTCAGGCAAAGGACCTATACAAAGGGTTCACTTTACCTGCAGGTACTGGGAAGCCATTCGAGGCCAAGCCTGCCTATATTACTATGGTTGAAAGAAACCAATTTGGAGGCTCGGCCAATGAGGATGCTGCTAAGCATATTGAAATCTTCACAGATTACATATGTTCTATAGCACCCCCAGAAGGAGTGACGCAGGACCAGATTAAACAGACCATGTTTATCTTCTCCCTTAGGGACTCTGCGAGAGAATGGTACAGAGACCTTGACCGCACTGCTGCGGGAGTTACAGATTGGAACACCTTAGCCCTAGCTTTCTACAGAAAATATTACTCTGCATCAAAGACAAATGCTTTAAGAGCGCAGATCACTAATTTCAAGCAAGGTCCCAATGAAGACTTTAGCGAGGCGTGGGACAGGTTCAAGAGACTTGTTCGATCCATACCACATCACGGATTCGAACAATGGTTTCTTTGCAACCAGTTCTACAATGGCCTCTATGATGACAACAGGGCCTACTTAGATGCTGCAGCTAATGGAAGATTCCAGGATAATTCAGGAGAGACTAAGGGTCTCAAGTTAATAGAAGATGTTGCTGTGCACCGTGCTGAGCATGGTACTTCCAGAGGAAATCAGAGAAAATCTGAGTACAACCTGTCAGCAATTGAGGCCTTAACGGCCAAGTTGGAAAAATTTGAGGCTGCAGGAAAGCTCGATCTTGGGAGTGGAAGCAAGGGAGGAATATACCAGGTGAACGCCGTTCAGGACGGACCCTTTGCTTGTGAAAGGTGCGGTGGAGAAGGGCATGTGTCAAAGTTCTGTACTTCATCTAATGAAACATGTGCCGCTTTTCAGCATTACCGTGGGAACAATTTCTATGATCCAAATAATAATAATGTCCATCCCAACTTAAGGTGGACAAGCCAGAATGTTCAAAACCCACAGCACATGCAACCTCAGCAAAATTCCACATATGTACCCCCACATAAACAGAATTTCCAAAGACCACCTTTCAACCCTCAACCACCTTCCAATCCACCACCCAACACAGACGCTCTTATCCAAAATCTTATTGGGTTGGTTCAGAAGGAGTCGCAGGCTAGAGAGGCAGGGATGAAGATGTTGGAGTCCCAAATTGCTCAGATCGCGAGCAAGAATGACACTAGGGCTCCGGGTCAACTTCCGACCAAACCAGACCAGAAGAAGGAGACTCTAAACGTCGTAACCCTGCGAAGTGGAGCTAAAGTGGGGGCTGAGAAAGAAAAAACAGCGAGTAACAGTAAAGTCGGTCGACCGACCGAGGAATCTGGTCGACCGACCGCGGAGCAGGATCCGAAAATATCAGCTGAGCAGGAGACTGGTCGACCGACCGAGGACACTGGTCGACCGACCACCGAAGCAGAATCTGAAGTCCCCTTTCGTCCAGAATTGCCGAATAACTTACGGGATTTTCTTTTCAGGGGTGACAAGACCCCCAGATTTTTAAAAAGGGCTGCAAATACCGAATCCTCAGCTGCTCCCTTCCCAGAAAGACTCGTGCCTTCAAAGGATCAGGTATCTTTTGACAAATTTAAAGATGTAATTCGTTCATTAAATGTTCAAGTTCCATTTTTAGAATTAGTTCAACAAGTTCCTTCTTATCTTAAATTCATGAGACAGCTTTTGTCAAGGAAGAGGTCTCTAGAAAAGGTTGAGTCGGTGGCTCTCACTGAAGAGTCATCTAGCTTTTTAACACATGTCATTGCCCCTCATAAATTAGAAGACCCTGGAAGTTTTTCTGTCCCCTGTAATATAGGAACCTTCCCAGTTAAAAAGGCTTTATGCGATTTAGGTGCTAGTATAAGTGTCATGCCCTTAAGCGTTGCCTTAAAACTAGGAATGACCGAATTTGCAGTGACCAGTATGACGGTCCAGATGGCTGATCGCACATCAATGGAACCTGTAGGGGTGTTAGAAAACATCCCTGTGCGTATTGACAGGTTTTTCTTCCCAGTAGACTTTGTTGTTTTGGACATCCCAGAGGATGCCCATATACCCATAATTCTAGGAAGACCCTTTCTCCACACTGCAGGTGCCATTATAGATGTAGGCACTGGAACTCTAACCTTCAAAGTAGGCAAACATTCTATTATCTATGGCCTATCTTATAGGAAGAAGGATGCTATGACCCCCATCACATGTAATGCTATCACTTCTGAGAAGAAGTATGAGGTCATCACCACTTCTCCACCTTTAGTACCTGTTCCTGTATCTGTTTTTACACCTCCGCCCCAGATTGGGAGCAGTAGGGAGGACACTTTTGCTATGACTATTGCAGGGATTGGTTTGGGGAAACCCAAGGAGAAGGAAGTCATCATCCAGAGAGGAGGAATGGGATGCCTGAGCTATGAAGAGGATGAGGATCCAGACGTCGTGGATCGAGAGGAGAAAAAGAAGAGGAGGCAGGCTCAAGAAGAGAGACCGTCGCATATGCTTTGCGATGGAGGAAAGAAGATGTGTTTTGCCACTGAAACAAAAACTGTGGAGACTACGGCGTGCCGTCAGAAGCCGTGGTCGGATATCTTCCGCATCTTTAGCGGATAGTTGTTTTTAAATGGCAGTTTTAAGACAATTTATTTTATGTTGTGTGAAACTTTTTAGTTCGGTTAGCTAGTAGTTAAGACTTTTAGAATCGTTTTGGCATCTCGCGCATTGTTGGGCGCGCTTATTTTCTTGTTTTTTCAGGATTTACGAGAAAAAAAAACGAAGACCTCCAGGACGCAGATGGTCGACCGACCAGAATCATCAGTCGGTCGACCAGAGGCGCTGTATCGCAGAATTTTCCGCTGTTCGCAGGAGGTCGATCGACCAGAAACACCGGTCGGTCGACCTACTGTCCGCTGCAGTCTTTCGTTTCTCCTCCTTGGAACTCGTGAAATCAAATTGGATACTTGAGTGGCACTGCTAGCCACCAAAACCTCCCAGCTTACGCTGGTTTGGGGAGGTTTTTCTCTTACATCTTTTAACCCAGTGAGTTCTTTCCAGTTTTTCCTTAGTTTTTATTCTCTTTGCATCTTTCTTTTATTTTTCTGAAACCTTTACTTAGGCTGATGCACAATGGGGACATTGTGCGGGTTGGTTTGGGGAATGGTTTCGTGTTACATGCATTGCATTTTGTCACACGTTTATTGCATTTCTGTCTTGCATTGTTCTTTTTCTTTATTTTCCTTATATATACAAAAATCCAAAAAAATTAAAAAATTCAAAAATTCCAAAAAATGCACGTTTATTTTAGCATATAGGTCGAGTCGGAACGATAGTATTTCAAGGATGATTTTGCTTTCTTACATGTTTATGCCTTTATCTTGCCTTGTCAACTTGTTTTAGTATGAAAGTCTTTTGCATATCTACGAGTTTTTGTCAACTTGCATATCTTGAGACTTGACTTATACCTTGGCAACCTACTATACATTCTAAGGTTCAGAGCTTATTTCCTGGTTTCATTATTAAACCGGTTGTCTAGGATGTGAGTAGTACTCCCCTTGGAACATGTTACATCAATATGCATAAACATGAGCTTGAATTGCTATATACTTGTTTTACTATCTCGTTTTGTGAGTCTTGATACGTGCATTTGGGATCCCTTTTCTCATATTTACCCATAAGCCTTACATAGCCAGAATTACCTTTTTATTCCCCCAAAACTACATCCCATACTTAGCCTACCCTTCCAAGCTAGTATTTGTGGTCTTTGGTTTGATTTTTTTGAGGCATCTTGGTTTGTATGCTATTATGAGCAAAAAGAGAAAAGAAAGAAATAAAGCAAGAAAAGAAAAAGAACAGAAAATTCAAAGAAAGAAAGAAAAGAAAAACGAAAAAAAAATCCGAAAAATACGGAAGTCGGTCGACCGACCACATATACAGGTCGACCGACCACCTGGCAGAATCAGATTCAAATTTTCGTTCCAAAAAAAATCCTTTTCTTTTATATGTTATCACTCCCGTACTTCATTCAAAAATATTTGGGAGTCCTTTCTTATATTTAATGTGAGAGTTGTGTTACAAAAGAGCACTTTCTTAATATCAAAAGTTGTGAAGTTTGTTGTTGGAAATCAGTTTTACTAGCTTGGCTACTAACCTCACATATCCAAAAACATCTTAACCACTTTTTACCTTTTACCTCACATATCTTTCATTACCTCAATTGCATGTATCCAAGTCACTTAATGAGTTTGTTACACAAAGTTGTAGAATTCTTGTTCATGTTAGATTGCAGGCATGTTTCCATGGGTCGCAGTTAGGTGAGTGTCTCTACAAAATTACTTCTTTCTATCTTTTACATATACTCACCCTTTGCTTCATGAGTGTCTCGAGCGTAACGCGAGAGTCCATGGTATAAGTCTCTATAGTCTGTATGTTTTCAAGTTTGACGACCCTATAACTCGTTTGCATGATTTGAATATTATCTCATTTTGTTCCTGGCATTGGTTTAGGCTTACATGTAAATTTCGCTCTGAGATTGAAATCGTTCCATTAGTTAAGATCGAGTCTATTTCTTGCTTGAGGGCAAGCAAGGGTTTGGTTTGGGGAATTTGATACGTGTCTATTTTATGATGTTTTACATCTATTTTTACACGTATTTGGTTGCTCATTTACTATGTTTTAGCCTTTATTTCCCACAAATTGTGTACTTTCGTATTTTTATGCACTTTTGCAGATTTATGCGGAAAAGAGACGATTTAGCACCAAATTCGTATCCTCAAGTCTTTAGCTTAAATTAAGGAATAAATGGAAAGTCAACTGGAGTCAAAATCAAGTACCAAGAGTCAAAACAGAAGAAATCCGAAGATTTCCGTACAGAAGCGGTCGACCGACCAGCTAAACGGGTCGGCCGACCAGGCCCGATTTTCATAAAGTCCAATTTTCATGAAAGGGTCGGAAATAAGAGAAGCCCAGCAAGAAGAGGTCGACCGACCAGTTATACGGGTCGGCCGACCAGATTAAAGCCCATGCGATTTCTTTTCTTTTTCGGAAATAAAGTAGAGTTTTAGCTTTTAGGAAACTCTTAATTTTTACCCTATATAAACAAATCTTGTGATTAGGGTTAGACATGCTTTTTCATATTTATGTTTGATATCTATTATCAATCCTTAGTATCTTTTATTCAATCTTCTACCATCTAGTTCATCTTTTATCATTATTCAAGAATTCTCAAGCATTCAATAAAGTTTATTCAGTTCTGCCTTAATTCCAATTGTGGTAATTCTTCTTTGATCTAGTTTCATTATTGTTCTTATTGCTTTTATTACAATTGTTAAGTTAGAATCCCAAGCTTTATTTGAATCTTGCATGCTTAGATTATTTACTATGTTTTTCATGTTTATTCCCAATTTTGTATTCGTCTTAACAATTATGAGTAACTAATTTTCATATGTTAGGATGTAGGGAATAATATGCATAGGTAAATAAAATCCGAAAACCCGACCTGTAGCAGGACCACGGTCGGCCGACTGGAATAGTCGGTCGGTCGACCGAGGCCGTGGTCGGCCGACTGGAGTAGCCGGTCGGTCGACCACTCGCGTCTGTTTTCTTATTTCGTCTTTTCTTATAAATTATAATATCCTGCAATGAGACCAATAGGAGACTTGTAGGATGTTAGTAATGACCTACCCAAGATTGAAAGATACGGGAAGGGCATTGGTTTACACTTTAAGACGGATAGGTTACTCAAGGCTGAAAGGTATGTAACCTGGGATTTAGGAATCACCCTTATTGTTGACACCCAATAATTGTGAGACCTAGGAACTAATAGCATAGGCCGAAAGGAGCTATTAGGTAGCATAGACTTAAAAAGATATGTTACGCCCCCTTACGCGACTGCAATACATGTTGACCTTAGGATTTATTTTACCTTAGCTATTTATTACCCAAACATCCTAGCATCCTCTTTTATTATATTTTACTCTCATCTTTTAATTCTTGTTTTATTTTAATCTTTGCTTTAGATATAGTAATCAACCAATCAACCCCCAATTTTGTTACCTTTAAACATTAACATTAAAACAATAAACATTCCCCACCTCCTTGTGGTTCGACCCTGACTTTCACTATCTAATTGTTTAAGTTAGGAATATAAATTTATCTTTGGTACCCTCAACGACGGGCATCAGCGGGTATGGTGAGGGAGGTCAATTTTCGTCTCATGAACAATAGTTTTAACCTCCCATTAGAGAAATTTTGCAAATTTTTTGGTTTAAAATAAATATATATAAGACCTACAAATCCTCGGAGGGGTTTGATCATGAGTGGGTTTGGAAGCTTTTTTGGGTTTATATGACCAATGAGAGGTGAAGCGACACACAAATATGCTCTATAATGAGCCCATACACATTTGGCATCGGTTTATGAGGTGTACCATCTTTGGGCGGGAAGAATGCCACACCTTCTGAACCGATGAGCTCGAGATTTTGGGCTCTTATTTTGTGAAAAATCCCACAAAATAAGACATCAACATGGCCACCACCTCGCCTCCATCTTCAAAAGCTTTCAAATAACCCATTCAAGATAGTGCGTCACCTCAACGTGTTACAATTGAGATATGTGACTTGGGGGAGTCTTATTTGACCAAAGACTACCTTGTGACCAAGCTTGATTGGGCTAAGAGGAGACCCAAGGCCGACCTCGACTATTGGCAAATAAGAGGAAAGAACTCAATTCCCCTCCCAAATACCGATCGTATGGGGGTGCGTCTTAAAAAAGAGCACTATCTCCTTACCGTGGAGCAACCGAGTGACCAATCCCCTCCCTCCCCTATGAGAACCTATGGAAAGGATCACCAAGGCCTCACAAACTCTAGCTTGTCTTTCCAAGAACCACCACCTCCTCCTCCACCTCGTCAACCTTTTACCCAATACATATTTAGGGAATCATCTTCTAGCCAACCATCATACCCTCTTGTTGACCCCACTTTAGTCAAATTTATGGTCGACAGGACTCTGAAAACCCAAACGGCGGTGAATGTGAGGGAAATTCTAGGGAAGAACTTTGACACGATTTACTATGATCAAGCGATGGGCACCTATCCTTTCTACAACGACATGTGTAGACGGGGTATCCTGGAGGCGACATCTCATCATCCATCCTACTTTCTTTGGCCGGATGGAGGATACCAAAGCCATGATGATATTAGGGTGTATGGTGACTTCAACCTTCGACACAACTATTATGCCAACACTTATATGGCACAAAACCTGGTGACCGATGATGCCCACGATTCAGAGCAAAATGCTAGGTCGATTAATCAGAACATCAACCTCTATGGTAGCGGGAGTGGAGGTGGCAATGTGGAGGGACTTATGAAAACCGACCATGATGAAGAAGAAGAGGCCAATGTGGAAGATCCTACCCATATGTCAATCAACGACATTTTGGGTGGTGAAACTCAAGTTAAGGGGTGACATCGTCCCAAGGGACATTGGCGAGACCTTTTATCGCTCCCTTGCAATCCAAAATTACAAGTATGATCCCTTAATCCAAACACTTTTATTGCATATTAGATTAGTTTTGCATTTAGTTTAGTTGTGTATATATATATATATATATATATATATATATATATATATATATATATATATATATATATATATATATATATATATATATATATATATATATATATATATATTATAATAATAATAATAAAACAGAAACCACAACACTCTTTTTTTTCCCTCCTACTTGCTCACTTGCCTACCATATCTCTCCACCAACTCTAATTATTTCCCTAATAAAGTTAACAAATCTTCAACCTTCCATAAAAATAAATAAAAGATATTCTTCAACCCAAAAAAAGATTATCTTTCTTCAAATCGTGTCTCATCTTTTCCTCAACGCTGATTACAAAATTCCCCGACCCTTTTCAGGAGTTCTCTACTAAACATTTATAATTTATATGCTAAGAAAATTTAGAATCTATCTGTATATCTATATCAAGTAATAAAACAACCACCACCACATTTTTTTTTCCGTCCAAACTACTAATACATCATTTCCATTGAAAATTAATGATTCCTAAGATAACTCCAAAATTATAGCACTTTATCAAAGAAAAATCTAAATTCATTTCTTCATCCTCAAAAATTGTATATTCTCAATGGTTTTTTAGGCAATTAAATCGGCACTTTTTCCGTCTTCATATGATATATCCATTTTATTAAAATACTACACTCATATATATTCAACAAATGAGTAAATCCCATAAAAACAGATGAAGTACTAATTTGTACCTCGCGACTTTAAATTGTTTGACGATTTAAATGTGACACAAAAACTTTAGAGAGACCGTATCTTAATAGTTCTATTGAGAGACCTCTGAAAGGGAGGGATCGGAGCTATTTAATTTCTATTTTCAATGTTATGTCTGCTACTAACTTAGTGGAAGACGGTCTTCCAAAGACATGTGAACTATCTAATAACCTTACAGAGTTAAATTTACGTTGTGGTGAGAAAAATAATTAAATGATAAACCTGCGACGGAAATTATGTTTATTGTAGCATATAAATGAAATTATTTTTATTAGCAATATCGTCTATAGAATAAACATAGTTTTAGAATCTCATATAAATATTTTGTACTTTCGACCAAAGTTAGAATACGGGTTAAAACATTCTTAACGCCTTTTTTTACCATAGTCATTAGAATAAAAATATATCGCCTCCTATTTTCAATAATTCTCCAATTCCTTTTCGTCTATTCACAATACTCTACATATTTCCTTTTTTGTAAAGTTTTATACTTATTTTAATTACCCCATCCAATAACAAAACTCCATCACTTTGCCACACAACAATACTTATTTTAATCACTTCACCCACAATAATACCCACAATACCTTTAATCTCTTCAATTACCTTAAATTCGTGTGTCATCCTTAAATAGGGAGGGTTATTCGGAATATGTGGGAGTATTTTTTTAGTTAAATCAAATTTGATACTACTATTTTAATCATACTACGTATTCATTACTGATTGAAATCATAGTTCTCACATTGAACAATTGTAAAATAAAAATATATTTTATTAAATTTTTTTATCATGTTTGTTAATTAGAAATCACAACTTAATATTAGTTACAATATCATTTATTATACAATTTTTTATACAAAGAAGTTAAATAATTTCATAAAATTATTATCTAAAATAATATTAATTAATGTTTTCGTAATATTTGACATTTTTTTAATATAAACTTATTTTCAATTTCTTAGGTTTAACCTTGAAATAACGAGCCATTAAGAGAAGTATATCTCTCGGATTGCATGTCATAATTAACAAAACTTGAGTGTAAAATGGATCAAATATTCAGGATTAAGGTTGGGTCGGACTAAAATTTAACATCTTTAATTGTAATGCATGAGTATTGCATATGAAACGGGTTACAAAAATCATCATAACTCTGGTTTTGTTATCTTAAGAAACTTTCTTAGTGTAATTATCCGTCAAAATCATTGAGTAAACATATGATAAAGTTGGATTCAAAATAATCGACAAAAATACTTAAGTTATTTTCTAAAGTAAGGAGTTTAAAGTGGGTGGAAAAAATATTAACTTTGCTATTAATTATAAGCCAATTTTAAACGATTTTATATATACCCGTGCAACTTTGCACGGGTTTTAAACTAGTTTATATTATATATATATATATATATATATATATATATATATATATATATATATATATATATATATATATATATAGAGAGAGTTGGGATCACATGAGTCCACCCTAAATATTTGAGTTCATGAGTCTAACAATGATATCATAAGTTATATAAAAAAGTATCACGTTTTTTCAATATCAATTTTTTTTTCCTTTTTTTGTTTTCTCTTTTTCAATATCACTGTTTTTTTTCCTTTTCTTTTAAAATGACATTTTCTTTATTAAAAAAATTCCCTTTTTCAGTATGCATTTTTTTTTAAAACAAACACGTTTTTAGGCGTTTTTTCTCGAATTTTTTTTTCATTACAATATCACAAGTTACTCAATACAATATCACCGGTTCTTCAAAATAATATCACCAAAAAAAATTCGAGAAAAAAAATTTCCGGAAAAAAATTTCGAGAGAAAATTGAAAAAAAAATTTGGAAAAATATTTCCGGGAGAAAAAGTTCTTGAAAAAATTTCGTGATATTGTTTAATATAGTGCGTGATATTGTTTATCAAAAGGCGTTTTTTCTCGAAATTTTTTTCGATTTTTTTTCATTACAATATCACAAGTTACTCAATACAATATCACCGGTTCTTCATAATAATATCACAAAAAAAAAATTCGAGAAAAAAATATTTCGAAAAAAAAATTCGAGAGAAAAAATTGAAAAAAAAATTCGAAAAAAATATTTGCGGGAAAAAAAGTTATTGAAAAAATTTCGTGATATTGTTTAATATAGTGCGTGATATTGTTTAACAAAAGGCGTTTTTTCTCGAAAAATTTTTTCAATTTTTTTTCACTACAATATCACAAGTTACTCAATACAATATCACCGATTCTTCAAAATAATATCATAAAAACAAAATTCTGAAAAAAAAAATCGAGAAAAAAAATTGAAGAAAAAAATGTTGAAAAAAAAATGTTGAAAAAAAAGATTTAAAAAAAAATTTCCGTGAAAAAAAAGTTCTTGAAAAAATTTCGTGATATTGTTTAATATAGTGCGTGATATTGTTTAACAAAAGGCGTTTTTTCTCGAAATTTTTTTCGATTTTTTTTTCATTACAATATCACAAGTTACTCAATACAATATCACCGGTTCTTCAAAATAATATCACAAAAAAAAATTGAAGAAAAAACGAGAAAAAAAATATTTCGGAAAATAAATTCGATAAAAAAACTTGAACAAAAAAATTTTGGGAATAAAATTTCTGAAAAAAATTTCGCGATATTGTTTTATATAGTGCGTGATATTGTTTCCTGTGATATTGTATTGAAAAGGTTATGATATTGTATACTTTGTAGTGTAAAACAAAAGTGATATTTTTTGATACAACTTGTGATACTCTAAATGGACTCATGGACTCAAATATTTAGGTGGACTCACCGGATCCCGCCTCTATATATATATATATAGGGATCCGGTGAGTCCACCTAAATATTTGAGTCCATGAGTCCATTTAGAGTATCACAAGTTGTATCAAAAAATATCACTTTTGTTTTACACTACAAAGTATACAATATCATAACCTTTTCAATACAACATCACAGGAAACAATATCACGCACTATATAAAACAATATCGCGAAATTTTTTTCATAACTTTTTTTCCTGGAAACTTTTTTTTCAAAATTTTTTGTTTCAATTTTTTTCCTCAGATTTTTTTCCGAAATGTTTTTTTCCTCGATTTTTTTTCAGAATTTTTTTTTTGTGATATTATTTTGAAGAACCGGTGATATTGTATTCAGTAATTTGTGATATTGTAATGAAAAAAAATCGAAATTTTTTTTCGAGAAAAACGCCTTTTGTTAAACAATATCACGCACTATATTAAACAATATCACGAAATTTTTTCAAGAAATTTTTTTCCCGGAAATAATTTTTTCAAATTTTTTTTTTCAGTTTTTTCTCTTGAATTTTTTTTCCGAAATATTTTTTTCTCAAATTTTTTTTTGTGATATTATTTTGAAGAACCGGTGATATTGTATTGAGTAACTTGTGATATTGTAATGAAAAAAAATCGAAAATAAATTTCGAGAAAAAACGTCTTTTGTTAAACAATATCACGCACTATATAAAACAATATCACGAAATTTTTTCCAAAACTTTTTTTCCTGAATTTTGTTTTTTCAAAATTTTTTTTTTCGATTTTTTTTCAAAAATTTTTTTTGCAATTTTTTTTTTGTGATATTATTTTGAAGAACCGATAATATTGTATTGAGTAGTTTGTGAAATTGTAATGAAAAAAAATCGGAAAAAATTTCGAGAAAAAACGCCTTTTGTTAAACAATATCACGCACTATATTAAACAATATCACGAAATTTTTTTCCCGGAAATATTTTTTTCAAATATTTTTTTCAATTTTTTCTCCCGAATTTTTTTTCCGAAATATTTTTTTCTCGAATTTTTTTTTGTGATATTATTTTGAAGAACCGGTGATATTGTATTGAGTAACTTGTGATATTGTAATGAAAAAAAATTGAAAAAAAATTTCGAGAAAAAACGCCTTTTGTTAAACAATATCACGCACAATATTAAACAATATCACGAAATTTTTTCAAGAACTTTTTTGCCCGGAAATATTTTTTTAATTTTTTCTCTCGAATTTTTTTTCCGAAATATTTTTTTCTCAAATTTTTTTTTTTGTGATATTATTTTGAAGAACCGGTGATATTGTATTGAGTAACTTGTGATATTGTAATGAAAAAAAAATCGAGAAAAAACGCCTTTTTATTAAAAAAAAAACGTGTTTGTTTTAAAAAAAGTGCATACTGAAAAAGGGAATTTTTTTAATAAAGAAAATATCATTTTACAAGAAAAGGGAAAAAAAAGAAAAAAAAAAGTAATATTGAAAAAGAAAAAAACAAAAAAAGGAAAAAAATTTGATATTGAAAACACGTGATACTTTTTTATACAACTTATGATATCATTGTTAGACTCATGGACTCAAATATTTAGGGTGGACTCATGTGATCCAGGATCACATGAGTCCACCCTAAATATTTGAGTCCATGAGTCTAACAATGATATCATAAGTTGTATAAAAAAGTATCACGTGTTTTCAATATCAAATTTTTTTCCTTTTTTTGTTTTTTTCTTTTTCAATATTACTTTTTCTTTTTTTTCTTTTTTTTTGCCTTTTCTTATAAAATGACATTTTCTTTATTAAAAAAATTCTCTTTTTCAGTATGCATTTTTTTAAAAAAAAACACGTTTTTTTTAATAAGGCGTTTTTTCTCGAATTTTTTTTCATTACAATATCACAAGTTACTCAATACAATATCACCGGTTTTCAAAATAATATCACAAAAAAAAATTTCGAGAGAAAAAATTGAAAAAAAATATTTGAAAAAAATATTTCCGGGAAAAAAAGTTCTTGAAAAAATTTCGTGATATTGTTTAATATAGTGCGTGATATTGTTTAACAAAAGTCGTTGAGAAATTTTTTTCGATTTTTTTTCATTACAATATCACAAGTCACTCAAGCAAGAAGGAAAAAGGCTCTTCAAAATAATATCACAAAAAAAATTCGAGAAAGAAATATTTCGGAAAAAAAATTCGAGAGAAAAAATTGAAAAAAATTATTTCCGACAAAAAAAGTTCTTGAAAAAATTTTGTGATATTGTTTAATATAGTGCGTGATATTGTTTAGCAAAAGACGTTTTTTCTCGAAATTTTTTTTCGATCTTTTTCCATTACAATATCACAAGTTACTCAATACAATATCACCGGTTCTTCAAAATAATATCACAAAAAAAAATTCTGTAACAAAAAATCGAGAAAAAAATTTGAGAAAAAAATTGAAAAAAAAAAATTTGGAGAAAAAAAGTTTTGGAAAAAATTTCGTGATATTGTTTTATATAGTGCGTGATATTGTTTCATGTGATATTGTATTGAAAAGATTGTGATATTGTAGACTTTGTAGTGTAAAAAAAAAGTGATATTTTTTAATACAACTTGTGGTACTCTAAATGGACTCATGGACTCAAATATTTAGGTGAACTCACCGGATCCCGCCTCTCTCTCTCTCTCTCTCTCTCTCTCTCTCTCTCTCTCTCTCTCTCTCTCTCTCTCTCTCTCTCTCTCTCTCTATATATATATATATATATATATATATATATATATAGTTGCATTTATATAGGTTGGTATTTGTTTTTTATTGTAATATATTATCACATGTAGTAGCATTCATGTAGCTATAATTGCATTGTTGGTAACATTTTTGCATATAGATTAGCATCATGCATTGCATTTCTTTTTTTCAAAATAATAAAAAGGAAAAAATTGAAAAATCATATAACATCACAAACATGTTCTTTATTTTTCAAAATTCATTCCACACATTTATTTCAAATGAAAATAATATAAATAAATAAGTGTGAGGATGAAACTTTCTTATTCACAAAACCTTCAAACACATGAACTCATTTTCTAAAAAAATACAAAAACATGTTCTTTTCCATCCACAAATCAAAAATTCAAAAGTGTTTTGTCTCTTTTCCTTTTTTCTTCCCCTTCCTCCCTCCATTTAGTTTGTTAAGGACAACTAGTTTTGTGACCCGTGCACTGCACGGGATAATTCTATATTTTCATAAATTTTTGACGTATATTTTTATTTATAAAATTGAACGCTAATGTTTAAAGATAAATGTATAACAAACTTTTACATTAATTAAAATCTATAGTACAAAACAATTACACTCTATAATAGAAGACAATTACGTATTATAAAAACAATAAATAGTTGAATTATGAAGACAATTTTTTTTGTTGATTATCTAAATAATTATCTAAGATTTGCACTGTAAACTTTCTAACCCATAAACTTAAAATATGCTCTCTTTTATTCGAGTATATCTTTTAATACATTCATACCTTATAATTTTTTACCTTGCTTTTTAAAATTTAATTTTACATCGGTTTCGTGCATTTTGTATTTCTTCCCTCTTCATATTACCCACGCGATGCTTTGCTTTATCTGCATTCACATACATTTCATGATACTTTAAAGGATAATTTGTGAGAAACTACCTTACATTTATGTCCATTTGTGAACAACTACCTTACTTTTTATTTTTGGTTAAAAACTACCTTTCATTTTAATTTTTTTGTTAAAAACTACCTAAAAAAAGTTTTGAGGCCAATTTCTATTCATTATTGGTTTCACACGTGTAAGTTATCGAAATTTTCATTCTTATTTTGTCGTTAAACTTGATATCCAAGTTTATCCTTCTCATCTAAAGTTCTAAACGAAAGGAAATTCTTATCATTAGCTTCAATTTCTTTCTTTAAGCATGTGGAATAATTGCTCTGGATGATGAATATGGGCTAAATGGTATGAACTCTATGCAATTAGTGAATAGATGGAATAATTTTCACTAATAGCATAGAGTTTATACCATTTATCCCTTTTTCATCATCCGGAGCAATTATTCCACACGCTTCAAGAAAGAAATTGAAGCTAATAGCAAAAATTCCATTTCGTTTAGAACTTTAGATAAAAAGGATAAGCTTGGATATCAAGCTTAACCACAAAATAAGAATAAAATTTAGAGAACTCACACGTGTGAAACCAATAATAAATAGAAATTGGCCTCAAAACTTGTTTTAGGTAGTTTTTAACAAAAAATTAAAATGAAAGGTAGTTTTTAACCAAAAATAAAAAGTAAGGTAGTTGTTCACAAATGGGGATAAATGTAAGGTAGTTTCTCACAAATTATCCTACTTTAAAACTTATGTAAAAAATATTTTGACCAAAAGGTAAAAAACTAACATGACAAAATTTTGAGAAACGAATCAAAACATTGTCACGTGTAAAAACTGTAAATCATTTAAATTACACCAAATAGAAAACATGAATTCAAATCTACAACAAACGATTATAAAAACCAATAACATAACAAACTAAAATATATTTTATTGCACACTATCACCGTACCATATCAACAACAAAACTCAATAATAATTCTCAATATACTCATTATCATCAAATAATTAAATTAAACCATAGAATATAATCCACTACAGAGAAAAATTCATGAGCAATAGATATTAAATAAATAAAGTGTATAGAAACTATTATAGGTATTATAGTTTTTATAGACATACATAACCATAAATTCTCATATTTAGTTTTATTTTTAATTTATTTTGTGGTATTATTAAATTAGATAATTGATTGCGGAGAGACTCAAGAGGTGAATTAAATAGAAAAAATGTTATTGAAAATTATGGGTGTTAAGTAATATAAAGAGTTTTAATTAATTTATTAACATATTATATTACAAAAATTAATTAAATAGAAATTTTTTTTAATAAAGTTGGTGGGCGTTAAGTATTATGAAGAGTTTTAATTAATTTATTACCATGTTTAATTAAGAAAATGAATTAAATAGGAACAAATGTTAATAAAAATGGTGGGTGTTACGAAATATGAAAAGCCTTAATTATAAATTATAAATTTTCTATTAAAATATCAATATAAATTATAAAAATGGTGGGTGTCACAAAAATTTCAATTAAAGTGTCAATATTAATTATAAATTTTAAAATTTTAAATGGTTACATAAATTTTGGAAAACAATATATTTAATAAAAAAATATTTTAAGAATAATGATAATATACTTTAATATTATAAATAAGTGAATTAAAATTAATTTATAGATAAATGAATTAAATTAATGTCATGTAATAATAAATTGATATTCTATTTGACATTAATTTGTCATGTCACATTAAAAATATGCCACATCACATTTAAATATGTCACGTCACATTAAAATTTGACATGTCACATTATTTTAGGTATCCTTTTAATAAGATTTTATAGATGTCCATATTAAGTGTGAGGAGGGGTTTACTAAGTGTACATATTGTTATAGATAATTTGTAAATTTGGTAAAATTTCAAAAAAAATCACTAAAAATCAAAATATTCAAAACTACAAAAACAAGTTTTTTTTTTCCTTTTTGCATAGTATATATATGTTTGTTTGGCGAACAAGTGGCATAAGTACATCATCAGTTAATGTTAAAAGGGAGACTAGAAAACCGCTTAGTATAATCATTCTTATCTCTCTTCTTTTACCGTTCTTTCTCTTTATTTATGTCATATAACATGGAGGACGATGATAAATTATGTGCCTTGGATATTCCCTTTGGAACTTATGGTTGATGGTGTTGATGTGCTACTAGCCGTAGCTTTCATATTTGTTACTTCATTTCTCGCATGCATTGTCAATCGTACATATTTGTTTGGTTCAATGTTTTAGTTTGGCACGAGTTTGTAAATAAATGTTTTGAATGAAATAAGATCAAAGAAAGGAGGTGAATGATGCCGTAATGAATTATATCCTTTTTTGTGCCTTCCCTTCCCGTGGCTTGCAACCATGTCCAGTTGGTTAGTAGCGGGAGAGAAGCGCTTGACCAGTGAGTCTAGACCACCTTATGAGACCCCTTAAGCCGTAGACTAGACCTAAATCTCGACCCAACTACTAAAATGTGAATATTAGAGCCTCTGTTGGGTCGGTATATTCAATTCATATTTAGGTTTGTGAGTGGGTCTCCTCGGTTTGCATGTCATATCAAAATGTATAAGTGTGTCATTCATTCCATTGGTCATGAGATGTCTTATTTTTGGTGCACAAATTGTGAAAAAAATTCATTGTATGCATGTTTTTAGTCTCACATTGCCATATCAAGCCTTTAATTTGTTTTGACCCATTAGACTTGGACTCCCATTTTTTATTAACTCGTTGAGCATTGGTCTTTCATTTGGCACCCATTATATCAACTATACCCCCAAAACATCCTTCCTTGATCAAGAAGTTGTCAAATGTGTTGTAGTTGTTAGATGACGGATTTCATAGTCCTATTTTTGGTGAATTCTTATGAAATTCACTTGGGTTGAAATTTTGATTTTTGCTTGGAATTTTTCACGTAAATAAGAGGTTTTAATTTGAAAAAAACAAATAGAAAAGAAGAAAAGTTTTGAAAACGATCAAAAATAGCCCTTGTCGTGTATATATGTTGAAAAAGAAAAGAAAAAGAGAAAACGAGAAATAGAAAATAAAAGAAAAGAAAGAGCAAGTAACTCCCTTATTCATCATTTAAGTGGTAGAAAAAGTCGTTGCTAAATAAATGGGCAAATGATGTTTTTCCAAATGAGTGTATTTTTCAAGTTGATGACTATTTTTATTGATTTGCTGCGTTCTCTTATTGTAAGGAAAGTTGGATGATCGATTTTGGCATTCTTGATTTGAGCTCCACGTGTTAATACGATGCTTGCACCAACCCATTTCGTCCCATTTCCGATCCCCTGTACTAGACTTTGTTTCAATTTGTGTGCCTTTTCTTGTTTTTGCATCTCGTTTGGTCATAGGACGGTCTGACATACTATATTGCGGGCATGCCCATCGAGTCAGAGTAGGAGAGTGTTTTGACTTCATTATTGTACAAAAACGTCCGTTCTTCAAATGAGTGTCAAGTGGAAACCGCGAGGAATTCGTTGGTCTAGGTTCTCTTAGTCATGAGTCTTTGGTTGAATCTTATATTGGTCTTGTAATTCTCGGAGGTCGAGTCTCGTTTTTCCCCTTTTTGCGCTCTTGAGTTCGTTCCTTGAGAATTTTTGTTCGTATTAAGGTTGTTTGAGCCATAGTTAGGGGTTTGACACCTCCATCGGAATTCTGAGACGATATTTCCCGACTAAGACCACATTTTGTTATTGTTTGGCCACTAGATGAGGAACGTGGACCATTTTTTGTTAGATGCATACTACTTGTTGTTTATGTGCTTTATTGTTGGATATATCACCATTTTGGCAAGCCCGCATTTGCCTTGCAAGGAAGCACTCTACCTCATGAATGTTTCATTGTGAGTTGAAGGGACGGAGAAGGCACGTTAATTGTCTATCATTGATTATTATTAGCATGACTACTTGTTATGTGAATAAGGGTCTTAATGTCTGTCACTTACTTACTCGAGGACGAGTAAGATCTAAGTGTGGATAGATTTGATGAGTGATTATGTTGTCTTGCTCTCTCCCTCTTTTAGCTGGCATTCCGACTCGATTTGAGTTAGTTTTATTTCTTTTTATATGCATTTTATTCCCAAATTCATATTTTTTTAGAATACATCTCGTTTTGTAGAATTCGGGTCGAAATTGATGAAACGGAAGCAAAAGGAGCGATTTGGAAAAGGCAAGGAAAATAGAAGGAAATGAAGCCTTGATCGGGTTCCAATCTAAGGATGACAATGGGTAGGATATGGATGAGGTGGAGCCATATCCATGTCCATTTAATTTATGATCATCAGTATCCCACCCTTATCTGTTTTTTTCATCCATCCATATCCACTGGGTGAAGTGCGCGCCCGTTGGATATTTTTCACAAATAGGATCCTCCATACATCTGGGTGTACAGAAGCAGTGTACATCAGGCTCATTTAATAAATAATAATCTACTAATTGTCTATTTTTAGCCCAATAGAAAAAAATCTCTAATTAATGAACTTAATTAAACGTTTCTTAATTCTCTCTTTACGACAGTCACAACATACCTCCCTCTCACCAAATTATGATTCGAGAATGGTTGAAGGGAAGTGATTGGTATCTTCATCGAGAAGGGAAAATGCATCGAACAATATTTCGGTGAACGAGAAGCAATTTGCTTCAACATCAAGAGGGAAAACGCATCTAATAATACTAATTTGAGATAATTTTTTACACCAATCATAGACCTAATTTTATGATTTATGTCTTTTCTCGAAATTTAGTACTTCCTCCATTTATTTTATTTCTTCTCATTTCATATTGCACATGGATTAAGACATTTATTAAGAAAATGTTAAACTAATGAAAGGAAGGCAACAACTGGGGTTAGTAATGAAAAGAGGACATTTTTTGTAATTAAAGAAGCATAAAGCAATGACATTTTTTGTAATTAATGAAATAGGACAAGGACCAAGTTGTCATTTGGTTGTCTAAAATAGGAAAGAAAAGAAATGGGAAGAAAATAGGTAATTTGCCAAATAAGGGAAATGGGAAGAAAATAGGAAAATGGAAGAAGTATATAATTGTTGAGGAGAATAACAATTCCGAGCATTTATTTCCTATTTAATTCTAATATTTGGCGTTTTTATGATTTGATTTGGTTTGAAACCTGATTTTATTATTGGATCCGATTATTTAATCATCCGCATATTATTTTTTAAAATAATATCTACCCGCAACAATTTTAAAATACATAATTGCCTTACAATGTAGACTCCGATCCAACTTTGTATACTTTTTGTCCAGAACTCTTTTATCGGCCTTAGTACCATGTTCAAATAAACAACAAACCCCCTGACCACAATAAAATCACCATTAGAAGTTTTCCTCAAATTAAAGGTTCTGACCCTAAAGCACTTAACAAATGAATATTTACGATAAACTTCATGAGCACCGTTCTCTAAATCAACTTTAAATCCAATCAATTCTGATTGTTCAGATTTAACCCATACATCGGTGGTACCTTGAAACATATCAAGTAGTCATTAAAGTTTGATGATATATGAACACATAAGAATACGTGCTAATGGAAAAAGAATACAAGAGAACGAACTAATTTAAAAACTTATCGAGCTAAAAATATTGAACCAAATTTGTGAGACGTTAAATTTTGATAATATATTAAAGAATTAATATTACGAGATATAATTAAAATAATACGAGCTACAAAATATAAACACATAAGAATACGAGCTAATGTAAAAAAAATAAGAGTTTAAGAGAATAACGAACTAAAAAATACAAGCACAGAAGAATACGAGATAATAGAAAAGGAAGACGAGCTAGTAAGCTAAGAATACGAGCTAGTAAGCTAAGAATACGACCTAACATAAAAACACCTAAGAATACGAGCTAGTAAGCTAAGAATACGACTTAACGTAAAAACAATATGAGCTATTAAGATAAGACGAGATTTAAAATACGATAACAAATGAATATGAGTTAATGTAAAAAAAATACGAGCTTAAAAGGATCATGAACTTAAATATACGAGCACATGAGAATACGACCTATTATGATGAGAATACGAGCTAATGCAAAAAGAATACGAAAATACAAGCTAATTGAAACACTTCTCGACCTGAAAAAATATAACCAGATTTGCGAGATGTTATATTTGATGATATATTAAGCACTTAAGATTACGAGGTATAATTAAAAAAAATACGAGCTACAAAATACAAACACACAAGAATACAGGCTAATGTAAAAAGAATAAGAAAATTAAGAGAATCATGAAATAAAAAATACGAGCACATAAGAATGCGAGCTATTAACCTAAAAATACGAGATAATATAAAAAGAATACGAGCTATTAAAATAAGAATACGACCTAATGTAAAAAAACACAAGCATATAAGAGGATCACGAAATTAAAAATATGAGCATATAAGAATACAAACTATTAACATAAGAATACGAGCTAATATAAATAGAATACGAGCTATTAAGATAAAACTATGAGCTAATGTAAAAAAGAATAATACATGCTACTAAGATAAGAATACGAGCTGATGTAAAAAGTACCCGAGCTACTAAGATAAGAATACGAGCTATTAAGTTATGAATATGAGCTAATGCAAAAAGTAGACGAACTCATGTAAAAAGAATATGAGCTAATGTTAAAAATAATACGAGCTTTACCTTTATTCATGTATTAGAAGTTTTGGATTAAAAAATTCTTTCAAGATGATGCTCAAATGAAAAAAATACGAGTTATTGTAAATATAGACGTGGTTAAAATTACCTTGACAATGAGGCGTAATATGTAATTGTCTTTTCAAAACCGTTAAATTAGAGGTACATCTTTTCGTTTCGATTGAAGTTTCATACTTTTCAAAGTTCCATGTTGTTACGTTGATGATGATACATATGATGTTTTATTCGCCATCGAAGCTTTGTCCATCATTAATGGTTTTGATTGAATAAAGAGAGATAAAATAGTATTAAGTAAATTGACTAATGGAGATATAATTACTAAGAGGAAAAGTTATTAACTGGATGATGGATGAAGATGAAGATGAGTTAGAACAATATGAAAGTTGTTCCAGAGAGAAGGGGATGAAACACAAATGGGATTACATAATTTTTTTTGTAAAATTAATTAGAAAAAGACTAAAATAACCTTGTATGTACAATAACATTGTACCATCTGGTTGTATAGTTCAGGAACTAGATATTTTTACGATCGTAAAATTTAAAGGCGATATATAAAAAAATATACATCTAAGACGATAAAATTAAAAGCGTACATTTTCAAATAAATCCGGGTTACATATTTTTTTTCCAGAAAACGGAACATATATAATTCTTAATCCTGTTTATCAGAATTACAATTTTACAACTTACAACTGTTGAACTAATTTGCACAATCTTCACACGCCCATAAATAGAAAATGCAACAAAACATTAGCGAGTATTTTCTAACTTATATAATAAAAAACTTTACAAATTAAAAGTATTTTTTAATCAAAATATTTATTTAAAAAAAAAATTAATTATACACATTAATTTTAGGATATTCGTCGGGTGATTAAACGGGTGTTAGACCATGATCCATACCCTACCCTAAATTCACCCATATCCATATCCTACACTATTTTTTTTAAATCATCATCTATATCTAACTCATTTAATTTCTGGTGGATGGATATCCACAGGGTCAGGGTGAAACACTCATCCCTATTCCCAGCCGTCGCTAGACGGCAACCAACTTGTCGTCTGAGGCCCCTTTCACATACTTAGCCAAATTCCAAGACTTGAAGAAAAATCCATTATAGAGTGCTCCCAGCCGGTCCCCAGACCGGCAGCCGGTTGGCCGGCTAGGAGCATATATGTCTTAAAGAGTTTGAAGAAATTTGAACAAGATGTGTTCCCAGCTGGTGACCCGACAGTCGACCGACCGGCTGGGACACACCCTTAACATTTAGAATCTTTTGAAGAAAGCAAAGGGCATTAGCTACTGGTGTTTGTGAACCCTAGTTTATCCTAGTTTTTTTTAATATTTCCTTAATCATTTCCTAATCACGCACTAATGTTTCATCAAATTTGGCCTAGAATATAGTTTGTATTTAGTTGATGCTTTGTAATTCGTGTTTTAATTTGGAGATATTCAAGAATCTTTCCTAATTAAATAAAAGTTATTTTCTTTGGTATTATTTCTCTTCTTAGGGGTCGTTGGTTGCCCCATAACACAGGATTTCCAAAATCCCATGAATTGATATTTGAAGGTCTTGTTTGGTTACCCCTTTTTTAGAAAAATGGAGGAATCTAGAGTTCCATAGAAACTTGAATTGCTCCATGATGTGGGAAGTCGCTTACCCAATCCCCCTAGGTCATTCCAACTTCCTGTGTTTTTTATAATTGTTAATTACTATTATATCCTTGATAAAAGACACTTTTTTTATATTTTACTTTTTCCTTGCCGTCATCTTCAATACACAATTTTTTTATCCCTGCAATTTCCATCTTAATTCGGAACATGTTTTTTTACCGTTTAATTTTTGCAGCTTAGTTTAAACTAATTTTATTTATGTTATGAGATTTTATGATAATAATTTCGAAAATAGTCACGTTTTTATGATATATCTCTCGTCAATTTGGTGAGAGACTGTCTCTAAAAAGACCCTGTGCCGATTACTTAGGACGTAGGCACGTAGCCATATCAAGTAGAGTAAGTAGTAAGCACATGCACTAACATGGTTCAACATATACATTATCTATCATAGTGTATTTAGCCGACCTTGTATATTGTATCCAAGGGTAAAATAGTATTTACAACAAAAAAACATGGGAATTGAGTTATCCAACCAAACAACATGCATGAATTTATTTCATGGGAAGTGTCAATTCCTACATGGTAACCAAACAATTTTTTTGTAAATCCCATGAATTACATGTTGGAACTTAATTCATGGGATTTACTACTTCCCACGTGAACTTAATTCCGATATGAACCAAACAACCCTTAGTCTACTTTACTTGTCGTTTGTTTACATTTCTTTGTAAATCTTTGTTATGTGTTTGTGGTATCATGTTAATTGTTTATATTTGTTCTTCTTACATATACTTCGTTGTGTCTATGTTGAACATGTGTGTGTAACACCCCTCCATTTCGTTGCTGAGTTGTGACTCAACCCGACCGAGTTAGGTCAACTCGGTCGAGTTGGCATAACTCGACCGGGTGAGGTCAATTCGGTCGAGTTGATAGAACTCGAATGAGTAAGTGCAGCTCGGTCGAGTTGACTATCCCGTGTCAGCATCGCAGTTATTTATAAAAGATAAACAGGGGGCTAAAACATTATTTACCTAAAATGAAAAACGCAGTTACCCTAGTGTGCTCTCATCTTTCTATCCCTAAAACTTTTTGAGATCCTTAACAAGAGTTTAACAGCGCTGATCATCTAGCCTATATAGTATTGTTGTCATCAAGTAAGTCTCTTTCTTATCGTAAATATGTCGTTTGAATACTATTTATACCACGGTTAGTAATCCTCATATATGTTCTTAGGAGGAGATTTCGTAAAAGAGTGTTGGTAGGAAAGCTTGAATTTGCATTCCTGTGAAATTGCCTTGAGGTAGGGTTTCCCTACCCAGATTTGATAGATTATGATTGTGACGATATTGTGTTGTGTATACTGATATCACTATACAAGGGCGGATCCAGGATTTAGAAGTGGGGTGGGTTAGACTTATCGTAGGGATGTTAACGAGCGGAGCAGAGCTCGAGCTTGGCCTTGTTTGGCTTGTGCTTGATTTCCAAAACTCGAGTTCGAGCCGATATCAAGCTTGAAAAAAATGTGCTCGTCACAAAGCTTGCGAGCTTTAACACGAGCTCGAACCAAACTCGAGCCCAAATCGAGCCTATATAAAATTATTTATTTTTTTCTTCCGATATCTTCAATAACAAGGTTCGAAAGTTTTATGTAAATATATTTAACAAATCAACAAGATATTTAATATGTATAATACAAAGATATAATAATGATCAAATATTATTAAAAAATATGAGCATATTTATATAAAATATGATTAATATCTTTTGTAATTTCAATTGTTCGAGCAGCTTGTGAGCTTTTCTAGTCGAGCCAGCCTTTGCTCGGCTTCTCGTTAACCTCTCGAGTCAAGCTCACACGAGCCGAGCTTTAACCGATTGTCGATCTCGAGTTGCTCGTGAGCTGTCTTGTCTTGTCTCATTAACAGCCTCATGTCCGCGATGGTTAGTCATATGAAACCATCAAAACATACAATTGAGGTCGCACATATGTGAAAGATGATAGTCATTTGGGGGTTGCTCCTTTTGTCACAGACTTACCGTCGTTATGGCATCATTTGGGCAAATTTTTATTATTTATAAATTGTATTTTATTGAAAGGCAAACAAATAATAAAGACAAAGGGTATCTTATAAAAATATACAGTATGATTGAATATTACAAAATGTATACTCGTGTAAATCTATTTTACAATATATTCAAGGATACAAATTTCGCTATATACTAGTAAATTCAACACTCGTCATTAAAAAAACGTAAACGTCTTATAATCTCCTTCTTTTTAAAATACAATATTTTTGTATTCTCGAATAGACAGGTATCTTAACTTTATTAAAACTAAAAATTTTTATTCTAACATTTAACATTAACATTATTTGTGATTATTAAGATTTATGGCGCTAAGCAACTTAGGGTATAAAATACTTTAGTTATATGGAAAACAATAATATCAATTTACATTACTATTATTAGAATTTATGATAAAATGCCGATTAATACTAGGATTTATGGTAAAATGTTCAACAACTTAATAGGATAATAATTTAAAAAATGGCAACTAGCAAGGTTTGAACCCCTACCATCAAGTAGAAACATACCCCATTATTTTTAATCTTACCAACTGAGCCACACTATACATTGAATATTTATAGATGTATATTTATTTTATTTCTTGAAAACAGGTTGGGCTGAAGCCCACTCAGCCCTATACCTAGATCCGCCCATGACTATACTGTTACTAATTGATTGGAAGATATGTTTAGGGCCATGACGGGAAACGACTCTCAATCCTACGATCACCTTTCGTGGTTCCTGCGACAGAGGGGATATGCACATTATGGATTTGGGTACCCATTGCCATGAGCAAGTGAGGGATTTGATGTGGGGATGAAGGCCGCCACTTGTGTTGATGAGATTGTGATATCAGTTGATTGTGATACACCAGATTATGGTGATTGTTATTACTTTTAAACTGGCCGTCTTATTTATCAGATTATGACGCTTGTTGTATTTTACTGTGATGATCCATGTAATGGTGAGCAGAGTCTCAGGTTTGTCGCTATCGATGATGCTTGCTTCGGGAGGATGGGTCACCTCACTTTCTTTTTGTAGCGTCACAGTACACTATATTTAGCTTCCGTTGTATTCTTATTTTTTTTAGTTTTGGGACTTGTAAACGCTACATTTATTCTTTATAATAATGGTAGCTTGTGGCTTTTACTTTGATATTATGCCTCAGGAAACTGAGATGGTAATGATGTTTTCATAGTCTGATGGTCCTACCTATAGGCCTTGAATTATGAGGGTGTTACAGTGTGAGTAGTCTTGTTATAGGATGTATGGAGATCCATTGTAGTGTTTAAGCGAGGGTTTTAACATGGTTAAGGGTAATTCTTAAGTTTTTTACGTTTCTCTTGTTGTTATTATGCACATAATTAAGGTGTTTGTGAAAATGCTTAAATGAGTAAGTTAGGTTATTTTCTTTAACAAATTGTGTCTTTTTTGAGTGAATAACTTAGCTAGTAATTAGGACATGCTAACAACTAGTGGGTTGAGTCGAGTTGAATGAGTAAGTTGACTATTTATTAACCTAGGATAAGATTCATATCGAGAAATTGAGTCTTAATTCCTGTTTTATTCAAGATAGCCTTTGTCCTATGCTTATAACGCCTTCCCGAGTTAAAATGGTGAACCCGATCATCTTAGTCCTTTAATTATATCGTTTAACCCTTTTATGTTGATAGATTGTTCAATATTTCCTTTATTCTTTGCTTTAGTTATCAATTCTACAAAACTTTGTAACTTGCTTGAATTAAACTATTATTCAAACTACCAAGCTTAGAAGTCAATATCCGTCTCTTGGGTTCGACCCCCGCAATACTACAACGGGCAACCGTACACTTGCGAGGTTATAAATAAAAGACTATCATTACGGCGACAGAGAGATGGATGTTGTGGTCTGGTTGTTGGTCAAAAATTTGTCCGTGATTGTTGGGGTTTTGCGTGATGACGTTGGATAGACAAAGGGCGTGCTGTTATCTTCATGAAAGGGTCCCGTTATGGGCTTGGTCAGGGTGGGTTAGGGTGGTGCATCGCTTGTTGATCGGAGGTAGTTGGGTGGTTGGAATTTGGTGATTGACAAATCAAGGAGGATTGTCGGTGGTGGTTTACGGAGTATTCGGTTTTGGTTTGATGAAAGTGGCTAAATGGGTCCCTTTATTGAAAAATAACAATGAGTTTCTGAGGTTCCTAATGACAAAGAAGATATGCTGCATTGTGTAATCCCCGTCGAGGATGGTATAAGATATCCATCTTCGTTCGGTGTTTGAAACATGAGATTGTTACAAGTGAAAGAGATTATGAGAGGAAAGATTTTTAGACTGATACCATGAAAGTCGGTATAATGAACTGAATAACTTGATTCATAGTGATAACTGATTACAATTATATAGTATACTACCTTGAGGAATAATTCAAAGATATCGATAATATATTTTCCTAATATTCTACATTACTTATTATTATAATCTATTTTTTTCTAATAAGCGTTCTCAGGTTTATGTCCCTATGCATTGTACCCTTTGTAATTGTCATACAGAAGACCGAGACCACTTTTTATAGGGAGTTGTTTTAGTCCCCCCAAATTTACTAATATCGCCCAATTTTTTGACATAATTTTTCCTACTTTAACCTTCCTTATCTCTATAACTCTCTTTTCAATCTAAGAAATATATATATATATATATATATATATATATATATATATATATATATATATATATATATATATATATATATATATATATATATATATATATATATATATATATATATATATGCATGTATATATATACATGCATATATATATATATAGTGTGAGGCACCCGTCTTAGGACGAGGCCGCCGAACCAATTCTAAACCATTGGATTAAAAAATATGAATGGCTCATATTTGGATACGTGTCCCATATACCCAAAAACTACAAATGTCTTAAATTTTTGAATTCATTAAACTAATCACCACTATCCAACAATAAATTCAATCAACAATCATGATCATCAAAATTCATGGATTCATCACAAAGAGGAGGACAGAGAAATAAAGTCTTCGCTGCGATCTATTGTGTCAAGAAACACTCACGGCGACGATAACAGTGGTGATTGGCAATACTACAGTGAACTGGTAGATGACGGCAAAGTGCATAGGCTGAGCCGATGTTAAAGAATAACTAAGTTCGACCTATGGAAAGTTGCAGCGTGCTCCGTCGAGGTGGCTGGCTACGGGTTGAGGTAGTAGATAAAGAAGGAGGGGTTTGGTTAGACTGAATTGGTGTGCGCGCGGGAGTGTGAACTAGGCAGGAAGAATTGACTTGGTTTCAATATTATTGTGATCATCGTCGCTCACAAATATTTTAATTCCAAGTTTCACGAAATAAGTTCCCGGTTTCACAAATTAAAGTCCAAGAATCACGAAATAAGAAATTAAACATTTCGTGAGTGAACAAACATTTTAATTTCAAGTTTCACGAAATGAGGTTTTGCTTTCACAAATTAAGGTCCAAGATTCACGAAATAAGAAATTAAACATTTTGTGAGTAAACAAACATTTTAAGTCCAAGTTTCACGAAATAAGGTCCCGGTTTCACGAATTAGGGTCTAAGTTTCACGAAATAAGAAATTAAACATTTCGTGAGTCAACAAACATTTTAATTCCAAGTTTCACGAAATGAGGTTTCGGTTTCACAAATTAAGGTCCAAGATTCACGAAATAAGAAATTAAACATTTCGTGATTAAACAAACATTTTAAGTCTAAGTTTCACGAAATAAGGTTCCGGTTTCACAAATTAAGGTTCAAAATTCACGAAATAAGAAATTAAACATTTTTTAAGCAAACAAACATTTTAAGTCCAAATTTCACGAAATAAGCGTCCGGTTTCACAAATTAAGGTCCAAGATTCACGAAATAAGACATTATACATTTCGTGATTAAACAAACATTTTAAGTCCAAGTTTCACGAAATAAGGTTCCAGTTTCACAAATTAAGGTTCAAAATTCACGAAATAAGAAATTAAACATTTTGTAAGCAAACAAACATTTTAAGACCAAGTTTCACGAAATAAGGTCCCGGTTTCACAAATTAAGGTCCAAAATTCCCGAAATAAGAAATTAAATATTTTGAGAGTAAACAAACATTTTAAGTCCAATTTTCACGAAATAAGGTCCCGGTTTCACAAATTAAGGTCAAAGATTCACGAAATAAGAAATTAAACATTTTGTGAGTAAACAAACATTTTAAGTCCAAGTTTCACGATATAAGGTCCCGGTTTCACGAATTAAGGTCCAAGCTTCACGAAATAGGAAATTAAACATTTCGTAAGTGAACAAACATTTTAATTCCAAGTTTCAAGAAATAAGGTTTCGGTTTCACAAATTAAAGTCCAAGATTCACGAAATAAGAAATTAAACATTTTGTGAGTAAACAAACATTTTAAGTCCAAGTTTCACGAAATAAGGTCCCGGTTTCACGAATTAGGGTCTAAGTTTCACGAAATAAGAAATTAAACATTTCGTGAGTGAACAAACATTTTAATTCCAAGTTTCACGAAATGAGGGTTTCGGTTTCACAAATTAAGGTGCAAGATTCACGAAATAAGAAATTAAACATTTTGCGAGTAAACAAATATTTGAAGTCCAAGTTTCACGAAATACGGTCCCGGTTTCACGAATTAAGGTCCAAGCTTCACGAAATAAGAAATTAAACATTTTGTGAGTGAACAAATATTTTAATTCCAAATTTCACGAAATAAGAAAAAGAGTAAAATGGATAATTTTTTAGATAGATAAAATATTTGGGCCAATTGAAATGCTAGAAATGACCCATAGTTTACATCCCATTAAAATTCCAATGAACATTGAAAATAATGTCAAACATAGTAAGGGTTCGGCGGCCTCACCATAATTAAGAGCCTCACCGGATCCGGCCTCTCTCTCTCTCTCTCTCTCTCTCTCTCTCTCTCTATATATATATATATATATATATATATATATATATATATATATATATATATATATATATATATATATATATATATATATATATATAGGGTCGGGATCCGGTGAGAACCACCCTTATAATGAGAACCGTGAGAACCCTCACTAAATCTCCACCATATCTCGATTCGAATGTTTTGTTGGATCATTTACCATTAGTTTAACTTATTCAAATACACACTTTAGTATCAATAAACAAAAATTTTTGATTTAATTAACAAAATATATACTTAGTGTACGAAAATACAATTAGGCTTACTAAAACGACTATAAATGCACGAAAGACACCACTACGTGCATGAAATTTTTTACATGCATGAAAATGATTACTAGGTGCATGAAATAAGAGGATGTACGTGCATTAAAACGAGTTCTAGGTGCATGAAAAATGATAGATGCATAAAAATCGGTAGTAGGTGCATGAAAATTAATAAAACGTATCTCACCTTGATTTCCGTCACTAATATATATTTTCTAGACCAAGAAATATGTTCTCTAGCCTTAAAATTCTATGCCGAATCCAAATACGTCATTAATTTTTTTTTAAAAAGTCCGTAAGGTAGAGTTCTCATGGTTCTCATTATATTGGTGGTTCTCATATGATCCCAATTCTATATATATATATATATATATATATATATATATATATATATATATATATATATATATATATATATATATTTGTATTTCATAAACCTAATTAAATAACTAAGTAGAAATATATCATGAACAATAATAGTATAAGATGAAAATGATGTAAAGTAATCGGATTCATATGGTTTATATATTATTCGGTTTATAATTTTTCTATATTTTGTTTCCTCCACTTATTGGACTAGAGATAGGGCGTAAATTTCGACTAGAACTTTTGATGTGGATCAACTACGCTTAAGATTAAATAGAACGAATGTTTGAATATTAGAACGTGATTGAACAAATTGGATGACTCTAATAGTCTGATTGTATTGTATTTGTTTGTAAGTATGGACGTGTATGTATGTTTGGATGAATTTGGATGGCTGATGTTATGGACGGATGTATGAATGACTTTATGTATGTCGATGAACGAACGGATTGTGGGTGTATAAGGCTGGTTGTTAATGTAACCGGATAGAACACATGATCCTCACTCTTCCCTCGCAAAGCTCGAACTACGGAACACACACAAATCAACCTCGCAAAGCTGAATCAAAGACTAGACTCGCAAACCTAATCTATAAAAGTTCACAATGAAACTTAATTAATTCTCAATAATCTCTAATTAATACAACTGATTCGGGCATCCCTTATATAGGGTATGCACACGCCTATCGTAACGAAAACTAGGAGTCTTACAACTAGTATGTTTAACACTCTAAGTTGACTAGAAATCCTACTCCTAGTATGACCCAAACTTATAGTTTGACTAGGACTACAAACCTACTAGTATTAGGAAAATCAATACTTTCCTAATTTTATTTTCTAACTAAGTAACTAATTCTACTTACTATTGGATATCACACGCCAACAATTTGGTCATGTGGCTTGCTCGGCCTTATGGGTTGGCCGTGTAGCTGGCTGCTCTTCGTGGGCCTCTTTCTAATTCGTCCCATGTAATCTTTAATACTCTAGTTGATCCAAATTCAAACCCATAATTTAGAGATTTCGTATTTTGGCTAAGGAGTTGTCCATAGGAGTATGTTCCAACATCACACTCTCCTTTTTTTAAAAAAATTTGGCCTCAAATTTTGCTTATGGTTATTGCCACCTGGATCACACTCATACCACCAAAGCCGGATCATTACTGTCATGATAGGCCAAGGTATTCCTTCCATAGTAGCAGATTTGAAACGACTTTTATGATCTTCAATCCAATTCCGCTTATACCTTTCCTTCTGGTCCGTTTTCCCCATGTGCCTTCCACCAAACCACCTTCCTTGCACAAGTGGATCACGAACAAAACAGGCTGTTTTTGGTACAACAACCTTATCTCTAACAATCATATGACTCAAATTCAATAATTGGTTAGAGTTCTCACCGTGTAGCTCCTTATCAACGTATACTTCACTGACTAATGTACATGGTTTGTTGATATGAAGATCTCCACCAATCACCTTGTTCAAGGACTCATTACTTAAGATAGGTAAAAGATCATAATTCCCCTGGTTAATATCGCCACCATCGTGATCACCCTTGTCTTTCTGAACTTCACCCCCACCTAACAACTCTACACCTCGCGCCCGTATGCTTGCTCCTCATAAGCAAGAGCTTCTTCTTCCTCCCGAATTACTATGAACATACTCTCCTTCTTAGATTTGGAGTCTCAGATCTTAGTGGCTGACAAAGGTTGTAGATTATACGTTGCCTTACCCTTGGTCATGTTGTACACATTGGACCATCCCATCATGCTCGACCTTCCTATCAAACTGTCAAGGCCTACCCAACAATATATGGCATGCACTCATAGGAACCACATCGCATCACAACTCATCCTTGTAAGGACCTAGGCTCAACGACACTAGGGCCTGGTTCTTGACTTGTATTCCCTTACCTCCATCTAACCAATATAATCTATAAGGGTTTTACCCTTTCTCTACTTTGCAATTTTAGCTCATCACTAAGGTCCCTGGATACTACATTAGTACATGACCTACTATAGATTATAAGATTACAAACTTTGTTATTTACCTTACACCGAGTATAAAAGATTTGCCCCCTTTGTTCGGTCTCCATAAAAGCTGCCTCGATATTTAAGTTTCTGATTACCAAGCATTCCCCATCACTTACTGGATCCACGTCGCACACCACCATTTCCCCTTCGTCCTTCGTGTTCTTTGGCTCTTCTTCTGGCAGCACAAAGTTTGGAATTAGGCCTTGTAGTTCCTGGATGGTTAGGGTTCGTTTTTGGGGACACATGTGTGCTATGTGATCGTAACCCATACACAGATACACTTGAAACATCTCCTCATTAGCTTCCCCTTTGGTTCCATCATTTCACCCTTACCTTTTTCGTTAACCTTTTCTTTTGGTGTCTCCTTAGGTTCTGTTGGGGATGATCTAGAATAAGAGCTCGTACCTCCATTTGTGTTTTGGTAAGGTTTCTTTGTCTTAACATGCTTCTCGAATTTCAGGGCTAATCGACACACATCACTGAACCCCTCATAATTGTGGATCTCAACTCTTGATGCAAGTGCAGATGATAGGCCTTGGATGAACCGTGCCACCCTCAACTCCTCCTTCTCCTCAAGATCACGCACGATGGATATCCGCCCAAACTCCCTAATATACTCCGCCACCGACATGCTCTCTTGGGTTAAAGATTGTAGTTTCAGGTAGTTTTCTTGTTCATAATCCTTTGGTAGGAATCTCTTCATTAAGTGTTTCTTTAGTTTCTCCCAATATTCTATCTTTGACTTTCCTTCACGCTTTGTTTGTTTTTTTGGCTTTTGTACCACAACGAAGCGTATTTGGTAAGTTTCAGAATTGCTACCTTGAATTGTTTTCGATCATCATACCCCTTGCACTCAAACACTCTCTCGGTTTGCCTCATCCAGTCAAGGAATTCTTCCGGATCCATATCTCCTTTGAAGTCAGGAATATCGAGCTTAAGACCTCGATCATCATCATTGTTATCCCACGCTTGTCCCTTACGTGGCTCGTCCCCTTTTGTGTTACTTGTTTTAGAAGATACTTTTTCGGCCTCTCCCTTCGTTCCTTTAACAGCCAACATGGTAGCTATGTTTTTCAGTAAATAGGTCATTTGTTGCATCTGTGCTCTTATCGTTTTTTGTCTAGCCTCCTATGGTTGCTGACTCACCTCGTCTTCACCTTCACTCACTATGATTTGCACTCTCCCAAGACAGATTTATTAGACAATAAATCAAAACTTAGCTTTGATGACAAATTTAATGCGGATCAACTATGCTTAAGATTAAGTAGAATGTATGTTTTAATATTAGAACGTGATTGAACGATTTGGATGATTTTAAAAGTCTGATTGTATTGTATTTGGCTATAAGTATAGACGTGTATGTATGTTTGGATGACTGATGTTATGGACGGATGTATGAATGGCTTTATGGATGTGGATGAAAGAACGTATTGTGGATGTATAATGCTGATTGTTAATGTAGCCGGATAGAACGTATGATCCTCACTCTTCCCTCGCAAAGGTCGAACAACGGAACACACACAAATTAACCTCGCAAAGCTGATTCAAAGACTAGATTCGCAAACCTAATCTATACAAGTTCACAAAGAAACCTAATTAATTCTCAATAACCTCTGATTAATACAACAGATTCGGGCATCCCTTATATAGGGTATGCACACGCCTATCCTAACGAGAACTAGAATTCCTACACCTGGTGTGTTTAAGACTCTAAGCTGACTAGAAATCCTACTCCTAGTATGACCCAAATTTATAGTTTGACTAGGATTATAAACCTACTAGTGTTAGGAAAATCAATACTTTCCTAATTTTATTTTCTAACTAATTAAATAACTAATTCTACTTACTATTGGATATCACACGCCAACAATTTGGTTGTGTGGCTTGCTCGGCCTTATGGGTTGGCCGTGTGGCTGGTTGTTCTTCTTGGGCCTCCTTCTAATTCGTTCCATGCAATCTTCAATACTCTAGTTGATCCAAATTCGAACCCATAATTTAGAGACTTCGTATTTTGGCTAAGAAGTGGTCCATTGGAGTATGCTCCCGCATCAACTTTATGGTTGCTATTCGGTGTTGGGTATGGTGGACCGAGGGGAATGAGGTGGTTGTCGCAATGTCACTGAAGAGGACATTGGTTTCAGCTTATATGCACAACACAACCATCCAGGTTGTTCATGTGTTCCACATGACACAACCATAGTGCTCTCGTGTCTTATATACAACACGTCCATAGTGGTCTCATATAGTCTGCATTGTAACAACCCGACCCGCCACCATCGTAACACAAAAACAATAAGATGAGTGTGTACTTTTGGGCCCGTTATTTGTCCTCACTTAAGCCCAAAAGCACAAGGCCTTGTTACTAAGTGGTGGGTGGAAGTTATTATAAACATATCACAAGCCTCACATTCTACCGATGTGGGACAACTTTCCTCTCATACTCTTGGGGTATTACACGCACGACCATGCCATGGTGGTTTTGTGTAGTTCACACGACACGACCACTACAGTTTCATTTAGCTTACACAACATGACCACCATTGTTTCGTACATCTCACATGACACCATTTGCCCAGTTTTGCACGTTCTACATAACACCATCAATTGTGGTTCACTCACTCCATAACCAGGACAGTACACAACCGACTTATTCACGTCCATCCATTTTGCCTTTGTCCACAACACCATGGCAGCTCACAATGACAAAAAAAAGAACATTTTTAGTCCAAAATCGAACGATACTAATGAAAAGCAATGCAAACCGACGAACTATTCCGGTCAAGATACCTCCCACATTTGCATATAATATCAACTATTAAATTCCAATTGCTATATTTCAATTTAAAGTTTTAATTTTCGGGTTTACAGTTTAATTACTTTAGAGTATGTAAATGTGTACTCAAAAATTGAGGAATATGGTTGGCCCAGACGAGAATTAGAGTTGAAGGGTAATTTAGTCTTTCCCCCATGCAACATTGGTGGATTTGGAGGGTGGATAAGGTAGGCAAATGTCATTCCGCCACATAACAATAAGAATAATTTCTGAACATGCATTTCACAAACATGTGTTGGGCTTAGTGGTTAAAAGTGACTAAGTGTTAAAAGTTTTGTGAGGTTGAAGGTTCAAATAAGAGAATTTTTTTTAGAAAAACTTGCTTTATTTCACCAACCTTCTCTTTCTTTTTTCTTTTTCCAAGACATTCACAACCCTAATGACATCTTCATTCACAAAACTTTTTTTAGTTTATTACAAATGCATAGTATATCTTAAATTCAAATATTCCAAACAAAAATACATATGAGATAGTTTTTGTGGCATGAATATTTTTCGATTAACTACGGAAAAAAAATTGTGTCACGGTGGTTTTGTGTAATTCTCTTTTTTGCACATTTTTCGCTTTGGATTTGTTACACTTTTAACCCCCAAAACTCTTATATTAAATTTTACTTCGTTTCTCAAAATCACTTTAAACTTTATTTTTGATTTATTTTTTTGGGTTTTTATACATGTGATAAGTTCGATTTAAAATCTATAAACCTCTTTACCTTTCATTTTTTGTTTTACTCCACTTCCGTTTTTTTTTTCTTTCTTTTTTCTCTTGTTGAGATGAGAGTTCACTCATAACGGTTCCAAAGGATGATTCATGTCAGCCGACCCCAAAACATTTTAGGACTAAAGCTCTGATGTTGTTGTTGTTGTCGTCGTCTTTGTTGCACATTATTTCTCAAGCCATTGATGTTAATGATATTATTACCTTTTATTACTGTCATATTAATGATCCATACTCAAGTTTTGTGAAAACATTGAATGCTTTTAAGGACTCTATTCCCTTTTAAGTCTTTTAAATGACTATTTTTATTTGGTGAAATCTGTTGTTTAATAAAAATAATTTTTTAATATAAAAAAAAATTGTGGAGTATTCTTGGGCGGAGTCTAATGGTTAAAACTTGGGTGAAATTTCCGTGAGACCCGAGTTCAAACCTCTGCAAGAGCAAAAATCTTGTGGATCATTCTTAACCCGAGTCCATGCGCGAAGGTAGCGGCTGCGGGTTTCCTTGTTACAAAAAAAAAAGATTTTGTTTGGAGAACGTCATTGTAGATCTACATAGAATTAAACAAGCCTTTTTTAGTCTACTTTCCGTATGATTAACTCTTAAGTTTAAGGATTTGGATAACGAAGATACAAATCCAAATAGTGAACATCATGGTTTTAGTAATTGTAATTGTAATGATAATATCGTCTAGCATAAGGCACCAAGTAATTTTATTAAGATTAGTTTTGATGGTTCTAAATAGGATGGTAAAAATGCAGCTGTAGGTTTTAGTATTAAAGATCACGATGGTAAAATATTGTTATTAGTAGGTGCTATTTTTTTTGGTCAAGTTAAGGTTTTAATTAGCGAAAATTATTGCACTTAGAAAAAAAGGAAATGGGTGATAAAGGAATCGATGACATGAAGTAATATTTATCGTAAAACCGTCTAACATCACATCAACTAATATTTAAAAAAAAAAAGGAAGTAGGTGATGAAGGAATCGATGGCATGAAGGTGGGTTTAGTAAAGGGTGTTTGGTTTGAAAGAGTGAATAAATGCTAATGGTACTGTGAGTGAGTTGCGTACTTTATATGATGAGCAGCGCAAAATACGGAAGAAGGGTAATTCACAACTGGCGAAAAGGGCCGTTGAGCTGCCTATTCATTGGCTTCCAACATGCTGCATGATTCCTTTATTCATATCAACTGCCCATTTTATTACTACCATGCTGTAATTTGTGAAAATTATAAATCTAAGTTTTTGATTCACTAAGTTTATGTCACGTCCTATAGATGTATTGTTCACAACATGAACAAAAATTGATACTACTGGTACTTATTCCCTTCACATTGATCATTTGTTTATTTTTTTGTTTTTTCATAAAGATCAAAGAAAAAAGAAAAAAAAACCTTACTTATTAGATATAAGTGGACAAATTAATCGTGCAAGATCAAATTGTTCATCAATGACATTGATAAAATAGTAATGTAAATAATGGACAGACACTAAAAAGTAAAATAAGTAAACAATTAACCGGGATAATAGAGAGAATATAATCTAGTAATGACTGATGAGAGGCCACACATTTTTTTTTGCATTTTATGGCAGTCGTAAACAAAGTTCTTCGTATATTCTACGGTGTACCCTCGAATTTCGTTTTTTTTATGTTGTACCCCTCTTTTTTTTATATAGTAGGGTAAATTGATAAACACTACCAATTTTAGTCCTCTTTTTCATAATCAATACCAACATAATCAATAATTAGTAATCAGTAACAAGATATTAACTTTTTTCTACGCTAGATATCAAGTCGCATTTTTACTCTAGTTTTTTCCTACTTTAAAACGTGCTTTTATCTAAGATAATGATTTTGGAGTTGGGTGAGTATGGGTTTGTACTTAAATAGTGGCTTTTTGGACCTCTTCGAGTAGGTTAATATAGGATTTTCACGTGACTTGGTATTTATCGTAGAAAAAAGTTAATATTTTGGTACTGATTACTAATTATCATTTATGTTGGTATTGATTATGAAAAAGGATCCTTATAATGGTATCGCTTATAAATTAACCTTATATAGTATGTTGTACCGTTGAATTCTATACATTTGTCTATACTACGATCTTATTTATTATATTTGCTAACTTAGTTTATTCAATCATCATTTACATACCATTCCAATTACTCGATAACCTAACCATTTGCTTATAAGTGCGTCGAATTACTCATTATGCCATCAAACAGTATAAAAAACTAACTCAAAGTTCAACAAGTCTCCATTATCCTGTCATGAATCATAACACACGTTTTTAATAGTACTTGATGCTTATTAAAAGTGAATTTTGATATTTATATACAGGATAGTGACACAAAATTAATAAGTCAGAATAAAGGTAAAAGTACAGACATTTGATAGTGATAAAGTTAATGGAGAGTTAAACGACATCGTGATAGAAAAATAAGTAAGAAGTTTAGGCCGTACAATGTAGAATTTTTTAAAAAAAAGTGGTACAATATAGAAAATCGAAAAATTCAGGTGCACACCGTAAAATATCCCAAAGTTCTTATACAAATGACATTTGACTTATTTGGTCAAATACACTTATTTTTAGTATTATCATTAACTAAGACAACAAAGTAATTACATCGACTAACAATAGTTACGTTAATGGCGTGTAGTGGGTTGAACGCGGAAATCTACTTCAATATCCACAACATTCCTGAAGAGACGGTTAAAGGTGGCCAAATGATCGAGTATATCTTTACTAATCTGATTTGACAAAGTTTAGGAGAATACCTACAACAAGACATTAAATGTGTCTCAGGGTTTCATTCCCTTGGCTGCGATACGCAATCTCAAGAGATCAACGAGACCCTTGAACCATCGAGAGTGAGCAAAGTGAACTTACGAACCAATAGGACGTAGGAATAAAAGACAGAATATAGACCAAGGTCTGCCTCTAGTGGAGAGAAAACTCCAATACTTTGGAAAACCATCTTTGCGACAAGAAACTTGTAACTTAGAAAACGAGTAAGTATATTGCTAGAGATATAGAAATCATCCCAAACAACCTTCTAACCAAAACCATCTCAGAAGCTCACAGAGAGAGAGAGAGAGAGAGAGACACACACACAAAATAAATTAGATTCGATGTTACAGTCGTCATTATTAACCTCTTAATAACCTGACGAACTACCACTACTACAAAAATCATCATATGCATCGGACATTTTCACCAATAGGCATCAGACTTTTTACCGATGCATAGTTGACACATGTATATTCTTTTTGTTTATGCATCAGTCTTAAGTCTGATATCTATTCTCAAAATAGACATCAATTGTATTTTATCTGATGTCTATTCATGAGATAGGCATCAGTGTTCTACTAAAAACCGATGTCTATTGCTTCTGTTAGACATCGGGTTTTTGAAAAATCTGATGCATATTATTTCTTTTTGTTTTTTTAAAAAAAGTTTAATAGGCTGATTTCATCAGCCAATTCAATTACATAAATTTTATCAATGAAACCATGACCACTACATTACTATAAAATCACAAGCATCCAAAATCAATAGCCACTACATCCATGACCAATACATTACGTACTCAAAAACCACTACGTATAAGAAAATGCAAACTACGCAACCACGAGAAAAGAAATGAAAAAATAGAAAGTGAACGCAAATAGCCATGATTAATAAACAACACTGGCACTGCAACTACAAATGCAAAACCAGAAGAGTAGCAACATTGGTGTTTATGTTCCATACGTATACAAAGAAAACAATCTACCTCTACAATAGAACGAGCCTCAACAATTTGCCTATGTGCACAAGGATGATCAATATCAAGCAATACATGAATTTGTTCACCCAATTCATCCAAAGACGTAAGCAGCTCCCTTTTCTTGCTTCTACTCAGGGAGTTTCCAGAAGCTTGCGTTGTTATATCCTATACATTATTAATTGTCACAGAGTTGTCATCCTTGAATAATAGTTCGTTATTTTAGAGATAATTTGGATACATAAAAAATTAACCTTGATTTGCTTCAACATGCCATCAAGAGAAATTAGAGACGCAAGCCAGCTACAGTAGACGGATTAGGTATTAGCGAGCCACCACTTTCCAATGCCAATGGAACTGCGTCACTTTTCATCTGTTGTAATATCTGAAAACAACATGGAAATTTAATAAGTTTCCTTAAGTTTCGTCTACTTTCCAACTGTGTATATGAAATTGTGAACCACGCAACCTTACTCAGAAAATTTCTAAATTAGACATGAACACTATAAGGACTAGACGAATCAACACTTATATATAGACGTTACAGTCCAGCCACCATATAGAGGTACCTGATGAAATGGATGCAGGTACAGGTTTTCCTTTTCCTAGTCAAAAGTAATAGCCCCCCCGAGTTTAATAGCAAGACACTCTATCAATGATTTATTCAGTTATCCATATCCACTCAAAAAAATCTGAAATATTACAACTTACCAAACAAGAATGATAGATTGTTCATTAATGCTATGTAAGTTCAGAAGGCAGCAGCCTTCCAGCATTCAGTCAATCAAATCATGAAATATAATTCCATGAAGTACCTATAAAAACAGATTTATGACAGAAAAAAAGCAGTGTTAACAAATTATGCAGAACTTCATTCTCTTATGATCAACAGACTCAAGAGCATAACGTAACTTAGCAACCTACGCTAAGTCTTCTGCCATTTCCATTGCCAATGTCCCTGCAATATCCTGGCGAAGAGAGTTGATTTACACATCAAATTATAAAGTAATGATCTTGTGCGTCTTTGGAAACTGAAAAATGCTTAGTAATCAGTTATCTAGCGAGCTATTTCTGCAATCTACTCCATGGTATGTTCAATGCATTTTTTAATTATAAGGCGAACCCTAAAGTAATGGGAGTATAGAATCAATGTTAACCAAACGCAACTAGTAGTGCATAGTAAAGAAAACGAAAATGAAACTGCACGCAGCTACTTAAATAATAATTATACAAATATATAGTCTGTGTATCAAATACATATCTATCAGGATTCATAATTCCATACAACATTCCCTTTATAATTAGATTAAATTACTGTCATATCCAAATGGACTTATGACTATTGTGTAGGATTAATGACTGCCAAAATGTATCTGCAGTTCTACATAATCTAAATGCTACAAAATTGGAGCAGATACCTATTTCCATATAGTTTCAGCAGCTAGAGAACGCAAAATTACCCAAACAAACTTCGACTTCCGTTACCCACATAAAAAAATTGCGGCAATGTTCAAACTTAGAGTCTCAATAACTGGTAATTTCTACTCCTCAAAGGCAGATTACAATATTAACAACTTACGGTCGAGATATGTCAAGAAAAGTTTGAACAAAATCATATAGCCAGGCAGCGTTCCCACACCAATCCAATACCATTAAACCGCCCAAATGCTGACAAGGAGTTAACCCTAATTTTCCTCTCACTCAATTTGATACTAGATTTAAGTTCTATGTAGCAACCAATGGAGAAAAGAACTAAGCAATGAATGAAACAAATGAATGACACAATTGAAAATTGAAATAACATAACAAATCAAAACCCAATTAGAAAAAATCTCAAATTAAGATAAGTACATATAGAGGAGTTGACAATTACCTATAATGGAGCAACCAAGTTAGGAGAAGCCGAGTTAAAGGATCGGTGATGGACAAGCAACCGAGTTGATGAAGATTGGTGATGAACGAGAACGAAGTTGTGTACTGTGGTTTTGGGGTGTTCTGCGTTGGAGAAGAAGGGATTTTAGGGAAATAAAGAAAAATAATCAACTGCCACTACTTTACTAAGGTACCGCGAATAATTTTTCAGGGTTATACATGGATTTTTGTTAATCTGATGTATATAATATAAAATAAAAATGCATTATTAAATAGGCATGGGTTATTGAGAAATCTGATGTCTATATAAAGAGATAGACATCAGATTTTTCCAAATAACTGATGTATAAATTTATGCATCAGATTTTTTTTAAAAATCTGATGTCTATTAAGTGATGTCTATTTGATATTTTGTAGTAGTGTACCACCCCAATGTTTAAGAGACATGACACCCTTAGCCAATATGAGGTTATTATTAGTGTAAACAAGATAAGACGAATGCAACACAACCAACCTTACCAACACCACCATACATCCCAAACAATCCCATCCTAAACCGAATCATGATCATTATAAAGCACCAACACCAAAAAAGCCAAAGCCAATGACCTAGAAGACTCCCACACTCGAGTCCTACACCACTCCCAAGAAAGCAACCAATACACAAGGCTCACCAAACACCATCACCAACAACAACTAACAACAACACAAGTGACAAACCCAATGATAATGAACCGCATTACCAGAACAAATTAGAGATAGAGAAAAAGACCTATACAAAAAACAAGGACGACTAACACATACAAGCAAACTCGAAAAACGACTTAGACAAAGACACAAGATCCATGCATGTCGTCCAGTAAACCTATAAGGAAGAATCATTTCTCTGGCACCACCCTTAAGACGCAGAAGGCAGGACCACCCATCAAGGAAGAATCTCTGGAAAGATCGGAGCGACAATAAGACATGAATGAAAAGGGAGAAGACGAGGGTGGCCAGCGGCAGAGTAGAAGGAGACAAAAGGAAAAAGAAACGCTTCTCAAGATCGCCAAGAAAGAGATATGGTGAGAGACAAATAGCCGGAGATGGGATCAAGAGACATCACATCTTCAGCGAGTGGATTAAGAGAACGATGGGGAGGATGATGAGGGGTAAGGTGACAACAGTGGGGCAAAGAAACACAGAGTCTCGCTTGTGAAGGATAATATCTGTCACAAACTGAAGACGGATAAACTTTTATTACAATAAAGTAAGTGGGTGGGCAAGTGGAGAAAAATGGATCCCTCTTGGATACTGTCACTTGTATAATGTGAGAGGGAACTATCCATTTTCAACTTGTGACGGATAATATGCCTTCAAAAAGAATTTGTGATATAAAAAAGACCATGCAACAAATTTCAAGGACTAACATCTTCAACAACTTTGCTATAATGTCATAGCGCGTAATCCAGTAAATCAAATATAATTGAACTTAGAGGTGGTAAACGGGTCAATTAGATCAGTTTTGGTTCGGGTTCTTTCAGTTTATCTTTTTTCAATTTCAATTGGATTCAGTTTCCAGTTTTAATCGATTGTAGATATTTCGGTTTAGTTCAGGTTCGAGTCGGGTCAATATCAGTGCAAATAAGGTCTGAGTCAGGTCAATATCAGAGCGGATTAGATTCGAGTCAGGGCAAATCGGATCGGATTCAATGGATTACGTCTTTATTCAAAACATTGGATATAATACAAATCGTCTTTTTAAAAACGTAATATATAATTTATTTTGTATAATTATGATGTAATATTAATTCATTGACGTCATAGGGGTGATACTTATATACAAAAAGACACCTTGAATATGACGCTTAGGTACATTCGGGTTATTTTGGGTTTAAATGTTGGGTTTTAGTCATTAATGTACGGGTTGAAATCGGTTCAGGTATATATCGGTTCAGATCAAAACAATTCAGATTAAACATACAGTTCAGGTTCATTTCATCTCGGGTCTATTTCAGATATTACAAATTCAGATCGATTTCGAATCAATTCAGGTCGATTCAGGTTTCGGGGTGAAATTTAGTGATACCTTTCGGATGTACGGTCAGGTGTCAATTCAGTTATTTTCGATCGGTTTTTCGAGTTCGGTATACTTTTATCCGGTAAAGTTGAACTCCACTATATAGAGTGTAATTTTGTAGTATACGTAGACCTGTCAAACGGGTCGAACAGGCGGGTTACGGATCGGCTGGATACGGGTGGGATAAAATACGGGTCGAGTGTATTTCTGGTCGGGTAAAATACGGGTCAAGTCTATACGGGTTCCGAGTCGGGTTCGGGTAAAAATACGGGTCAATCAACATCTTTTCCTCAAATTTTTAGAAACTTCTTTTATATCCCAATTCTAACTTTTTTTTTATGTTTTCTATCATCTTGCTCGTTTTAGTCAAATTAGTTGTCACCAATTTCGACATTACCATCGTTATCGTCATCATCAACCTCACTAACTCGCAAAGTACGATAATGAGACTCAAATAAGATAACAATAATGACGTGACATGTGATCTGATCAGGTGATAAGGTGGAAGTGTTGACGCGAAGAGCAGTTCAGTTAGACTATTACGACGAAAGTAACGGTATGACATAAACTTCGAGGTAATGATATGGCATGTGCTCCTAGGTGATGAGGTGACAATGATGATGTGGAATAAGTTGTAAGTGACCGTATGGCACACATTTCGATGTCATGATGTGGCATGTGGACCATCGAAATAATAATATAAGATGACAGTACTAACGTGGAATGTAATTTGATGTACTACACTAAAAGTGATGTCGTGACACACACTTCGATGTGATGACGTGGCATGTGGTATGAGATGATGAGTTGGCGGTGTTGACGTGGAATGCAATACGACGTACTACGGTTAAAGTGATGGTGTGACACAAAGTTTGAGGTGATGACGTTGCATGTTGTTTGAGGTGATGACGTGACATACCGCATATATATAAATATTTTTCGTCGAAAATTTATAAGTTATCAATACATATATGACATTGTATATTTTATATGATATATTTTCTAGACCCAACGGTCAACCCGCTGTGGGTCTGGTTTTGACACGTCGTTTACGGGTCAAAACGGGTTTGGGTATCTTTCGGGTTCGGGTTGAGAAAACCGGGTTATTTACCGGTTACTTACGGGTCGGTTTTACGGTCGATTTTCGGGTCGGTCAGGTTTTGACAGGTCTAAATGTACGTACATGTAACATCTTGTATTCCTGTGACATTAAATCAGCCATATGTACGATATATTATATGTTTCCCAAACAAAGTGACATTGATTCAATGCAAAATAAAAATAAAAATAAAGAATAGATATGAGAAACACAAAAATTAATATAGACCTATTTTGATATTAAATTAGCCCCAACTATTAATCCCTTTGATTTAAATTAAGTATAAATAAGAATTTGTTATGAGCGAGATCGTACCTTGCATAAATCCTCACATTCTTAACTAGTTTTCACACTCGTGCGTTGCACGGATATTGAAATAAATTACAATTATAGTGTTTTGAACTACTTATTGTAGTTGTAAAACCCTAATCATGCATTTAATGTTTGATATACTATTTCTTTTAGATTTCAGTTAATTACCAACTTAACGTCATCTTTATATTGGGAAGAAGTAGAAATTCTTTATTTAGTTGGCAAGTGGGGTATGAAAGAAATGGTGAAAGAATAAAAAGTTTCAAACAATACAACTGAAACGATATAATGAAGTTAAGTGTGTTACAATCATTTTCATCAGAAAAAAATAACAAGATTAAAAGTTAATGATATAATATTAACACGAGATATACTCCCTTCATTCTTATATAATATACCAACATTTTGTACAATATAATCCAATGTTTTCCTTTCATACTTGGTAAAATAATTGGCATAAATATCTTCTTCTATTTCTTATATTTACAATGATACAATTATAAGTAAAACTCCACATTACATCTTTTTATACACCCCTAAATATTTCCAAAAATACCGACAGAAAAAACATGATAAAGTCATTCCACATTAAAAAAGTTTCCCCTAGTAAAGGGAGTATTCGATTGGATTGGAGGAAGTATAACATTTGATTGTTTAGTTTTGTGTTTAACAAAGAAATAAAATTGAGTTTACACACATGATTTAAAACGTTTCTAGCCTATATTTATACTATTTATCGATTCTTATTTTCATATTATACACTTTTTCAAATAAAATTTATTAGTTTACCTTCTCCAATCAATATCTCACATTACTCACATTTTTTCCATATTCAACTAGTTTCACCTGATTACCAACCAAACCCATCAATATTTACCTTAAACATATCCATATCCTTAAACAACTAATTCCCACATATGGATATATTTTTCTATCTGCTAAACCAAACTCGTAAACATCGGAGAGTAATTCTACCCATCGAGTACTATTCTCACCCACCTAACCAACTTAGCCATCAAATCAGTTGGTAAAATGTATCCCTGAAATCCTCAGCATGCCGACATTTACTTGTATTACTAAAGTACACTCTTCAACATCAGAGAGTAACCCAAGCCCTCAAAATACTTACCTCTTCCCTAAAGACCTATCTATCCCTACTCATAAAAAACTAGACACATCCAATGTAAAGTAACCCTCACCCTATAACAATCAAAATTGAGTATACATGCATGTTAAGTTAGAGATTTTTAACCTATTTTCACAGCATATATGTCTCTGTTATTTTCACAAAATAGAACTTTGAAATAAAATTTATCTACCTATTTTCTCAGTTGTTCTAATCATTGTTTTAGTACATACATATCCTTTTTCTACACCATTTAAGTATTCGTCATATCCTTCTCAACTAACTACCCAACTTAACCAACAAAATCAACCATATCTCTGAACAACCCTAACATGTATACATTTTCTTGTACAACTCAAATCACACTCTTAAACTTCGAAGAGTAACCCTGTCCTCGAAGACACTTACCTACACCCTCGAGACTTATTTATCTCCATCCCTAAAAAAATCGACACATCTATTATAAAATCAACCCATACCCTATAAGACAATGTCCAAAATCAACCCCTGCCCTATAAGACAATGTCCCTGTAACACCCTCATATTCCAAGGCCTTTGAAAAGGACCATCGGATTATGAAAGTATCATCATCTCAGTTTCCTGAGATATAATATCAAGATAAACAAATAATGCAACCTTTATTAAAATTAAGAATAAGGTTTAAGTATAAAAATGTCTGATACAACAACCAAAATGAAACGTCTACAGAAGCTAAAGAAACTATGAAGCTGCTACAAAACTAACTGGAGTCTTATTCTTCCGCAAGCTACCAGACATCAACCTCATCGCACCTGAGACTCTGCTCACCCATACATGGATCATCACAGGAAACATCAAGCGTCAGAAACTGATAAAGTAAGACGGTCACAAAACAATAAGCTCAATACCACAATCTGATAATCACAACCACTGATATCACTATCACAACAACACATGTGACGGCCTCAAGCCCTACATCAATTCCTCACTTGTTCGCGGCAACAGGTACCTAGATCCTTAATGTGCACATCCCCTCCATGGCGGGTCCTACGAAGAGCGATAGTAGGAGTGAGAGTCATTTACCGCAACAGTCCCACACATATGTTTCCAATACAAATATCAACAATGCATGGTATCAGATAAACAATACAATACCGTCACAATCATATTAACACAGATTTGAGTAGGGAAACCCTACCTCAAGGATGTGATGGATCACTAACATACTTCCGTCACTGGGACACATGGAAAACATTATGCACTCGGTCTAAAGCTGGCGGTAAGGCTAAATGATAAGCAACCTCTCCTACCCGGTTAAGAATCTCTTAAGGACCGATAAATTTTTGGCTCAGCTTGCCCCTTCCTGAATCTCGTAACACCTCTCATAGGTGAAACCTTAAGTAACACCTTATTCCTAACCTGAAACTCAATGTCCTTATTGTGTAAATCCGCATAACTCTTATGTCAATCATTAGCTGCCCTTATCTTATGGCGAATCACCCTAACCTGATCAATCATATCCTAAACTAACTAGGCACCCAGCACTGCGGCCTCAGAGTTGTCATCCCAACAAATTGGACTCATATATCTCCTCCCATACAAAGCCTCAAATGGTGTCATCTTAATGCTTGCATAGTAACTTTTGTTGTAGGAAAACTCAATCAAATCCAGCCTCTTCTCCCAACTACCTCCAAACTCCATCACACAAGCTCTCAGCATGTCCTCAAGAATCTTGATGGTCCACTCAGTCTGACCATATGTAGCTGGATGAAAAGTTGTACTCATCTTCAGGATAGTACCCATCATCTCCTACAACTCCTGCCAAAACATCGAAAAGAATCGGGAATCACGATCCGACACAATATCTTTAGGTATCCCGTGCAACCTGACCACATTCCGCCTATATGCTAGGGCTAACTCTACCTTGCCCCAAGTGTCCATTATGGGGATAAAGTGAGCCGACTTAGTCAGTCGATCCACAATCACCCAAATCATGTTGTTACCTCTCTGAGATCGAGGTAACCCCACGACGAAGTCCATAGATATCGACTCCTACTTCCACTCAGGCACCTTTCAAGACTGAATCTTATTCTGCGGTCTATGTTGTTCCCCTTTCACTCGTGGGAAAGTCAAATATCGAGCCATAAATTCCGCAACATCCCGCTTCATAAATGGCCACCAAAACGTCTGCCTTAGGTCCCTATACAGCTTATACCCACCCGGATGCACTCAATAAGGTACACAATGAGCCTCTGTTAGAATTCTCTTCCTCAACTCGGCACAATCTGGGACATACCATGTTCCGTCGAAACGAAGACTCCCATCAACACTAAGAGAAAATAACGACGGTCCTTTAGTCTCTAGCTTCGCCCTCCACTCTAAGAACTTAGGATCCAACAACTTGCTATCTCGGATCTCGCCATACAACTCCAGCTCCACTGTCAAGTCTCCCCTTGCATATCCCTTCCTGTTCACGTGAATACCCATCCGGTCCACCTCACCTCTCAACCTCATCGAAGACATTGATTTGCATCAAGAATGCACACTCTTCCGACTCAAGGCATCGGCCACCACATTAGCTTTCCCCTCATGATACACAATCTCCATGTCATAATCATCAATCAACTTCATCCACCACATCTGTCTCATATGAAGCTCCCTCTAGGAGAAGATGTACTTCATACTCTTATAGTCTGAGAAAACCTTAAAAGTTGCTCCATACAGGTAATGCCTCCAAATATTGAGCGCAAAGACTACACCACCCAACTCCAAACCGCGAGTAGGGTAATTTTCCTCATACTACTTAAGCTGTCTCGACGCATATGCAATTACCTTTCCATTATGCATTAGAACACGCCGGCGCCCCAAACCATTCTTTGAAGCATTAGTATCACCTTGAAGTTATCGATCCCCTCTGGCAAAGCTAGGATAAGAGCTTTAGTCAAACGTTCCTTAAGGATTTAGAACGCTCTCTCACAACCCTCATCCCAGCGAAATTTGGTATCCTTCCTCATGAGCGCCGTCAAAGGTCTAGCAATCTTGGAGAAGTCCTTCACGAACCGCCTGTAATATCCTGCCAAACCCAGAAAACTACGCACCTCGGCCACATTCTTAGGAGCCTCCTAGTTAGACACAACCTTTATCGTACTAGGGTCCATTATTAGACCCTCCTTAGAAAACACATGCCCCAAGAATGTCAACTTCTCTAACCAGAACTCACACTTGGACAACTTAGCATAAAACTGGTTGTCCCTCAAAGTCTGCAACATGACCATCAAATGCTCCTCGTGCTCCTCCTTGGTCTTAGAGTAGACCAAGATGTCATCAATGAAACCAATCACAAACTTGTCTAGGTATGGACTAAACAAACGGTTTATCGGATCCATGAACGCAGTAGGTGCATTAGTCAACCCGAACAACATCCCCACATACTCATAATGACCATACCTAGACCTAAAGGCAAACTTAGGTGTGTCTCCCTCCCTGATCCTCGACTGATGATATCCCGACCTCAAATCAATCTTCGAGAACACTCCAACTCTAGTCAACTGATCAAACAAGTCATCTATCCTACACAAAGGATAATAATTCTTCACCATCACATGATTCGGCTCTCGATAGTCAATGCACAATCTCATGCTCCTATCTTTCTTCTTCACAAATAAAACAGGTGCTCCCCAAGGCGATACACTAGGTCGAATGTACCCTTTATCTAATAGCTCATTAAGATTTTTCTTCAGCTCCTCTAACTCTCATGGACCTATTCGGTAAGGGGCCTTAGAAATAGGTCTCGTTCTCGGCTTCAACACTGAAATCGATGCCTCTCCTGGGTGGTAACCCAGGAATTTCCTCAGGAAAAACATCCTTAAACTCCCCCCACCAAAGGAATACTCTCAGTAGACACCTTGTAACTCTGGCATCCCTCACATGACACAAGATCAATGGACACCCCTTCCTCATATAAGACTACAGAGTTGAGACTGATATAATCTTGACCATAGGTCTAACTACAAAGCCCTTATAAGACACTCTAACTCCCTTCGGTGCCCTTATGGTCACCTTCTTTTGACATCATCACACTACTCACTATTTACATACAAAAATGGATCACCGCAGATACAGATATGGACAACACACAAAACACACGTCAGTACAAGCACAACTATAGAATTACCGCAAGTAAGAATACTAATCGAAAAGTTCAACTATCAATACCAACGGTCAGAACCACATATCTCATGTGTCAACACTCCATAACCGTACCTGTAAAACCCCAAGAGTATGAGAGGAAAGTTGTCCCACATCGGTAGAATGTGAGGCTTGTGATATGTTTATAATAGCTCTCACCCACCTCTTAGTAACAAGGCCTTGTGCTTTTGGGCTTAAGTGAGGACAAATAATGGGCCCAAAAGTGCACACCCATCTTAATGGGTTTGTGTTACGACGGTGACGGGTCGGGTTGTTACAGCAAATAATACATAATACTAGGTTGAGGGCTTTGTCCCAAAATCACTGCTAAAAGCTTGATTTCAATAGCTGTGCCGGCGCAATAAAACACTTGTGATTTTGAACATGGTCGGAGTAGCCTAACTAGCTTTCCAATCCTCAGATAAATTAGTTGTGATTTGCTGTGGTGTTCGGAATTTAATACCGGCATGACTACTTTGCTAATAGAAGAATTTATTTAAGTTTTTGCACTAATTTGATTGAATTTTAGATTTTTAGGGATAAAATGGTTGATAAGTGTATGGTAGAGGTTAATTTGACTATGTTTGAAAAGGGTATAATACGGAAACTTAATGAAAAAATGTCTGTAAAAAGTAAAACTCGTATGTGAAAAAGTAATTCCGAAAATTTATCTATACAACTATATATCAACTAATTGAATTAAATATAAGAATATATACTCAGGGTAACTCGGAGAAATTGGACTCTTTATAATCATTTGAAAAAAAGGTTCCTTGCAGATTTTATCTTTTCATATCCTTATTTTAAAACCTCTTATTATATATTTCGACCAATCACATAGCTCGGAAAAAAGCATTCTTTAATAATATAGATAAATAGATAGATACTCTATTGATTACTCCTTCCATTTTATCAATTATTGCCTATTTTATTTAGGGTTATCTCAGTCAATTATTTACAGTTTTATTTTAAAAATGATTTTAAAGAATAATCTTATCTTCCATTTTCAATTTGATTTACTCCTCATTTTTTAATTTCTGCGTCAAGCGAAAATAACTTTGAATACAGGGAATCATAAATTTAAAACAGGCACCTTGAATGTCTAAACACAGAATGCTTATCGTCAACAAAATCACATGGTGACATGGTGTATCAACCACATAAGTTGTTACTAGAATACTAATATCAGCATTCAACAGAAACTGATCTATTGTCAATTATTTCTTGGTTTGAAGAAGTGTCAGTCGTCAGAAAGCTGACTATGTAATAACTAACTTAAGATCTTTAAATTTTCCACCTTTTGTTAGAAAGGATAAACGGGTCAATTGGACGGGTTATGAGTTCGGGTAAAATACGTGTCGGGTTCAGTTTGAATTTGTAAATTACGGACTTATACGGTTTCGATCAAGTTTTGGGTTAAAACGGATTTAATTAACACATTTTTAAAAATGTTTAGTTTCTTCAATTTAAATTATAAACATACGGTTACTCTTAAGTTTTACAATTTTATATCTTGCTTAATATATGATAGTAGTAACATAATGCATCTTTTGCTTATTATATTCAATTTTACAACACTATACGAAAGTGACGGTGATCCGGCATGAGCACTTTAAAGTGATGACATGACACACTTCGTGGCGATGACGTGGTATGTGGTTTGAGGTGATCAAGTGGCAGTGCTAACGTGGAATGCAGTTCGACGTACTACGTTAAAAGTAACGACGTAACACACAGTTCAACGTAATGATGTGGCACGTGGTCTGAGTTGATGAGGAGGCGTGCAGTGCTGACGTGGAATGCGGTTCAACATACTACGATGAAAGTGACAATATAATAACACTTCGACGTGATGATATGACATATGGTGTAAGGTGATGACGTGATATACATACCATATATACATATTTTTCCTTAGAAGAATACAAGCCAATACATACAAGACATTGTGTATTTTAAGGAAGATATAATGTCTTGATCCAACGGTCAACCCATTGTGGATCGGGTTTCAACCCATTACTTACGGGTCAAAACGGGTTCATGTATTTGTTTGGTTCAGGTTGAAAAGCTGGGTTATTTGTGGGGTATTTATGGGTTCAGTTATGGTCTGTTTTCGGATAAGTAGAGTTTTAACAGGTCTACCTACTCTCAATGGCATATACAAGAGTAAAATCAGTTTATATGTGTAAAATAAAAACCAGTTGACAAAATATCCTCCAAAAATAAGGTTAAGTAAATAAGTTAGATGATTGAACTAACTGACTATATATATACTATGGTTTTATGACCCTGTTCTTTTCGGCTGAAACGAGCTGAATTGAATAAATTGGAGTAGAGTTTAATTGAACTAAATTGAGTGGAACTAAGGTGGCGTGAATTTAGTTGAATTAAAAGTTACTTTTGTGAAGAGATTAATTGGAAATAATTGATTGAACGTAAATAAAATTTAACGAAATACAACCAACAAAAATTGAAAGGAGCTGAAATTAAGCCAGAAAGAACAGGGCCTATATCCTGTAATTGTCATACAAAATATTTCCTACCCCTCGACTAATCAATTTATTTAGCACTTACAAGGAAGTCTTTCTTTAGAAAATAACAATTTATTTAACACAAATTCTCATCTGTAACGGCGGTCTCCGTCACAAGCTTGTGACGGATATCGTTTCCTCTCACAAAACACCCATTAGAGGTGAGTGGGAAAGCACATAAAGAGTGCCCCGGCCCACCTTATCCCCTCTCTCTTTTTGTGAGAGGTCACAAGCTTGTGACGGGATTAGCCCGTCACAAGCAAAAGGTTTCCACTTATTGGGAATAGGGAGCGTCCAAAGACCAGATTTATTAACAGACTGTGTGGAAAGTAGCATGCGCGATTAATCCTTTCGGTTAGCCTTAGAACTCCATAAGTCTTCAAAGGCAAGAAAGTAACCACTCTTAACCGAATACCTTCCACAGGAATCCAAGCTCCAAACCGAATCCTCGTCATCCATACACGAAGGCAAAAAAAGGAGATGGGGGAGAACATCTTCACCACAGCATCGAACAATATTCCCAACATCCCAACTACCATCCTCGCGCTCAAACTGTGAAACACAAGAGGAGGGGAAAAGACGAAAGGAGAAGACTACAACCCCAATAAGTTTTCCATAGAACGGGCATTCACCCATTTATCCTCCCAAAACCTAAGTGGCGGTAAACCTACCTCCCAACATAAACCCCTACTCAAAAGATTGAAACCCCAAAGAATACTACTGTCACCCCAATTTCGTGGTTTAGTCTGAAAAGAGGCATTCCTAGGGATGGCAATGGGTGGGGTCTGGGTAGGGTCCAGCAAGACCCGCCCCGACCCGAAGTAAAAACCTTAGACTCATACCCGACCCAGACCCTAAGGGTTTGAAATTAATGGACCCATACCCGACCCTAATGGGTCTGGGTCCGGGTAGGGTCTAATTTTTTTAACGAGTCATTCAATAAATGTACCAAAATTTGAATTAAATTACAAAGTTTTGATTAAAGTATTACAAAGTCTTGGTTATTTGGATCATTACCCGTACCCGACTAAATTATATCATTTACCGTACCCAAACTCATCATTTTCATCAATTTTCTCGTTATTCTTAATGGTTATTTGGATATGCGTATAGTATATTAATGATAACTAATAAGGGTCATCTATTTGTGTTATTGACGTTCGTATGTGTGTGTGTTTCTTTTTTTTAAATAAATATAAGGGTCTAAGGGTCGGGTAGGGTCCCAAGACCAAGACCCGCACCCGGACCCGAAGTTTTTATATAAGACCCATACCCGACCCATACCCGAGTGAGTCTCAAAAATTCAGACCCATACCCGACCTGTTAGGGTCTGACCCTAAGGGTCTGGGTTGGGTACCCGGCCCACTGCCATCCCTAGGCACTCCTGACCGCATATTTCGAGATATTTAGCTGAGCTCCCAACGTTATTGCAATGAGAGAGTAAGGATTAGAGAGGATACGCCTAGAGATGGCAATGGGTAGGATCTGGACAGGATCCTATAGGATCCAGATCCAGATCCATTTTAAAATGGTATATCCAGATCCTACCCTTATCCTCAGGGTCCGAAATTTGTAGATCCATATCCGTATCCTAAGGATCTGGGTAGGATCTGGATAAAATCCAGATCCGTCAGTCTTCAACGATTCATTCAAATGAAACCGCACCAAGTCACTATTATACACTATTTCACTTTTACTTGTCAATTAGAGACGATGTTTTTGTCGAATTACCCTCTATTAACTTCACTGGTTTAAAAATCATAGTCTAAAAGAAATAAAAAGAGTGTACAAAGTAATAAAAAGTCTTATAGCAACTTACAAATAAGGTTTATAAACCACAAAATAATTATAATTCCAACAATTCATAATAAAACAAATTGCCCAAACAAAATAAACACTAATATTTCATTGCTTGTTTCCATGATCTACCTTTGAAAGGTCGAATCTATCCAAAAATTACCCTTATAAAAATTAAAAGAGGGTCCAAGGGTAGGATCTGGATCTTAGTGGTGGGATCCAGATCCGACCCTCGTACTCGTATAAGGATATGGGTCCGATCCAGATCCTAAGGATCTAAAATAATGGGATCCATATCCTACCCTTGGGTATAGGGTCTGGTGGATCTGGGTAGGATCCGGGATCCATTGCCATCTCTAGATACGCCAACTTATTTTAGCAAGCAGTGCTTGATTAAAACAAGAGATATTTCGAACACCCAACCCTCCTTTAGATTTTGGCACATTGAGAAAAATGTTACTACACCAGTGAAGCCCTCGGCCACCCGCCGTTCCTTTCCATCAAAAGAGCGAAATCAAAGAGGTTCCTTTGAAATCACACTTACCGGCAGTCTGAAACCCGATAGAGAGAAAAGAGATAGTGAAGAGAGAACGAAAGATATAAGAGTAAGTCTCCCACCTGGTGAAAGTAAAGCATTTTTCCAATTTAAAATCCTAGTTCGGACCTTTTCATCAGTGAAAGCAAAAACCTTCTTCCTTGAACATCCGAAATCAGTTGGCAACCCCGGATAAGAACCCATATCCCTTTGCTTCTTAACTCTTCAAACTTTTAGGCAGCATTTTGTGTTCCTAAGAGTACAATTAAGACTAAAGATGACTGCAGATTTATCCTCATTTAAAACCTGACCTGAAGCCTTGCAGAAATTACCAATAACCTTCATTAGAGATAAGCATGACAGAGGATTTGTCTCCTTAAAAAAGATAGCATTATTCGCAAACAACAACTGAGAGATGACATGAGCATCCTGATATATCCTAAGATCATGCTTAGCATCTTCCGCGGCCTTGATGGAACATGAAAGAACCTCGGTGCAAAGAGCGAAAAGAAAAGGAGACAGAGGGTCTCCTTGCCTAATACCATTAGTGGGCCGAAAAAATTTCCCCGACGAACCATTAATGGTAATGCTATAAGACACGTTTGAGACACAAGCCATGATGAGCGAGATTAAAGTAGGAGGAAACTCTGTACAAGAAAGGGTCGTTTCTATGAAGTTCCATTGCAAGCGATCATAAGCTTTGCTCATAGAAACCTTAAAAGCAATCTCCCCCTTGGAACCCTTCTTTTTGTTCGAGATGATTTGAAAAGCTCATGAGAAATGAGAATATTGCTAGTGATGTTACGCTCAGGTACAAAATCATTCTGAAATTGATGCAACACAAATATCTCCTGATCTTCATACATGGTCCGAATTTTCCACCATAGAAAGGAGGGTCGCACTAACCCTGCCACTCCGACTTAACTAAAAGTTATAGTTGAAGGGCTTTAACATACTTCCAGTTATATTGTTTTTATGTCTACGCTAAGAAATTCAAGAAAATTTAAAGAAAAAACTGATATATTGTCAATTTGTATCCCTTTTATCCTGTTCTTTCCCTTATTTTCCTTGTTTGTAGTGCTATTTGGAGCGAGTTTAAGGACTAACCACTTCTCTAATAACATTTTTCATTTTTCATCCAGTTTTATAAAATTAAATTTTTTAGGATGTTTTTCCAACATTTTCGGAGGCATAGAAGGAAGAGAAGATGCAAGGTGAATCCCACATACCGTTGATACGATCCGTGTCCCTAGGCAGTGGCGGATCTAAGAATTTAATTTTAGGGGGCACTATTTTATTGACGTTTTATTTACACACTTCTAAGACAACATTTTTTTATCTTGTGAAGTTTTTTTCCGAAATTAGTTATTATATAAGTAAAGAGTGAAAAAAATAATTGGTTTTATAAATATATTTTTTCAAAAAGTAATATTTTTTTCTCTAAAATACTTTAAATTCTAAATATATGTAAAAATATTTTTTTTATAGATATAACACACTTTTGTACTTATTTAATAACAAGTGTAATTGTGTAGGTGGTTCAATGGTTTAGAATTTGCTAAGCCATTTGAGGTTAATCTTGTATCTTCTAAACAGAACTCAATACATCTATCAACTATGCCATAAGACCACCTCTAAGCAAGGTCTCACTAACTAAGTCACGACCTAGTTGTTGTTAGCCTTAATCTGGTAAATCCGTACTTGAATTGCATTGAGTCATTCTCAGTTTATGGTAGTTCATCTTTAACTTAGTTTTGTTCATTCAACTAGTCTTTCTTTAAAAAAAACTATAGCTGAAGCAAATTCGTGTAGAAACTTACCCATCGTAATAGATCGACCTCAAATACTTCGCTACTTAGTTGCATAATTTATTTGATTAGGTGTGACGACCAAAACCTACATCAGAAACATATTTACCCTGTTTTGATTAAATTATACTCCAGATTTAAATGTAGATACGCCAAACACCAAACTTAACTGAACTAAAGCAAATCATTAAATTTTTGAGAACGAAAGACAAGTATCTATCCAATTACTTAAAAAAATCCATACATTTGTTGTATGTAAATATTCATTCCCTTTATAATATTTTTCCTTTACAAATTACACAATAATTACCCTAGAAGAAAAAAAAAAAAAACTAATCTCTTGGAAGAAAAAAAAAAGTGGTTATAATTTGATGTTGAGTAGTTGATTTTTTGGTTGTACAAATGTTTATTTCAATGAATGTACAGATAAATTAATAGAAAAACTACAAGAGTATTATATGATGAGAAATGTAAATGTAAATGTAAATTGGCAGTATTAGTTTGTAGAAGCATATTGTTAGGATTAGTAGTTTGTAGTTGTGTTGGAAGGAATTCCAAAAAGGCATCTGCTAATTTAAGGGCAAGTTGAACCTGAGCTGGTGTAGTAAGATGCAGCTTGTCTGGTTCTAATGCCAGTCCCTTTGCATCTATTGTTTTTAGATTCAGTAGATTTACTGCCATTTGTGCTTGTCTTACCTCCTCTATGTATGGCCCTTCTCCTGATGCTATGGCCACCTGCAAAACATTGTTAGTAGCTAAATCTTAGTTTCCAAGGAATGTTTTCAAGCTTGTCTTCTTTTCGTTTTGTTTGTTTGTTTGTTTGTTTCTTTACGTTTGCTTTAGATTGGTTATTACGAAGGCTCGTGAGAGTGGGATAGAGCTATGTATAATGGCGATTTAAAGTGTAATAGCGGATTCACAAGGTCGATTACATACTCACATGTTGTATTAGTAATGTAGATAAATGATTCAGACAAAGAAAGTAAACGACAATATATGTAAGCAAATAAGTGGACCTAAACGAAATGAAGCTCTCATGATATGACTCTAAAACATTAGCTAGTGTGACTATATACATGGTTTTCAATGTATCGCTAACATAACAAATAACAGCATTATAACCACGGACAAATGCACAATACATAGCCGATATATGGCCAAATTAACTGCTAATATTAGACTCATACGTTAATACCAGCATCAGAAACAAGGCACGGTAAACTTAGACAATAATGTTATGCAAACTGCAAAGTACACTATAGTGCATTTTCTTACTGGAAATCTTACATTGTCCCTACACGAGTAAGCGAGAAAGGTTTTGAAAGAAAGCAGTGAGATATAGATTGAACGAAGAAAGTATACTAACTTCACGAGTCGTATTTCCTAAAAGAGCTTCATTTCTAACCATAGATAAGACGATTAAGCGAGTAATCATCTCCGGCATATCGCGTGGTTTATCCCAACAAAAGCTGTCAGCAATGAATTTAACATGCATAAATTCTCATTGGAGACGGGCACTATGAGTCACAAGCTGAAGACAAATAATGCCCCTCTCGGCCTCTCATATAATGCAAGTTGTACTATTCATAAATTGCTCCATTTTCTCGTACTTGCATGTCCACTTGCTTTATTATGAAAGTAAAGTATTCACTTTCAACTTGCGACGAATATATCCGTCACATGCAAGACGCTTTGGTGTAATGATAGAATTCTAGAGCTAGAAATTTTATGAGCGTCTAACCAAACTGCGAGGGAATAATTAGTCAATCTTGGTGCGTAAATTAGCTAACTTTCCATTCAGTGATCTACTCGTATTTAAAAAGAAGCCACAAGTCCGCAACACAACACATGAAATTAGGCCAATGTTCAACAATTACGGAGCACAGAAAAGAGACTCCGCTATAAGTGGCGCAAATGCTGTGTTTCAAAGCTGTCCTTTTACTTTTTGCTTTTCAATCATTTTTTTCTGGCGTCATTACATTTGCTCATTCACAATTCACAAATCATTTTTTGTTTGAATATTTTTTCGATGGAATTTGATCAAGGTATTTTTGAGTATCACCTATCGCGATATTACCGGCTAAATTAGCTAACACTTACAAATCATTCAGTAAGTCTTGATTACAACGGTTGGTAGTTACAACGAAGAGCTGGCAACGTGGCATGATGAATATAATTTGGGGAATCTTCTTCACAAATTTCGAAATATTAATACATGTATTTTAGAATAGTAGTTATTGTGTACGACTGTCGTATGTCCGTATGATATAACATATAAAAAGCAATCACTTTATGATAATCGGTATTTAATAATAAGTCATCACTTCTGATTATTATTATCAAATCGTCACTCTTTTAAGTGGTGCTATAAGACCATTTTCCAGAATAATTTGTGACTTGATAATCTGTCCATACCCAACATGTTCCAAAAATATTAAAAGATACTATTTAACAAAAACACTAGTTTTAATCCCGTGCAAATAATGCACGGGTGATTTTTAAATTCGTGCAGAAAAATATTGGTGATAACGGTTACCTTTCTATAAAAATATTATTGATTACAAATTTTCCAGTAATTATTGTTATTTTTGAGTAATTTCTTTATTTGAGAAAAAAAAATTGTTTTCAAACGATTTCGACATTTGAGATTTTTTAAAAGATTATTTGAATGACATAAAATAACTTGATAATAATTGACTCAAAAATAACTGAAACCTGAAATAATCCGGTTCAACAATTTTGTTTTTACGTTATTATTTTGCCTAAAATTAGTAGTAAAAGTAATTATACTATCAATCTCCAATTGCCCGTACCCCAATGTTAATCGTAGTTATCACATTATCGATAACTCATCCATTTTTTCATATAATCAAACTCAACCAACCATTTCTTTTCATATTATCAATAACTCATCCGTATATATGAATTACGGAGTATTTTTGTACCTTGGAGACTGAAATAAATCGCATTTTTTTTATAATAAATAATGTACTCCGTAATATTTTGTAATATCCAGGTTGTAACTTTTTTTTAATATTATATTGGTAATATCATAGATAACATTTTAACTTTTTCCGTGAAGATTTTTTTTATTATAGTCAATTGGTATTTGCAATTATTTAATTTGTAATTTTTGAATATTTATATTGTATTGTATTAGTAATAGAAAATGTATAATGTAGGATGTTGTATAGTTTATGTTATTAAATTTGGAATCATAATTTAAGTAGTTATAAAACATGAAAAAAAAAAATTAATGTGAGTGATGAAACATGGGGGGCCCTACAAAAAAAGTAAGTTATTTTTCAAACTTTAAAATCAACAACCAATAGAAACTCTTCATTTTCTATTCCTTTTATAGTAAAGGGATTTTTGAATATTTATATTGTATTGTATTAGTAATAGAAAATGTATAATGTAGGATGTTGTATAGTTTATGTTATTAAATTTGGAATCATAATTTAAGTAGTTATAAAACATGAAAAAAAAAAAAATTAATGTGAGTGATGAAACATGGGGGCCCTACAAAAAAAATAAGTTATTTTTCAAACTTTAAAATCAACAACCAATAGAAACTCTTCATTTTCTATTCCTTTTATAGTAAAGGGATGGTAGTGTGAACAATCTGAACATACCGTGAGATTGAAAGGTTTTGGTGCGCAACGGATAATTTATGTACTTGAGAAATAATGAGGAACATTCACGTTGGACCCCAAATCACCTAACATGGCCCCCATGCCTAATAATTTGAGGCCCTAATTGTCCTTATTCTACTATAAATTTAATCCTCAACAGATAGATACATAGTTCATACTTCATGCATTCATGCAGCGTGTCATGTGATGATAAATTAAATCACAATTGATGATAATTATTTAATCAAGGACTACAAATTAACATGAGCCCAATTAGTGATTACTAAAACAAGGAATTATACCATATATTCCGTATTATATTTTTCATTCATTCGTGTTTGTTGAGATTGATTTTGGATGACAAGTAGATTAAATTCAATTTGGTCATTATCATAAAGTATATTCATTCCAGCCATACAGAAACATAATCAAGCATTGAACTTGAGACTCTAATGAGAAAGAGACGAGGGTAGCTATATGGCTATATGTCTATCACAAATTCTCATTTGTGACGGCGGTATCTGTCACAAGCTTGTGACGGATACCGTTTCCTCTCACAAAATACCCACTTTTTCTCTCTCTCCGACACTATTTATGTGGTGCCCTTTCTCCACTAACTCATTTTGTATCTATTTTATTTCACAAAATATCGGTCACAAATAGTGACCCGTCACAAGCAAGATTTACTATATGCATATATGCATTTCACAACAACAATCTTTCAAGTTTCACCTACCAATAATAACCAAACGTTAAGAAAAAGGGAGGTACGATGTTTCACCTATTTATTCCAACATTTACTCCATTCAAAGAGTTTTACTTCTCAAGGATATTTGAAAACAGATACTTTACTCTTCAAATAAAGCAAGTGAACATATAGGTGGGAGAAAATGGAGCAATTTATGCATACTACAACTTACATTATAGAAAAGGGCACTGTCCGGCTGAAGCCGGTGACGGATAATGTCTATCTTCTTTGTATGCAATCATTCAATGTACTTGCTCTTGTGCAAAGTCATCTTATTGTATAAAACAATTAAAAATCTTTTTGAATTTAATTGTAATTCGGTCTTATTCTGTAATTATGTAAATTGTAGAAATCGTTATTTGAAGTCGTGAACACCATAAGTCAATAATCTAATTGCGCAATAGTCTCGTATAAATTTGTCTGGTAGGACAATTTTGAATAGGGTCTCTTACAAGGTACAATCTTCTGCAGTCCTTGGAAATTGCATTGATAAGTACAGTTTTAAATCAATTTTGTTTTACTTGTTAATATTCTAAACTTTTCTCTAATTAAACCCAAATACTGGGTAAGACAATTATACTGTTAAAAATTAAAATAAAACTAAATATTTGCACAAGACGATTTTCTACTAACTGAACACAAAATATGATGATACTCATTTTTTAGCAGTAAATTCTGTAGGTTTTCTTTTAGCACAAAGAAACAAAAAAAATTCAAAAAAATTTAAAATTGAAAAAGCAAAATGTCTTGCTTGTAAATAGTAATTATCCGTCACAAGTTAGAGACGGATCTCTGTCCCAATAGATCAGGTAGGAGAAGAAATGGGGAATTGGACTATCTCCTTGTGATGCATTATGATTGTTTTCCAATTTGTATTGAAAAAGTAAGACACATGAGAATGTAAATAAATAAGTGAGCCATGGAGAAATGATACCTGAATAATAGGAAGCATAGGAGACTGCAAATCAGTTCTAATATCCAAAAACAACTTCTCCAACCTTTGTTGATACCTTTCCGCATCAACCTTAACAACCGTATCACTTTCCCCTTGATACCAAACCAACGCTTGAATACTCCCTCCATCACGCAACGACGCCGTTGCACGCCGAAGCAATTGTCCATACAATCTTCCCCCCTTAGCCCACTGACTAATATTGGTCCCACCCTCAGCACAGGGCACCAACCCAACAACTCCTAACCTGGGAACCCGGTTGGCTATGGAATTAGCAAATGCCAATCCCGGTCCCACCCCGCAAGTGTGATTAATGTCAATACCCCTGTGGAGAGGTTCTTTCGCCTCGTGCCAATGTAGCTTGGGATCGAGGCGGAGGATTGTTGGGTTTGCGCAGGATGGTGGTGGAATGATTTGGTCCCAAATATTGTTGATCACTCCGCCTCGGCCTGCCATATTGCTTTGTCCTGCTAGTAGGAATATGGATTTGTCAATGAATGGAGTGGTTTTGGGCTGGGTGAGTTGAGGTTGGGTCATTTGGGCGTAGGAGGGTGGGAGGAGGATAGATGAGTAGGTTAGGAGGAAGATGATCCAATATTGATAGGATTTGAATTGGGAGTGTAACATGGTGTGGGGGAAGGGAGGGGGAGGGGGAGGGGGCTGGTTTGAATTGGGTGGGGTTAGTACATTTTTTGAGTTTTGAAAGGAAGTGTGGGAATGAGAAATGGAGAATGGGGGTGGGTGAGGTAATGTGGTAATGTGGTAATGTGGTAATGTGGTGTTGTGAAATGTAAGTTACGTTGTTTAAGTTTAAGGTATGTGTTATTCTTGACGGATGTTTCATAGATGAGTAGATCTAGTGAATGTTACTCAGAGAGAGAGAGAGAGAGAGTGTTTATTCAATACAAAAGCTTACTCTTGCGTCCAACTCCCATCTATACAAAATAGAGCTGATCATGTGCGGGCTAGCCCGTCCAGCCCGTCCAGTCCGGCCCGTCCGGCCCGCTATTTGAGCGAACTTTGTCACGGAAAATATTAAAAAAATAGTTAATGGACGACTAAAACTCGGCCCGCTAAATTAATGGGTGGGTATGGACTAAGTAAAAATGTTCGTGGACAACCCGCTAGGACGGCTAAAACTCATGATGTAATTTTTACTTTATGTATATTATTTACTAAACTAATTAACTTTTTAAGTCCATGTAGTAATCCCATACCCAAATAAATTAATAACGAAAAATAATAATGAAATGAGAAATCTACCCATAAACTTACTCGTTTTTTACTTTTTTTTTTGCCCTCTTTGTTATGCTTATGAAACCAATATCAGCATAACACGCCTTCTTGTCGCATAAATATTTTCTATATTGGGATTTTTGAGATATTTATACATCATTTATAAGTTCGTGACTCTTATGTTTAAAAGTCAGGCGGCCCATGGGCAGGCCCGCTAACTTATAACGGACGGGTACGGACAATTTCAACAAACTCTTTTTAGCCGACACGGACATAAAAAATTGGCCCGTCGGACACTTTTTCTTAAGGGTGGCCCGGCCCGTGTCCGACCCAAGCCCGCAAACGATCACCTCTAATACAAAAGGTGCCAAATCACAAATGTCTTGGTGGGTTGAAACTTACTCACTTTGGATGATTTTGGATCCCACCTAGGAAAGGTCGTCGACGTTTTAGAATAAATCGTCGACGAAATTAAAAAAAAAAAAACGACCTTGCCCTTTACATCCCAAAAACCTCCCAATTTCAAAAGTAACGAAGCACTACCCAAACCACTCACCCACGACTAGGGATGGTAATGGGTAGGGTCTGGGTAGGGTTCGAGAAGACCCGACCCGACCCGAAGTAAAACACCTTAGACCCATGGGCCATGCCCGACCCAGACCCTAAAGGATCTGAAATTAATGGACTCATACCCGACCCTAATGGGTCTGGGTCCGGATAGGGTCTACCCTAGAGTCCAATTTTTCTTAACGAGTCATTCAATAAAATGTATCAAAGTTCGAATTAAATTACAAAGTTTTGATTAAAGTATTACAAAGAATTGGTTATTTGAATCATTACTTGTACCTGACCCTAAATTATATCATTTACCGTACCCAAACTCATTATTTTCATCAATTTCCTCGTTATTCTTAATGGTTATTTGGATATGCGTATAGTATATTAATGATACTAATAAGGGTCATCTGTTTGTGTGTATTATTTGGGTTATTGACGTTCGTATGTGTGTTTTTTTTTTTTTAAATAAATATAAGGGTCTAAGGATCGGGTAGGGTCCCAAGACCAAGACCCGGACCCGAAGTTTTTATATAAGACCCATACCTGACCCATACCCGAGTGGGTCTCAAAAATTCAAACCCACACCCGACCCGTTAGGGTCAGACCCTAAGGGTTTGGGTTGGGTACCCGACCCACTGCCATCCCTACCCACGACACACCACCACCACCTCACGCACCACCACTACTTTCCGACACACGACCACCACCGCACGCACCACCACGACCACCACCGCACGCCAACAAGGTTAGTTTTTTTTATTTAGTTTTAGTTTTAGTTTTAATTAAACTTGTATTTTGTTTTTGTTGTGGTTGTTGTTATTGTTTTTATTGTTAATGTTAATTAGGTTAGAGTTGTTAGTTTGAATGTTAATTGTTAATGTTTTTGTTGGTTTTGTTATTTTTTCAACTTTCGATTCATAATTTGTTATTGTTTGTTGTTGTTGTTCTTGTTAGTTGTTATTTTTATTGTTGTTAGTGTTGTTGTTGTTGTTAGTTGTATTGTTGCATTTGAATGAATCGAAAGGGAAGAAAATCAGATTGAGGGAGGGGGTAGGACGTGCGAAATTCACGTCCTACAATGGTGAGGACGGGTATAAGGGACGTCCCTCATGGTGAGGGACGTGTGGTCTATACGGCCATGTGGGGTGGGGACGTGAGGGATGCACGGCTATATGGGGTTAGGACGTGGGAAATGAAGGTCCATGCTGGGCTAGGACGTGTGAAATCCACGTCCTTGGTGGTCTTGGACGTGAGGTTTTCACGTCTTCAATAGGTATAGACGTGTGGATTTCACGTCTTTATTCCATGGTTTGGACGTGAAATTCACATGTCCCTCCATGGTTCGGATTTTTTTTTCTTCGTTTTAAACGTATATTTTCAATTTTAATAGTTAAAAGTTATTATTTTTTAATTAAAAGTTGTTAATTTTGTATTTTAATGGGTAGTTTATATTTAATTGTATAAAAAGTTGTTAATTTTGTATTTAAATGGATAGTTTATATTATTGAAGTTGTTAATTTTTTGTAGTTTTGATTTTATTTTGTATTATTTTAGTTTTTTATGAAAATTTGTTTAATTTTGATAATTTTGTGTATTTTTTATTTTATTTTTTATTATGTATGTTTTTTATGACAATTTGTTTAATTTTATTAATATAACGTTCTAATCTCGTAAATGCAAATGTCTTACAGTGAAGATGTTATTATGACTTCAATGGGCCGTACGACAGGCCGAAGCGTGACAGGGTCTAAGCGGCGTGTCCTATAGAATCAGAAGCAGCAACGCCACGACTTGGTCGGGGAGGTAGGGGGGTAGGGGAGGGGAAGGGGAAAGGGTCTCCTAATCAGGTCTTCCGACCCTAGTCCCGCGCACGAGCTTCAGCTACCGAGAGCGTTTTTTCAGGGACCGAGTTACTAGTTCCGATGACGAGGAGGAGGAGCAGTTTAGGGTTGTGGTCCTGGAGGAAGATGGTGATGATGATGATGATGACGACGATGAGGAGGAGGAGGAGGATGACTCCCACTTTCTGGACGAGGAGGGCGCTGATCGACCACGTAAGAAGGTGGCACGTGATGGTAGCGGCCGATATAGGCCATTTGTGGAGCGTGCCTCTAGTAGCACGGGGAGGAAGAAGACTCCGGATCTTTCCTGGCGTCTTACCGGTCCGGTTGAGGGGGGGGGGGGGGGGGTTCGTCTATAGTTAGTGTCATACGTAGCTTCGGTGGCCACGTAGCTTGCAGTAGTTGGACGGATCAGGAAAGCGTGAGATCGTGGCTCACGTGCTACGAGAGGCCGGGTGCCTTGGAGAAGATGAGTAAGATGCGTGAGATCGTGGCTCACGTGCTACGAGAGGCCGGGTGCCTTGGAGAAGATGAGTAAGATGAAGAACCTTTTTTCGGTGATGACGAGAGTTGTCGAGAGCGGACTTGATCATCGTAGGTCCTCTTTGACCATCGGGTTGGATGAGAACCTTATCAGTGCGTTCGTTGAGAGGTAGCAACCAGACACCAACATTTTCCACATGTCGTTTGGTGAGATTATGATACTGTTGCACGACGTTCACAGGATCCTCGGCATACGGGTGGATGACGCTAGGGTTATGGACGAGGGTCATACGAGGGGGGAGATTGGTCTGAAGGGGAAGTTGGCGGCCTTGTTCGGCATGGACGTGAGAGGACCCTTTTACAAGGGTGGTGGGATTTTGGTGAAGAAGCTGATGGTGCTTGCGGAGAAGGGGAGCCACCATGACTCCCTACGGGCTTACATGATGTTGTTGGTTGGACAGACTTTGTTCACCGACAAGTCCAGTGATCGGGTTTTGCTCGTATGTTGTCGTTGTTCGATGAGTTAGATGATATAGGTGGCTATGCTTGGGGGGCCGCGACATTGGCGTACTTGTACCGACAGTTGGGGATGGCTTTGTTAGTTATTTAGGTATAGTTTATACTCATCTTATGATATATGTAATTACAATTTAATTATTTTATACCTAAATCTACATGCATGAAAAAAAATATGTAAAACTTTGTCTAAATAAAGTTAAAGATAAGAAAACCATACTTAGCTAATGGTTATTTTTTTTTCTTTTTTTGGGCACCACAACAAGGACTCCTTCCTTATTGTAGTTCTTGTGCTTGTATTATAAGGATGATCCTCCACAAAGTTGTTATAATAAACAACCTCCAAAGGTAGCACCCAAGACTAGCCAAAAAAACAACACTAGTATAATTAACTAGATAATACTAGTATTAATAATATATATTTGATATAATAACTAATATTATTACAATAATATTACTAGTTTAAATATGTGTTTTATGTAATAAGGATGAAGAAAATAAGAAGATAAAATTGGTCTTTTGTTGTTGATGAAACCATCCAACATTGACTTAAAAGACCAACAATATCTTCTAATTTTTCAACCTAATAATGTTATGGAATTTAGGAGTATTTATAGGCAAAATTGGAGGACAAATATTAGGCACAATTGACCCTTAGGTGGACACTTGTTGTCTCTACAAAAATTGATCCAACATGGCCTAATTTTGGTTAGTTCCGATTTTCGACATTTGCCCCCACAAATGCTTATAAGTCTTATATTTAATTATCTTACATAATTAAATATTAATTTAATTGTTTTAACTTTTAATAATTCAATTAACAACTCATAATTACTCAACTATTAAGTGATTATAAAACTATTTTATTTACATACATTGTGCAAATATTAAGTCCATTAGCTAATTTTACAACTCATTGTAAAACTAAATAGCTAATTGATTCCCCTTTATATTTAATACACATATAAAATAAATTGTTAACTAATTAACAATTTATAAAAAAATTTATTATTTAATATCATATATTTAAATAATTAAAACTTATTTTATTCCGAGTTCGTAACCCGTCATCAAATAATATACTATCTTGACTAATAAAGTCAATATTAGTAGAATAGTTATTTCGTATAAATAATTAATCCTAATACAATTTTGGGCCTCGTCCTATAGGTGTGACCTAAAGGGATCAGCTGACCACCGCCGTTTACACGACAGTAATGTCAAACTCTAGTCAACCAATCATTACTGATATACGATGACCAGCTGATAAATAAATAAATAAATTCCCAAACATTTCCTACAAGATTTATAAAGTAAATGCACATATTGTGGAAGACATTACTCCTACAATCTCCCACTTGTCTGACACAAGTGTGCATTACCAATTCTCTTGTCCAATAATATCTCCCACTCAGTGCAAGATGTCTTTCAGGTCGTACTTGCACGTAATCATATTAAAAGTGGTTTTTCTCGATCAGGAGAATCACTGTCTGACTGGATAATCTTATCCGAGCGTGGCCACGCATTTACAATGATCTCTCCTCGAGTGGCCTTGAGATAAAAAATGACAAAGGACAATTCTGTTGACCTATCATCTTTATCTAATATAGATCACAATAACCCAGTAGATGCTCATCGGCCTCCTTTTACGGTGCGACCTAGAACAAGAACTAAAGTCACCGTAAAACCATATTAACTCAGAAAGATAGTCATCAGTCTAAAGAATTGACTTGAAGGAATAATAAGAAATCCTTGCTACGACCTAGCAACACAAAGGATTTCAAAAACGGTCATTGTCCGACAAATCATAATCTACCTATGTAATCGATCAATCATCTTTATGACCAAATGACAATCGAACTTGTCATCTATCGCCTTACAATCTAGTCACTCCGAGATGTCACCTCATTAAGTAACTAGGGACCAAAATACAATGTTAATCCAATTCACTTTAATAAAGTTCGAAATTGTCGCTACAACCTATTTGGATGGAACAAAGTATTACGATAAATGTCAAATATATTTAATAAAATATTTAATTTACAATAGTTCTGGCATTCGTTTTAATCCCATCGAAACTACATGACTTTCATGTTTCGCCTGAGACAATACCTTGGTTAAAGGATCAGCTATTGATACGTGTCTACTTTATGATGTTTTACATCTATCTTTACACGTATTTGGTCGCTCATTTACTATGTTTTAGCCTTTATTTCCCACAAATCGTGTACTTTCGTATTTTTGTGCACTTTTGCAGATTTATGCGGAAAAGAGACGATTTAGCACCAAATCCATATCCTCAAGTCTTTTGCTTAATTAAGGAATAAATGGAAAGTCAACTGGAGTCAAAGTCAAAGTATCCAAAGTCAAAACAAGAAGAAAATAGAAGAAACTCTTCGGGAAGCGGTCGACCGACCGGCAATATGGGTCGACCGACTGACCCTGATCTTTATAAAAGTTCAAATCTGAAGAAAAGCCCAAGAATAAAAGAAGCCCAGAAAGAAGCGGTCGACCGACCCACATAGTAGGTCGACCGACCACAGCGGAAGCCCAGACGATTCTTTTTCGGAAATAAAGTAGAATTAGAGTCTTTAGGAAACTCTTACTTTTTCTACCTATAAAAACTAATCTTGTGATTAGGGTTAGATGTCTTTTTCTTAGGAATTATCATCTTAGGAATCATCATCTTTTTATTTTGTAATCTTTCAACAGTTCCCAAGTATTCAATAAAGTTTGTTTCTTCCTGCCTTAATTCCGATTGTGGTAATCACTCTTTTAATCTTGCTTTATTATCGTTCTTGTTTTTATTACAATTGTTTAAGTCAGAATCTCAGGCTTTGTTAGTTCTTGCATGTTTAGATTATTCAATATATTTACCATATTTATTCCCAAATTTATAATCGTCTTAACAACCATGAGTAGCTAATTTTCATATGTTAGGATGTAGGGGATGAATATGCGTAGGTAAATAAAATTCGAAAGACCGACTTGTAGCAGGACCACGGTCGGCCGACTGGAATAGCTGGTCGGTCGACCGAGGCCGTGGTCGGCCGACTGGAGTAGCTGGTCGGTCGACCACTCGCGTATGTATTCTTATTTCGTCTTTTCTTGTCAATTATAATATCCTGCAATGAGACCATAAGGAGACTTGTAGGATGTTAGTAATGACCTACCCAAGATTGAAAGATACGGGAAGGGCATTGGTTTACACCTTAAGACGGATAGGTTACTCAAGGCTGAAAGGTATGTGACCTGTGATTTAGGAATCACCCTTATTGTTGACACCCAATAATTGTGAGACCTAGGAACTAATAGCATAGGCCGAAAGGAGCTATTAGGTAGCATAGACTTAAAAAGATATGTTACACCCCCTTACGCGACTGCAATACATGTTGACCTTAGGATTTATTTTACCTTAGCTATTTATTACCCAAACATCCTAGCATCCCTTTTATTATATTTTATTCTCATCTTTTGTTATTTGTTTATTTTAATCTTTGCCTTAGATATAGTAATCAACCAATCAAACCCCCAAATTTGTTACCTTTAAACATTAACCCCAAACAATAAACATTCCCCACCTCTCTGTGGTTCGACCCTGACTTTCACTATCTATTGTTAAAGTTAGGAATTATAAATTTATCTTTGGTACCCTCAACGACGGGCATCAAATTTTGGCGCCGTTGCCGGGGAGGTGACGCCAGTGTTTATTGTTTTCTGTTTTTGTTTCTCTTTGTTTAAGGTACTTTTTGTTCCTTAAACCTTCTCACCTTTTTCTTGTAGTTTCCATCTTATGCGCAGGTCAGTTCAAGGAGAACTCCTACCACTTGACCTCGAAATTGATAGGACTCTTAGAGAAAGAAGAAAGCAACTTCTAGCAAATCAGGAAGGAGGTTCACCATCTTCCTTATTTCAAGAAGACTTATTCGAACAACCATCATTACCATCTTCACCAAAAACACCACCTTCACAACCAAATTCACCCATCAAACCGCTTTCACCAAAAACTCCACCTTTTACCTACTTTCCAGTTTTTCCTAAAGAAGAAGAAGATATGGCAGAAGAAGCTACTATTGCCAGTCACTCCATGCCTCAGGCAAAGGACCTATACAAAGGGTTCACTTTACCTGCAGGTACTGGGAAGCCATTCGAGGCCAAGCCCGCCTACATAACTATGGTTGAAAGAAACCAATTTGGAGGCTCGGCCAATGAGGATGCTGCTAAGCATATTGAAATCTTCACAGATTACATATGCTCTATAGCACCCCCAGAAGGAGTGACGCAGGACCAGATTAAACAGACCATGTTCATCTTCTCCCTTAGGGACTCTGCGAGAGAGTGGTACAGAGATCTAGACCGCACTGCTGCGGGAGTCACAGATTGGAACACCTTAGCCTTAGCATTCTACAGGAAATACTATTCTGCATCAAAGACTAATGCTTTAAGGGCGCAGATTACCAATTTCAAGCAAGGTCCCAATGAAGACTTTAGCGAGGCGTGGGACAGGTTCAAGAGACTTGTTCGATCCATACCACATCACGGATTCGAACAATGGTTTCTTTGCAACCAGTTCTACAATGGCCTCTACGATGACAACAGGGCCTATTTAGATGCTGCAGCTAATGGGAGATTCCAAGATAATTCAGGAGAGACTAAGGGTCTCAAGTTGATAGAAGATGTTGCTGTACACCGCGCTGAGCATGGTACTTCTAGAGGAAACCAGAGGAAATCTGAATACAACCTATCAGCAATTGAGGCCTTGACAGCTAAGTTAGAAAAGTTTGAGGCTGCAGGAAAGCTCGATCTAGGGAGTGGAAGCAAGGGAGGAATATACCAAGTAAACGCCGTTCAGGACGGACCCTTTGCTTGTGAAAGGTGTGGTGGAGAAGGGCATGTGTCAAAATTCTGTACTTCATCCAATGAAACTTGTGCCGCTTTTCAGCACTATCGTGGGAACAATTTCTATGACCCGAATAATAATAATGTCCATCCCAACTTAAGGTGGACAAGCCATAATGTTCAAAACCCACTACACATGCAACCTCAGCAAAATTCCACATATGTACCCCCACATAAACAAAATTTTCAAAGACCACCTTTCAACCCTCAACCACCTTCTAATCCACCACCCAACACAGATGCTCTTATCCAAAATCTTATTGGGTTGGTACAGAAGGAATCACAGGCTAGAGAGGCAGGGATGAAGATGTTAGAGTCCCAGATTGCTCAAATAGCAAGCAAGAATGATACTAGGGCTCCGGGTCAGCTTCCAACTAAACCGGACCAGAAAAAAGAGACTCTAAACATCATCTCTCTGCGAAGTGGAGCTAAAGTGGGGAGCGAGAAAGAAAAACAGGTGAGAAGCAGCGAAGGCGGTCGACCGACCAAAGATTCTGGTCGACCGACCACAGATCAGGACCCGAAAGTTTTACCTGAACAGGAAACTGGTCGACCGACCGAAGAAACTGGTCGACCGACCACTGAAGCAGAACCCGAAGTTCCCTTTCGCCCAGATTTGCCGAACAACTTGCGGGATTTTCTTTTCCGGGGTGATAAGACCCCCAGGTTTCTAAAAAGGGCTGCAAATACTGAGTCCTCAGCTGCGCCTTTCCCAGAAAGACTCGTGCCTTCAAAGGATCAGGTATCTTTTGACAAATTTAAGGATGTGATTCGTTCATTAAATGTTCAAGTCCCGTTTTTAGAATTAGTTCAACAAGTTCCTTCCTATCTTAAATTTATGAGACAGCTTTTGTCAAGAAAGAGGTCTCTAGAAAAGGTTGAGTCGGTGGCCCTCACTGAAGAGTCATCTAGCTTTTTGTCTCATGTCATAGCCCCTCATAAACTAGAGGACCCTGGTAGTTTTTCTGTCCCCTGTAATATAGGAACCTTCCCAGTTAAGAAGGCTTTATGCGACTTAGGTGCTAGTATAAGTGTCATGCCCCTAAGCGTTGCCTTAAAACTAGGAATGACCGAATTTGCAGTGACCAGTATGACAGTCCAGATGGCAGATCGCACATCTATGGAACCTATAGGGGTGTTAGAAAACATCCCTGTGCGTATTGACAGGTTCTTCTTCCCAGTTGACTTTGTAGTTTTGGACATCCCAGAGGATGCCCATATACCTATAATTCTAGGAAGACCTTTCCTTCACACTGCAGGTGCCATTATAGATGTAGGCACTGGGACTCTAACCTTCAAAGTAGGCAAGCATTCTATTATCTATGGCCTATCTTATAGGAAGAAGGATGCTATGACCCCCATCACATGTAATGCTATCACTTCTGAGAAGAAGTATGAGGTCATCACTACTTCTCCATCTTTATTACCTGTTCCTGTATCTGTTTTTACACCTCCGCCCCAGATTGGGAGCAGTAGGGAGGACACTTCTATTATGACTATTGCAGGAACTGGTTTGGGGAAACCCAAAGTGAAGGAAGTCATCATCCAGAGAGGAGGAATGGGATGCCTAAGCTATGAAGAAGATGAGGACCTAGACGTCGTGGATCGGGAGGAGAAGAAGAAGAGGAGGCAAACTCAGGAGGAGAGACCGTCGCATATGCTTTGCGACGGCGTAAAGAAGATGTGTTTTGCTAAAGCAAAAACCGTGGAGACTACGGCATGCCGTCAGAAGCCGTGGTCGGATATCTTCCGCATCTTTAGCGGATAGTTGTTTTAGTTGCAGTTTTTAAGACAATTTATTTTTGTTGTGTGAAACTTTTTTATTTTGGCTTGCTCGTAGTTTAGATTTTTTTTCCTTTATGTTTAAGTAGTTAAGACTTTAGAATCGTTTTTGGCATCTCGCGCATTGTTGGGCGCACGTACTTTCTTGTTTTTTCAGATTTTACGAAGAAACGAAGACCTCCAGGACGCAGAGGGTCGACCGACCAGAAACATCGGTCGGTCGACCAGAGTGGCTGTATCGCTAAAATTTCTGTGATTCACAGGAGGTCGATCGACCAGGATCATCGGTCGATCGACCTACTGTCCGCTGCGGTCTTTCGTTTCTCTTCCTTGGAAATCGCGAAATTGACTTGGTTACTTGAGTGGCACTGCTAGCCACCAAAACCTCCCAGCTTACGCTGGTTTGGGGAGGTTTTTCTCATGCGCTTCATAACCCAGTGAGTTCTTTCCAGTTTTTCCTTGGTTTTTATTTTTCTTTGCATCTTTCTTTTTAAATTTTCTGAAACCTTTACTTAGGCTAATGCACAATGGGGACATTGTGCGGGTTGGTTTGGGGAATGGTTTAGTGTTACATGCATTGCATTTTGTCACACGTTTACTGCATTTCCGTCTTGCATCGTTATTTTCTTTATTTCCCTTATATATACAAAAATCCAAAAAAATTAAAAAATTTAAAAATTCCAAAAAATGCACGTTTATTTTAGCATATAGGTCGAGTCGGAACGAAAGTATTTCAAGGATGATTTAGCTATCTTACATGTTTATGCCTTTATCTTGCCTTATCAACTTGTTTTAGTATAAGAGTCTTTTGCATATCTACGAGTTTTTGTCAACTTGCATATCTTGAGACTTGACTTATACCTTGGCAACCTACTATACATTCTAAGGTTTAGAGCTTATTTCCTGGTTTCATTCTTAAACCAGTTGTCTAGGATGTGAGTAGTACTCCCCTTGGAACATGTTACATCAATATGCATAAACATGAACTTGAATTGCTATATACTTGTTTTACTTTCTCGTTTTGTGAGTCTTGATACGTGCATTTGGGATCCCTTTTCTCATATTTACCCATAAGCTTCACATAGCCAAAATTGCCTTTTTATTTCCCCAAAAAAACTACATCCCATACTTAGCCTACCCTTCCAAGCTAGTATTTGTGGTCATTGGATTATTTTTTTGAGGCATCTTCGTTTGTATGCTATTTTGAACAAAAAGAGAAAAGAAAGAAAGCAAGAAAGAAAAAAAAAGAACAGAAAAAGAAAGAAAAAGAAAGAAAGAAAAGAAAAACGAAAAAAAAAAATCAAAACGTACAGGAATGAAGTCGACCGACCACCTTCTTGGGTCGGCCGACCACCTGGCATCATCAGAAAAAAAAATTTCGTTCCAAAAATCCCTTTCTTTTATATGTTATCACTCCCGTACCTCATTCAAAATATTTGGGAGTCCTTTCTTATATTCAATGTGAGGGTTGTGCCACAAAAGAGCACTTTCTTAATCTCAAAAGTGTGAAGTTTGTTGTTGGAAACCGGTTCTACTAGCTTGGCTACTAACCCCACAAATCCAAAAACACCTTAACCACTTTTACCTTTTACCTCACATATCTTTCATTACCTCAATTGCATGTATCTAGGTCACTTAATGAGTTTGTTTTACAAAGTTGCAGAATTCTTGTTCATGTTAGATTGCAGGCATGTTTTCATGGGTCGCAGTTAGGTGAGTGTCTCTACAAAATTACTTCTTTCTATCTTTTACATATACTCACCCTTTGCTTCATGAGTGTCTCGAGCGTACCGCGAGAGTCCATAGTATAAAGTCTCTATAGTCTCTAGTGTTGCAAGTTTGACGACACCATAACTCGTTTGCATGATTTATATACTTTCTCATTTTGTACTTGGTATTGGTCTAGGCTGACATGTAAATTTCGCTCTGAGATTGAAATCGTTCCACTTGTTAAGATCGAGTCTATTTCTTGCTTGAGGGCAAGCAAGGGTTTGGTTTGGGGAATTTGATACGTGTCTATTTTATGATGTTTTACATCTATCTTTACACGTATTTGGTCGCTCATTTACTATGTTTTAGCCTTTATTTCCCACAAATCGTGTACTTTCGTATTTTTGTGCACTTTTGCAGATTTATGCGGAAAAGAGACGATTTAGCACCAAATCCATATCCTCAAGTCTTTTGCTTAATTAAGGAATAAATGGAAAGTCAACTGGAGTCAAAGTCAAAGTATCCAAAGTCAAAACAAGAAGAAAATAGAAGAAACTCTTCGGGAAGCGGTCGACCGACCGGCAATATGGGTCGACCGACTGACCCTGATCTTTATAAAAGTTCAAATCTGAAGAAAAGCCCAAGAGTAAAAGAAGCCCAGAAAGAAGCGGTCGACCGACCCACATAGTAGGTCGACCGACCACAGCGGAAGCCCAGACGATTCTTTTTCGGAAATAAAGTAGAATTAGAGTCTTTAGGAAACTCTTACTTTTTCTACCTATAAAAACTAATCTTGTGATTAGGGTTAGATGTCTTTTTCTTAGGAATTATCATCTTAGGAATCATCATCTTTTTATTTTGTAATCTTTCAACAGTTCCCAAGTATTCAATAAAGTTTGTTTCTTCCTGCCTTAATTCCGATTGTGGTAATCACTCTTTTAATCTTGCTTTATTATCGTTCTTGTTTTTATTACAATTGTTTAAGTCAGAATCTCAGGCTTTGTTAGTTCTTGCATGTTTAGATTATTCAATATATTTACCATATTTATTCCCAAATTTATAATCGTCTTAACAACCATGAGTAGCTAATTTTTATATGTTAGGATGTAGGGGATGAATATGCGTAGGTAAATAAAATTCGAAAGACCGACTTGTAGCAGGACCACGGTCGGCCGACTGGAATAGCTGGTCGGTCGACCGAGGCCGTGGTCGGCCGACTGGAGTAGCTGGTCGGTCGACCACTCGCGTATGTATTCTTATTTCGTCTTTTCTTGTCAATTATAATATCCTGCAATGAGACCATAAGGAGACTTGTAGGATGTTAGTAATGACCTACCCAAGATTGAAAGATACGGGAAGGGCATTGGTTTACACCTTAAGACGGATAGGTTACTCAAGGCTGAAAGGTATGTGACCTGGGATTTAGGAATCACCCTTATTGTTGACACCCAATAATTGTGAGACCTAGGAACTAATAGCATAGGCCGAAAGGAGCTATTAGGTAGCATAGACTTAAAAAGATATGTTACACCCCCTTACGCGACTGCAATACATGTTGACCTTAGGATTTATTTTACCTTAGCTATTTATTACCCAAACATCCTAGCATCCCTTTTATTATATTTTATTCTCATCTTTTGTTATTTGTTTATTTTAATCTTTGCCTTAGATATAGTAATCAACCAATCAAACCCCCAAATTTGTTACCTTTAAACATTAGCCCCAAACAATAAACATTCCCCACCTCTCTGTGGTTCGACCCTGACTTTCACTATCTATTGTTAAAGTTAGGAATTATAAATTTATCTTTGGTACCCTCAACGACGGGCATCAGCTATGTTCTCAGCTGTCCCAAGCTTACAAACTGTAATTTCTTTCCTTTCTATTAAATCTCTAATTACATGAAATTTCCTAAGTACATGTCTAGATTTATTACTAGATTTTGGCTCTTTTGCTTGAAAAATTGCCCCGCTGTTATCACAATATAGGGTGATAGGATCCTCTGCAGTCGATACTACTTTCAGTCCTTCCAAAAATTGTCTAATCCAAACAGCTTCTTTTGCAGCTTCAGATGCTGCAATGTACTCAGTTCCGTTGTAGAATCAGCAGTCACAGACTCCTTAAAACTCCTCCAACAAACCGCTCCTCCATTTAACAAAAAGACATATCCAGCTTGAGATTTCAGATCATCCCTGTCGGTTTGGAAACTAGCATCTGTATAACCTTTTATACGTAGCTCAGATTCTCCTCCAAACACTAAGAATGAATCCTTAGTCCTTCTTAAGTACTTTAGGATATTCTTGACAGCTATCCAGTGACTTTCACCTGGATTTTTCTGATAGCGACTGGTCATACTCAAAGCATATGCAACGTCAGGACGAGAACACATCATAGCATACATGATCGATCCAACAGCGGAAGCAAAAGGGATCGTTTTCATGCGTTCAATATCCTCTGATTTAGTAGGACACTGTGACTTACTCAAAGTGAACCCACAACCCATAGGTAAAAACCCTCTCTTGGAGTTCTTCATATTGAATCGGTCCAGAATTTTATCAATATAAGTCTCTTGACTCAATGCTAGTATCCTTTTAGATCTATCCCTATAAATTCGGATACCCAAGATGCGTTGAGCTTCTCCCAAATCTTTCATTTGAAAATGATTTCCTAACCATTTCTTAACAGAAGTAAGCATATCTAAATCATTCCCAATGAGTAATATGTCATCCACATAAAGAAGTAAGAAAACAACTTTACTCCCACTGAATTTCATGTATAAACATGGCTCTTCAACACTTCGAGAAAAACCATTCTGTTTTATAACATGATCAAAACGATGATTCCAACTCCTTGATGCTTGCTGAAGACCATAAATTGACCTCTTAAGCTTGCATACTTTGTTAGGATTTTTAGGATCCTCAAAACCTTCAGGTTGTGTCATGAACACTTCCTCTTCCAGAAATCCATTCAGGAGCGCGGTTTTGACATCCATTTGCCATATTTCATAATCATGAAATGCAGCAATCGCTAACATTATCCGAACAGATCTAAGCATAGCAACTGGTGCAAAAGTTTCATCATAGTGTAAACCATGAATTTGGGTGAAACCTTTTGCAACCAATCTAGCTTTGTAGACATCTGGATGTCCATCTATACCTATTTTGATCTTGAATATCCATTTACACTGAAGAGGTCTAACATCTTGAGGTAAATCAACCAGGTCCCATACCTGATTATCATACATGGAATCCATCTCGGATTGCATGGCCTCAAGCCATAGCTTTGAATCAGAACTCGTAATAGCTGCTTTGTAGGTTTTGGGTTCATTACTTTCTAAAAGTAAAACCTCATATTCACCAACCTCATATTCACCATCTCCTTCTATAATACCAAGGTATCGATTAGGTTGGCGACTAACCCTCTCTGACCTCCTAGGTCCAGATGGAATAATAACTGCTTGAGACGTAAGAGGAACATCTTCCTGTGATGTCATGTCAGTTTGTGGCTCTTGAACTTATTCAAGTTCAAATTTTCTCCCACTCTGTCTTCTAGAAATAAATTCCTTTTCTAGAAAGACAGCTTCACGAGCTACGAACACTTTGTTCTCGTTATTGTTGTAGAAATAATAGCCACATGTTTCCTTTGGGTATCCTACAAATATACATTTTTCAGAACGTGGTTCAAGCTTATTGTCAGACTTGTTCTTGACATATGCTTCACAACCCCATATTTTCATGTATCGCAAATTCGGAATTTTTCCTTTCCATATTTCATAAGGAGTTTTATCAGTTGCTTTAATGGGACTTACATTTAACGATCGTATAGCAGACAAAATTGCAAAACCCCCAAACGATTTAGATAATTCTGTTTGACTCATCATTGATCGAACCATATCTAATAAAGTTCGATTTCTCCTTTCTGCCACACCATTTAATTTGGTGTACCTGGAGGAGTTAACTGAGATACAATACCACAGTCTTTTAGGTGATCTTTGAATTCATTACTTAAATATTCACCACCACGATCTGATCGTAATGCTTTAATTTTCTTATTTAATTGATTTTCTACTTCATTCTGAAACTCTTTAAACTTATCAAAAGCTTCACTTTTATACCTCATTAAGTAGATAAATCCAAATCGACTCATGTCATCGGTAAAAGTAATAAAGTAGTCAAAATTTCCTCTAGCTGTGATGGACATTGGACCACAAACATCTGTATGTATTAATCCTAATAACTCACTAGCTCGAGTTCCTTTGCCTAAGAATGGAGACCGAGTCATCTTGCCAAGAAGACAAGATTCACATATACCAAAAGATTCAAAATCAAACGGTTTTATAATACCAGTCGATACTAGTCTTTTAATGCGCTTCTCGTTTATATGTCCTAATCGACAATGCCATAAATAAGATTGATCGGAATCACCTATTTTGAGTCTTTTATTGTCTATATGATAAACATCATTGCAAATATCTAGAATATAAATACCGTTGATTGAAATAGCTTTACTATATACAATCCCTTCTAGGGAAAAAGTACAACATTTGTCTTTAATTACAAAATTAAACCCTTCTGTGTCTAGCACAGATACCGATATTATATTTTTAGATAACGTAGGTACAAAATAACAGTTATTTAAATACAATATTAAACCCGACGCTAGATTAAGTACATAAGTTCCTACTGATACGGCGGCTACTTTAGATCCGTTTCCCATACGAAGATCCACATCTCCTTTATTCAGCTTTCTTATGTTGCTTAGTCCCTGCAAATGATTACATAAATGAGATCCACAACCAGTATCCAATACCCAAGTTGTATTTGAAGCATAATTTATGTCTATCATAAAAGATTCAGATGAGAATTTACTTGTTGGCTTCACAATGCCAGCTTTGAGATCCTCCAAATATTTGGAACAGTTACGTTTCCAATGACCCTTGTTATTACAATAATTACAAGTGTCTTTAAGAGGGTTTCCTTTGACAGGTTTAGATTTGGATGAACAATTCGCAATTGCTTTACCTTTACCTTCAACCTTGCCAAGTTTCTTACCACCACCACTCTTAAACTTCCTCTTCTTCCCTTTCAAGTTCATTGCTAGCACATCCTTACGAGAACTCCCACTCATTCCCATGTCTTTCTCCGCTTGCACAAGTTGAGAATGTAACTCATGAAAACTTTTCTTCATGTTAGTCATATTATAATTTACCCGAAACTGGGTAAATCCTTTGACTTGGGAAAGAGAGTGGAGTACTCGATCTACCACAAGTTCATCTGGGATGTTACATCCCAAACCACTTAGAGTTTCCACGTGTTCAATTAATTTAAGCACGTGAGAACTCACAGATTGACCTTCTTTGAGATTGGCTTCAAAAAACCGAACTGCGGTATCATATTGAATTATTCTCGGTGCTTGAGAAAACATGGTGGAAAGCCTCGAGAATACTTCATGTGCATCACGGAATTTGATACACTGCCGTTGTAAAGCGGGTTCCATTGAAAAAATTAAAACATTTTTAAGTGCTAAAGATTCCTTTTGGTAACTTGAAAAAATATCCCTTACATCAGCAGTGGCTCTTGAACTAGGAGTAGGGGGAGAAGGATCAACTAGGTAACGTAACTTCCCATCACCCGCTGCTGCTAATCGTAATTGTTCCTCCCAATCTTTAAAGTTACTACCATCCGACTTTAAAACATACTTATCCATGAACGACCTTAGCCATGAGTCTCTTGGTATGGACACGGTTTGACTAGACGAAGCCATATGCGCTTACTACAAGGAAATAAAAGGAACATTTAACATTTATCATTTAAAACAATTTTAAATATGAAAACATTTTTCCTATTGATATAATGACCTCCCACTGAATTATATAAATAATTCCAAGATCCAATTTTATATAAGTATAAGCACGGTGGACCGATTCAACCTATATTTATATAATCTTGGTGAGTTACTATTTTAACTGATTCTACAATTAGAACTCTTGGTTGACAAATTTTCTCAAAATCTATCTATTAGCCCCAAAATAAATACAAGCACGGTGGACCGATACAACCCATATTTATTTCGTTGAGTCCAACCAAAATTCACACATAATAACATTTATTACCCTACTTACCCAACGTTAATAAAGAGTACCTCGGTGATCCGAACCTACCTCTAATGACGAAGGGATTCATAGGTGTTATTATTTGGTAAGGCTATATCTCAATTTTAGATTTAGGTGAGAGATCTTATCAATTTAATTGTCTATCACTTTTAAGTGAACTAAATTGGTGAATGCTAGGCAATTAAGTTGACAACAACAACAACAACATGTAAAGACGATTTGGCATGAATGCAACACATAAATATGCAAGCAAATAAGTCCTAATATGGCCACCTAGTTAATTTAATTAACTAAACTATTACAAATTGGAAACCAACTCCTTTGGCTCCTGGCATCTTCATAAAGGTCTCCGTCTTCATGGTTTCGGAACGCCTTTCCGAAGTGACCACCAAATGGAAACTCCGTCTTCAAAACTAACTAATATAATTACAGATTACATAGCTTTTCTTATTTATACAATTTTGTAAAGAAATAAAAAAAAAACTATAAAATTAATTACAATACGGCGATACGAAATCGCAATAATATACAAACCAAATTGATATTCCCTTACATTACGGGAAATACCAACTTCTACCTATGGCCATATTAGGTAAATTACATATTCAATAAATATAAAAGTATATTAAAAGAATAAACCGTGCATTATGAATATGACATGCCAAATCGTCTTACTAGCTAACTATGGTCGTTTTGAGCTAGTATTGCCAAAATTTTTACTAATAAAAATTCACAATAAATTCTTAAACTTATTTTAAGATATTCTCAACATTATATTCTGGTCTAACTAGGAAAAATTAATTACACTAATTATTTTTTGAATTAATATGGGATTTATACTTAAAAATTGACAAAAACACCATCACAATTCATAATCATAATGTATAAATTTTATTTAATCAAAATTTTCAAGTTTATAATATTTTAAAAGGCATTTACATTCTGGTCTTACAACCAAGAATGTCATGTATGCAATTTTAACAAAGTTTAAAACTCATTTAAACAATTTTAACACATTTATCGATAAGCCGTACATTTTACGATTTAATTCAAAACTAAACCATAAAATGTGAAACAAATTAAAATAAAATTATGATCATTATAAAATCATTATCATTAGCTAAAATTCATTAATTTCGTGCTCACTAATTAAAATAATATTTATTTACAAAATAACCATTATTTATCAATTTTTATCGTATATAAAAACCAATAAATCATATAAATTAATCATATTAACTTAACATTCTGATTTTTCTCATAAAAATGACATGTATGTGGTTATCTCAAAATAAATATGCATAAAATAAACATGCAACTAATTAAATTAACTCATAGTTAATTTTTAATGCATTTTACGTCAATTTTATGCCTATTTAAGTCATAAAAAATAAAATATCTAAAATATTATTTTTATGTCCCGTATATAACTCTTAGACCAGATTATTAACATGCATAAATATATTATGTGATAAAAATTACATAATATCAATTTTAACAATTTATCGTATAAACTAGTAAAATCGTCTAAAAACAACATGCATGTATTAAACAAGCTCTGATACCAATTGTTAATTATTTAGGTATAGTTTATACTCATCTTATGATATATGTAATTACAATTTAATTATTTTATACCTAAATCTACACGCATGAAAAAAAATATGTAAACCTTTGTCTAAATAAAGTTAAAGATAAGAAAACCATACTTAGCTAATGGTTATTTTTTTTTCTTTTTTTTGGGCACCACAACAAGGGCTCCTTCCTTATTGTAGTTCTTGTGCTTGTATTATAAGGATGATCCTCCACAAAGTTGTTATAATAAACAACCTCCAAAGGTAACACCCAAGACTAGCCAAAAAAACAACACTAGTATAATTAACTAGATAATACTAGTATTAATAATATATATTTGATATAATAACTAATATTATTACAATAATATTACTAGTTTAAATATGTGTTTTATGTAATAAGGATGAAGAAAATAAGAAGATAAAATTGGTCTTTTGTTGTTGATGAAACCATCCAACATTGACTTAAAAGACCAACAATATCTTCTAATTTTTCAACCTAATAATGTTATGGAATTTAGGGGTATTTATAGGCAAAATTGGAGGACAAATATTAGGCACAATTGACCCTTAGGTGGACACTTGTTGTGTCTACAAAAATTGATCCAACATGGCCTAATTTTGGTTAGTTCCGATTTTCGACATTTGCCCCCACAAATGCTTATAAGTCTTATATTTAATTATCTTACATAATTAAATATTAATTTAATTGATTTAACTTTTAATAATTCAATTAACAACTCATAATTACTCAACTATTAAGTGATTATAAAACTATTTTATTTACATACATTGTGCAAATATTAAGTCCATTAGCTAATTTTACAACTCATTGTAAAACTAAATAGCTAATTGATTCCCCTTTATATTTAATACACATATAAAATAAATTGTTAACTAATTAATAATTTATAAAAAAAATTATTATTTAATATCATATATTTAAATAATTAAAACTTATTTTATTCCGAGTTCGTAACCCGTCATCAAATAATATACTATCTTGACTAATAAATTCAATATTAGTAGAATAATTATTTCGTATAAATAATTAATCCTAATACAATTTTGGGCCTCGTCCTATAGGTGTGACCAAAAGGGATCAGCTGACCACCGCCGTTTACACGACAGTAATGTCAAACTCTAGTCAGCCAATCATTACTGATATACGATGACCAGCTGATAAATAAATAAATAAATTCCCAAACATTTCCTACAAGATTTATAAAGTAAATGCACATATTGTGGAAGACATTACTCCAACAGGCTTCGCGTAGGGAGGCCGCTGGGGTTAGCGGTTGTTTGTCGTTGCTCAAGGCTTGGATTTACGAGTACTTTCTGACGTTCAGGCCTCACTCGGGATATTATGTTGAGGGACGATGACTTGTCGAGGCTTGGTCACGGGTTCCTAGGTTAGGGGAGATGAGGCGTTGTTGGAGCAGCACAGGCGAAGGTTGGACGGGCTGAGGGCGGAGCAGGTGTCGTGGCTCCCTTACGGTGTTAGCCCACACAGGGCTTGTCGTAGTTCGCTCTATACGGGCTTGATAAGGTTTCTGGATATAGTGGAGCCGTACCAGCCTGATAGGTGCCTCCGTCAATACGGTTATGTTCAGGTTATATCGAACCCTATGCGGTTCCCAGCTGTAACGAGAGTCGTCCGACAAAGTCGTCTCTGGGTTACAGGCTGTCGTACGGTGATAGTGTTGATTTGGATTAGGGTTTGAGAGAGGTTGAGCTTGTGTTGAGACAGCGTCATGACCGGTCTTTGATGTCGTTTCAGTGTGATCCACGCTACATGAGCTGGTATAAGAAGATTTCTCACCCATATTTCTACCCCCCTGCACGCCGTGTTCAGATGCGCTCACTCCCTTTCAGCGAGGAGCCAGAAGTTGGCCGAGCTGTTACTCGTCATTTCTCGGAGATTTACAATCAGCCCCCCGACCGGAAGTGGCAGTACGTGCGGCAATTAGTTAATGAGATGGAGCGGTTCTTCATAACAAAGGATAACGTAGAGGATTTTGTTGCTGATGATGATGATGATGATGGTGATGACCAGACCCCGTAGTTTGTTTAGTTTTGTTATGTATGGACTTTTGTAGTTGTGTTTTGTATGAATATTTTAATCTTTATTAGTAACTTGTAGTTTTTTTTAATTGAAATAGATTTTTATTAATAGTAACTTGATTAAAAAACATAAAACATGGCTCCAAACTTAATCAAAACATAGCTTACATCGGACATTAATTAAAACACATCAAACATAAATCGTAGTTAGAATATAGATTAACGGAACTTAATTATCTTTGGATGAAGAAGATGAAGAATCCAGATCTCCTTCGTAATCTCCAGCTTCAATTTATTTAGGTTGGCTAGCCACATATCGATCATATAACCAGGGCCGTTGAACAGGGTGTTCAACCGGTTCTAAGAACCGGGGCCCCAAAGTTTTGGGGGCCCAAAATTCAATATGGTTAGAGTACATTAACTTTTTGTTGTACTAAATTAGTATTAATATGCTTGGGTGTAGTGGTTTGAGCATCACTTTTCAATGTGTTGTTCAAGGTTCGATTCCTTTTTGGTAGCAAAATCTGAACAATTTTATACTTTTATTATTATTATTATTATTTTCTAAAAAAAAAAAATTGTTTACAAGCCCTATTAAGGGCCCCAAATTGGCAATTTGAACCGGACCTCCTAAAATCATTGGACGCCTCTGCATATAACTCAATTAAACGGAGTTGGACATTTCCTAGGTTGAACACTCTACCGGCACATAAATCTGATAGTGTTGCGTAGTCGTCTATCACGGTTAGTATACGCTCAATATAGACAAGGAAATCACTGTTTAACTTGCAAAACTCCCACATCTTTTCAGTTATAGTTTCATCAGAAACAACCTCGTCGGTAACAGCCGGAGTGAATCCGGGGTGGGGGTTACCGGCTAAGATGTTACAAAGGCTGCCAATTGGAGGATTTTCTACCAAGTCCCACACAGTGGCACTTGGAATGACTAGTTCAAGGCGAGACACTAGCACTGGTAACTCCGTACCGATATGATCGATCCTTAGCTGATAAGCTCTGTTTTTTTGAGTGTTTGTGAGAACCATCTTAGTAGTTTTGAAATTCAAACGGTAACAACAATTATTTTGAAATTGTAACGGTAACATTTTAAATCACAACGGTTACATTTCAATATTATAACCCTAAACAATTCAAATCAATCTCGAAATACACTATCAAAGCGAGGGAGGCTATCTTCGGCGACTAACTCGAGGTGTTGTTCCCATTAACGTATGCCATTTTTCGATGTTTGACTTGTACAAATCAGCATAGTGTGCTACCGCACGGTCTCTTACAGATTCCCAACAAAGTTCGATCGGTGGCATGGGTGCTTCGCTCGGTGGGACACTACAATGCAATCTCATCCAATGGGAATGGTAGTTTAAGATCCACAATACACCGTACGGCCTCGACTCTTGACCCGTGGGCCTTACGGGTAAGTATGTATGACATTGTCAATTTCGGCTTCTTTTACTCTCCCACTGGCCGATTAAACAGATAGTCCAGTTAAACCACGATGCAAAGACGGTCAAATATTCGGAGGACATCCAATGATGAGTATGAAAACCTCCTCTGCCGGTAAACTCGATAGCCTTCAATGTATGCTGGTATTTGCTTAAAAGCGGAGGCGTACGGGGACACTCATCAAAAATTATCTTGTACATATCGTTTGCCAGAATCTCTCTAAGACACCACTCTCTCATGACTAAGTGGTCATCCTCCCGACCCCGGGCAGCATGCGACATCACCCGATAACCACAATGACCATCAGCAGCCACATCAGCCCAACCATCAAAGCACACCCATAATTCTTTGGGGACCCCAAATCTTTTGCTCTAATTGGACAAAGGTCCCGTAGTGTAGTCGACCTCCAATGTGCACCAGTAGGTCCATCAGCAAAATCACCCACCGTACTGTCCGAAGGTGTCGTCGCATGGGTAGAAACTTTCTTGCCCTTCCTTCTTGCATGCTCAAATGCGGAGTTGTTCCGAGTAGTCGGTCTCCCCTTGGGGTTTTCTCGAACTTGAGGTGGGCGAATATCCTCGTCTGCCGGGTGGAGACCATCTCGAAGTTTCTCAATGATTATCCGTCTCTTCACCGGGTCACTACGTCTAGCTTGCGCTACAAGCGCCTCAAACTCATCATCATCGGTCTTCGGCCTTTGTTCGGGACTGGCGTACACCAAAGTCCTCTAAAACGAGTGCACGTCCTCAAGGTGGACCCTCCTACCATTTCTTTGCAACAGAATCAAAATGCAAGCACAAGGCAACCCATGAGTAACCTGTAGCACACATCCACAGTGTTCTTCAAGCCCGTTCCCCAGCTCAATCCCTCTCTCAATCTCAGCTTCCATGATCCTAATGGCTTTGCAAGACACATGTCCTCACAATAAGGAGAATATCCGACCCGCGCTTACAGGCTTGCTCCTCGATAGTTATAACTCATGTCTAATCTTCGAGTGTTGAGCTTGAAGCATGGTGATACCCGTCGTTGAGGGTACCAAAGATAAATTTATAATTCCTAAACTTAAACTATAGATAGTGAAAGTCAAGGTCGAACCACAGAGAGGTGGGGAATGTTTATTGTTTGGTGTTAATGTTTAAAGGTAATAAATTTGGGGGTTTCATTGTTGATTACTAAGTCTAAGCAAAGAATTAAAATAAAACAGGAAATAAAGATGAGAATTAAATATATAAAAAGGGATGCTAGGATGTTTGGGTAATAAATAGCTAAGGTAATATAAATCCTAAGGTCAACATGTATTGCAGTGGCGTAAGGGATGTAACATATCCTTTCGGTCTATGATACCTAATAGCTCCTTTCGGCCTATGCTATTAGTTCCTAGGTCTCACAATTATTGGGTGTCAACAATAAGGGTGATTCTTAAATCCTAGGTCATATACCTTTCAGTCTTAAGTAACCTAGCCGTCTTAAGGTGTAAACCAATGCCCTTCCCGTATCTCTCAATCTTGGGTAAGTCATTACTAACGTCCTACAAGTCTCCTTTCAGTCTCATTGTAGGATATTATAGTCAACAAGGAAAGACGAAACAGGATTCATGCGCGAGTGGTCGACCGACCAGTTATTCCAGTCGGCCGACCACAGCCTCGGTCGACCGACCCACTATTTGAGTCGGCCGACCGCGGCTCTGCTACAAGTCGGTCTCGGAATTTCTACTACCTACGCATATTCATCCCCTACATCCTAACATATGAAAATTAGCTACTCATGGTTATTAAGACGATTATGAAAACGGGATTAAACATGGTAAACATAGTAAATAATCTAAACATGCAAGAATTAACAAAGCTTGAGATTCTGACTTAAACGAATGTAATAATAATAAGAACAATAATAAAGCTAGATTAAAAGAGTAATTACCACAGTCGGAATTAGGGCAGAAAGGAACAAACTTTATTGAATGCTTGGGAATTATTAAAAGAACAAAACTAAAGCTGGAATAAAACTAGATTGTAACTTCTTCTAAATAAAACTGGATTATTGAATATGAATGTCAATTGATGCTTTAAAACCCTAATCACAAGATTAGTTTATATAGGGCATAGATTAAAGTTTTCCTAAAAGACTCCTACTTTTAATTACTTTCCGAAAAATCGCTCCTGGGATTCGCTGAGGTCGGTCGACCACTTTGATGGGTCGGTCGACCTCTTTTACGGACTTAATTGAATTCTTGGGCTTCTCTTCAAGATTTGGACTTTATAGAAATTAGGCCCGGTCGGCCGACCTGTTTTGTTGGTCGGTCGACCGCTTCCGCATAGAAAATCTTCGGTTTTCTTCTCGCTTTGACTCTTGGCACTTAAATAAAGACTCCAGTTGACTTTCCTTCGTTCCCTAATTATGCAAAAGACTCGAGGATATGAATTTGGTGCTAAATCGTCCATTTTTCGCATAAATCTGCAAAAGTGCATAAAAATACGAAAGTACACGATTGTTGGGAAATAAGGGCTAAAACATAGTAAATGAGCGACCAAATGCGTGTAAAAATAGATGAAAAACATCATAAAATAGACACGCATCAAATTCCCCAAACCAAACCCTTGCTTGCCCTCAAGCAAGAAATAGACTTGATCTTAACTAATGGAATGATTTCAATCTCAGAGCGAAATTTACATGTAAGCCTAAACCAATGCCAAGTACAAAAATGAGAAAGTATATAAATCATGCAAACGAGTTATGGTGTCGTCAAACTTGCAACACTAGAGACTATAGAGACTTTATACTATGGACTCTCGCGGTACGCTCGAGATACTCATGAAGCAAAGGGTGAATATATGTAAAAGATAGAAAGAATTATTTTGTCATGACACTCACCTAACTGCGACCCATGAAAACATGCCTGCAATCTAACATGAACAAGAATTCCACAACTATGTATAACAAACTCATTAAGTGACTTGGATACATGCAATTTGAGGTAATGAAAGATATGTGAGGTAAAAGGTAAAAAGTGGTTAAGATGTTTTTTTGGATATGTGGGGTTAGTAGCCAAGCTAGTAAAACCGATTTCCATCAACATATTTCACAACTTTTGAAATTAAGAAAGTGCTCTTTTGTAGCACAACTCTCACATTAAATATAAGAAAGGACTCCCAAATATTTTTGAATGAGGTACGGGAGTGATAACATATAAAAGAAAGGGACTTTTTTTTTTGTTGGAACGAATTTTTGCATTCTGATGATGACAGTTGGTCGGCCGACCCATGAAGGAGGTCGGTCGACTGACTTTTGTACGTTTTTGACCTTTTTTCGTTTTTCTTTTCTTTCTTTCTTTTTCTTTCTTTTTCTGTTCTTTTTCTCTTTTCTTGCTTTCTTTCTTTCTTTTCTCTTTTTGCTTAAGATAGCTTACAAACCAAGATACCTCAAGATAGACCAAGGACTACAAATACTAGCTTGGAAGGGTAGGCTAAGTATGGGATGCAGTTTTGGGGGAATAAAAAGGCAATTTTGGCTATGTGAAGCTTATGGGTAAATACGAGAAAAAGGGATCCCAAATGCACGTATCAAGATTCACAAAACGAGATAGTAAAACAAGTATATAGCAATTCAAGTTCATGTTTATGCATATTGATGTAACATGTTCCAAGGGGAGTACTACTCACATCCTAGACAACTGGTTTAAGAATGAAACCAGGAATAAGGCTCTAAACCTTAGAATGTATAGTAGGTTGCCAAGGTATAAGTCAAGTCTCAAGATATGCAAGTTGACAAAAACTCGTAGATATGCGAAAGACTCTCATACTAAAACAAGTTGACAAATCAAGGTAAAGGCATAAACATGTAAGATAGCTTAAATCATCCTTGTAATACTTTCGTTCCGACTCGACCTATATGCTAAAATAAACGTGCATTTTTTGAATTTTTGAAATTTTTTCTATTTTTTTGGATTTTTGTATATATAGGGAAAATAAAGAAAAGAACAATGCAAGAAAGAAATGCAATAAACGTGTGACAGAATGCAATGCATGTGACACGAAACCATTCCCCAAACCAACCCGCACAATGTCCCAATTGTGCATTAGCCTAAGTAAAGGTTTCAGAAAATTAAAGGAAAAGGTAAAAACCAAGAAAAAACTGGAAAGAACTCACTGGGTTTTGAAGCGCATGAAAAACCTCCCCAAACCAGCGTAAGCTGGGAGGTTTTGGTGGCCAGCAGTGCCACTCAAGTACCCAAGATGGTTGCACGATTCCCGAGGAAGAAACGAACAGGCTGTGACGGACGGGTAGGTCGACCGACCAAAAGAACAGGTCGACCGACCTTCCTGCAGAATACAGGAATTCAGCGATACGGCGACTAGGTCGACCGAGTGGTGTATCTGGTCGGTCGACCCTCTGCGTCCCAGCGGTCTTCGTTTCTTCGCAAAACCTGAAAAAGCAAGAAAAGTATATGCGCCCGCAAATGCGCGAGATTCCAGAAACAAGTCTAAAGTCTTAACTACGTAAGCATAAAGAAAAAGTTCTAAAACTACGAGCAAACAAAATTAAAAAAAGTCTCACACAACAAAAAGTAAATTGTCTTAAAAACTGAAACTTGAAACAACTATCCGCTAAAGATGCGGAAAATATCCGACCACGGCTTTTGACGATACGCCGTAGTCTCCACAGTGTTTGCTTGTGCAGCAAAACACATCTTCTTTCCGCCGTCGCAAAGCATATGCGACGGTCTCTCCTCTTGAGCCTGCCTCCTCTTTTTCTTCTCTTCCCGATCTGCGACATCAGGGTCCTCATCTTCTTTATAGCTTAAGCTTCCCATTCCTCCTCTCTGGACTATGACCTCCTTCAATTTGGGTTTCCCCAAACCAATTCCTGCATTAGCCACAATAGAAGTGTCCTCCATATTGCTCCCAATTTGGGGCGGAGGTGTAAAAACAGATAGATGAACATGCAATAAAGTAGGAGAAGTAGTGATGACCTCATACTTCTTTTCAGAAGTGATAGCATTACAAGTGATGGGGGTCATAGCATCCTTCTTCCTATAAGATAGGCCATATATAATAGAATGCTTTCTTACTTTGAAGGTCAAAGTCCCAGTGCCTACATCTATAATGGCTCCTGCAGTGTGGAGGAAAGGTCTTCCTAGTATTATAGGTATATGGGCATCCTCTTGGATGTCCAAAACTACGAAGTCAACTGGGAAGAAAAACCTGTCAATACGCACAGGTATGTTTTCCAACACTCCTACATGTTCCATAGATGTACGATCTGCCATTTGGACTGTCATACTGGTCACTGCAAATTCGGTCATTCCTAATTTTAAGGCAACGCTTAGGGGCATGACACTTATACTAGCACATAAGTCGCATAAAGCCTTCTTAACTGGGAAGGTTCCTATATTGCAGGGGACAGAAAAACTACCAGGGTCCTCTAATTTGTGAGGAGCAATGACATGTGACAAAAAACTAGATGACTCTTCAGTGAGGGTCACCGACTCAACCTTTTCTAGAGACCTCTTTCTTGACAAAAGTTGTCTCATAAATTTAATATAGGAAGGAACTTGTTGAACTAATTCTAGAAACGGTACCTGAACATTTAATGAACGAATCACATCCTTAAATTTGTCAAAAGATACCTGATCCTTCGAAGGTACGAGTCTTTCTGGGAAAGGAGCGGCTGAAGACTCAGTATTTGCATCCCTCTTTAGAAACCTAGAGGTCTTGTCACCCCGGAAAAGAAAATCCCTCAAGTTATTCGGTAATTCGGGACGAAAAGGAGCCTCTGGTTCTGCCTCAGCGGTCGGTCGACCGTCTTCTTCGGTCGGTCGACCGCTCTCCTGTTCAGCGGAAATTTTTGGATTCTGCTCTGTGGTCGGTTGACCTGGATCTTCGATCGGTCGACCGTCCTTGTTGCTACTCGGCTGTTTTTCTTTCTCGCTCCCCACTTTAGCTCCACTTCGTAGGGATATGATGTTTAGAGTCTCTTTTTTATGGTCTGTTTTGGTCGGAAGCTGACCCGGAGCCCTAGTATCATTCTTGCCTGCAATTTGAGCAATCTGAGACTCTAACATCTTCATCCCTGCCTCTCTAGCCTGTGACTCCTTCTGAACCAACCCAATAAGATTTTGGATAAGAGTGTCTGTGTTGGGTGGTGGATTAGAAGGTGGTTGAGGGTTGAAGGGTGGTTTTTGGAAACCTTGCTTATGTGGGGGGATATATGTGGAATTTTGCTGAGGTTGCATATGTTGTGGGTTAAGAACATTCTGGCTTGTCCACCTCAGGTTGGGATGGACATTATTATTATTCGGGTCATAGAAATTGTTCCCACGATAGTGTTGAAAAGCGGCACATGTTTCATTGGACGAAGTACAAAATTTTGACACGTGCCCTTCTCCACCGCACCTCTCACAAGCAAAGGGTCCGTCTTGAACGGCGTTCACTTGATAAATACCGCCCTTGCTTCCACTTCCTAGATCGAATTTTCCTCCAGCCTCTAATTTTTCCAGTTTGGCCGTCAAAGCCTCAATAGCTGCTAGGTTGTATTCAGATTTCCTTTGATTTCCTCTAGAAGTACCATGCTCAACACGGTGCACAGCAACATCTTCTATCAATTTGAGACCCTTAGTCTCTCCTGAATTATCTTGGAATCTCCCATTAGCTGCAGCATCTAGATAGGCCCTGTTGTCATCATAGAGGCCATTGTAGAACTGGTTACAAAGAAACCATTGTTCGAATCCGTGATGTGGTATGGATCGAACAAGTCTCTTGAACCTGTCCCACGCCTCACTAAAATCCTCATTGGGGCCTTGCTTAAAATTTGTAATCTGCGCCCTTAAAGCATTAGTCTTGGATCCAGAATAGTACTTCCTGTAGAATGTTAAGGCTAGGGTGTTCCAATATGTGACTCCCGCAGCAGTGCGGTCTAAATCTCTGTACCACTCTCTCGCAACGTCCCTAAGAGAGAAGATAAACATGGTCTGCTTAATCTGGTCCTGCGTCACTCCTTCTGGGGGTGCAATAGAGCATTTGTAATCTGTGAAGATTTCAATATGCTTTGCAGCATCCTCATTGGCCGAGCCTCCAAATTGGTTTCTTTCAACCATAGTAATGTAGGCAGGCTTGGCCTCGAATGACTTCCCAGTGCCTGCAGGTAAAGTGAACCCTTTGTATAGGTCCTTTGCTTGAGGCATGGAGTGACTGGCAATAGTAGCTTCTTCTGTCATATTTTCTTCTTCTTTTGGAAAAACTGGAAATTAGGTAAAAGGTGGTGTTCTTGGTGAAGGTGGATTGTTGGGTGAATTTGGTTGTGAAGGTGGTGTTTTTGGTGAAGGTGGTAAAGATGGTTGTTCAAATAAGTCTTCTTGAAATAAGGAGGATGGAGAACCTCCCTCCTGATTTGCTAGAAGTTGCTTTCTCCTTTCTCTAAGAGTCCTCTCAAGCTCGTGGTCAAGTGGTAGGAGTTCTCCTTGAACTGACCTGCGCATAAGATGGAAACTACAAGAAAATGGTGAGAAGGTTTAAGGAACAAAAAGTTCCTTAAACAAAAAGAAACAAAAACAAAAACAATAAACACTGGCGTCACCTCCCCGGCAACAGCGCCAAAATTTGATGCCCGTCGTTGAGGGTACCAAAGATAAATTTATAATTCCTAAACTTAAACTATAGATAGTGAAAGTCAGGGACGAACCACAGAGAGGTGGGGAATGTTTATTGTTTGGTGTTAATGTTTAAAGGTAATAAATTTGGGGGTTTCATTGTTGATTACTAAGTCTAAGCAAAGAATTAAAATAAAACCAGAAATAAAGATGAGAATTAAATATATAAAAAGGGATGCTAGGATGTTTGGGTAATAAATAGCTAAGGTAATATAAATCCTAAGGTCAACATGTATTGCAGTCGCGTAAGGGATGTAACATATCCTTTCGGTCTATGATACCTAATAGCTCCTTTCGTCCTATGCTATTAGTTCCTAGGTCTTACAATTATTGGGTGTCAACAATAAGGGTGATTCCTAAATCCTAGGTCACATACCTTTCAGTCTTAAGTAACCTAGCCGTCTTAAGGTGTAAACCAATGCCCTTCCCGTATCTCTCAATCTTGGGTAAGTCATTACTAACGTCCTACAAGTCTCCTTTCAGTCTCATTGTAGGATATTATAGTCAACAAGTAAAGACGAAACAGGATTCATGCGCGAGTGGTCGACTGACCAGCTATTCCAGTCGGCCGACCACAGCCTCGGTCGACCGACCCACTATTTGAGTCGGCCGACCGCGGCTCTGCTACAATTCGGTCTCGGAATTTCTACTACCTACGCATATTCATCCCCTACATCCTAACATATGAAAATTAGCTACTCATGGTTATTAAGACGATTATGAAAACGGGATTAAACATGGTAAACATAGTAAATAATCTAAACATGCAAGAATTAACAAAGCTTGAGATTCTGACTTAAACGAATGTAATAATAATAAGAACAATAATAAAGCTAGATTAAAAGAGTAATTACCACAGTCGGAATTAGGGCAGAAAGGAACAAACTTTATTGAATGCTTGGGAATTATTAAAAGAACAAAACTAAAACTGGAATAAAACTAGATTGTAACTTCTTCTAAATAAAACTGGATTATTGAATATGAATGTCAATTGATGCTTTAAAACCCTAATCACAAGATTAGTTTATATAGGGCATAGATTAGAGTTTTCCTAAAAGACTCCTACTTTTAATTACTTTCCGAAAAATCGCTCCTGGGCTTCGCTGAGGTCGGTCGACCACTTTGATGGGTCGGTCGACCTCTTTTACGGACTTAATTGAATTCTTGGGCTTCTCTTCAAGATTTGGACTTTATAGAAATTAGGCCCGGTCGGCCGACCCGTTTTGTTGGTCGGTCGACCGCTTTCGCATAGAAAATCTTCGGTTTTCTTCTCGCTTTGACTCTTGGCACTTAAATAAAGACTCCAGTTGACTTTCCTTCGTTCCCTAATTATGCAAAAGACTCGAGGACATGAATTTGGTGCTAAATCGTCCATTTTCCGCATAAATCAGCAAAAGTGCATAAAAATACGAAAGTACACGATTGTTGAGAAATAAGGGCTAAAACATAGTAAATGAGCGACCAAATGCGTGTAAAAATAGATGAAAAACATCATAAAATAGACACGCATCACATGGAGTGAATACGAGCCCACATAGTATCAAGGTTTAAGTTTTGACTCTTCAACCAAGACTTCATGGGGGGAATGAGAGGATTCTACCCGGGAAGTGGTCGTGTTACCGTGGTGGAAGTATTGGTTCGTATACAAAACAACGAACTTCTTCTTGTATGTACCCCATGTTCTGATGACATAATCAACTGACCAGCTATTCCAGTCGGCCGACCACAGCCTCGGTCTACCGACCCACTATTTGAGTCGGTCGACCGCGGCTCTGCTACAAGTCGGTCTCGGAATTTCTACTACCTACGCATATTCATCCCCTACATCCTAACATATGAAAATTAGCTACTCATGGTTATTAAGACGATTATGAAAACGGGATTAAACATGGTAAACATAGTAAATAATCTAAACATGCAAGAATTAACAAAGCTTGAGATTCTGACTTAAACGAATGTAATAATAATAATAGCAATAATAAAACTAGATTAAAAGAGTAATTACCACAGTCGGAATTAGGGCAGAAAGGAACAAACTTTATTGAATGCTTGAGAATTATTAAAAGAACAAAACTAAAAATGGAATAAAACTAGATTGTAACTTCTTCTAAATAAAACTGGATTATTGAATATGAATGTCAATTGATGCTTTAAAACCCTAATCACAAGATTAGTTTATATAGGGCATAGATTAGAGTTTTCCTAAAAGACTCCTACTTTTAATTACTTTCCGAAAAATCGCTCCTGGGCTTCGCTGAGGTCGGTCGACCACTTTGATGGGTCGGTCGACCTCTTTTACGGACTTAATTGAATTCTTGGGCTTCTCTTCAAGATTTGGACTTTATAGAAATTAGGCCCGGTCGGCCGACCCGTTTTGTTGGTCGGTCGACCGCTTCCGCATAGAAAATCTTCGGTTTTCTTCTCGCTTTGACTCTTGGCACTTAAATAAAGACTCCAGTTGACTTTCCTTCGCTCCCTAATTATGCAAAAGACTCGAGGACATGAATTTGGTGCTAAATCGTCCATTTTCCGCATAAATCTGCAAAAGTGCATAAAAATACGAAAGTACACGATTGTTGGGAAATAAGGGCTAAAACATAGTAAATGAGCGACCAAATGCGTGTAAAAATAGATGAAAAACATCATAAAATAGACACGCATCACATGGAGTGAATACGAGCCCACATAGTATCAAGGTTTAAGTTTTGACTCTTCAACCAAGACTTCATGGGGGGAATGAGAGGATTCTACCCGGGAAGTGGTCGTGTTACCGTGGTGGAAGTATTGGTTCGTATACAAAACAACGAACTTCTTCTTGTATGTACCCCATGTTCTGATGACATAATCAACCAACACTCCCCAATTTTCACAAAAAGCTCCTCATGCACTCCCAAACTAAGCAAGGGTGGATACATTGATCACGCGATACCAACCGCCCTTTACTGTGCATGATCATGTCTTTGTACCAAATCAAATTCTTCGAGCTTAGTGCTACTTTCTCCACGGTGTGGTTCAAATGCCAACGACACAAAATGTGAGGAGTGTCAGGATAGAGGGGCTCAATAGCGCTGATCAATCCCAACTCTCGATCAGTGACAAGGGTAGGCATAGGTGAACCCATAAGTAGCTCCTCTAATCTCCCCAACATCCACCCATAAGCTCTTTCATTTTCAGATGGAAGGAGCACAGTGACAATTAAGAAGGAGGATCCATAGGGTGTCACGCCAACGATCTCATAAGTGTAATCTTCAAAACGTTGGTCTTGTAGGTAGCGTCGATAAGAGCCACATGTGGGTTAGCACGGAGGAGTTTGACGGATTCTGGATGAGCCATAAACACATGACTTAGCTCCTTCGAATCGGGATCTGATATGTGTCACTCCACATAATTAGCAGCAACTGCTACAGCCAAAAGTTGTTGAGCGGGATTCCTGGTTCCTCTCATCTCACGCCGAACCTTGTTCGCCTCGCTATAAATTTGCCCGCTTGTTGGTTGGGGTTTATCCGGGGTTCTTTGATGAAGACCGTTCTTGATATCCCTCGGCAGAATCGATTCCCGGACTTGTTGCCTCCCGGATTCTTTCTCTTCGACATCCAAACCAGCAAAATGTCTATCCCCATCTTTATAGTTTGATACTTCGTGGTTGTGATATCCACCCTCCGGAGAAGTAAGAATGTACCAAACAATCACCGATTTCCCATTTGCATCATTGGCGTAGTCCCGCACGACTCGAATCCTAAACAAACATTCTCACTTAGCCGTCCCTCTCTTACTAGGATTCTCCGATTTCTCAGGATCGATCTTCTTTCTAGTTCGGCCGTACCTTGAACAACAAAAGTATGACCCGAGCAACTCCGGTTGTCTACGATTTTTGGCCCCATTTGTTGCTTTTACTAAGGCAAAACCGTTATCATAAGCTATTTTTTGAGCCTAGTCAAACGCCTCATCCCGACTTTCAAAAGATGAATCTGTCTCAAATAAGCGGTTGTAATTAACCTCATTTCCACCAAACTTCTCAAACGAATCCAGTTAACACGCAAAATTGGTAATGATTAGATTAAAAAATATTAAAAAAAACCCTAAGTTTATTAATAAACTGACGAAAAAATAAGGGACTTGAAAACTGGCCGTCCTCACCACATATGGACGTGAATAGTACACGTCTAAACCATGGAGGGACGTGTACTATTCACGTCCTACTCAATATGGGACATGTAAATCACACGTCCAAAACCTTAGGGGACGTGCGATTTACACGTCCAAACAAAGAGAGGACGGCCACATTTCACGTCCAAGTCCAACATGGACGGCCAGTTTTCACGTCCTCACCAAGCAAGGACGGCTCAAATTTACGTCCTCACCAAGCATTGACGGCTCAAATTTACGTCCTAACCTACCAAGGACGGGAATTTTTCAAGTCTAATGCAAAATTTCGATCCTATAGTTTGTCGTATTCAATGGCTTCTACGTATAATTCAACCTAATATCAACTAAATGGCTTAAACATGTAATTCAATAAATAATAATTCAAAAAAAAAATAGATTTTCGTTACTTACCGATGAATCGTTGTTTGACATTGAATCGTTGTCGTTGTTTGATGTTGTTGTTCGTTGTTTTCTACCGATTTTTTTAAAATTGTTGTTTTTGTGGGGTTTTTGTTTGGGAGATTTTTTTCTAGAGAGATAGTGTAAAAAGGGTGTGGTTCGTCTTTTTTATAAAAAAACATCGACGATTTGTTACAAAACGTCGACGACCTTTCGCAACCCCTTTTTGGATTTGTTAAGGACTCGACTAGTAGGCTCATTTAAATTAGCGATGTCAGCAGGATGGGTGAAAGCGAGTATCTCCCCATGTCCTCCCAGATTTCGGTGGAGCTTTTGCAGGTGGTGGGGCAGTAACACTACAAAAATTTCACTAGCCAAGGGTGGTGATATTACAAAAAAATGAGGCTATTGCAACATTTCACATGCACTATTATTTAAAATTATTGTATTTTACATAAAAATTTCAGCATTGCAATACTTTTCCAAAATTGTTGCAAAATATAGTCAATTATAACATTTAAACATATGGGAGATAACCCTTTATGTTCCTTTGGTTAACAAACAGCCTATGAGTGGCTTATGGTGAATGTTAATCGAATCAAATGTCATATGAGAGATGCGTTGTGAAGAATTGGAAAAAATTATTGAACATCTCCTCAGTTCATATCCGATATCTCAACAACTTTGGGATTTAGTAGGCATTAATCCTACTAACACACATTTTTATAATCACAAATTCTCATTAAAGACGGGTACTATCCGTCACAAACGGAAAACAAATAGTGCCCCCACACATTAATGCAAGTGGCACAATCAATGAGGTGATCCATTTTTCTCCACTTGTCATCCAACTTGCTTTATTGTGAGAGAAGTATGTCCCCTGTGACAGATATTATCCGTGACAAGCAAAACTTTTTGTTTTATATTAATAACGGTTTTCCAGATTGGTTTATTAAGAGTAGGGATGGCAACGGGTTGGATCTGGACCGGGTCTAGTATGATCCATATCCAGATCCGATCCAGATCCAGCGGGTCCAAATATGTGAGATCCAGATCCCAATCCAACGGATTCGGGATAGATAATCCGGGTCCGTTACGGGTCCAAGTTTCTAGCCTCACATTATAAAAAAAACTCATGAGTCATAGCCCTATTGATATCCATTTTCCGAAATACAATAAAATGGAAAAGTAGCTAGTAGCGTGACAATTATGTTCAGTCAAATATTACAAGTAGTAATTATTATGACCAAGTAAGCTAAACACAAATCAAGAAACAAGATAACTAAGACGTTAAACTTCATGTTTTTACTATGCAAACGGGTCCAAGGTCGGATCTGGATCCTTCAGGGTCTGTGTAGGAGGATCCAGATCTAGATCCGTTTTAAAAGTAGTGGATCCAGATCCGACCCGGATCCAACGGGTCTGAAAAAATAGGATCCAGATCTTGTCCATCAGGGTCGGGTCTTACGGATCTGGACCGGATCTAGGATCCATTGCCATCCCTAACTAATAAGAGTGCGTGAAACAGAGTTAATCCACGGTAGAAGATTGACCTATTTAATTACTTCGTGGTTACATGCTGGTGTAATTTGGAAATGGAGAAACAACATTGTGTTTAGCCGAAATGGAAACTCGAATGATCCCCGTGAATTCCTCTACAATAATCAGTTTGAAAACACTAAAAGGCTTTTGACGGGTTTGATATCTTTTTCCCAAAACCACGAGACCCAAACTCAGAAATTTTTATAAGATGAATCCCTCGCCTCACGGGTGGATCCAGCTAAACACTAACGGAGCTTCTAAGGGAAATCCAGGTCAAGCAGGAGGAGGAGGAATCTATCGTGACGAAAGATGGAATTTTATTATTGTCTACTCTTTCTCATGTGGAATGTGTACGTCCAAGAAGGCGGAATTACTTGCTCTCCTTGCTGGTTTGGAGAAAGCTAAATCTATGCGTCTTTCGAAGCTTATAATCCACGTGGATAATCTATCTTGTTTCAATATCATCAATAATGCTCATCCAATCAGCAACAACTTGAAATTTATTGTGGAACGATGTGGGTAATTAATCAGAAACAACTCTTTGAATGTCAAGTCCAAGACATTCAAGCTTGCTTCATCACCCAAAATCTTCAATGAATAGTGTAAAAACACTAACCCTAGAAATACAAATTTTCGGAGAACTTATAAAGTCGGAACCATTATTATATGAAAAGAAGGAGAAGAAGGAGATGAAACGATTGCTATAAAGAACTTGAAAATTGGTGGAGAAATGAAGAAGTTATTATAAATTTGGTGTTCTTGAAATTATATGAAAATGGTATTTTGTGAGAAGGAGGGAGTGTGCTGACAATGAACCCAATTAGTAAACGTAGTCAGTGTTTCAGTAATCGTAGTCGCCATTTTCATTCCAAATGATGAAAATGCCTTTGCACAAAAAACACTTCAATTCTCCCTCTAGTTTTTACTCTGAAATTCTCTAAAAACCCGAATGAATTAAAAAAAACGAAAATCAATAATTTGCAAATTTTACATGTCGGAATCCAATTTTGCAAATTTATCAAATTGTTAACTTAACAGACATTTGATAAATTTGCAAAATTGCATTCCGACATGTAAAATTTGCAAAATGATGATTTTTGTTTTTTTAAATTATTCGGGTTTGTAGAGAATTTCAGAGAAAAAACTAGAGAGAGAAATGAAGTGTTTTTTAGTCCAAGTGCATTTTCGTCATTTGCAATGAAAACGCCGACCACGATTACTAAAACGTCGACTACAAAACTAACCCCAAAAATGAAGGAGGAAGTTGAGTAGTAAAATGATTAGGTTTCACAAAAACATTGGCTTTTTTCTAAAAATCGGTCCTTGAGTCGGGTTTGACTCAAAATTGGTCAAACGAGTTGAAAATGCATCTTAAGCCTACTATAACTTAAGACGGAACTATTTAATATATTCTAGTTATTATTTTATGAAAATATTTAAAATATAACTTTTTTGAAATAAAAGCTAAATCATTATTAAAATAAACGAGACGTAAAATCTCGGGTGTTATAGTAGGAGATTATCGCGTTGGTTTTTATGACAGTTTTATCGAGTCATGTGGGTTGTTGGTCTTTCACATAGTAGAGGTTGTTGAGTCTTACGTTGTCTTGTTGGCTGAGGCTTTTAGTGTGAACTTCGGGGACGAAGTTCCCTTTTAAAGAGGGGAGACTATAACACTTTAGGTTTCTGCCACCTAGTCACTCGGTCGAGTAGGCCCAACTCGAACGAGTTCGTTGTCAGTTATATCCAGTTTGGGTTCCACCGAGTGCGAACTCGACCAAGTGAATGTTACTCGGCTGAGTTGGGTTAACTCGACCGAGTTGGGTGATCTTATATTTTTAGGGGTGGCTTTGCGGATTTGATTAAATTAAAAGAGAGTCTTTAAAACATTTTTAATCACGCTTAATCAGTTTTAAATTTCACAAAATATCAAAATTCATTCCTGTCCTGTTAATCTAATCTCTTCTAAGGCTAGTTCGTGATTTTTGGTGTTGTTGTATTGTCTCCGCTGTAATCATCGGTCGGTAAGTTTGTGTCTCTTTTATGCATCAGTTTGTAGAATAGTCAAACCCTAATTGGGAATTCGGGGTTATTGTTGATGATTGTTGATGTATTGCTATACTAAGTGTTTATAGAGTAACGTTTCTCAATCGTCGCGTGCTGTATTTTTTTGTGATTTGCGAATAAGGTAGGTTTTCCTACGCAGTCGTTTGTATTATTATTGTTTATTTGTGATTGGATTTGGTTATATGCATTATGTGATTGTGATTAGATTGGATAGGAGGAGTTAATTATGATGTGGTTGTCATTGTGATGGGACTATGTCGGAAGATAGTCTTATTCTCATGTTCCACTCTTGTGATTTCCTTCATAAGAGAGATATGTACATTAATGATATGGGTTGCTCATCGCGGTGAGCGGGAATTAGGTGGTAAGGCTGCGATACCCACTAGCGACGAGGGTTACCTGTTGTGATGGGTAACCTGGCAGGGATACACATTGTGGTGTGTAGTCGGTTACTGTGTATGAGGGAGTAGTGGAGTGGTTGTTGATTCTTATGTTCATTTCCTTTTCTATACTTGATGATTATGTAGATGGTTGACTCTGTTTTGTTGTTGTAAAACCTGATGATCTATTTGGAGATGATGAGCAGTTATTGAGCATGTTCAATTTGTGGTGTAGCTTGCGGGATTTGGAAGGGGCTAGACATCCACAATCGAGTTTAGTTCCGCTGTGTAATTTACACGGTCTAAGATTGGTTATGACTTTTGTAATTCAGATGTTTTTATGGGTGTGAGACTTGTACGCACGTTCAAAATTTATTTTCTACATTTTGTTCTTTAACGTTGTTTTTTATGTTCACTAGCTCGAAAAATTGAGATGGTAACACACTAACACCTTTAATATGCCTGGGTGGTCCTTGGTAAGTCATTTTGGTATATGTGGGTGTTACACTGAATTTCTCAGCCTCCGGGCCGTCACCTGCCAACAAAAATAAATGTACATTACGATAAATACGAATAAATACACCATCTAACTGTGCAAATAACTGTCTTAAAAATTTCGTAACACGCGAAACATACTGTAAAATAAATATATTTCGTAAATTTCACGGATAAAAAAAATAGTTATGAGATAAATTTCATCTGGTCGGTGTATTTACTGACAATCTCTTAGGTTTTATTTAACACCATTTAGCACACACCATCGGGCTTAACAACCTGCACTCACACCTCCTCGGGCCACCAATTGGGCCTCCTACACACTACACAACCCAAGCTTGGCCTTTTATTAACAACCATGCCATGCGGTTCAACCCTCGAAGTATCGAGTTGGTGTTAGGTCTGGCTAGGCTGGGCAAACCCGCACATGTGTTCGCACTTGGCAATCCAGTTGTTTTAGATCATGTGTTGCTTGCTGTGGACTGTGGACTATGGATTTATGTTGAGTTCTTGCAAACTACTCTTATTTAGTTCTCTCCCTGCCGGCCTTTACCACATTGCAAAGTACTGTTACAATCTACCAAATTTGGTGTTGTAATTCAACAATTAACTGCAAAGGAGCCAAGCTCAACCTTGGGAATTGTTGATGAATTACTAAGAACTTAAGAGAGAAGATAATTGTGAATGAAATATGTAATATGATTGAATGAATCGTTTGTTACAACTTTTACAGTATTTATAACAACTTGACAGTTAGTTGCCAGCTCATCAACAGCTTATGAACTTCTAACTGATTTTGTAACAACTTACAACAACTTTTATAACAACTTCCTGATACTACAACATACTTTCCCTCATCGAAAATTGACTTGTCCTCAAGTCAAGCATTAACTCCTGGAATTTCAAAGTTAGGATACTTCTCTTCAAATGCTAAAGCAGGCTCCCAAGTTGCTTCATGATCTGCAAAGCCCTGCTATTGGACCAAGTATTGGACTTGAGCTCCATTCTGAAATTTAACAGTTCTTCTCTCAAGAATTGCAGCAGGCTGTAATACTTCATCTGACCTCTGCCCTTGCAACCAAGTAGGAATGTGTATAGCTATAGGTAAGATACCCACAAACTTCTTCAGTTGTGACACATGAAAGACATTGTGGATTCTAGCCTCACTTGGTAATTTCAACTTATAAGCCACACTTCCAATTTTAGCTTCAACCTGAAAAGGGCCAAAATATTTATGAGCCAGTTTCTGATTACTTCTCTCCTGGACAGATATTTGTGTGTAAGGCTGAAGTTTAAGCCAAACCCAATCCCCAATCTGAAACACTCTTTCAAACCTGTGTCTATCAGCCATCTGCCTCATTCTGTTCTGTGTCTTCAACAGTTTTTCTTTCAACCCTGAAATCATTTGTTCTCTCTTTTGTAATGACCTATCCACAGCCTCAACATTAGATTCTCCTTGTAGGTAGGGAAGGTGTAGAGGGGGAGGTTGATTATATATCACCTCATATGGAGTCTTTCCTGTTGCAGTACAGTAGTGAGTGTTAAACCACCATTCTGCCAGTGGTAGCCACATACTCCATTCCTTAGGTGTATCTCCGCATACACATCTAAAGTAAGCCTCCAAACATCTATTCACCACTTCAGTTTGGCCATCTGTTTGGGGATGGTAGGCAGAAGAAAGGTTGAATTCAGTACAAGCAACAGTGAATAAGCCTTGCCAAAATTGACTAAGGAATACCGAGTCCCTGTCACTCACAATATTTCTAGGCCACCCATGGAGTTTAAAAACATTATCCATGTAAGCCGCACCTGCGGCACTTGGACAGCTGTAAATGGGTGGTTCACGACCATAAATGGGCTCCCTTACTTAACCTGTCAAATACCACAAAAATCACTTCTTTTCCATTGGACTTAGGTAAACCCGTAATGAAGTCCATGGAAATGTCCACCCACACTTCTTCAGGTATAGGTAAGGGTTGCAGCAACCATGGATAAGCTGCACAGTTAGCCTTGGCTGCCTGACAAGTCACGCAGTTCCTAACCCACCTTGCTACATCCTTTGTTAAGCCCTTCCAATAGAAAAAAGCATCCACTCTTTTTAAAGTAATATCTCTTCCAGAATGACCAGCTTCTCCTGAAGCATGAAGCCAACTCAGAATTTTTTCCTTAATTCTTCAGTATTTCCCACAACAATCTTCCCTTTTCTCCTTAGTAATCCATCCTTCAATGAATAATGGGTGATATGGGTTTCCAAATTAATTTGCCTGATTTTATCAGACCAATATTGATCTGAAATATAGCTCTCCTTAATCTGCTGCTGTAAGTCAGAGGAAACCACAGACATAGCCAAAATTTCTGACCCCTGAACTCTAGACAAAGCATCAGCTGCAAGATTTTCTTTGCCACTCCTATACTGGATTTCGTAGCTGAACCCCATGAGTTTAGATAACCAAAACCGCTGGAAAGGAGTGGAAATTTTCTGTTGAAGGAACAACTTAAGGCTCCTCTGGTCTGTCTTTATGACAAAATGCTGCCCTGATAAGTACTGTTCCCATTTCTGAACTGCAAACACAATTGCCAATAATTCCCTCTCATACACAAATAGTTTCTGCCATTTAGATCCCAATGACCTGCTAATATAAGCTAGGGGGTGACTCTCATGCATCAGTACTGCCCTTATCCCTTCATTTGAAGCATCTGTTTCAACAGTGAATTGCTTAGAATAAAGCTAGTACTGGAGCAGTTGTCAAGGTTTCTTTTAACTTGTCAAAAGCTGTTGTAGCTTCATTACTTCAAGTAAATGCCCTTTGTTTTAACAAATCAGTAAGGGGCCTGCTGATTACTGTATAATTCCTAGGAAATTTCCTATAATACCCAGCCAAGCCTAAAAAACTTCTCAACTCCTTGACTGACTTGGGCGTAGGACAATTTGACACAACTTCAATTTTTCTTGGGTCAGTTTCAACTCCTCTTCCAAGATAAAGTGCCTTAGGTATTCTACCTTTTCCATTGCAAAGGAGCATTTAGATGTTTTAGCTGACATCTGATTCTGCCGCATTATCTGAAATACTTCGTCTAAATGCTTCCAATGTTCCTCTGGGGAGTTGTTGTACACAAGTATGTTATCAAAGAAGACTAACACACTTCCTTAACAATCTTTTAAAGAATGAATTCATCCAGGCCTGAAAGGAAGCAGGTGCGTTTGTCAGGCCAAAGAGCATTACTAGGAACTCGTAATGGCCCTCATGAGTCTTAAAAGCAGTTTTGTAGACATCATCCTTATGCATCCTAAGTTGGTGGTATCCTGCTCTTAAGTCCAACTTTCTGAAAATTCTTGCCCCTGATAGCTCATCAATGACTGGAATTGGGAACTTGTCTTTGACAGTCTTCTTGTTGAGCTCTCTATAGTCAATGTAAAGTCTCCAAGTCCCATCCTTCTTCCCCACGAGTACCACTGGTGATGCAAACGGGCTGCTGCTATTTTGAATAATCCCATTGCTAAGCATTTCTTCTACCGGTTTCTCAATTATATCCATTTTGCTTCAATAGGTATCTGTAAGGTCTAATGCTTACTGGGCCTGCTCCTGGTTCTAGTGGTATCCTGTGATCAAACAGGCTTCTAGAAGGGGGTAGACACTCGGGTTCTTTGTGTTGAACCATATATTCAAATATATATATAGTATATATGTTTATGTTTTGATAATTACAAGTCTAGCTATTTATATATTATATACTCGTACGTATAATCGTGTGCTAAGTGTACAGAATATTAGTAACAAGATCTAATCAATCAAGTATAAAAGATTCAAGCTTATTAGTCAATGAATTGACTAAGTCGAAGATTGATAGAAGATCAAGCGCGCATAATGAACTAAAGTTATATTTATCAACTATAGCTTTAGTACAAGATTGATTCAAGTTATAGCTCGTAGCTATAACTCTATATTATGAAGAAATGATCGGAATATATGTGTTTGGATGAAACGTTTGTTTCCAAGTAATATCGTGTGCAATTAATGTTAATTGGTATTCTATTTTAAGTATGGAATTGTTAATCTTAATAAGATTATATAAAATATCTTTTGGTTAAAATAGGAATAAATAATTTTCTTATGAGATAATTATTTATTACTAAACTAAGGATTTTTATATGATCTTAATTGTCAAATAATATAATCAAAAATATAGTATGTTACGACTTTGGGAAACGTGTAACATGTCACGATTACCATAATTCGTATAGGATTAAATTAAGTAAATATTATATATTTATTTAATATCCTAAAACAAACTAAGATTATATTATGATAATATATTTTATTATCTTTGACATAGTTTAGGAAGTTGATTTAATAAGGATACTAATTGTTTATTATATAAAGATCTTTCCTAAATATGAATTAGGAAATTGATTCCTTATATAATACTTATAGTATATTATTAAATCTTTCCTAAAAATATTAAGATTAGATTTAAGGTAGTATTACTAAAAGACTAGTATTCTAGTTTAAGTAATATTCCTAAATCATCTAGGGTTTGAATTACCTAGATACATATTCTATATAAATAGACTACCTATGACATATTAGTCTACACGAAATACACACACATATACACGCAAATCAAGAGAGAAACCGCCGTTCATATACTTCAATATTCGAGCTTTTCATTGTCATATCCGATTCAAGATTCAAGTGCTCAAGCATTGATCTTATTCATTCAAGATTGTGACATCAAGAAACATTGAAGACTTTATCTTATTAACGTAAGATAGAACGAGTATTTAGCGGTACTCATTGTACGGCAAATATTTAACGGTATTTGTCGTAGATAGATATTTAACAGTATCTAGATAGAGTTGTGACTAACATCAAAGTCGCACGAGTAAGGTTGATAAAATTGTAATCCAGAGTTGGTACTAATTTTATTAATCGAGAAAAGTGGACGTAGGTCTCAAAGTGTGAGACTGAACCACTTCAAAAATATTGTGTCTCTCTTTATTATTTGTTCTACTCGAAGATCATCATACAACCATACACACATCGAAGAAGATTTAAAAAGAAGACATACTCAATTCAACCCCCCCCCCCCTCTTGAGTATATTATATCAATAGACTCTTCAATTGGTATCAGAGCCTCGTGCTCTTGATCGCCTAGCCGCGTGAGTTTTTTATCCTTCTATTGATTCCATATTATATACTCTTTCATCAATGGATTCCAAGCATCTCAAGTGCCCTATCTTCGATGGCAAAAACTACAGTCTATGGAAGAATATGATGACTCATTACATCAAGGGATGTGATTGAGAATGTTGGAAGATTATCCAAACTGGACCAAAGAAGATCTTGGTCGCCGCCGCCAATGGAACAACCTATGAAAAAATGGAAAGCGATTATGTGGAAAGTGACTACAAAATTGCAGAGAAAAACTCTAAGGCCATGAGCCTCCTACAGAACGGTATGATAACCTCAGAATTTGATAGATTCTCATCTTGTAGTTCCGCTAAGGAAATATGGGATAGTCTCGAACTTGCTTATGAAGGAACATCCGCAGTCAGGAAACATCGTATAGACTTGCTCGTTCAAAGATATGAACTTTTCAATATGGAAAAGAATGAATCTATTGATAGCATGTCTGCACGATTTTCTTGTATTATTAATGAACTGCAGAACCTTGGCAGAAAGATCGATTCTGAGGATATCATTCGTAAGATTCTTAGGAGTCTCACTAAAAAATGGCAACCTAAGGTCACGGCCATAGAGGAATCACGTGATCTATCTAAGATTACTTACCAAGAGTTGATTGGATCCTTAATGGCACACGAGATCATACTAAATAAAGACGATGATGATTCTAAAGGGAAAGGAGTCGCCCTACAAGCCTCCACAAGCGAAGTATGCGAAGAAGAACTTGAGGACGAAACAGTTCTATTCGCAAGACGATTTAAGAAAGCAGTTTTCAATGGTAGATACAAAAACCCTAACAACAAAACGGTCGATAAAAGGAAAACTGACACCAAACAAACATTCTTCAAAAGAGGATGTTTTAAGTGTGGTCAACAAGATCATACGATCAAGGATTGTCCAAGCTGGGACAAAATCAAAGACAAGTCAAAAAGAGAAAAGACCAAAACAGAGTTCAAGAAAGTAATGCTTGCTTCATGCTGGGGAGAATTAGAATCTGAGGATGACGAGGACTCAGAAGAAGAAGATGTAGCACACTTGTGCCTAAGCAACGTCAGCCTAGATCTAATCTCAGACAACAATGATGAAGATGAAGCATCTCATATGTGTCTCCTAGGAGAATCCGACTCAGACGATGACGACGATGAAGAGGTAAATTTTCTTCAACTCAAAAGTCAAGTTAAGAATTTATCTAAGGCTATGTTAATCAAATACTTTGAGAAAACCCTAGACCAATGTCATGAGCAAAGCCTTGAATTAGATGAACTGAAGGAACAGATCCTCGATATTGCTGAGGAAAATCAACTTCTGAAAGCCAAAGCTAAGAAACTGAAATCCAAAATAAGCATTGAAGCAAATGCTAAATTGGAAACAGTTATGTCTGAGAAAAAGGTTCTTGAGTCTAAAGTTATAGCTAATGAAGCTATAACCTCAAAACTGAAACTCAACATCAAAGAGCTTCAATCTAAAGTTATAGTTAATGAAGCTATAACTTCAGATTTGAGAAAGGCTAATGAACTTCTAAAGTCCAAATCTTCGATTATGGTAGAAGATGAGACTCATCTAGAAGAAGTTGAGATCCTCGAAAGCAAGATTATGGATCTAGAATTCAATCTATCTAAAATCAAGAAGGAACATGCCAAAATTGTGTCCGACTTTCACAAAGACATTCAAAACCTAAAAGAGTCTAACAACACTGACCACAGTGAATGTAAGAAAGAAATAGACTCCCTAAAAGACCTCCTTCTTCATGCTCGGAAGGTTCACGACAAATGGGAAGGAAGCACTAACGTTCTAAACTTCCTAACTGAACAATCCGACAACAACATGAAGATGGGGTTAGGACACGAGTGTTATGGAAGAAGGGATCACTCAAAGTGTAAGCAAAGCCCAACAGACAGAGACTTTAGAAGAAGAAAATATGCCGACCTTCCTGAGTATTTAATATGCACTTATTGTGGCCATACTGGACACCTCCGAGAAAACTGTGTAAAACACGCACAAGATTTTAAAACCGGAGTCAAGTTTGTTAAATCCTTAGGAATTCCAAACGACACTATTTCTATCTCTGATAGTGATAATGACAAAACTAAGGAAAGAAACATTGACCACAGATGGTTCTATGACATGACATTTGATTACGAAGAAAAGAAAAATAGAACCAAACAAACTCCTCAACAAGCAACACACAAAAATTGGTCACCTAGAGTCCAAACTAAGACCTACACAAGAACATCAAAACCCAACTACTACCAATATAGAAAGACCTATGTAAGACAAGTCTGGGTTAAAAAGGAAGATGTATTTGTGATTACTAACAACAAAGGACCCAAGTATGCTTGGGTACCTAAATCCTGTCTTTGAAATTATTTGTGCAGTTTGTCACCAAGGAAAATAACCTATGGTATCTCGACAGTGGATGCTCAAGACATATGACAGGCGACGTAAATCTATTCCAAACCCTTAAACCCTTTGATGGAGGTAAAGTCACATTTGGTGATAACAAAAAGGGAAAGATCATCGGAATTGGTAAAATAGGTATTTCATCCTCTCATGCTATAAATGATGTATACCTTGTAAGTGGTCTCAAACACAATCTTATCAGTATATCTCAATTATGTGACAAAGGAAATAAAGTGGTTTTTCATTCAGATATATGTCGTATAATCTTAGAAGGCACCAGTAAAGTAATACTTGAAGGTCACAGGATGAAAAATGTTTATATGATTGATTTAAATGTTGTACCTACTGATTCTCTATCATGCATGAAAGTTACGTTAGATGATCCATGTCTATGGCACAAGAGATTTGGTCATATTAGCTCACCTATTCTAAGTAAGCTGAAAAGATGGGACTTGGTCGAAGGTCTTCCAAAGATCAAATTTGATCAAGAAAAGATGTGTGACACATGTGCACGATGTAAACACGTCAGATCATCCTTTAAGCCAAAAAGAGTGGTAAGCACAGAACAAGCTCTTGAACTTGTACACATGGATCTATGTGGCCCTATGAAGGTAAGAAGCAGAGGTGGTTCCAGGTACGTTTTCGTTCTAGTTGATGATTACTCTAGATTTTTTTGGCCAATCTTTCTTCATTCTAAAAACGAAACATTCGATGAATTTGTTAGTCTCATGAAACTTGTCCAAAACAAATATAAATCAAACCTAGTAACAATCCGTACTAACCATGGAACTGAGTTCGACAATCATGCTTTTATTGAGTTCTGTAAAACCAATGGTGTTGGACATAACTTCTCGGCCCCTAGAACCCCACAACAAAATGGAGTCGTAGAACGAATGAACAGAACCCTAGAAGACATGGCTCGAACAATGCTTCTTTGTAGTGGCCTACCTAGAAACTTTTGGGCTGAAGCTATAAGTACAGCTTGTTATATTCATAACCGTGCTATGATTAGACCTATCCTTAAAAAGACACCTTATGAACTTCTTCGAGGTCGTAAACCAAACATATCTCACTTAAGATGTTTTGGCAGTAAATGCTTTGTTCACAACAATGGTAAAAACAGATTAAGCAAATTCGACCCTAGAAGCGATGAAGCAATCTTTATAGGATATTCAGATCATAGTAAAGCCTACAAAGTCTTTAACAAACGTACCTTATGCATAGAGGAAAGTATTCATGTTATCTTTGATGAGAATAATGTCTTCGATAAGCCATTACAGGATATAGAGGAAAACCTAGACGAACCTGATTTCAGGTTATCAAGGGAAGATCCTCCTGAAATGGAAATTGAAGAAGGAGAACCTCAAGGAACTCATGATGAACTCAACTTGGGAGAAAATGGTGCGAGAGATGAAAATACGGTTGATGATACTGTAGATAACTCTCAAACTAATGACTTGGAACCCAGAGTTACAGCTAATGAAGCTGTAACTTTGAATCAAAACCAAAGGGAAGAGGCCAGAGTTATACCTGACCCTACTATAAACCCAGGTTTGGATTCAGGGGGAACAAGTCAAGATCCCGAGTCAAGTTCAGGTAATGCTAATAATCAATCAAGGAACTGGAGATACAAAGGCTCTCATCCTTTGGACAATGTCATAGGAAGCCTGACAGATGGAGTTCAGACTCGAAGGAGTTTAAATAACTTTTGCTCATTCTACTCCTTTCTCTCCACCATTGAACCCTCAAATATCAAGGAAGCTCTCGCAGAACCAGACTGGATAGTTGTCATGCAAGAAGAACTCCAGCAATTTGAAAGAAACAAAGTTTGGCATCTTGTTCCTCGACCTAAGGACAGAACTGTCATTGGAACTAGATGGGTATTCAGAAACAAATTGGATGACACTGGAGTCATTGTGCGAAATAAGGCCAGACTAGTAGTTCAAGGATACAACCAACAGGAAGGGATCGATTATGACGAAACCTTTGCTCCTGTTGCTCGTCTTGAGGCAATAAGACTACTCATTGCATTTGCAGCACACAAGGGAATGAAGTTTTTTCAGATGGACGTTAAGACTGCCTTTCTTAATGGCTATCTCCAAGAAGAAGTATTTGTTGAACAACCTCCTGGATTTCCTGACAGCAAACTCAAGGATCATGTATTCAAATTGGACAAAGCTCTCTATGGCCTGAAACAAGCGCCTAGAGCATGGTACGACAGATTATCAAAGTTCCTATTGGAGAGTGGATTCAAGAGAGGATCTGTGGATAAAACCCTATTTCTTAAAAGCGATAACTCAGATCTACTAGTCGTTCAGATCTACGTTGACGATATTATTTTTGGCTCAACTAATAAAAAGTTGTGCAAGTACTTCTCCGAGTTGATGACTTCTGAGTTCGAGATGAGTATGATGGGAGAACTAAAGTTCTTCCTTGGACTTCAAATACAACAAACTGAAGAAGGAATCAAAGTTCATCAACAAAAATACGTCAAGGAGTTACTAAAGAAATTTGGAATGGAAACCTCTCATGCAATGCCTACTCCAATGGTCACAGATAAGAAGTTAACCAAAGACGAAGATGGTAAGTCTGTAGATGAAACAACTGACACAGGTATGATTGGCTCACTTCTTTATCTTACAGCAAGTCGTCCAGATATAATGTTTAGTGTCTGTGTTTGTGCGAGATTCCAATCTGCACCAAAAGAATCACACATGATTGCAGTTAAAAGAATTTTAAGATACCTAATCGGAGCCTCAAAATTATATCTATGGTATCCTATGGACTGTAACTTTAATCTAGTAGGATATTCAGATGCGGATTATGCAGGATGTTCTTTAGACAGAAAGAGTACCTCCAGACTTGCTACCTTTGTAGGTCCTTGTATTATATCTTGGGGATCCAAGAAACAAAATTCTGTCGCTCTCTCAACCGCTGAAGTAGAATATATTGCAGCCGCACTGGTATGTTCTCAACTTTTATGGTTAAAGCAACAGTTACATGATTATGGTGTTGATGTTGGATGTGTGCCTATATTATGTGATAATACGAGTGCTATTATTATATCTAAAAACCCAGCCCAACACTCGAGAACCAAACATATTGAAATTAGACATCACTTTCTACGAGACCATGTTGAAAAGAAAAATATAAAATTGGAATTTTGTAGTACGGAAAAACAATGGGCAGATATCTTCACTAAACCATTGGCTAGAGAACGCTTTGAGACTTTGCGATTGGAAATTGGTTTAATCGGTGGCACCTAATCAAATCTTAAAAGCAAAAATAACCCAATGATTGACTACGGTTTAGATGAGATTATATGACTGTGTCCGTATACTCCGCTGCATGTGTATGTATATATTCGATGATAAATTTTGTGATTATAGTTATATTATATAATTTACATATGGATGTGTACGCAACCAATCTCAAAATAATATTACGTCACATATTAATTTTTACCTCACATATATATATTATCCAAATTATATCATACAAAATAATAATATACAAATATTAAACAAAATAAACTTACCAAAATTATCACACAAATTGCGTGTGTTGGTCCCCACTGCCACGTCCTACAACTCTCCAAACCGCACCACTACCTGCCACGTACCCAAACCTACTCCTAGCATTTGACTTTCACCCACCCAAACAATTATTACCCCAACTCCCTCAACTTACCTCAAACCTCCACCATTATTACCGTCCCAAACTCTTACCCTCACAAAAAACCCTCTAATAAATCAAACCTCCATTAAAACCAACCAAAACCTCCACAAAATCTCAACACTCCTCGACCACATAACCCACCGTACTTCATCATTTCTCACCACCATGCCTCCTTCCCGCGCCACACGCTCTCAACAAAAGAAACCCTCTCCACCTTCCCCAACACCTTCACCACCACCATCTCCGACACCCATTGCCACCGCCAGTCCAACCCCAGACAACGGAAAACGTCGTAAACTAAACCGAGCCACATCCTCTGTTTCCGATGACATGCAAGATCTGGGATCAAACCTCAAGAACCCTCGTCCTCTGTTTAAAGATTACTCCGTCGAAGCCACCAAGGAAGGACTCGAGCGAGTTCGTATGAGAAAACATGAAGGTATGCTTATTGACCGTCTTCTTCCCTATTCCATTCATTCGGGTCGGTTTTATCCTACATCTTGGGTCGAAGGGTCGAAGTCTTTGCTTTTCTTTAAAAAGTTTTTAGACTTTCAGGGATGGAAATATATTAGTAATTTTTCGGGGTTGGTATTTCCCATTGAGTTGGTTCAGTTCTTTGCCTCTGTAAAATCTACTGAGTCTGGGTTGAAAGCCGTGGTTAATGGTAGGGATGTCGAGGTGTCCCTAGGTGATATTTGTGACATTTTTCATCTCGACCAAAGGGGTCTTGATATCGATACCCGTAAGGAATGGGGGGTGGTGACCCAAGAACAAAAAATGATGATCAAAAAGTATTTTGACCCAAATGCCACTTAAATTTCTCCTCTTCTCACAAATTCGTTTTCGCCCAAATTGAAGTTGTTTGTGAACTATCTTTGGAACACGATTTTACCTAGGAGGGGTGGTCGTGACAAGTTATCGAGTATCGAAGCCATTGTCTTATTTCATTGGTTAGAAGGAAATAAAATCAATCTTGCATTCTTATTGTGTTCGAAAATTTGTCAAATTTCATCCGTCTTAATCAAGGAAAAGACGAGTTCGACACTTGACATTCCTTATGGAATGTGGGTCTCAGAAATCTTGCTCAAAAAGGGTGTTGTCGATGACTTAAGTTTCGGTGTTAAGCCCCGTGATCGCATGTGTGATAAATTGCTTAAGTTGATGGGTATTATGGTTCATGGAGTTGATTTGGCTTTTGGAAAGACGGTTGAGGAGGGTCCTAATCCGAATCCATCTCCCTCGTTTGAAGGCTTGGAGGCTAAGATGGATCAGATTATTGGTTTGTGTCAAAGTAAGCAAGAACAAGAAAATTTGGGTGCCTCGGGAAGTCGTGCAAGTGGTAGTCGTGGATTCGAAGAGGATGTTAAGGCTTGGATGGAAAAAGTTGATAAGCACTTGGTAAAGATTGGGTCAGAGGTCTCGGTGGTATGCTCCGAATTACTCGCCATAAGTGATCGTTTGTCTTTTATCACGACACAAGGAGGGGCAATGGTGCGTGATCATGGCCTATTGAGGGAAGATGCATCTCAAGCACTTGAGGCCGTCAAGGCACTCTCGCTCAAAGTACTCAACTTCGAGATCGCGCTCAATGCTCAAGGGAGGAACGTGAATAGCTGCTTAGATAGGTTGGAGACCCTCGAGTTCCGTACCTGACCCGATTACGTGAACCCATATGCCAAGACACCGGCCTCCAGTTCCCGCTCTTGATCCTTGCATCCGTCTCTGTTTTCATAAATTGAAATCGTATTGTTGTTGTTTTGTTTAAGTCCGGTGGTGGACTTATAAGACCCTTGTTTTAATTGTGGCCCATTTGATTCCCTGGCCCATTAGGAATCCGAGGCCTTATCCCCTTTTGCCTCCCTCGGATTTCTTAATCCTAACCGGCCCAGTTCTTATTCCTTTTTGATGCGGCCCAGTTTCCATGTTTGTTTTGCCTTGGCCCATTTAACTTGTTATCTCTTGCGGGCCTCTCTACACCTAACTTTAGCCGGCCCATTTTCTTAAAACACTTTGTTCCTCATTCGGCCCATTGGCTGAGTATCTTCGGATTGGTTGTGTATATTTTAACATTACGTATGTGCTTGTGTGATATTTTCTATGTTCATATTTTTAGACTCGTTTATATGCTTGCTTATGCTTCGTACGTATATTATTCTAGTCGTTTCATGTCTTTGTTCTCATCTTTTCGATGATGTCAAGAGGGGGAAATATGCGACTTAGATTAGAATTTGCCTAAGCTTGCTCCTTGTCGTAATTCATTGTCTCTTAGGGTCCTTAAAGGATATGGGATAGATAGAAGATAAAAACCCTAAGTTGATCTTTGCTATGAATAACCATTATTATATTGAGGGGGAACATACACTTAGACACAAAATCTAAGAAAGACTTGTCATCATCAAAAAGGGGGAATTTGTTGAACCATATATTCAAATATATATATAGTATATATGTTTATGTTTTGATAATGACAAGTCTAGCTATTTATATATTATATACTCGTACGTATAATCGTGTGCTAAGTGTACAGAATATTAGTAACAAGATCTAATCAATCAAGTATAAAAGATTCAAGCTTATTAGTCAATGAATTGACTAAGTCGAAGATTGATAGAAGATCAAGCGCGCATAATGAACTAAAGTTATATTTATCAACTATAGCTTTAGTACAAGATTGATTCAAGTTATAGCTCGTAGCTATAACTCTATATTATGAAGAAATGATCGGAATATATGTGTTTGGATGAAACGTTTGTTTCCAAGTAATATCGTGTGCAATTAATGTTAATTGGTATTCTATTTTAAGTATGGAATTGTTAATCTTAATAAGATTATATAAAATATCTTTTGGTTAAAATAGGAATAAATAATTTTCTTATGAGATAATTATTTATTACTAAACTAAAGATTTTTATATGATCTTAATTGTCAAATAATATAATCAAAAATATAGTATGTTACGACTTTGGGAAACGTGTAACATGTCACGATTACCATAACTCGTATAGGATTAAATTAAGTAAATATTATGTATTTATTTAATATCCTAAAACAAACTAAGATTATATTATGATAATATATTTTATTATCTTTGACATAGTTTAGGAAGTTGATTTAATAAGGATACTAATTGTTTATTATATAAAGATCTTTCCTAAATATGAATTAGGAAATTGATTCCTTATATAATACTTATAGTATATTATTAAATCTTTCCTAAATATATTAAGATTAGATTTAAGGTAGTATTACTAAAAGACTAGTATTCTAGTTTAAGTAATATTCCTAAATCATCTAGGGTTTGAATTACCTAGATACATATTCTATATAAATAGACTACCTATGACATATTAGTCTACACGAAATACACACACATATACACGCAAATCAAGAGAGAAACCGCCGTTCATATACTTCAATATTCGAGCTTTTCATTGTCATATCCGATTCAAGATTCAAGTGCTCAAGCATTGATCTTATTCATTCAAGATTGTGACATCAAGAAACATTGAAGACTTTATCTTATTAACGTAAGATAGAACGAGTATTTAGCGGTACTCATTGTAAGGCAAATATTTAACGGTATTTGTCGTAGCTAGATATTTAACAGTATCTAGATAGAGTTGTGACTAACATCAAAGTCGCACGAGTAGGGTTGATAAAATTGTAATCCAGAGTTGGTACTAATTTTATTAATCGAGAAAAGTGGACGTAGGTCTCAAAGTGTGAGACTGAACCACTTCAAAAATATTGTGTCTCTCTTTATTATTTGTTCTACTCGAAGATCATCATACAACCATACACACATCGAAGAAGATTTAAAAAGAAGACATACTCAATTCAACCCCCCCCCCCCCTTCTTGAGTATATTATATCAATAGACTCTTCACTTTGAAAACGTCAACATACTTTTCCAAAAGAGTCTGTAGTTCAGGATGTGAAAGTGGTTGTTTTCCTTCGACTACGGACAAGTGACTGAACTCCATTATTGAACTGCATGCAGGGGTTACCAGTTGGAGTAGGCACAGTTGAGATGCTTGAGACATCAGTTTGTGAGTGATTTCTCCCTTATGGACCTTAAACTGACTGGCTGGTACTCCTTGCAATCTAACTGATATTCCCTTTCACTTAAACTCCATAACCAATCTTTTGAAATCCCATTGGACAGGCCAAATGATTCCCATCAGCCACTGCTACTATAACACCCCCATTTATTTAAGGGCCTGTACTAGGACTCCTCAGATAATTAAGGGTGTTACCATCTCGGTTTCCCGAGGTAGTAGATACAAAGGAAGATAAACAGTACTTTAATTAAAGTTAAACTCATAACATGTTCTTACAACTGTAACCAAAAGTCTTAACAAAATAAAGAAAGTACAACTCATGCTAAACTGACTAAGGTGATCTAGACTTTAGTCTGGTCCGGACCCAAGCTCTCGCTCCCATAGCTCCCCTTAGTCTCAGTCACCTGTCAATCTGCTCCCCAATAAATTGGTTCATCACAGGTGATCACGAATACACAGGGTCAACCACGAGGTTGAGTAGGGAAAAAGAAATAAATATACCAACAATATAATATACTCCGCACCGATCCAACGCCAAATAAACTCCGCACCGATCCAACGCCAAATAAACTCCGCACCGATCCAACGCCAAATAAACTCCGCACCGATCCAACGCCAAATAAACTCCGCACCGATCCAACGCCAAATAAACTCCACACCGATCCAACACCAAATAAACTCCGCTCCGTATCACAAGACCCAATATTCTCCACATCGTATTGTATCACAGAAATATTCAGTCAATTAAATACAATATAATACCATTCATACAATAAGATATAAATAGTTAACATCGGATAATAACAATTACTCATCACCATGTATACAGTATTCCCCTACCTCAAACTGCAGAAGGACAAAGTCAACCGAAAAGCTGCTAGAAGTGTCCCACGCGAAACCGTCACCTAACATGTATTATGTAACGAATTAATAAACTTCCCGAGACCCCATAACTCAATTACACCTACTATATATAAAGGCGACCTTCTAAAAGTGGAAATTTTCCAAAAATGGAAACTTTCCCAAAATAGAAACTTTCTTAAAAGGGAAACCCGACTCGTAACGCCTTTAATTACAACCACTAATAGCTTACTAATTACTAACACAATATATTACAAAAAGATAAAACTCATCTACTTAGCACCATCTAATAACAATAATATTATAATGTAAATAATAATAATACTAATAATAATAATTATTATTGTAGTACCACGCAACACCAACGGCAACCCCGCAACCCGCAAACCCGCAACACCATACGGCAACCCACGACTCGATAATACCCAGCAACCATACCCAGCAACCAATAACTTACTCCACGTCCTCCGGCAGCCACCATACTCAGCAACCCACGCAACTCACGACTCGACAAAACGCGAAACAGCCCCGACTACCACCGTGTAACGCCCTCACTACTACCGACACCCAGCCACCACCGACAACCTCCGGCGAGGTGAACCAAGGTCCCTACCGGCCTGGTTCCACACCCCACCACCGTAACCCGACCACCCTACTCCCTGTCGACACCACTTCTAACCCTACACTACCGAGGACACCCCATAAAGCCCACCGCCGACACCTACCTCTGACAACCACGACCACCCTGACACACACCTATAACCCAGCACTCACCTATCACAGCGACTAATCCTAACCCTACCATGACCGCGTAGGAAAACAAAAAATAAGACAAACGAAACGAAACGGAAAACGAAACGAGCGGGTCACCTGACCTTGCATGAGATAGAGTAACGTGTCCCTGACACCGCCCTTGACCACCACCGTGACTCCCTCCCTCTTCCGTTCTCACGCCGCCGACACAGGTTGATGGACGTATGATATAGTGGTTTAGGGTTTTGAAGATGGGGGTAGTGGTTATGAACCACGTAAAAAAAAAAAGAAATGGTTATTGTGGTTTAAAAAGTTTTGGGCCGGTTAAAAGGGCGTGGGACTTAACCCATTTCCATACGATCTTCGTCTTAATTATTACAAACCAACCCCACGCGATGTATATAAAAAAAAACACGTAACATTATATTTGCTTAGTCGATACACTTATGATAAGGATTAGTATAACACGATCATAACATAATGACAATTTATACTATTAAGTCTCGGGTTAACTTATAATATCACAACCCGAGTCATACTCAAAAAGGTGAGGTATAACATATTCGATAAATTAATTATATATTCGATAAATTAATTATCGAATACAAATGTTCAAATACAATCAACATGTTAATTTAAACAATAAATATCATAATAAAAATACGGGGTATTACAGTCTTCCCCCCTTAAAATGAACTTCGTCCCGAAGTTCAACCCTAAACTTATATTGTCGTACTCATACTCAAACATATATCGCGCATCCGTCTAATACTCCCACATACACCTCATACCCAAAATAAATATTATAACAATTAGCACATACGTATCGAATAAAATATTATTATACCTCGTCTCGATAACTTATAAAACAATTTACCTTAAAATGACACAAGTAGAACTTATATAAGCTTCAAAGCGCGTGAGATGTTACATTCCATCCCCCTTAAGAAACTTTGTCCCCAAAGTTTAACACATCGCCAAAAGGGCATGACACTTAACGAATCACAATGTAGTGCATAGAAGGAATAATTAGAATAACAGAAGTAATCAAGATTATTAAGTATATTCCAACAATTACAACACACCAATTAGCCAGGTCATAACAACCAACCATATCATAAAGAATTAAGATTTTACAATCCTATCCTCCTTAAAACATGGTTACGTCCCCGTAACCTCATTATAAAATTTCCAGTTCCTTACTCCGTCTTACTCATTACTCTATCTCATAAAATCATACTCCAAGTAACCAAGTATTGTATCCTCCTCATCGTCAAAACTAAGACTAGAGACAAGGGGTGAGTGAACTGGCGGAATAAAACCGTAAATCAATAATTCCATCTCAATATCGATCTCAATTCAGAATATAACTCAATAACCAGTGCCACCCTTGACCGTAAACACAGCGTGTCACAACGGCCTAACAACTCATATCTCAATGCCAATAACCAATTCTCATCTCGATTTCAATATCAATACTGTCAAATGTTCCATGAAAGGAACTGCTCAACACTTAGAGAGTAAAACTCTAAGCTACTCACCCACAAGTCAAAGTCAAAGGGGTGCGACAACTCGATAAATCACTGAACTACCATCTCAAGCCCAAAACAACCTCACTCATGGCCTTTGTTCTAGCCTCACGAGTAAACGTTCAGTCCCCTCAAACTCTATCCCACCAGCTAAATAACATGACAACGTACATATCTTAACAAGATTCATTGACATGCTTTTATGTACACTTACAATGCCACAGTTCATAAAAAGAATTTGGACGCTATACCAAATCAACCTAATGCAGAACCATTATCTAATCAATTACCAGAAGTTTGCGCATCTCACAACAAAATAATTATCTTACCAATAGAAAATATTAACTATCGAAATGGAACAACTACTAATATTCAACTCAATAGGCACTTTTAAAAGACTCATAACAATTATCATGTAACATATAACCTCAAACAATAATAAGAGTAATAGGATCGGTAGACTTGTGTTACGCCGTAAAGCAGCATCGGAATAGATAACACCTACATACCCTTGAAATTTATCACAAATTTAATATATTAACAATAATGTAAACAACCAAGAAGCTTATAGTTCATACTAGACAAATTAAAATGTTTCATGCTCATAATCATATTATAGAAGCAAATCATATTTAGGAAAAGACATAGCGCAAAATTAATTAACGTGATTAGACATGGAACATTGACATATTTCACAAGACATACATAACTCATAGACTCACAAGAACGTTTAACATTCCCAGATATCAATTAATTAACAAAATCACTTGGGCACATTTCTCGTCCACTCATATTACATCATTTATCATGCAGCTATTATTATATATGACTTGCACAATAAGGGTTTATACAATGCGCAGCAATTAAACATTCCAGCAGGATTTCATCGATACATAGCTACAGAATTGTCATATTGCAAACAATCACCGTAATTATCAAACATCAAGCTTTATCCTGGTTTATCTCTTTTGGAATACTTTGACATGCTTGAAACATTGAAGGGGGTAGTTTGTGACAATTTATAAACACGAATCCAAGACAATTTTACAAGTTATTGATCGAAGCAAGACTACACGGAGATCTTCTGACTCTCCTTTACTAAGCATTGTTCTTGTAGTTCATGAATTATGAAAACGAAATTTAACGATAAAAGTAAACGAATTCACCAGACTAGTACTTCCATAAATCATATGTCAAACAATTAATAATTCAACACATCGCAATCAGATTCTAAATATAACAATATGCAATTCACTGTATGTATAACAATATACTTGGAAAAGTTATAAAGATTATAATCACAGGAACTAGACAGTGATAAACCATTAACATCCGAAAGAACATCAACCAGATTCATATTAATTAAATAATCACAATTACGTATAACTATTAGGTTACTATATCATGCTGATAAACTGACCAGTTAAATTTCATTCTGTCACCTGCAAGACTCCTCTCAGATAAACAAGCTTTTGTCATCACATACGAGTAGCACATAATTATTTGAGGTCGTAAACTTTGACATATAATTGAAACAATTCTATATTAAACTTGACGAAATAAACAAGGTTACGCTATCATATAATGAGTTTCATCTTCATGTTATATACCTACTATTCATGTTACTAGTGCCATAACAGGGTGTCACATTGTCACATCACATAAGTTACATTTGACTAAACTTTTATATGAAACTTACATATCTCACCGTTTCACCAATTAAACATTATGCAGCAACTTACAAAAATCATAATTAAATAACAGTTTAGCTAACGTGCGAGCAATTATAGTTTTTAGAAATATAAAGAACTAGCTAATCATAGGGAACGAATCGAATGCAAATCTCAAGGAAATTATTTAATACCATTTCCATAACTCAGTCGGTCTGAACAAGAAATTTACAGCACTTCAACAGAATATTAGGCAACTTGCAAGAATCACTGCTAACTAACGACTCATTAAGATTTAACATGGCCTATCATCTTGAAAACGTAAATGCATATTCTGAACAGTAGAGGTGGAACTATGCATAACAATAACCAAGTCTTAAATGATTTCTTTTACAACAAGATGGGTCAAAACGGAACTGTGCAGTAACAATCTAACCACGGTCAACTAAAAGATTTATTTCACTCAAAATATAACTCCTATTAACATGAACCAACAGCATTGTAACACCAACTCAGGAGATTGTCATACATAAAATTTCCATCCTCAAATATGGAACACATTTAAGATGGCATCCTGTACAAACAAGGTAACATCCAGGAAACTTATTAAAACAATTTGGTTCTTTTACAACTTCACATTGCTACCTCGAAACTCAACCATTATTTTTCTGAACACGTTGACATATAACTAGGGCATAGACATCACTTTGTACAATATTAACATTCATTTCTAATTACCACGATACTCGTTAACCGGTCACGGTAAAGATTTCAAAACTGAAAGTAGGGTCAACTAAATAACTTGATTGTTATACATGTGTATCCAAAGAAATTAGTTTCTACTAACGCATAATCATAACTTATCCAGGTACGGAAATATAAACTAGAAGCTATTATGAGGTCCCATATTGATTACGAACTTCACATCAACTTTAAATGCGTATAGTAGGCATAAAATCTTAAATACGATATATGCAACACATATCTATATACATTCATGGCTTATGGAACACATTCCGCATATCACTGGACATGGATTACTAGTTTATAGGCCTGATCATTCATATCCGACTATCGACAATATTTTACGATAATCATTTAATAACTAGATAATCATATGAACACTTCAAAATATCAAAAGTATATGATCGCATCACTCTAACCATGGCTCAACAAATGCAACTCCAAACTCTGATATTTTCAATTCAGTCATCCATATCAATCCACAGTTCATATCGCACATATCCTTAATCAGAACTCACATATGACTTACCTCATTCTTCTCTTGCGTGAACGTTAGCACAATATATCCAGGTCATTATATAGCCTACCCCACTCATCAATTACTCTCTTTGGGTTCCCGAGACATAACAGAAAGGGCCCAGGTTTGGTGTGAGGGGGACCCCTAACTCATCCCGTTCCTTTTTGGGGCTCCTATCAGTTTCATCTCGGGGTTCATTTTATTTGACTCTTCCTACGTTCATTATTATTCATTTGGTTTAGGCCTGAGGATCGTTCGCTCTGATACCACTTTATAACACCCCCATTTATTTAAGGGCCTGTACTAGGACTCCTCAGATAATTAAGGGTGTTACCATCTCGGTTTCCCGAGGTAGTAGATACAAAGGAAGATAAACAGTACTTTAATTAAAGTTAAACTCATAACATGTTCTTACAACTGTAACCAAAAGTCTTAACAAAATAAAGAAAGTACAACTCATGCTAAACTGACTAAGGTTATCTAGACTTTAGTCTGGTCCGGACCCAAGCTCTCGCTCCCATAGCTCCCCTTAGTCTCAGTCACCTGTCAATCTGCTCCCCAATAAATTGGTTCATCACAGGTGATCACGAATACACAGGGTCAACCACGAGGTTGAGTAGGGAAAAAGAAATAAATATACCAACAATATAATATACTCCGCACCGATCCAACGCCAAATAAACTCCGCACCGATCCAACGCCAAATAAACTCCGCACCGATCCAACGCCAAATAAACTCCGCACCGATCCAACGCCAAATAAACTCCGCACCGATCCAACGCCAAATAAACTCCGCACCGATCCAACACCAAATAAACTCTACACCGATCCAACACCAAATAAACTCCGCTCCGTATCACAAGACCCAATATTCTCCACATCGTATTGTATCACAGAAATATTCAGTCAATTAAATACAATATAATACCATTCATACAATAAGATATAAATAGTTAACATCGGATAATAACAATTACTCATCACCATGTATACAGTATTCCCCTACCTCAAACTGCAGAAGGACAAAGTCAACCGAAAAGCTGCTAGAAGTGTCCCACGCGAAACCGTCACCTAACATGTATTATGTAACGAATTAATAAACTTCCCGAGACCCCATAACTCAATTACACCTACTATATATAAAGGCGACCTTCTAAAAGTGGAAAGTTTCCAAAAATGGAAACTTTCCCAAAATAGAAACTTTCTTAAAAGGGAAACCCGACTCGTAACGCCTTTAATTACAACCACTAATAGCTTACTAATTACTAACACAATATATTACAAAAAGATAAAACTCATCTACTTAGCACCATCTAATAACAATAATATTATAATGTAAATAATAATAATACTAATAATAATAATTATTATTGTAGTACCACGCAACACCAACGGCAACCCCGCAACCCGCAAACCCGCAACACCATACGGCAACCCACGACTCGATAATACCCAGCAACCATACCCAGCAACCAATAACTTACTCCACGTCCTCCGGCAGCCACCATACTCAGCAACCCACGCAACTCACGACTCGACAAAACGCGAAACAACCCCGACTACCACCGTGTAACGCCCTCACTACTACCGACACCCAGCCACGACCGACAACCTCCGGCGAGGTGAACCAAGGTCCCTACCGGCCTGGTTCCACACCCCACCACCGTAACCCGACCACCCTACTCCCTGTCGACACCACTTCTAACCCTACACTACCGAGGACACCCCATAAAGCCCACCGCCGACACCTACCTCTGACAACCACGACCACCCTGACACACACCTATAACCCAGCACTCACCTATCACAGCGACTAATCCTAACCCTACCATGACCGCGTAGGAAAACAAAAAATAAGACAAACGAAACGAAACGGAAAACGAAACGAGCGGGTCACCTGACCTTGCCTGAGATAGAGTAACGTGTCCCTGACACCGCCCTTGACCACCACCGTGACTCCCTCCCTCTTCCGTTCTCACGCCGCCGACACAGGTTGATGGACGTATGATATAGTGGTTTAGGGTTTTGAAGATGGGGGTAGTGGTTATGAACCACGTAAAAAAAAAAAGAAATGGTTATTGTGGTTTAAAAAGTTTTGGGCCGGTTAAAAGGGCGTGGGACTTGACCCATTTCCATACGATCTTCGTCTTAATTATTACAAACCAACCCCACGCGATGTATATAAAAAAAAACACGTAACATTATATTTGCTTAGTCGATACACTTATGATAGGGATTAGTATAACACGATCATAACATAATGACAATTTATACTATTAAGTCTCGGGTTAACTTATAATATCACAACCCGAGTCATACTCAAAAAGGTGAGGTATAACATATTCGATAAATTAATTATATATTCGATAAATTAATTATCGAATACAAATGTTCAAATACAATCAACATGTTAATTTAAACAATAAATATCATAATAAAAATACGGGGTATTACAGCTACAGCCTGAGGTGGTATTTTTTCCATCTGACAACCCAACTTGTGAGCTAAGTCCAAATCCATAAATTTGTGACTACTACCAGAATCCACCAGAATATACAGAGGCTTTCTGCCATATGTACCCACCACCCTCATAGTCTGATAACTCTGACTACCAGACAAAGCATTCATTGAAATACATGGTTCAACCAATGATTGCTCCTCCTCTCCTTCCTTTAAGTCCACCAACTCCTCCCTTAATTCATCTTCACCCAAATACTCAACTGTAAATTATGGTTTTTATCATAGGGTTTGTTACAATAATAACACTCCCCTTTAGCCATTTTTTCCGCTCTTACTGAGGCAGGAATGTAGGTTCTTGGATTAAACTTGGAACCTACAGATGAAGGTTTTGAAGGAATACTTGGAATAAAAGAGGGTGTAGAAGTTGTTTTAGGGGAATTTTGTGAGGGTTTAACAGTGGCGGCAAGGTTTTCCTCCTGTAATCTGGCATATTCAATGGCTTCAGCCATTGTTAGGGGTTTAAATGCTTTGACAAAAGGTTTTGAAGATGGTTGAAGACCTCTAATAAAACAATTCAGAAAATATTCAGCAGTCAAACATGGATTCCTTTGCATCATTAAACCTTTCAATGCCTCAAATTCATCAATATATGTGTCTATTGCTCCCAATTGTTGTAGTTTGTTAAATTTCTCAACTACATTATGGGAGGCTTCATCCCTAAATCGTGCTAACAAATTAACAACAAATTAATCCCATAAAACCCCCGTATGAACAGCAAGATAACTAGTAACCCATGTTTCAGCTTTACTAATCATATTCAAAGAGGCTAATCCACCTTTTGTTCATCAAGAATTCGACACAAAGAGAAATATCTAACACATTTCTTAACCCACATAGATGAATTAGAACCATCAAAAATTGGAAATTCAAGTTTAGGAGTATACCCTAAGGGTTTAGGAGGATTCATTTCTGAATTTATGCGTTTTTCTGCAGACGATATGGAAGAAGAAGATGGTCTGTCCTTCAAAGATGCCTGAATACCCTGCATCTGTGTCATCATCTGCGTAATCTGTGACTCCAACTTCAGCGTATGCTGTGACTGCTCTGTCAATTGAGATTGCAAACCCTTGATTTGATCGTCCATAGCTGTCTTCTTTGTTCTTGTTTTGGGCGCCAGGATTGTAAGAAGCTGATACCAATGTTACAGTATACCAGAATTGGTGCTGTAATTCAACAATTAACTGCAAAGGAGCCAAGCCCAACCTTGGGAATTGTTGATGAATTACCTTAGTTAAGAGAGAAGATAATTGTGAATGACATGTGTAATATGATTGAATGAATTGTTTGTTACAACTTTTACAGTATTTATAACAACTTGAAAGTTAGTTGCCAGCTCATCAACAGCTTATGAACTTCTAACTGATTTTGTAACAACTTACAACAACTTTTATAACAACTTCCTGATACTACAACAAGTACCCCGTATGATTTTAAAACGTGAGTTTATCTTGACGCGTGTGAAAAAAGATGGACAGCGCATACTCAAGTCTTTCAATAGTAAGTCCGTCAAGTGATGTATCTATGAGCGGCTTTAGCTCGCACTTTTACACTTGGCTCTTGGCGGCTGGTTGGAGAAACAGGGAGCGAAAAATTAAGAAAACACGGAGGTGTTAATTAGATTAAAACAGTATATTTTCCTTAAGAACATGTGTTGGTGCAAAATTTTCTTGATGAGGGTTAAATCACTAGAACGAAAAATAGCTGCTCATGTCTCAGGCACAAACCTAGGCTGTTAAAGTGAAATTCACCCTATGCCAATACGGCCTATCCGAACTCTAAATGTGGTTGATCAATCTCCAAGACGTGTGTAAATTGTAATCAGTTGCTGTAATGCATAACTAAGTTGCTTGAATCTATTAGTTTTGGTACACCATAATCAATATCATTGACAGATAACTGCTAGGAATCGGTTTCAGATACAAATCATACAAGCATACAAGTGCATCACAAGGTACATGATGCTCCTGTCACCACCCAAGAACAACAAAAGGTGTAGAGAAACACCAAAGTTAAGCTAGAAAACTTATAAGAGGAGAGCCACTACATTGGACGTTAGAAACGTCTGAAAGCCGTTGCCTCTGAGGCAATTTAGTATTTGCAGGAGAACCGAGATCACTGTCAAAGGACACGCTCTTTCTCTTCTGCTTTTCACCCATTATATTTTCTTCAGCTGCCTCAGCGATAGGACTCAACTGCTTCATCTGTTGTGCAACCATGGCTTGAGCTTCAGCCACTACTGATGAATCATCATCTGTAGCATACAGTACTTTCTGTAGCGCTGCCACAATCTGCAAACGCCCAAGACAGTCAATTCCTGAAATGTCATACAAGTTCTAAAGAGTACATTTGGATGTTTAATTATGTTGACGTGTGACTTACAGGTGAGTTTTCGATCTCTGGGGTTTGGCACAATAATTCAATATCCCTTAGCTTTGAGAAATAGAAGTCTCGTTCTTTCTCAAGACTGTCCACTGACAGCTTCAACTCTGTAATCTGTACAACAAGGCCCGAATCACATATTGCATCGACAAAAGCTTAATGCAAATTGGTTTAATGTAATCTATACAACACTGGTGGATGTTCAGCAAAACTGGTTTTGTAATTAGTATGATCCCATAGAGTAAAATGCATATGAACTTGAAAAGCCGGCAGAGGTAAAATTCTACCTGTTCTTCGTAGGCAGACACAGCAGCAGTGTTTGTTTTGACAGCATTAACTGTCTGATTAGTAGTACGATTTGCAGAAGACATCCGGTTGCCGTGAGCAGAAGAAGGCCTGTTGGTAGTTGTGTTGGGCCTTGCATTACATTTGGTGTTCACGGATTTTCTACTGTCTTTGCACCCTTTGCTGGCTTCTCTCCTTTCTATTGGATTGTAACTGTCATTATTTAAGAGAAACATTCAAATCAGTAATATCTCCTGCATACTAACGAAACACTTCATAATTTTCCCATGTGCTCAATACACTATTAGAATTTCAGAAATCAGTAAATAGAATCAAACAATGCATGGTACAAGTATTAAATATGAGATGACATGACTGAATTATCAAAAATTCAAAGGTTGACACGACCGCAGTTTAAGGAGGTATTGGTGGGCATTTACAGGCAGACCACAGACATTTCGAGACTCTCAAATAGAGTAAAAACTTAACAGTCGTTATTTGATAGTACGGGCCGATCAGGATTTTTAGGCCTACAGACAAACGAGTCAGCTGGTTTTGGGACAGTTTCAATGGGGCGCAACTGCACGTAATAGCTCTATTTGCTAGAAATCAATTGTTTAGACATGATTTTATTTCGACTAACATGCGTTTGCAACCGGATTGAATAAGTGGAAAACTACCAAAGAACAAGTATATGGAGAACAATTGATGCTGAAATTATCAGTACTGAAAAATGTATGCACTTCTAAGTTCTAACATACAACTTCATATCAGTTGGTCTTTTGAGGCCGTTTTACAGTAAGATTATGTTAAATTCAACAACGGGTCTGGGCCACACCCGAACGGAGGAGAAAGAGACCACAATATAAATCCAAGAGGGTTCCACCTTAGAGGGAGTAACCCTTGCCTTATAAAGTGATCATTCTTTCTCTCTTCTATCAAGGTGGGATAATCCTCACATGTGGGATTTTCGGGTTTGTTCACAGATTATGATTATCTGTTTACACAAGAATTTGTGTTGTAATATTAGGAATACAAAATAAGAATTGAAAAATGAGGGAGATGGAAATTACTTGTAAAAAAGGCCAGAATTATGTGAATCACAGTATTTCTTCATCCACTGCATGAACTCCAGATTATCCAAAGGCCTCCCTTTGATTAGCTTGTTCACTTCTATATGCTGAAATTACACATATACAACACAGTTGATTCACTAAAACGAAAGCAAAAACCCGATAACAGTGGCCAGAAAATTGATATAAAAAACCAACCTTGGTAATCTTAAGCCTGTTAAAGACATCCTGAAGAACCTTGTAGTTCTGAATCATGTCGTACTCCGTCTTCGCATCGAAATTAACCTTATGCATCGGTACTAATCCTGGGTGTACTGCATCCATCAATTGACACTGTACTGCCCCTGATGCTGACTATAATTTCCGCAATCAATAACGTTAATTAATCCAAATATACGTCCACATAACAACATAAAAAAAAAATATCATTTTCGATTTATAGAAACAAAATATAAATGGGATTTACTCCCTCTGTTTCAATTACTTATTTTTTTTAATGAATGGTAAAACAAATGATTGGGATGGAGAATCCTACTATGTACTCCTATGTTCAAATTATTTGTTTACCTTTGTGGACCATTTCAATCAAAGTAAACAAATGATTAGAACGATGTAATAAACTGAGTAAACTAGAAATATACTCCTCGCAAAGAATAAAAAAAAGGGCAAATAAACGACTGAAACTAAGGGAGTAGTAAGTAGCATCCAATCTATAAAACCCCAACAACGACAAATGTTGGTTTCCGAAAAACCCAAGGAAAAAACGGAAGGATAATAAAAGTAGAAGAAATGAAAAGAAAGAAAAGTGAGAAAGAAATTACATCTTCAACTTTGGAGAGATTGAGATTAAGGGTGGAATTAATCCAAGAAAGAATTTCAGATCGGCCGACAAAATAAGCAGAATCCATCATTCCAATATTGTTAGCCATTTTTGTTGTTGTTGATTTGTTCAGAATTAACGGGGAATTTAGTTTAGTTTTAGTTTAGTTTAGTTAAGTTTGAATTTGTTAGAGTGAAGAAATGTGTATTCAATGATTTGGGTGTTTTTATTGGAAGAGGATTTGAGGAAGGAGCGTGTTGGGAGATGTGCCTTTTTGGTGTGTCCATTCAAATTTTAAGCTTCTATTCTTTTCGACCGTTGTAACTTTAAACCTATTACCAACTTTTTTAACCAAATTTCTAGTGGACCGGATAAATAGGGTGTGGTTATTAGTACAACTGGCCATTTTGCCGTGGACCGGTGGTGATTGATCATATGCCAGATCGGACAAAGTTAAAGCATAAATTTAGGTTTAATCGTGTTTGCTTTAATTCACTAGTTTATATCCCACACAAATACATAATGTATCGGTTATATACTTATATGTACACAATTTTTAGTTTTTACTCTATTCTTTAAGCTTAAATTGAAATATTGTTAATTTTTTATATTTCATTTCAATAATGTTTTTTGAATTAAGAAAAAAATCATTTTACAAACTTAACCATGAAAGTTGAGCAATGTAGTAAATTGTATATTTTAATAGTTTTTTAAAAATTTGAAGCTAATGATTTATTTAATTGACTTTATTCATCATGAAACTTATAATAACAACTTATACTTTTTCTTTTTCTACGGGTAAGTATACATCATATCAGTAATTATAATATCAAATGAAAGGTTTAGGAATTTATAGTTACTGAGTTTTTATGAATTTAATTTTATTTTGATAAAATCATAGTGTAGTGTTTAAAAAATAGTTTAATTAATAGTCCGTATTTTAATTAGAATAATTTTTTAGTTAGAAAAATATCTAGTGCCACTAGTGCCCTTATTTTAAGAATTTCACTTTGGAAGAAAACATTTAATCTTTTTCTTTCATGAAAGAGTTAATGGAAATAATTGCAGGTTACACGGTCATACCATCCCTACAATAAACTTAGTCTCACTAATTATATTACTAATTTAACATATAAATTAGGTTTAGATCTTATGCATACAAAATTAAATGCGGAAATAAAAGATTCGGACCCTTACATTCGGTCCAAATATATGCTAGGTTGATTCTCCACGGAGCAACCAAAATAGCTTGCCTCCTTTACGATGCACTCAAGACTTACCCTTAACACCGAAAATCTCACAGATTAGGTGATAAATAACCGGTTTCCTCAAAACCGAGTTCTAATCGTATTAGAACAATAATCGAAAATACTACAACTATTATAGTTTTATTATAATCTTATTATAAATTACTAGTAAATAATATTTTCTTACTAGAAAATATTTAAGAGGATTTCTTGAGTTTTTCTTTACTCTAGAAAAATAAGCATGGGTTAGAATGAAAATTGTGAACATATTTAAGAGGATTTCACGAGTTTTTCTTTACTCTAAAAAAAATAAGCATGGGTTAGAATGAAAATTATGAACAAATTCACTTCTTATAGTAGGTTGAGTGTCGTGCGGTTGTGTGTTTTGGAAGGCCAAATAGGTTGCTTGTCTTACACATGCAATTAGGGTTGCATGGCTACACTAAGGCATTATACCTGCATCATCATTATGCTTTAGGGATGATTTAATTATAAAATGCAAACCCTTAACCTCACAAAATCACACAACACAATTAGATGTAAAATGGACCTTCATTTTACAAATTGTAATTTGTACAATTGTGTGACATGTGACATCCTATGCCACAAATTCAATTGTATTAATTTAAAATATATTTATCATATAAATATTATTTATAAATTAATTAAATCATATTTAACAAATTAATTTAGTAATTCGTAATTACCGTCCCAAAATATGGTTATTATAATAATCGTCAAAACGATATACAACGTTTGTTATAACCACGAACCTTTCACATTCTAATTTCGATATTTCAAAAATATCGATTAATATTTGACAATCGATACATTTCAATTTCAAATATAAATCTTACATTAAGATTCAACCTCTGATTTCTCGATATTCGATTTTAAGAATTTGATCAATTCGTATCGTATACAATTGATCAAAATATCAATTAAGGGGATTGTCCTTTAGGTGTGACCTAAAGGGATCAACTGACCACCACCGTCATACTACAGTAATGTCAAACTATAGTCAGCCAATCATTACCGATTAATGTTGGTCAGTTAACTATATAATTTCGGATCATCCCTTGCATATTCTTATCATGAGATTTGGCAATGATAATTATCACTGACGTGATCGCACTATTGTTGATGATACATTTCCCAACAATCTCCCACTTGTCCTCGACAAGTGTGCGTCACCGATTCTCTTTTTCTATTACATCATCTCCCACTCAATGCAAGGTGTTTTACAGGTTGTACTTGCATTTGATCATATCGTGAGCGGTTTCCTCGATCTGTAGATTTAACTGCTTTGACCGGAATTATCTCTCATAGATACCTTCCGAGTGTGGCCACGCATTTCCAGTTAAACTTCTCCTCGAGTGGCCCTGAGATTTAAAATAACCCTGACTGGGGACTGGACAATTCATATCTTACTATTCCCTTCGACTAACACAGTCCATTATGACCCAAAAGATGCCCATTTGACCCCCTTTTACGGATGATCGTAGAGCATAAATCAAAGTCACTCTGAAACTGTGCCACCTTGGGCGAACAGTCTCTAGTCTAAGAATCGACTCATCATGAGAATAATATAGTAGCTCTCGCCACGACCAGGCTGTGATAAAATTTCCAGAACTCTATAAGCGGTCACTTATTGCCCGACAGAGTGTCTCCTGCAGCCTGCCTATGTGATCGACTAGTCATCGTCCCATATGACTCTATGGCATCTGAACTTGCCATCAATCGCCTCACACTCTAGTCGCTTCGAGACGTCACCTCATAAAAGCGACTATGGCTATACTAAGTTAATCCAGTTCACTTATGGGGTTCAAAATTGTCTCTTACAAACAATTTGGATTTGACAAAGTATATATATAAACAGTGAGTTAATGATAACTCAAACGATAAGAGTAATTGTCATGTACGAACAGTCAATACAATATTACTGTTCCACACTGTACAATTTATGATGCTCATTCATGAATTTGTATTAATGGTTTGATATGTGAATACACCATTCAGATCTTTTATACCTACAAATTTCAGTTTCCTTCTGACTCATGTCATCCCGTATAACATGATCTTATTCAAGTACATTTCTAGTCCTCATATTAGATTCGAGTCTCCTTACCTGAAGGAAGCTCCCACTGTTAATTTATAACTCGTGACATGTTGTTCTCACGTACACAGTCACATTGTACTAGAGTTCATATTGTAGTTTACCTAAATCCGATCCACTAGTTCTCCATGAGCACTTATATCGAAATAAGGTTTTTGTTTCAACATCTTGGCATGTTAATCAACGTCATACGAATCAACGCGTTCATATCTAGATGATTTATATTCATCGATATGAACAATTTATAATATCCAACCTTGTAAATCAATAGGTGACGTGTAACAACCCGACCCACCACGGTCGTAACACACCCCCAATAAGATGAGAGGTAAACCTTTGGGCTCATTATTTGTCCTCACTTAAGCCCAAAAGCACAAGGCCTTGTTACTAAGTGGTGGGTGGAAGCTATTATAAACATATCACAAGCCTCACATTCTACCGATGTGGGACAACTTTCTTCTCATACTCTTGGGGTGTTACAAACTCCCCAACTTAAAGAACACAACGTCCTCGTTGTGCCTCAAACTTGACCACAACCAGGGCCAGAATCCTCCCCCGCTAGGTGTGTGACCCGGGTACTCCCGACCACAGGCTCACCACACGGTCGCTGGGTCGCTCTGATACCATTTGTAACAACCCGACCCACCACGGTCGTAACACACCCCCAATAAGATGAGAGGTAAACCTTTGGGCTCATTATTTGTCCTCACTTAAGCCCAAAAGCACAAGGCCTTGTTACTAAGTGGTGGGTGGAAGCTATTATAAACATATCACAAGCCTCACATTCTACCGATGTGGGACAACTTTCTTCTCATACTCTTGGGGTGTTACATGACGTTTCATTATCATATAATAAACTCACTTATGATTGTCCATCATCCTATGATGCTCTTAACATATTTATTCATCTAGAATTGAAAACCTCTTATTCTTTATATTTAAAGAATCACCATTCTCTCTTAATGGTAGGTTCAATTTTCTAATGACTTTTTCTCCCACTGATTTTTGTATCACTATCTTTATAGTTAATTAACTCCCACTATCTCTATAGTGATTAGTTCCTACTCAATCAACATCTTCTCATCTCATTATGAACATTTCATTTTTCGTCCTCCTTCCCTTGGAAAGCACCAGGACATGATTTCTCCTATATAAACCTTTAGAACAAGAAACATTATTATCAAGAGGACGGGAGACGATTTCTCCTCTATTATCACATAAATTCAGAAACATTAACTTCAGGGAAACGTTTTCCTTCCGTTTATACGCGCGGTTCCTTTTGTCCTCTCTAGGAACTAATGACATAAAGAACATTTCCTTTTGTGTCCTCGCGTAGTTTCTTCTGTGTCCTCTCGTAGTTTCTTCTATCCATTCATTTAGGGTTCTTCTCAAGGACCCTATATAGGACTCTTCTCTAAGATCCCATATTTATTCCATTGGTTTGCGGGCGTAGAATTTCTCCCACTCTTTCCTTTAAAATAACTGTTATTTTTACAAGGATAGCAATTTCGCCCATGAACAATGTTTTGGATAGTAGGCATTATGAGGAGTGAGATATTAGTTCTCACATTCACTTAAGGTGATCATCTTATAATGAACTAATGTACTCACATTTGAGTTTGATGTTTATATCTTATATTGATTGAGTGTTTTTCACGGGGGGAGTAATTCTCGTTTAAGTAAATCAAATTACTTTATTATGATCCTATCATGTCTAGCGTACGGTGAATTGTTCAAGGTACTTTATTACGATCTATGAAAATCATATCAACTCATGTTATATAATGCATTTAAAAACAACGATTTGATTTAAGAAAAAAAGAGATGACTTGGGTTGAAAACCAAGTCACCAACATTCAACATTACAACCATTGTTTGAAATAACCAAATCCTTGTCATACAATAAATACCATGTTCTTAAAATTAAAATGCATAATCGAAAGAAGCCATCAATTGAAAATTAGAGCTAAGCTCTTTATGTTTTCAATCTTCGGATGCTACCATAGCGATCCATGGAAGGAACTTTAAGCTTCCTTTTCGTTCTCCTTGCCTTTATTTTTGGAGGGAGCCCCTTTAAAAAAATTATAAAAGGGTGAGAGTCAACGACTTGTATCAACATACAAAAGTTGAAAAAATAACATGAATTTAAATGAGAATTATTACTTACTGCAAGAACCCTTCCAGCTTTGAGGTCGTTTAGGTACTTTTGGCAATCCGCTTCCAATGCCCCATCTTAGTGCAATAATGGGACTTGTCTTCGACTTTTGAAAACGATGAAGAAGCACCTTTCGAAAAGGTCTTCTCTTTAAGAGATGTGGGTTTGAAGGCTTTGACACTTTTGCCTTTGTTAGCCTTCCGCTTAAACTTTCCCTTGCTCTTTTTCTCGATGTTGAGCACATCCTTCGTGGAACTCTCATTAAGTCCCCTATCCCTTTTCGCTTGGACAAGCATCTTATGCAATTCGTCCAAAGAGGTTTATTGATTACGCATGTTGAAGTTCACCCGGAACTGAGCATACGTTTTCACTTTGTTAAGGGAGTGAAGAATTCTGTCAATAATAAGAGAGTCGAGAACATTCACCCCTTGAACCTTCAAGGTTTCGGCTAGCTCAACCATTTTGAGCACATGAGCACTAATCCGTTGACCTTCCTTCAAGGTCAAGTCAAAGAAGGCGGACACCGCCTCATATTGGATTACCCTAGGAGCTTGCGAAAACATGGTCACGAGTCTAGTGTAAATCTCATTAGCCGTGGCTAGCTTAATCATTCTCCTTTGGAGATCCGGCTCCATGGAGAATATAAGCACGTTCTTAAGATCATGCGACTCTTTCATGTAGGTCTTATAGGCCTCACGAGTCGGCTTCGATGCACGAGCGGCGGCAGTGGGAGGACCGGCTATGGTTAGGTAACGAGTCTTATCGCCACCTTCCGCGGCCAAAACCAATTGAGCGGCCCAATCCTTAAAATTGGCGCCATACTTCTCAAGCTTGCATCGATCGATGAAGGATTGAAGCCATGATACGTTCGTGAGAGGTGGAGCGTTATTAGCCATTTGATGATTGTTGAAAATGAACTACAAATGAAACGAAGGAATTAAAACAATTATCGTTTATTTAAACTTGTAAATTGTAAACAAGTTAAGCATCTACTTAATGATCTCTTATCCAATTAAGCATATGATCCCGAGACCCAAATCCATACTAACTCGGGCACGGTATAGCCGATACATCCCTCATTAATATAATTCGGTGGATTAACCTTCAATCTATTCTACTTTTAGAACTCTCGGTCGACAAGAATTACATTAATTCTTATCTTTAGCCCGAACTTATTATCACTACGGTGGCTCGAATACCTTCGTTGAGATCGACCAAATTTCGAGAGCGTAATCATATTACCCCATTTACCTAATGTAACAAGTTTAGCACCCCGGTTTAGCCGAGCCTACTTCCTTATGAAGAAGGGACTCATGGGTTCTTTACTCTTTGGTAAGGCTATGTCTCAATTTTTAAATACGTAAGAGATCTTGTCAATTTATTATCTATCTCCTTTAAGTGAACTAAGTTGGTGAATTATCGATAATTTAATTGACACGGCCGATAAACTCGATGAATATGCATGATATAGAATGACGATTTGGCTATGCATGCAAACATATAAAGCATAAAAAGCATAAAACTTTAAAAGCATAAATAAATCCTAGTATGGCCTTCCTAAAATAGAAAATTTAATTGAAAATTACAAATTTGGAAACCAACTCCTTGGTCCATTGAACTTCACACGAGGCACGCATCTCAAGGCAAACTCCGTCTTGGTCGGAACTCCTTTCCGAAAAGCACCGTCTTCAAGGATCTCCGGAATAAATAATTACAAATTTTCTATCTATTTTATACATTATCAAATAAAATATAGCAATAAAATAAAGTGATACGAGATCACATTAAATTAAAACCGAATCGATAACCCCTTACATTACGGGAATTATCGATTTAAAAACTAAGGCCATACTAAGCAAAAATACATAATTCCAAATTACGTAAATTAAATTATGACATTCATAAATAAATAAATATGCAATGCTTATGAATATACAACTAACTTGCCAATCCTAAGCCAAATCGTCCTATTTAAGCATAATTTAAATTTCGTTATCATAATAACACGGTTTTATGGAATAGCGTGATTTTAACATTTAAAATCATTTAACATTATTTGAATCAATATTCACGATTAAGTTAAACATCCTAACACATTTAGGTTTCAAAATTTAGTCTTACTCAAATTTTGAACATGACTTAACTTATTTATTATAATATTGTTCGGTATATTATCGGTTTTACGGAAAAAATAATATAAAAATCAATTGAGTCATAAAATATTTCCAAAAAAATAGAAAATTTCAGATCCTAAAAACATAAATATAACCGAAATAAACAATTTATTTCGAAATAAAACGTATAAACATGCATATTTAAACGGAAATTCAAAATTACCTTATAAATAATGCAATAAAATACTAATAAATTTTTTTACATATTCCAAAACACTCAAGAGACTGAAATGGACAGGAAAAATTAGAATAACACTGTTCAAGGACCGAAAAATGATAATATGACTCTTACAATTCAATTTTTTTTAACTTTTAACATTTAAGAATTAAAAACTAAAATTCCAGAAACTATTGGCACCCAAGAAAAATATGATGATGAACATATCTAATATGACAAATATGGGTTAATTTTTCCGGCCATTTTGGTTACTTTTACCATTTTTTAACAAATTATGCAAAATCAATTCTCATGCAAAATTCGAAATAAAAATCTCAAAATTTACATGTATGCTACAAATAATATATATATGACACTGTATAAAAATTTTATGGCCAAATTCAAACTCAAACTATTTAAGTTGAATTATGTCACTATTATCTCGATTTTTACCATAAAAATCAATAATCATGCAATACTTAATATAAACTTCTGAACAATTTAGTGAACATTTTAAATATTGCATGTGACATATATAAAAAGTTTTGTAGCTAATTTCATAATCTAACTATATAAACCCATTTTAAACTCATTTTATGACAATTTAACTATTAAATTTCATAAACCATGCATAAAACTCCTTTAACTCGAAAAATTTTATATTCATAATATAAAAAATGCATGTGAAAACATATATAAAAATCTCGACCAGAAAGTTTAATTTGCTAATTTTCCCATAACCAAAATCATCTTTAACCGATTAAATAATAAAATTAACTATTATTTGTAAAAATGAACAATATAATTCCATAAATCATTCATAATGACTTAAAACATTTTTAAGACCAAAAAGTATACATGCATTAATAATTTCTTGCATATCTTATATGTACCAATTAATTTACATTTTTATTGTTAATCATATTACTCGTAAAAACGAGTTGCATGTAAGCAACCGTATGCTCTGATACCATTTGTAGGTTACGCGGTCATACCATCCCTACTATAAAATTTGTCTCACTAATTATATTACTAATTTAACATATAAATTAGGTTTAGATCTTTTGCATGCAAAATTAAATGCGGAAATAAAAGACTCGGACCCTTACATTCGGTCCAAATATATGCTAGGATGATTCTCCACAGAGCAACCAAAATAGTTTTCCTCCTTTACGATGCACCCAAGACTTACCCTTAACACCGAAAATCTCACGGACTAGGTGATAAATAATCGGTTTCCTCAAAACCGAGTTCTAATCGTATTAGAACAATAATCGAAAATACTACAACTATTATAGTTTTATTATAATCTTATTATAAATTACTATCAAATAATATTTTCTTACTAGAAAATATTTAAGAGGATTTTATGATTTTTTCTTTACTCTAGAAAAATAAGCATGGGTTAGAATGAAAATTGTGAATAAATTCACTTCTTATAGTAGGTTGAGTGTCGTGGTGTTGTGTGTTTTGGAAGGCCAAATAGGTTGCTTGTCTTACACATGCAATTAGGGTTGCATGGCTACACTAAGGCATCATACCTACATCATAATTATGTTTTAGGGATGATTTAATTATAAAATGCAAACCCTTAACCTCACAAAATCACACGACATAATTAGATGTAAAATGGACCTTCATGTTACAAATTGTAATTTGTACAATTGTCTGACATGTGACATCCTATGTCACAAATACAATTGGATTAATTTAAAATATATTTATCATATAAATATTATTTCTAAATTAATTAAATCACATTTAACAAATTAATTTAGTAATTCGTAATTACCGTTCCAAAATATGGTTATTATAATAATCGTCAAAACGATATACAACGTTTGTTATAACCACGAACCTTTCACATTCTACTTTCGATATTTCAAAAATATCGATTAATATTTGATAATCGATACATTTCAATTTCAAATATAAATCTTACATTAAGATTCAACCTCTTATTTCTCGTTATTCAATTTTAAGGAATTTGATCAATTCGTATCGTATACAATTGATCAAAATATCAATTAAGGGGATTGTCCTATAGGTGTGACCTAAAGGGATGGATCAACTGACCACCATCATCAAACGACAGTAATGTCAAACTCTAGTCAGTCAATCATTACCGATTAATGTTGGTCAGTTAACTATATAATTTCGGATCATCCCTTGCATATTCTTATCATGAGATTTGGCAATGATAATTATCACTGACGTGATCGCGCTATTGTTGAGGACACATTTCCCAACAATAATCTCACATTTCACTAATTTTATAACAATCTAACTTTATACCCAAAATACTTCCATTAAACAAAAAATTCCCGTCGAGTTTACACTATGCTTACAAAAAAATCAACTCTGCAATTTCGACAAAAATAAGGATTTTAAGTTTATTAGTGGCTAAATTACATATGAAGATAAATAATTTCTTACTAGAAAATTAGTATGGAAGAATTTAAACAAATTGTGTTTATTTTAGATGCTAATAAAAGTCTAAGTTCTTATGGATTTCCTATAGAATTCTTTCAAAAATATTATGATATTGTAGGAAATTTTATTACTAAAGTATTTTTAGCATTTTTCCAATCTGGTAAATTATTAAAAGAAACAAATCATACTTTCATAGTATTGATTCCCGAAGTTGATAATTCTCAAACAACAAACCAGTTTAATTCCGTGTTCTACAATTTATAAAATTATTTCAAAAATCCTTGTTAATCGTCTTAGTAGTGTAATACCCGTAAAATCCGTCAATAAAATAAAATGAGAAATTTATTGACAATACAAGTATCGCTTAAAAGAAACATGTTAAACCGTCGCATGCATCTTTTTATGTCGCGAAAGAAACCGTAATACCACATCAAATCCGATGGGTAATTATTACCTAAGAAACCTACACTTACCTAGACACATGGGGATTAATAAAAGAATAAAACATGGACCCTTCCCAATGCATGCATGCCGCCACCTCCCCCTTTCCTATACTCTTGCTTTCTCATTTTTCCAACATTCATTTAAACCCTCTTAAACCTAATTCAATCCCCCACCAGCTTATATTCCTCACAAATACAAAAAATAGAGAGAGTGATAGAAAGAGAGGGAGAACAAAAAAAAAGGAAGAAGAAGAAGAAGAGAGTTAAGGAGGAAGATCTTGCCTAAGCACCAAGTCTTCACTTAGTAAGCCTATAAAAACGGTTTTCATTCTGATTTTATCATCATATAAACACACTCACATGTTATTAAACATCATAACATCACTATAGAAGACTAAACTTATGCATGCAAGAATTAAAAATGGTAAAAACCTTTGTTTTGTCAAAAACGTAGCATACATGTGGTATGCATGTGGTAGGTCTGTAATCACAAGTTAAAATTGGTATTTTCAGGGTGACAAAAATATATGATGTTAGATTTGTCATCTTTAGTATGCTCACCAAAATTCGTAACATTTGCATGCACCATCTGTAAATGAAAAATCAAATACTACAATATGTTTTCTGTCTAGTCGAAACACTAGATCTCACTTAAGGAGTCCTAAAACCATATCTAAAAAATGAATCAGTATCTCAACTTTTATTATGTGAAACTACTATGAATTTAGATAATAATAGGACTTGGAATCAACCTTTTTCGTTTATTTAAGAAGGATTTATAATGTAAAACATTTTATGACTCAGTTTCTGACCACTGTTATTAAAACGAGATTTTAGATCTGAAAAACCCATTTTTGAGGCAACATGCACGTCTAACAATATGTTTTAGACTCATAAAGGAATCCAATAAAGTTGACCTTGCATACAAATATAATGTTTTGAATTTATTATGATTTTTACAATTTACTGTTGTAATCTGGAAAAAACGTTATAAATATTTTAATTTGTTTTATTTGGTAAAAACTTACCATCTCCATAAAAGGGTAATTAATTTATACTTATAAAAATAAGGGTTTTTTCATGGGAATAATCCAACCTATGTCCCATCTGCTCATATTAATCCATACTAACGATTAACTAAGAAAAATCCAACCTATAACCTCATTTATCTTTCATTGAACTTTGATTATTTTTAAACTCTTATTATCGGTAGGTTAGCACGTCACCTTCACTTAATTTTTGTCTAGGAAGAAGGAAAAACAAAAAGTAAGTCAAGGTGACGTGCTTGCTTATCGAAAATAAGAGTTCAATAATAGACAAAGTTCAATGAAAGATAATTGAGGTCATAGGTTGGATTTTTCTCAGTTAATCGTTAGTAGGGATTAATATGAGAAGATGACGTATAGGTTGGATTATTCCTATGAAATAACCCTAAAAATAATCAATGACGCATCTTTTCACCATGTTAAAGTTTAATGAATTTAAGGTTTATTAGGCTTTCGTTTCGACGAGTTTCGACATGTTAAGAACATTTACCACCCCATAACTTTTTAAGACTCATCTTTGGACCAACTTTATTAAACTGTAAATTTGGACCCTTTAAAGATCTTTTTAGACTCTGGCCATCAAAATAATAAAGTTATAGGACTCACTAGGGAATCAAAACCCACTGGTCTCGCCTTAAAATGTTAAGTAACGAAGGAGATATGACGATTTAAAGTTTCTGCTTCAAATCTGTAAAACCGAGAAAAATAGAAGATATTGCATAGCTTATGACAAGTAACTAAGTAATGATCGAACATATAAGTAACTATAATTTTAAATATGTATTGTAGAGTCGGGATTCGTAGAAGAGACTCTCTAACCATTAACCGCTCGCAAGGTAAGGGAAACGCTTATTCGTACACTCTTATTAAACCATTATTGTGATTTGTTACTATCTTACATGTTAAGACTTTTGGTTATATTGAATTATTTATATTGGTTGAATTTATTTTACAGAATGATTATGGATAAATATTGGTTTGTTTTAATCCTTGAAATGGGATTGTGTTTAATATGGAAAGAAGTGCTTTATGATTTTAAAAGTTTTGGGAACCAAAACCGTTTTGCTTTTCTACAAGCTTATGATAATTTGAAGGAAACAGCTTGTTTATTTGGAAATGGATTCTCATATTGGTTTGAAACGGTTTTGGTAGAGGGGTAGGTTGTTCAATAATAAGGGACTTCCTATACAGAGCTTCTGATGGAGGGTTAGTTGATCGAGACCCCGTCCTCTTATCTTCCTCTTTGGGGTTGTCCCTTAGAGGGGTGTGCACACTCGGGATTCTAGGACAGTTTAGTACGTGATTTGGTGAATCTCGTCTTATCCGGTTAAGGGCGAGTGGATCCTCTTCATACGGCCTTTATCCAAGTATATACCGACGTTGGAAATTGTTGGAAAGAAATGTTTTCTTTGATTTGGAATTATCTTGAAAGGTTGGATATGGATTGGAATCTTTTGGAATAACACTTATGTTGTTCTTAATCATTTTAAATTATTTTTTTCCCCTTCAATTAACAGTGGCAATTCTTATACTCTGTTTTCAATCTTTCGAAACACTTTTGTTACGCATTATTTTTAAAATGTCTTTTAAGTTATGATTTCATATTCCGTTTATTCTTCATTCGGATTATTTACCTTACTCAACATTATTGTTGACCCTTTTATTTGTTTTGTCCTTTCTTGGACCTGCGGTGATCACGACTTCTGTGAGCAGACTGTGTGACAGGTGCTCGTGGGAATTAGACGTGGGATGCACAGGAGAGCGCGCTTAATCGTTTTTATTAAAGACATATACTCAAAGACTTTATCTTTACATTTGGATCGGTTAACTTTATTTCGCTTCCACAAACTTTAAATTTGGTTGTAATCGGATTTTATCCTTTGGATTTTAAATTGCATTAGACAACTACCCATTTTATTTCATGTCTAGGTACTACTACCATATTTGGTTAAATTGTGACACACCCATGATCCGAATTTTACTTGAGAACCCTATTTACAAATAAAGAAGATTATGGGGGTGTTACAAAGTGGTATCAGAGCGGGTTTCCTTCTTGGATAGGTGATTAGATCTTCATATCTCTTCACCTCCCGTACATTGACTAACCATAGTAAATATTTGCAAAAGTTTTCAAAAAAAAAATAAAAAAAATAAAAACTAAATGACGCGCGTGAGTTGAGTGTGGGATTTATATTGGATGTTTATTACTATATTTGAATTGTTGGAATAGAATTGGATATTTGAGCACTGTGAATTGAAAGGGGTACGGAATGGAATGCAATAAAGTATGTTAATATGATGCGAAATGCAATTGATTGTTCATATATTATGGTGTTATAGAATCGAAGTTTAATTGTGATGATAAATGGGACATGTTCCTTATTGAATTCGTTGTGATTCATACATGAGATATTATTTCATAACGTGAGTTATTTTGTAACAATCATCACTACCGGTAATAATCTATTGAATGACATATCTTTTGGTTATATTTGGAGGTAAAGCGTAATGACTATAGTTATATGACATTTGAGTTTCGCCACTCGAGATACCGTTGAATATAAGAATGGTGTTACCAATAATACCGATAGGAAAAATAGAGAACTTAGAGGATTTTGTATGAATGAATTCACCTATTTATGGTTGCTTATTTAGAGATCCCCAAATATAGTGAGTTTTTAAAATGGAAGTTGCGTATTGAATTGAGAATTGAAATTGTGAATATGGAAAACTAGAGACGTTACGAAGAGTTAGTCATGTGCATAAAAGTTGCGGAATAATAATCTAACTACTTAGTTGAGGTATCAATGATTCATTAATGTTATTATGGCTGGTGATAAAAAAAGTATTTGGATTTATAAGTGGATAACTTTTCTTGGAAGGTTATGACACAAATGATTCGTTTAACTTGGAGGGTTATTAAGAACTATTTGGAAAAAAATAAATAAATAAGGGATTAACTTTTATGCTATGATGTTTGATGATGAGGATGGTGTTATGTGGGGATGAGTGGTATAGATAGCATGAGTCGAAACTATTACTGAAAGGTATAAAAGAAAGGAATTAAAGTACTAGGATTTGATCAATTGGAGTGATAGTTACGAATATGAATATTATAGGTGATCATTAGGGTCCGAGTTAGTGCAAGGATATTAAGGTGTAATTTTATCATATTGACTCTGCTTAATGCATTGAGTGGTATTTATGATGTAAGTATGAATGCGTTGTTGGGATGTAAATTTTTATATATAAGTTATCAGTGTATATTGTGGAGAACTGCATAGATAAGGCATACACTCCTTTTGCTTTAGTTATGACAAAGAAATTACAGAGGTAAGACATTGCCAATTTTGGTGGCAACATGACTTTGAGGAAATGAAAAGCTTTGACCAAACAGTAGTGATTCTTACTTGATGAGATTAGTTGAGGTAATTAATATTAAGGAGTAGATTTGAACATTAGTACATATGAGCGGAAAGGACATTAAACCTTTAGGAGGAGTAGCACATTTGACCTAAAGTGATGTAAATGAATTTTATTTGGGATACATTAAGAAACTAGATTATCAATAAACTTGAAGGAATTCTAGTTAGTGTATTGGACAAGGCAGTATGGATTGATTAGCAAGTCATATGATTATGATCAATTGTGGACATATAATGTATTAATGAAGAGGACTTAGAGGACTTAAAGATTGGTATATATTGATTTCACAAAGGATCAAGTGAAATTAATATATTTGATGAAGTTAAGATATGATCTTGGAATACATATTTTTGGTTGCAACTAATGGACATGGCCAAGGAAAGTACATCGTGAATAAAACGAAAGATTGATCTAGTATGATATGAATTGAGCTTATTATTGAGGAACACTTATTATTTGAGGTAAAAGTTATAAGAATTTCGGAAGCTTTTGTCGTAAATACTGAATATATACTTGTGGTATGTGGAATATAAGATAATAATGTTTAAATAATTTATGCTCGGAAGATCACTAAGTACCGGTAAGAGTGAATTTGTGGAAAAAGTTTAATGGCTAATTAGAGATTTAATGTCGATGGAAAATGCTAAATTTATCAGAGTATGTATTGGTTTTAATAGGTATTAAGAGGTTTGACAGATGTAATGGATTCATGGTTAAGAGATGGAGAAATGAATTCTGAAGTTTTCACTTCGAGTTTGTAAGGTTTCCTAATACGATTACTGGTGAGATTTAGATCAAGTTCAATAGGTGTGTGGTCCGAAAGTTGGATTAGAAAGTGCTTGACTCCAACATCTGGATAAACTTGAAACCAAGAAGAAGAGGCATAGGCTGTGTCAAGTCTTTCAAAAACCAAATCGTTTCCACGACGGTTATTACACCAAGTAAAACGAGGCCCCTTAAATGGAACATCAACAAGTTCATGTTCAACCCGCCATTTGTGGAAATTAAGAGCACCGGAAATAGATGTAGAATTTTTGCCAGTTTTGTCTATTGAGAACTCGACTTGATTAAAATCACCCAAAATGAGATACGAATATGTTAAAGAGGAAATAAAATTACCTAAGTGTCCGAAGACTTCCATACGTTTAGAAACTTCAGATTCGTCGTAAAATAAAATGAGATACCACGGAGAACTTTGTTGCTTTCAGTCAAAAGAGCGATGTAGTTATTCTTAGTACATACACAAAGCAGTTTGTTCCCACTTTTCCATCCCACCCATAAACCTGCCGCGGTTCCAACTACATCAACCCCTACATCCTCCACAAAACCAAGAGAGCGAAAACTAGGCTTAATCTTACTACTACAACATTTGGTTTCAATTAAGAAAAGAAAGTCATAATTAACTGAACTGAGAAGAGCTCTTAGTTTCGGGAATATAGGGGTGAGATTATTATTCAAACTCCTACAGTTCCACATGAGTCCCTTCATTTCATAATGGAAGGTTGTTTATGGTCAACCTTCAAAACACCAGTAGAGTCCTCAAAGAAGCTTTCGCTAGAACAAACCATATCATCGTCACCAAGTTTAAGACGAAAACCACACGTACTGGCACATAAGTTTTCATTCCTAGACCATGCAGAAACCGAGAAACTTCGCTTGGCAAGATGACTAAGATAACTCTTTGCGTGACCAATGCTAATAAGTGCGTCTTCAGGGACTCTATCCTCAAGAAAAATAGACCAGCACTTCCTCTCCTTTTGAAAACCACCACCCACGGAAGAGCACTATAGGCCTTCAAGCTTTCCAGGACAAGAGTCAGCCTTCTTCTCAATCCATGGAACATGAGAGCTGATAAAATTAACAGATTCTCCAGAGAAAACAGGCTTCGGTAAAACCATCATCAGTCAAAGGAAGATCTTTGGTCTTGTTCCCTTCCATTTCAGAAGGGATTTCCATATCAGAGAGGAGTTCCTTGCTGGCAGTGAAAATAGCATCATCATCAGAAGCCTCGCTAAAAGAAGGTCATTCTGGAGTAGAATAAATAGAATTAGAGGAATCATCAATGTTAATCACTAGATCTGGGCTGTTAGGACGAAAATGAAGATGGACATAGTCCAATGCAGCCTGATCCTGACTATTTGCATTCTGGACATGATCATCAAGAGCTACGTTGGGCTGAGGGTTAACAGGAACTTCGGAGATGTAATAGTGATACTGATAAAGAATTGGTAAGCCTTCTGGTGGTGGATCGAAGGTTTGAGAATACCCACGATCTTCATTGTTGATACACGCCAAGTTGAAATCATTTTCCACCCTGTTGCGAATGGTTTCGTGAATGTTAAGATTTCGATCATAAGGGGGAAGATAGTCCAGCATGACTAGTGAAAAGGGAATATGGATCATTGTCCAAGTTAACCCCACCAAAACCAGCCCCAGCAGTCGCATAATCAAGATCCATATTATCAAGGTAACCCTTATTAGAAGAGGGAATTCTCCTGGACGAGCTTTCACAAAAATCATGTGAACTTGGCACACCAAAATTTCCAGCAACAGGATTACCGGCAAAGGCCACAGTAACTTCATTATCCAACGAAGATGGATTAATATCAGGTATTATAATATGAACAAAATTATCATCCGGAGGGTCAACATTCATGTTATTCATATCAAAACCATCGTTATTAGCTTGTGTCTCTTGGTTATTTCCCACATTGAAAAGGACATGCCCAACAAAGGGTTGTGTTGTGACAGCAAAGCTCATACCCGGTAATACCTTACCACTAGGAGTAAGCCCAAGATTCAAATCAATAACATTCTCTTCTTCAAAGGGGTTGTCGAAGTCCTCTGGAGCATCACCCAGCCTGATCTTAGAATGAAGTAACATATATGATAGTGGGCGGAGTAGCTCGTAGATCTAGATTAAACAAAGTGTGAGCACTCTCAGCTTGGAAAACCACAAACCCTTTTTCAGAGACCTTGTCAAGCATGTGGATTGACACTAGAAACAATAGAAGTAATACTTTCACGACAGCAAGCACCAACGTGTCCTATCTTTCCGCAATGAATGCAGTACTTGAAGATGTCTTCATAGGGAAATTGCACCCACAAAAGATAACCTACATCCCGAGATAAGAAAAAACCAGGAACTAAAGGCTCACTAAGTTGATTCTTACCTTAAGACGAAGGTAGTCCTTATCAGGTACAAGATTAAAATCCTCAATAATGAAGTGTTGGCTTAAAAGATGGACATCAATTTTTGCAGTCTCTATATTTAGATACTCGAAAGGCAGGACGCGGACCCTCACCCAAATATCAGCATAGGGGAAGCGAATAGTGCGCGGTACACGTACTATCCGGGAACCATTTGGTAAAGACCATAAGAGCACCATGGAATGTAGAGTACGTTTTGGATAGGAAATCCTCTTTGTCAGCTTCAGATTCACAGTGAAGGGCATACAGATCACCCAATTTTAGCGCCATGATACGACCCCTAGTTTTCCATTTGTCTATGATCATGGCATTTATCTTCTGAACTCCAAATAAACGGTAATCAACAAGAAATCCAAGGATACATTTCCTCCAGAAGTCTCTATTTTTCCCCAACTTTTGAGGATCAAGCTGGAAGACAGACCCAGTTCGTGGGTACCCCCAAGCATCGGCATGCATGGCATTTGAAGGCTAGAACGGGACATTCGGGAAGGTTTGACGATATTGTTGATTCCCGGAGAAGTTGTGATTAGGGGCTGATGAATCAGGAAGTTGATGAAACTCATGATCATCTGCATGCATGTTGCTTGCCATGGTAACCAAAAAAATAAAAGGGAAAAGAAAAAGCAATAAGAAAAAACCAAATCAGATGATTAGCAAAATGATATAAGAATGATTAATAATGGTTGATGATTGAGAATGCATTAAATGAACTTTATATATAGGCAAAGAAGCCCACGGTAAAAGAAGAACCCAGGATATGAACACCTCTTACAATCCCCCCATAATCTGCATGTCAGAACCATTGATAGGGGATGAAATATTAGGGAAGATACACCGGCCAAAACACCCAATAAAGAGGAAGATAAGTGATAATTAAAGCTTGTAGAACACGGTTAAGGGAGAGGAAGAGATAAAGAAACTTGGAAAAGCTGAAAGCCCAATGAATTTTCTGCAGAAAAGATGAATGTAATGATGAGTTCTTGCTTGGGAGAGATAACTTTCTTTGTTATTTGCAAATGAACAACTCAAGATTTTGATATACACTAAGGTCCTGTTCTTTCTGGCTTTTTAGAGCTGAACTGAACTGAGCTGAACTGAATGGGGCTGAGCTGAACTGAACTGAACTGAACTGCTGAGCTGAACTGAATCGAGCTGAGCTGGACTGAACTGAACTGAACTGAGCTGAACTGAACTGAATTTAATCGAGTTGAATTGAACTGAGCTGAACTGAGCTGAATGAAGCAGCAATTAATAGAAATAAACTGAATATAAATGTTTAATTAAAGTGTAATAACTAATATTATTATTATTGTTATTATTATTATTATTAATATAAAAAAAGTTTGATTAATACAAATTTGCGATTTTTTAAAAAATAATTATATTAAAAAAAAAATATTAATTTTCTTTTTCTTTTCTTGTTATACAACGTAAAGTATTCAAGGAAGAACAGATTCAAATATGGATGATAAAGCACGAAAGAAACTCATGGACAAAATTCGAAAAGAAATTGCAAAACAAATAGGACGTGATATTGGTGTCCATAATGACCTCGATAATGAAGCACATCAAGATGATACGGAAGTCAATGGCGAAGCAACATAGATGGTGTCTTTGTTAATGATATCTATATTTTCAAGATTATGATTTTCGATTGTGTTAACAAATATTATTATTTGAATGTTATCAAATTTTACTTCTCAGTTACATTTTTCTCCACTCTTTCATGTTACTATTACTATTATTATTACTATTATTATTATTATTATTATTATTATTATAAACAATAAAAATATATATAGAATAATAATATGATGAAGAAATAATAAAAACAACAATAAAAACAACAATAATAATCATAATAATAATTATTAATTAATAATAATAAATAGAATAATAAATAAATAAATAAAATAATAATAATAATAATAATAATAATAATAACAACAACAGCAACAACAACAACAACAACAACAATAATAATAATAATAATAATAATAATAATAATAATAATAATAATAATGTGGGCTGAACTTAATAAAGTCGAGCTGAGCTGAACTGAACTGAACTGAATGAAGCTGAGCTGAGCTGAGCTGAGCTGAACTGAACTGAACTGAACTGAATGAAGCTGAGCTGAACTGAACTGAGCTGAGCTGAGCTGAACTGAACTGAATAGAGCTGAGCTGAACTGAAACGGGCTGAAAATAAGCCAGAAAGAACAGGGCCTAATACCTACTGTTAAGTTTTTACTTTACTATTAATCATATTTCCTTTTGTCGTACTACTAACGGGCCAAATAGGCCAGCCCATTTTTAAAATGACCTGTCCAAGTCCGACCCACTAACATGAGCTAGGTTATCCGACCCGTGAGTCATTTTCAAAAAATTTGGTGTCCAAGCCCGTAAAAAAGTCGGGTATGACCATGCACAACTTTATTTTATACGTTCAATTTTAATTTAAAGCAATAAGATGAGAGTTTGTAATCATTTTACAGCTAAATTTGATCATTATTAAAAGTAAGTTATTATAAATTGTACAAATACTTAATTACTTATATGTAACTGTCTGAAAAAAAAAAAGTTGGTTATATCAATCGATTAAGTGGTAGTGGCGCTACTCGTATAACGAATCATTCAAAACCAATCAAACACATTACCTGTCTCCGTCCAAACAAATGACATATTCAGTCAAAGATAAAACGATATTTAACTGATAGTTATCCATCCAAGTACAAACTGGCATTTCTTTAACTAGATTATTATCTCCACTACCTCCAACCACCCAATCCAAACCAAACATATCCCTTATTAAACTAACTATGAGAACGCAAATTATCATTGAAGATGGACACTATTCGTTGTAAGCTAAAGACGGATAATATTCCTCTCATAATATACAAGTTGTAACATTTATAGGTGCTCCATTTCCCCCACTTATCCTCCCACTTGATTTCTAGTGAAAGAAATATCCGTCTTTAATTTGTGATGGATAGTACACATCAAAAGCAAACCACACTGATATGAGAATAGCTTTAACCGAAACACTAACCTTTTTTTTTCTAAACATCCATCTTAGTTTGAAATAATAAAACGGAATTTTGTGATTATTTTGTAATTAAAATAATTACAATAATCCAACCAAGTTATGATAACTTAATTTTTTCAAAAATAATCAAATTTAACTATCAAATAGTTAAAGGAAAACTTACTTCTAACCAAAACTTATTACTCTGTTCCTTCACAAAAAAAATAAAAAAAATAAAAAAAATAAAAAAACAACTTATTACTCTGTTTTACTAAAAAGAAGTACTACTAATTATCAATTCTTATATAATACGGAGTATTACTTTGTCTAATATATTTCCAATTTAAATTTAAAATATAAATATAAATAAATATAATAAAATAGATAACTAAGGCCCTGTTCTTTTTTACTTTTTAGAGCTGAACTGAGCTGAACTGAATGGGGCTGAGTTGAACTGAACTGAACTGAGCAGAACTGAATCGAGCTGAGCTGAACTGAACTGAACTGAACTGAACTGAGCTGAATCGAGCTGAGTTGAACTGAACTGAACTGAATTTTATCGAGCTGAACTGAACTGAGCTGAATGAAGCTGGATTAATCGAAAGAACTTAAGTTTAATTAAAGTATACTAACCAATAATAATAATATTATAGAAAAAAATGTTTGATTAATACAAATTTGCGATTTTTTAAAAAACAATTATATTAAAAAAAATATTAATTTTTAAGAATTTTTTTTTGTCGTAAACTCTAATGGACTTTGTTTTTTTCTTTTCTTGTGTTTTAAAATTAACAAAAGCAACATTTGAATATTTTACGTCTAATTAACAATATTTATTTTTTTATTATCTAAACATTTTATGTCTAAATGTGGTAAATGTGGCATGTATTTCATTTTTTTATTATCCAAACATTAATTATTTTTATATATAAACATTTATAGGTAAATATTATTTGGTGGATTCGAGATACCCGAATACACTTAGGTATGTGTCTCCTATTAGCTATCCAAACGTGAAAAACCATGTGCATGAATATAAGCATGCACCTCCTAGCGGAATATTTGAACATTTTAATTATCGACATTCATCTTTGAGAATGACGGTTGAAATGACGTTTGGTCAGTTGAAGAGAAGGTGAAAGGTGTTAAAAAACATGCCACAAATGACCACGAAATATCAAATGTCAATTATCGTATCCGCTTTTACACTTCATAATTTCATTCGGATGCATAAACCAGATATTCCAGTTATACAACATCAAAGTATTCAAGGAAGAACGAATTCAAACATGGATGATAAAGAACGGAAGAAATTAATGGACAAAGTTCGAAAAGAAATTGAAAAAAAAGGGTGCTTAAATATAATAATAATAATAATAATAATAATAATAATAATAATAATAATAATAATAATAATAATAATAATAATAATAATAATAATAATAATAACAAAAACAATAATAATAATAATAATAACAATAATAATAATAATAATAATAATAATAATAATAATAATAATAATAATAATAATAATAATAATAATAATAATGTGGGATGTACTTAATAAAGTCGAGCTGAACTGAACTGAAATGAATTAAATGAAGTTGAGCTGAACTGAACTTAACTGAGTTGAACTGAACTGAACTAAACTGAGCTGAGCTGAACTGAATTGAGTTGAACTGAACTGAACTGAACTGAGCTGAGCTGAGCTGAACTGAACTGAACTGAATAGAGCTGAGCTGAACTGAAACGAGCTGAAAATAAGCCAGAAAGAATAGAGCCTATGATGCGTATCGTTGGTGATAATCAAATAAGACGACAACAAAAATACGGATGTTGCAGCGGAATTAATAAACTTGTGAAATATCACGAATTAGAATAAAATAAAGAACGTAAAACAACAAATAATGAATGATGGTGATGAATGACGAACACGAAGATGATGATTGGCGGTGATGACGTGGCACGGTGGTGATGATCGTTGACGGTGGTGGTTGTTCACGGTGGTGAACAGCTTTGTCACGTTTGTGACGGTTGTTGATGACGTAAGGGTACACTGCTACCAATACTTGAAATATTGATGGAACGATATGATGAACGATTAATGTTTGTAGAAGGATAGATAATGACCAAGCTCACACAGATACTTAATCAATATTTTTAAAGCTCACACAGATACTTTGTGGGGTTAAGTAAAAACTTAATAATAATTCATAAACTCAGATACCTAAAACAATAACTAAGGATGCCTATTTATAGTAAGAACATCCGTCACAATCCGATTAAGAATAGGAAAACACACGTGTAACCTACACGTCCCAATCTACTCGGTCATCACTTTGAATCTTCCTCAAAGTAGTCTTTCCTATTTCTATCCTAATGGATTTAAATAATCCTTATTAAAAAATAAAAGATAAAATAATAAAAAAGAAAAGATTAAGTTGTAACTAATCCTAACAACTTAATAACTAACTTTTTAACAAACTTGTAACTAACTTGTAACCAACTTGTAACAACCTAACAATTTAGTTGTAACAAACTAATAACAACCTAGTAACTAATTTAATTAAATAAGACAAATAAATAACAAACCCTAATACTAATAGTAGTAATAGCAAACCGTGTGGCCTCACACGATTAGGCCTTGGCATGCCTCCCAAGGGAGTTTCTTGGAAGCTTCCCTTGTTCTTTCAATGCATCCTCCCAAGCTAACTTGAATATCCGTATTTATCCTAACTCGAACATTTTATGGTCAAGCTTTGGTCTTGGCCGTAGCTCCTTGGACTTAGTCAATGCTCCCGCATCATACTCTCTTTGTTTTTGAGAATTTGACCTCAAATTACCTTCGAGTAGTCCACGTCTACTCTTTGACCAACTCGCCCTTGACCTTACCAACCCACGACCTCCTAGTCTAACCGTGTTCACGGTTCTAGGCCCCTCACGACTTCCGTGATCAAGCAAACCCATGACATCTTCCCTTGGCAACACCTCTATGACGCTTGGAAGTCCCTCACAACCACCGTGTCCTCTGTGTATCTCCTTCAACCCCACGCCCTCACGACCAACAACCTCATCCTCCCCTAGGATTATAAAAAAACTTTGCTTCTTGGACTTAGTTTGTTTAGGATTGTTTAAGGGTAAGGGTTTTAGATTGTAGGTGGTGCCACCTGGATCAAAACTACGTTTCCCAAGTCGAACCTTTATTATAATAACAGGACTAAGTAACCCCATCGTTTTCTGCATAGTAGTAATTTTTTACGACTTCTATAATCTTGATCCAAACTTGGTTTATGCTTCTCTCTTTGCTGCGTTCTGCCCATACTTCCCCTTCCAATCCATCCTCCTTGCATAAGTATATTATAAATAATACAAATTGTTGGTGGTACAACAACCCTACTTCCAATGATCATAGGATTCAAACTAATCAACCGATTGGAATCTCCACCAGGTACCATCTGATCAATCTCTTTCTTTTGCACAGGTATAGTTTTATCAAAACATGCTGTTTGTGATATAACTAACTTACCTCGATCGACACACAGAAATTGCATCCCACATCTGATCAAAATTCTTACCCTTTAATTCCTTGTCAACGGGTGATGAATCTGAGGTGTTGCGATACAGACCTTCATCAACGTCAAAAGTCTTTGGCTTAGCACCCTTGTATTTCTGAATTTCTCCGCTATATAATACTTCCAACGTTACGTTAGTAGCAATGGTTGTCTCGGCCTTGGATGGATCTTGTAATAAATCTTGATTACCTACACTTGGATTGTCAACAAGGGTCCTCTCCCCCTTTTGCTCGTCCCTTTTATCAACATTAACAACATCAAGGTTTTTCTCTATAAACGGATCTTCTCTTTTGGTTTATCTTTTTGAATATACGAGCCCTCCTATGGACAGTCCTTTGGACTGCTCGTTTCTACCACATCAAGTACCTCACGGCTATTCTCTTTAGTCTCGGCTTCACGGTTCCCCATATCCCGAACTACCATCATGAACGTTGGTTCTCGGTTTATGATCGCCTCTTCTACATTCTTAGTGTAATACCTCGAAAATCTAGACTCGACAATTAGGATTACTTTGGTGGCGATAGTTACTTTACGTTTAAGTAACCATGTTTACGTTAGCATAATAGCTATACTAACTATACTTTTCTTAAGAGGAATGTTATGTCATTAGAGGGAATCGATCCCTGGACCTGTAGCATGACGGTTGGGCCTCGTAACTCGTGCACTTCCCAAGCCCACGACAGACTTAAGAAAACAAAAACACCAAAACCTTTTTTTAAAGCAGCCTTTCAGCCGTCACTTTGCAATGCTATTCTAAACCTAAACCTAGTATTCCAGATCTCATACAACCACACATACTACAGCCGTCATAGCAAGGGGTTCGTAGGAGGTCTTCACGGTGGCCATAGGTCAGGTTAAGGGTGGTCGAATCTGGTCGGAAGTAGGTATGTCAGTGTGTTTCCTTTGCACCTTTGTTCTTCCTGCGTTTTTCAATAGGTTTTCGAGTCAGGTAAGTCGTATATATGGGTTCTGATATTTGTATAACTGTGACCATTGAACTTAGTAGTCGCGTTTTGACATATAGAGAGTCACCCTTGGCCACCGAGAACCACCAGTCGTGGTAGCTTTGGTTACTGTTGTCCGCATTTGTTTTTCTCGTTCAAAACAGAGTTTTCGTGTTAGTGGTTTTGCATGGGTTTTCGAGTCTGTTTGGCTAGGTTTTGGTCTGGGTATTGGTTTAGGTAAGGTAGTGGTGTCTTGGGGTGTGTCAGGGTGGCTAGGTTGGTGGCTGCAGGTGTTGAAACAGAGTCGAAGGGGTGGTTTCGTTGTCCTGTGGTCTCGGTTTTTGTGAGTTTCTGTATATACGAAGGATAATTGGGGTGGTGACACCGTAGACTCGGGGGAGGTCGACGCGGTGTCACCACGGTGGTTTATGGGTCAGGTGTCAGGGGTGTTGTTGGTAGAGGTCACGGGGGTTGTAGGTGGTTGCTTGGTTGTCGAAGGGTAGGTGTTGGTAGACGGGTCAGAAGCTTGCGTGATGAATCAGGTCTGGTTTGGGGGCCTGGTTCACCACGGCAGTGGCGGTCGAAGGAGTGTGGGGTGGCTGTGGTGGTAGCTGGTGGTCTGGGCACGGGTTGTGGGGGTTGTTGGTGGCGGAGCTGGTGTTGCGCGGTGGTTGTAGGGGCTGATTTAGGGGCGGGCGTTATGTCGAGTAAAACAAAGGGTGACAAGTGATGTTTTAGTTTATTATTATTATTATTATTATTATTATTATTATTATTATTATTAATATAATTGTTATTTGTGGTTTTAATATTTTTATTAATAGTAAAGATTTTATTAAGGGATATGATTTTGGGAGTTTTATGGGAAGTTTTAATATGGGTATTAATGTATATTTAGAATAATTTGAATTTCAAACCAAAGTATCTATTTTTGGAAGTTACTATTTTTTAGAAGTTACTATATTTAGAAAGTTGCAATTTTGGGTAACCTCGGTTGTTGGAAAGCTTTCTAAATATAGGAAGTTTCTATAAATAGAATGTGTACACGTATTACGAGAATTAGGGTGTTTATTAATTAAATAATATTTGTTTAGGTAGCGGGTTTCGCGTGGAACATTTCTAAACAAGCCTCAGATTTATCTGCGTTTCTTGCTATTCCAGGTAGGGGAAAATACTGGTATATGATGTTGTGTAAACTGTTCTTGTTTGGTATTAAGCATGTTTGTGATATAATATCATGTGATCGTTATATTGTGTTATCTATATTATTCTGTGATATAATACGATGTCAACATATTGGGTCTTGTGATTTGATGTTGGATCGGTGCGGAGTATATTTGGCGTTGGATCGGTGCGGAGTTTATATGGTGTTGGATCGGTGCCGAGTTTACATGGTGTTGGATCGGTGCGGAGTTTATTTGGCGTTGGATCGGTGCGGAGTTTATTATATTGTTGGTAAATTTATTTCTTTTTCCCTACTCAACCTCGTGGTTGACCCTGTGTATTCGTGATCACTTGTGATGAACCAATTTATTGGGGAGCAGATTGACAGGTGGCTGAGACTAAGGGGGAGCTATGGGAGGAAGAGCTTGGATCCGGACCAGACTATAGTCTAGATCACCTTAGTCAGTTTAGCATGAGTTGTACTTTCTTTATTCCGTTAAGACTTTTGGATACAGTTGTAAGAACAAGTTATGAGTTTAATCTTAATTAAAGTACTGTTCATCTTTCCTTTGTATCTGCTACCTCGGGAAACCGAGATGGTAACACCTTTATTTATCCGAGGAGTCCTAGTACAGGCCCTTAAATAAATGGGGGTGTTACACTTAGCCTCCATCAAAACCTCCTCGACATTCATCTTTGGTTCGAGGTTTTTCTTTGGAATCCATGGTTGAAGATGGTAAGTTTTTGCCCCCCTTGGTACACTATAGACATTGGACCTCCCATTATGTTTAACCTTCCGATCAAACTGCCATGGCCTCCCTAGTAAGATATGACTTGCACTCACAGGAACAACATCACACCAAACCTCGTCTTCATATGGTCCGATCTTGAAAGTGACCAATACTTGTTTCTTGACTTCGATCTCATCTTCTCCATCGAGCCAATATAACATATAGGGCTGTTTTTATCGACCTTGGGTAACTGTAACTTCTCGACTGCTTCTGTGGACATTAGGTTAGTACATGAACCACTATCAATAATCAAGGTACACAATTTTTGATTTACTTTGCATCTAGTACGAAAAATCCTCTCCCTTTGATCAATATCTTCGGTCATAGCTTCAATATGTAAGTTTCTAAGGACACAACAATTCTTCATAATTTGTGATCTCCCAAGAACTGATATAATACAAATTAGACAAAGAGTCGAAGCTCTGATACCAATTTGATGCGTATCGTTGGTGATAATCAAATAAGACGATCAACAAAAATACGGATGTTGCAGCGGAATTAATAAACTTGTGAAATATCACGAATTAGAATGAAATAAATAACGTAAAACAACAAATAATGAATGATGGTGATGAATGACGATCACGAAGATGATGATTGACAGTGATGACGTGGCACGGTGGTGATGATCGTTGACGGTGGTGGTTGTTCACGGTGGTGAACGACTTTGTCACGTTTGTGACGGTTGTTGATGACGTAAGGGTGCACTGCTTCTAATACTTGAAAGATTGATGGAATGATATGATGAACGATTGATGTTTGTAGAAGGATAGATAATGACCAAGCTCACACAGATACTTAATCAATATTTTTAAAGCTGACACAAATACTTTGGGGTTAAGTAAAAACTTAATAATAATTCATAAACTTAGATACCTAAAACAATAACTAAGGATGCCTATTTATAGTAAGGACATTCGTCACAATCCGACTAAGAATAGGAAAACACACGTGTAACCTACACGTCCCAATCTACTCAGTCATCACTTTGAATCTTCCTCAAAGTAGTCTTTCCTATTTCTATCCTAATGGATTTAAATAATTCTTATTAAAAATAAAAGATAAAATAATAAAAAAAGAAAAGATTAAGTTGTAACTAATCCTAACAACTTAATAACTAACTTTTTAACAAACTTGTAACTAACTTGTAACCAACTTGTAACAACCTAACAATATAGTTGTAACAAACTAATAACAAACTAGTAACTAATTTAATTAAATAAGACAAATAAATAACAAACCCTAATACTAATAGTAGTAATAGCAAACCGTTTGGCCTCACACGATTAGGCCTTGGCTTGCCTCCCAAGGGAGTTTCTTGAAAGCTTCTCTTGTTCTTTCAATACGTCTCCCAAGCTAACTTGAATATTCATATAGATCCTAACTCGAACATTTTATGGTCAAACTTTAGTCTTGGCCGTAGCTCCTTGGACTTAGTCAATGCTCCCGCATAAGCCTAAGTCTTGATTAAAACGTTATTTAGTTAATGTCTTTCACAATTTTTTGTTTTTTATTTTAAAATCATTTAAATTTGTTGAATTCGTTTTACATAATGTCTAATAACTAGTTGTAAAAAATTTGTCCTAGTACCTCTTAAAACATAATCCGTCACTAATTGAAGGCGATAATGTCCCTTTTACAATAAGACAAATAAAAGGAGGTGGAGAAATGAAACAATCCATGAATAACACTACTTAACATATTATCCGAGGACATTATACGTATTCAACTCGTGACGGATTTTGCTATCAAATTTGTATTCAATCTTATTCAGTCTATTCTTCCCCTTTCTTTTACTCCAAAATTAAGGAAATAAATTTGGACCACACAAATTACCCTACTTCGCATTAAATTGAATTTGTACCATAAATAGCTTACCAAAAAAAAAGGAAAGAAGGAAGAAAATATGATTGTTATCAATAAAGAAAGAGGAAAGAGAAAGAAATCAAGAATAAGCCGAATAAGAGGAGTATAAATTAAATAAAACATTAAACATAACCATCAAAGAATAAAAAATGAGATCCTAGATATAGAGGTGTGTGATATAATTGTCACATGGAATAATAGAATTCCAACACGTGTCCATAGCCAGCTGTATCCTGCTAAGTAACGTCCCCTTACCTGGAACCTCACTTCCCCCAACTCCCTCTTATAAAACCCTTCGTCTTTCTCGTCGAAACAACGACAAGGGGATTACACTGTTGTCGATATTTACCCGATTCACAAAACCCCCAAAAAATGGCTTCATCGTCATCATGTAGGAAAGATATTGACCGGATCAAAGGCCCATGGAGTCCAGAAGAGGACGAGTCATTAACTCGGTTGGTGCAAAAACACGGTCCAAGAAATTGGTCTTTGATCAGCAAATCTATTCCGGGACGCTCAGGGAAATCGTGCCGGTTGAGGTGGTGTAACCAGTTAAGCCCACAAGTGGAGCACCGACCGTTTTCGGCTGAGGAAGACCAGGCTATTATCCGGGCCCATGCCCGGTTCGGTAATAAATGGGCTACCATAGCCCGGTTATTAAACGGTCGAACCGATAACGCGATTAAAAACCACTGGAACTCTACGTTGAAGCGTAAGTGCGCCTCGATGAGCGGTGCGGATTTTAATGGATTCGGTTTTGAGTTTGAACCGGATGTGTCGGTTCAATCGAGTGGACCACCGTTGAAAAGATCCGCTAGCGTGCCACCCGGGTCGAGGATCAGGGTGGGTAGCCCAACAAGGTCGGATGTTGATGACCCGCCTACGTCGCTGAGTTTATCCCTGCCCGGATCGGGCACGCTGGAATCCGCTTCGGGTGAGGGATCAGGTTCCGGGTCGGGCCAGGGTCAGGGTCATGTGTTTGAACCGTTTAGCAGGGAGTTATTGGGTGTGATGCAGGATATGATAAGAGAGGAGGTGAGAAATTACATGGCGGATGTGCAGCCACGTCAGCAGGATAGGGATAGCGGGTTTTGTTATCCAAGTGAAGCGGCGATTACTAGTGCAATGGTTAAAAGGATGGGGATTAGTAGGGTTGAGTAGGTACGGGTACGGATTCGATTAACTATGTGATTTTATAATACCCGTATATGAAAATTTGGTAGTGAATGTTGAAATCGGGTGACGGGTCAGGTCGAGTTGGATTGGAGCGAGGAAGGGGCGGACGATGAGTAGGTGGGGTGAAGAAAAGGAAAAGGAAAAACTGTGTTTGTTTTTCTGTCGGTTTTTATGGGTTTTGTTTGGTTTCGTTTAATTGTTTTTAATTGTTGTTAGTTTTTTAAGTTAAAAAAAAAGATAATTTTGGTAGTGTACAGTTAGAAGAGGAATCCAGAAGAGGGTTTGCTGTCAGGCAATGTCAAAAAAGAAAAGAAAAGAAAAGAAATAGAATGAGTTAAACATAAAGTAGAGAGTGTTACTCCTGTTTTAGGAAATAAATGCAACACAAAAAGAAAGACATACAGTTGTGTGCATCAATTATCATGCAGACGCCGCACGAGTGTTACTATCTTGGGTTATCAAACCACCCACCTTAAAACTTTACTTTCGGTTATACTAGTACTCCGTAGTATTCATCTAATCCGTTGAATATTATACTCACGACCTAAAAAGGGACAAGATATAAAGGGAGGTGTGACTGCTTACCAATCCAAGGACCGACTGAGCAAGGGTTCTAATTGACGCTACTATCTCGGATGCCACGACTCTTCTATTATCCGTTATCCCGAGCGAGATGAACCCCAGGAGACCTTACAACGTCCATTCTAATCAATGCGGCACTTGGATACACGATTTGAGTATGATAATGTTTGAAAGTTGAAACCATAGGACATGCCAATTCCACAACAGTGACAACACCCATTTCCCTCGATTTTCATTATCAAAATCGAACCTTTAAAACAAAATCTCTCATGAAGACGTCATCGAACGAGCAAGCAACATTATGATTTGGATAATAGAACGACCTTTTAAAGATCAAATTATACAGCATCTAAACCCAATTTCACTAACTTTTGCCCAAAAAAACAATTTCACAAACTAGAAGTATATATGGCCCGATCGTAAAAAGTGCACTTTTAACCCCTCAGTAGTTCTGTATCGCATGCTTATTTGCACTTATTAGGGTCGTTTCGGTGTCTTTAACTTCCTATTGGATTTTCTATGACTTTTTATCCGTTTACAGAAAAGGAAGCAAAATAAGTGGAACTCGTGCATAAATGGAGCATTTGCTCAATTGACCATACTAATGGCTAAGAATAAATAGTAGGTCAAAGCCGAGGACCCTTAAATCAATAGAGCAATATTTGGGATGGTTTAAGATATTGACCCCACCAGTTATAGTTCAACAATGACAACAAGGGAGCAACTAAAAAAAGGAATTCACCCAGACCCAAACCAAGAAGTACTTGCTTGGCTCTGAAACTGAAAGAAAGAAATGGCATCGTAAAAATCAAGTGGTCTAGGCTTTTGAATCACTTGAATGGGAGTCTGGATAAAGAAATTGCGCTCGTTTTACAATCTGAGATCAACTAGCCATGTTGAAGGATAAGTGTAAAGTCGTGTCCTTTAAATCAAAATAAAGCTACTTTACGATTGGGGTTGCGAAAGGTCGTCGGCGTTTTGCGAAAAATCGTCGGCGTTTTCTATAAAAAAGACATAGCATGCCCTTTTCTCTTTATCTCTCTACCTTCTTTTCTCTGAAACTCTCTCAACAAAAACAACATAAAATCAAAAAAACGGTTTCAACATCGATCAACAACATCAAACAACGACAACGATTCAATGTCAAACGACGGACAACGATTCATCGGTAAGTAATTAAAATCTTAATTTTTTTTTTTTCAATTAATTTTTGTTGAATTAATGTTTTAGCCCTTTAGTAGAAATTAGGTTGAATTAGACGTAGAAGCCATAAAATTAGACTACGTAAAATCAATCGTACTTTTGCAATGGACTTGAAAAATGACCGTCCTCGCGTGGAAAGGACGACCAAACCACACGTCCAAGCATGGTCTGGACGTGAATGGTGCACGTCCAAACCATGCATGGACGTGTACTATTCACGTCCAGGCATGGTATGGACGTGCACTATTCACGTCCAGACCGTGCATGGACGTTAATCCTGGACGTCCATGCACGGTCTGGACGTGAATAGTGCACGTCCATACCATGCCTGGACGTGAATAGTACACGTCCATGCATGGTTTGGACGTGCACTATTCACGTCCAGACCATGCTTGGACGTTTGGTTTACAAGACCTTTACTTTCCGTTATTTTTACTCAGTTTTTAACAAAAATTAAGTGGTTTTTAATATTTTTTAATATAATCCTTACCAATTTTGCGTATTAACAGGATTCGTTTGAGAAATTTGAAGGAAATGGGGTTGATTACAACCGATTATTTGAGACGGATATATCTTTTGAAAGTCGGGATGAGGCGTTTGACTGGGCTCAAAAAGTTGCTATGGATAATGGTTTTGCCTTAGTGAAGGCATCAAATGGGTCGAAAAATCGCAAACAATGGGAGTTGCTTGGGTCGTACTTCCGTTGTTCAAGGTACGGCCGAACCAAAAAGAAGATCGATCCTGAGAATCCGGGGAATTCTACGAAGAGAGGGTTGGCTAAGTGCGGATGTTCGTTTAGGATTCGAGCGGTGCAGAAGTACGTTCATTTCGATGATGGGAATCCCACGATTGCTTGGTACGTAATTACTTCGACTAACGCGGGTTTTCACAACCACGAAATAGCGACCTATAAAGATGGGGATAGACATTTTGCCCGCTTGGATGCCGAAGAGAAAGAATTTGTGAGGCAACAAGTCCGGGCTAATATTTCGCCGAGGAATATCAAGAACGCTCTTCATAAAAGGACCCCGGAAAAACCCCAACCAAGTAGCACCCAAATTTATAGCGAGTCGAACAAGGTTCGGCGCGAGATGAGAGAAAGTAGGAATCCCGCTCAACAACTGTTGGCTGTAGCAGTTGCTGCCCAATATGTGGAGTGACACGAATCAGACCCCGATACGAAAGAGTTGACTCATGTGTTTATGTGTCATCCGGAATCCGTCAAACTATTCCGTGCTTACCCATATGTCGCTCTTATCGACGCCACCTACTCGACCAATGTTTTGAAGATTGCACTTATTGAGATAGTTGGCGTTACACCGGTCGGATCCTCCTTCTTAATTGCCACCGTTCTCCTTCCGTCTGAAAATGATACATCTTATGGGTGGATGTTGCGGAGATTAGAGGAGCTGCTTCTGGGGGCGTCACCTATGCCTACTCTTGTCACTGACCGAGAGTTGGGCTTGATCCGGGCTATTGAGGACCTCTATCCGGACACTTCTCACATTTTGTGTCGTTGGCATGTGAACAAAGCCATTGAGACCAGAGTAAAAAATTCAAGAAAGATGATGATGTACAAAGACATGATATTGCATAGTAAGGAAACGGGTTGGTACCGGGTCATCAATGCAAGCACACAAAGTGAGTTTGGGAGAGCATGGGAAGCCTTTTCTGAAACTTGGGTGGATTTGTCTGCTTATGTGCAGAGAACATGGGCGCATTACAAAAAGAAGTTCGTTGTTTTCTATACGAACAAATACTTTCATCTCGGTAACACGGCCACTTCCCGGGTAGAGTCGTGTCATGCCCTCCTTAAAGCTTGGTTGAAGAGTCAAAACTTAAACCTCGACACTATGTGGACTCGTATTCACGGCATGCTTGAAGCTCAACACTCCAAGATTCGACAGAGTTACAGACGTCGTTGACCAACTCTATAAGTGATGGACCCTTTTTCTCCTTATTGCGAAATCATGTGTCTATCAAAGCCTTTAGGTTACTGGAAGATGAGTTTAGGAGAAGGATTGAGTTGGGGAACGGGCTTGAAGAGAATTGTGGATGTGCGATACAGACTACACACGGGTTGCCTTGTGCCTGCATTATGATTCTGATGCAAAGAAACCGTAGGAGGCTCCACGTTCAGGATGTCCACTTGTTTTGGAGGACTTTGGTGTACGACAGTCCCGAATATAGGCCGAAGACCGATGATGATGAGTTTGATGCTCTTATAGAGCAGGCTAGAGGGGTCGATCCGGCGAAGAGACGGGTAATCATTGAGAAACTTTGAGATGGTCTCCACCCGGCAGATGAAGATATTCGTCCACCTGAGGTTCGAGAAAACCCTAAGGGGAGACCGAGGGGTTCCACTAGTCGGAACAAGTCCGCTTTTGAGCATGCTGCCCGTAGATCTGCCAAGTTTTTTTCCAGCCCTTCGACGACAACTTCTGTCAGTACGGTGTCTGATTTCGGAGATGGACCTGTTGGTGCACCATTGGAGGTCGGTTACACAACGGGACCTTTGTGTTCTTGGGCAAAAAAATATGCAGTCCCCCAAGTCTTATGGGCACACTTTGATGGTTGGGCTGATGTTGTTGCTGATGGTCATTGTGGTTATAGGGTGTTATCGCATGCCGCCCGGGGTCGAGAACAGGACCACTTGGTCATGAGAGCGTGGTGTCTTAGAGAGCTTCAGGGAAACGATGTGTACAAGACATTGTTTGATGAGTCTCCTCGCACGCCTCCGCTTTTGAGCAGATGGGATCATACCTTGAGGGCTATCGAGTTTACGGGTAGCGGGGGTTGCGGTGAACATCATTGGATGTCTTCCGAGTATTTGACTGTCTTTGCGTCGTTGTTTAACTGGACTATCTGTTATATCGGCCAGTACGTCAACAAAGGAGTCAGGAATTGGAATTGTTATACATTCTTACCGCTGAGGGCCACGGGTCACGAGTCGAGGCCGTACGGTGTCATGTGGATCGTACACTACCATGACCATTGGATGAGATTGCACTACAGTGGCCCACTGAGCGAAGCACCCATGCCACCGATCGATCTTTGTTGGGCGTGGGTAAGAGAAGATGCAGTTGCACATTATGCCGATTTGTACACGTCGAACATCGAACGATGGCATACTTTGATGGGAACAACACCAAGATCTCCTCGGCGCCGAAGACAGCCTCCCCCGGGTTGAGATTTATTTGTATTCTTTAGGTTGTGATATATTTGTATTATTTAGGTTGAGATTTATTTGTATTCTTTAGGTTGTAATATTTAAATGTAACTGTTGTGATTTCAAATTTCAAAATGTTAACGTTTTTCGAATGATTTTCATGTTCATTATAATCGCGATTTCATTGTGAAACAAATTACAAAGATAACAGTTATCAAATTAAAAACGTTCAAACAAACAAAGCGATTTCATTGTGAAACAAATTACAAAGATAACAGTTATCAAATTAAAAACGTTCAAACAAACAAAGCGATTTCATTGTTAACTAGTACATCCAATCCTTCAGACCTCATTGGCCCAAAACGAAAAATACGGAGGGATAACCCCGGTTATCTTTAAAAAAATATTCTCAAACTCCCACCAACCACGCATCTCCGGAGAACCGCTAACGTCGGGGTGATTCTCTTCAAACATTCTAATGACGTCCATAATCTTGCAATACACATGCATTGCCTGTTGAGATAAGACCGGTGGTTCAAGACGTACCATGTTTCTCGCTTCAGCAAGGCGGCGAGTGTCAGGACGTCGAGGGTACGAACTAGCAGCTTCGTTAACTAACCGGACTGCGTCACGCCTCTTGATCCAGTAGTCGCGTTGATGTTCAAGAGACTCTTTCACCATCAGGTTTTGCGCTGCAGGGCTTGCGAGATCTGTCTCAGCTTCTGCAATCCGTTGTGAAAGCCATGTTTCATCGTTCAACGGCATGTTTGCCATTCCTGAAAACAAAAAAATTAAAAGAATTAAAATTGAAAACATACGGTTAGAACGTAACAAAAAAAAAAAAAAAATTAAATTGCAAACCACACGTGGCACACGTCCTCACCCTCCCACGACGTGAGAAACTCACGTCCAAGCCACCAATGGACGTGCAAACTACCCGTCCAAGCCACCAATGGACGTGCAAACATCACGTCCAAGCCAGCAATGGACGTGCAAACAACACGTCCAAGCCACTAATGGACGTTGATGTCCCACGTCCAAGCCACCAATGGACGTGCAAACAACACGTCCTACCCACCCTAGGCCGTTCAAATCTCACGTCCTACCAACCCTACGCCGTTAAAATCGCACGTTCTACCCCTTTCATTACCAAAATCGTTTTTCTCATCCCCAAATCAAACAAAACAACAATTGAAATTACTACTATCTAATTACTAATAATAACAACAACAACAACAAAATAACGACAAATTATACAAGCATAATTAAAACTAAACTAAATTAATTAAAAAAAAGACTAACCTTGGTGTGGTGGTGGTCCTCGGTGGTGGTGGCGGTCGTCGGCGTCGGAGGGCGGTGGTCTTGGTGGTGGTGTCGGGTTGAGAGGTGTAAGAGGGAGTGAGGGAGTAAGGAATTGAGTTTGGGAGGAAATGAGAGGTAAAAGGGTAGTTTTGTCCTTTTTTTGAATTACGTCGACGATTTTTCGCAAAACGTCGACGACCTTTCGCGATTCGTTTAAGAAAATAGCTAGCGGTAAGACAAAATTCACAGGGAGGTGTTAATTATTCAGTTTGCTAATATTAAAAATCGTCTTAAAGCAACAATTTCTTGCAGATTTGGTTTGTTTGATTTTTATAAACTAATAATGATGTAAAATATATAGCGGAATTGTCACTCACCCCGCATCAAACTATATTTGCAAGACTCAATACCAAATTAATGAATGTAATAGCATAAGGAGGTCGATCCACAACGACGGTTAGGATTGTTATACTAGTTTTAGTTGATGTGTGGTGATGAAGGAGTAGGGGAGTCGTGCTTGAAAGAGGCAAGGTCTGGTTTTGCACTCGATTTCCGTTCCGAGGAACCATGGTGTAATGCCCGATATATGTTGAGCCCGTTAAGACGCATTAGAAACCATGTGGGGATCACGGAAGTTAGAAAGTCAATGGTTGACCATTTATGAGACGTAGTGAGACTGCAGTAGACCGAGTGAGGAGTTTGGGGGAGACTGAGTGGGGTCACTCGGCCGAATGAAAGGTCCACTCGACCGAGTGCGACCGAGTGACACCTAGCTGACCAAGGGGAGAGCGAGACCTGCCAAGTGGGGATCCACTCGATTGAGTGTACTTCACTCGGTCGAGTAACCGATTGACTCGACTGAGTAGAACGTCCACTCGGTCGAGTGGAGCTGAGCAGGACACGGGTTTAAACCTCTTCCCCTTCATTTTATTTCATTTCCTTAACATTTCTCCTTCTCTCTCAACTCTTTCCCTTTTCTCTAAAGCTCTCCAAAACACATTTCTTGATGGTTCAAGCTTGGATTTAGGAAGGAATGTCTTCCCTTATGCATGATCTATCTTGGTGAGACGATTTTAAACCTTGTTCTTATCGTTTCAAGTAAACCCTAGAATTTAGGTGTTTTGTGGTGGGAGCTTAATTAGTGGTTTTGTTAGTTTATATGAGTAATTAGTAAGCCTTAATAAAGGGTTATGGGTTGTATTAGCGTATAGGATGCTTAGTGACGGTATTATGTGAATATGCAAGGATGCGGCGACCTTACGAGACAAAACCTTGTCGGAATGGGTTGAGCTTGCGAATATGCTTTGAGGTAGGTTAATCCTACTCCGTTTCAATATTGTATGTATTGCATTTAATGTAGTTGATGTTAATTGTCTCACATGAATAATGTATGTGTTATGTCATGGTTAACGTTAATGGTTGTGAGTATGGAATCGGTAATAATGATTAACCGACTTAAGAAGGTAATTAATGAATATGTTGGTTGTGTCACATGGGTAAGATGGATATGGAAATGATTAAGGTAAATCGAGGTGAATTATTTATCGTATAATGAATCGGAATCGGAACAACATTGGCTTGTTGTGCATTTATCGTGATTGTCGCGTTATTGTGTATATTGATATTTGTAACGGTAATTGTGGATGTTGTTGTGGAGGCGGAAGGTGGTTGGGAGACTGTCTTCCGCTTTAGTTGCCTCTAAGAGCTTCCCACTCCAAGAGGGATGTGCACCTTAATGATTCGAGTTTGGAGGGGCACGTGTGGTGATACACGATGCTTGGCAGGGGATCACGAGTAGCTCTCGAGCCTGGTGTCGTGGGTGAATCCCTAACACCTTGTATTGTGAGTACGGGTGGGTGTGTCCCGATACTCGGGGTTTTGTTGAGGTGATAGGTACGGCTGGGCCTGGGTGTGTCCCGATACTCGGGGTTTTGTTGAGGTGTACCAAGCGGTAAGTTGAATGGTAATTCCTCGTTTTGCATGTCATAGTCATGTCATATTGCATTCATTCTCATTGCTTGTTTATATGTTTAAGTATATTGAAACTGGCATGTTCGGCGTGTTTATTTGTCACTCATTTTTGGGGTAGCCTGTGTTGATCCATATGATACTTCCGATCATATCGGGAGCGAGTTTTGTCAGGTTAGCTTGGTTATCACGTGGGATCTGGACGAGCATCGTCGATCATCGAGTTGTAATTGATAGCTAGAGCCGTAACTTGATATGAGTTGTATTTCATTTTATTTATCGAGTTGTATAACATTAAATCATTATTTATAATAAAAATGTTCTTGATTGTATCTCCGAATCTACTACCTCGGGAAACCGACATGGTGACGCTTCAGTTATGTTGGCCAGATAACTGGGGTGTTACAAAGTGGTATCAGAGCGACGATTTTGGAACTCAAACCAACGAGCCAAAATGAATATAGGTGTGTTTAATAAATTGAACCAACTTGTTTACGATATGGATGTCAGTGGGGCGGGTTTTCGCGATTCTCGCCTTGCACTCGCCCCACTTGGGGCGGGTGTGAGTATTGATTTGACGGGTCGTGAGACAGCGATGGGTTTCAAAAGTGTCATTCGTCGCAGGACGTGGGGCGTGTGCGGATATCACATGAGACTCACCCCATACCCAACCCACCCCACATTCGCCCTGCCCACCCCATCCTGCATGTCCCTGCTCAGCTTACACCCGCCCGACTCACAACCTAGACAGATCAATCAATGTATATATATATAGCGAGGGCCGACGCCTTTTAATAGACAAGAGCATCTGAAATAAGGAGAAGTTACTGGGGGATCTTCCTCTGGTATGGTACTCTCATCAGCTCAAGCTCTCTGCCTAAGTGTCCTTTCTTGTGTTTGTCAGGTATAGTAGGAATGTCAACCTAATAGTGGGAGCACTTTCTTGAGCCCCTTTGTTCCGAAAAATAGAGATAGAGTTAATTATAACATAGAAAAAGAAGTCTCTTGTGAATAGGGACACAGATCAAGAAAGTGTGCCGCGCCTCTCCTCTTAGCAAGAGAAGTTCTAGGATGGGGGGCAGTGAGATCAAAGGAGAGCGGTCATTAAAGAGGTGGGTCTTCTATTTGCCTTGCCCTTAGACTTTCCTTCCTTTATGGATGCTGAACTTTATAAAGAAAGAGTTGGGCGAGATTTTGCTGCTTCTAGCCTTCATCACTGGTAAACCACGCGAAAATCCTTGCTTCTTCCATGCCCGATGACTCGCACTGAAATCTTAATATGAAATGCATAGCTGGTTGGCTCGGCCTTTCTGGTTGGACCTCTTCTTAATAACATTGGGGCAGGTGGCGTAGTTCTTAGTCTCGTAGCCGTGCCATAAGGCGTCCACTATCTTACGCAACTTTAATGTCCTCCTTCCCTGCTTGTTCTAAGAAATCTTTGAGAGATCTTTGTGTGTGATTCACCTCATGCTTCACCCGCTTGCTGATACAAAGGGAAGGCTTTCCGAAGTCCCATTCTTAATCTTTGACATCCATCTAAACTAACTAAACTAAAGTTTTACGTGGGTGGGAATCGATCTCATTCGAGCAGAGCATCTGGTCGTTCGTTCTGGAGCCTTTGAACTTACCGGTGATTGATACCCCCTTACAATGGCACGCACCAAACACCAATTTGTGTGGCTGGGAATGGCAGTTATGACAGTTAAGGTTGTTTCCAGCTCAAGCGAATAGCCAAAATTCTTTTGTGGGTGTGCGAGCTAAAACAAATCAAAGAAATTACAACTTTTCTTCTTTTTCAGACAACACTGGATTTGCTTTCTTTTTTGATTTCGAAGTCCAGAATAAAGTAAGGTGTGGATTAGCTAAATTCAGAATTCCTTGCATATAGAAAGCACCCATCTTAAAAATGAAAATTAGGGGTATTCACACCTGCTCTTAGACATTTTGTTTGTGATTTCTTATTTTAGTATTTATGTTGTTAATTCTAAATGGATTGTTATACTCTGTATTTGTGAGGAAACTTCGGCGCAAAGCTAAAGACTTGGTTTGATGAACTGAACACGAAGCGCGTGTATTTTATTCAAAAGCAAAGGCATAACATAATATAGGACAAAGAGAAGAAAGAGCAGAGAAAGCCATATAGCATAGACTATATCTCATAAGAAGAAAGAGCCTCACACATCAAGTTCTTAACTAGCAGGCTTGGGCAGGAACCATATTCAAGCGAAGTAGGAAGGAAGTGGTTTGTCATTCCACCTACCTATGCTATGTCCCTTTTGTAAGGCACCTTGTTTGCATTCCGCTCAAGGACCAGGAGGGGTTTGACGACTCTTTCTTAATGCGTTAATCTGACGTTAAAGGTATGAATTTAAAGGAGTACTCTTTTCGTGCTCCCATCCATCCCACCTCTCTTTGCTTGTATATGCGAGCCCGCTTAAACCTCTACCCCCGTTGGTCAATCCCACGTTCGTGCTCTCTTTCCTCTGGTAAACCACCTCATTCCTCATCTTCATACTTCAGTAGAGCCTTTAACTATCTTCCTTGCCAGTCTTCTTAATCTCCTCATCACTCTCGTTCGAGCACTTTCTCTCTTTTAAGCAAACTCTTTTCCGACCCTCTTGTTTGTATGCACTCGAGTCTCTTTTCTTTCTCCTTAGATCTTTCTTCCCTCTTTTCGTAAAGTTTTGCTAGGTGGAAGCGCTTTCTTTACATCAAGGAATTGGGGTGAAAAAAAGACCCTCTTGGAGGAGACTTGTCTTGCTTAGGCACAAGAAGATGCCTGTCGTGCATGTGCATCACTAAGATAGCTAGTGGTCTTCTCCTTTCCAAACGAAAGAATTTAGCACCAATACAGTGGCAAGTGGGGCCATCTCGCTTTCTTTCTTGTAATCCTTCTTGTCTTCTTCCCCTAAACTTCCTTAGGGCCTAACTCACATCTGCCTAAGTAAGGGTGGATCGTGAATAGGTCGTCTCATTTCATACGGGCGAATGGGCCTTTGGATTAGGTTGCTGGTTTTTTAAATTGTCGTTTCCATTGAAAGCCTTTCTTTTTTGTTTTGGGGGAAACCGGTCATACTAAAGCAGTAGGTGGCACGTGGACACAGTCCCTCGTTTATAATTCGACGTGGGTCGGAAATCAAGTTTTTAATTTGAAGATTCAGCAAAAAGAACCTAAAAAGATGAGTAAATTGATTCTCCATAAATTCCCAATCCAGCAAGTGGCGGCTTCTAAGCCTCGTAGAGGTAACCTACCCTAACCAAAGCCATCCACTACGCCCCAGGCCCTACTTTGACTCAGCACATGCTCCTTTCTCTAGATAAAGCCTTCTTTGGCTATTGGCCCTCAGTTTCCCTGGTGCTCGGGCCGTTTCCAACCTTTATTATGCTCTTGGATATCTTGTGTCATTCATTGTTTACTTTAGGATGGCCGTCTCACTTCTGTGCCTCTCTGTCGGCGACGGAAAAAAAGAAAATCTCTAGGCCCGACAGCCAGGCTTTCCATCAGTGTTATAGGCTTGTTATGTTCTTATTTGACTTATTTTTTTCTGTTTTTATTTCACTTACTTTATAATATTAAGAATCATTAGCTCTCTAAAATTGAAGCACTACTTTTCCCACTTTCTGGGCGGGGCTTGGCATCTTTACACACACACCAAGGCTCTCCTACAAAAAAGAAAGAAGAAGAAGGAGAGATCCCATTTACAACCTTCTATTTTCACTTTGTACGCGCAAAGTTGGATAAACTTTCTTATTAAAAGGATTCCTACTAGAACAGGAAAAAGATTGCCGCATAAGGATTTTCGCATTGATTGGTCATAAGAATTTTCTACCAAGTTACTGGCCTTCTTTTTTCCCTCAAAGTTAAGAAGACAAACAAAGCCAATTTCAGGATAGAGCAGATCTCAATTTCACGGTTACGGCTTTTTGACAAGTATAAGCTTAGGCAGATCCAATTTGGGGGAAGGGGTCGAGTCTTTTTCCAGGGCACTCTCTCTTTCTTTATAGGACGACTGCATAAGTTTAATCGGCTGCAAGGCTATTTCACTTGCTTTAGTTGGTTGAGCCAAGTTCGGTTAAGAGGGCGAGGGTCTCCTTTAAATCACAGTCAGTTTCTGTCATATCATAAATAAAAAATTAATTACTCTCTCTTCTTTATCACCTAAAAGGCCGAGCCAACCATATATATATATATATATCTATATAGGGTTGGGATCCGGTGAGAACCACCTTACAATGAGAACCGGTGAGAACTCCTCCTTACGGTGTTTTTAAAAAAAAATTAATGACATAATTGGATTCGGCATGGAATTTTATGGCCAGAGAACATATTTCTTGGTCTAGAAAATAAATACTAGTGGCGGAAAAATGATAGGTACGAAAAAATAGATAGTATGTGCATGCAAATAAATAAAACGTATCTCACCTTGATTTCCGTCACTAGTATTTATTTTCTAGACCAAGAAATATGTTCTCTAGATATAAAATGTCATGCTGAATCCAAATATGTCATTAATTTTTTCTAAAAAAATCCGTAAGGTAGAGTTCTCACAAAGTTCCCATTGTAAGGTGGTTCTCACCGGATCTCAAGTCTATATATATATATATATATATATATATATATATATATATATATATATATATATATATATATATATATATATATATATATATATATATATATATATATATATATATATATATATATATTTAATTATATATAATTAAAGGAGACTTTTTTCGAGCGACGTGATAGTCTCCAACTTTTGCAAAACATTTTATTGATATATTATAATTTATTTATAATTTTCCTATTAGAATTAGAAAATAATAAATTATTTACACTTTTTCTATTAGAATCAAAAAATTAGAAAATAGTTGATTAAATAATAATTTATTTATAATTTTCCTATTAGAATTGGAAAATAAAAAATAAAAAATTAATTACAATTTTTCTATTAGAACTAGAGAATGGTTGATTATTTATAAATTTCCTATTAAACTTAGTACAATATTAATATTTAAGATTTGTATACTTACTTATATAAGGTTATTAACTTTATTTAATATTTCTATTAAATATGAAAATGGGAAATGAGTTAGAAAATAATTGCTTATTTACAGATTTTCTATTACACTTAGAACATTATTCTGTAATATTATTTATATACTTACTATTTAAGGTTATTAACTTTATTCAACCTTTAACTCAGTTTGTTTTCGTCTTAAGATTAAAATGGTCAAAGATAGTCTAACTTGGAGATATAAGACAAATTTAATTTGTTACTTTTTCTTATACATTATGTTTTTATCTTTTCCATATTACTTGACCATTTTTTAAATTTAAAATGTATACCCCGTCTAATTAAAAATTTGAGGAACTAATAAATGAAAGTACTTCAGTATTTAACATTATACATTTTCGTACTTAACAATGCGAAAGAAATGAGATAATTTCTTTAATTCCGTAAAAATGGAAATAAGACAAATGTTAAATATACTATACTTTAGGACTATAAATATAAATATTAAAGACCATAATGATGATTTAGATAGATCAAGTGGCATAATTGTGTGGATGACATTTATTTTAAATGAGTATTATTTAAAGGTATTTCATAAACAAAAATATATTTTACTACATATTTTAACTTTATTCTTTATAGATGAGACATTGTTTTATAAAGTGACGTATTTTTTTTTCGAGGGTGGGGTAGATAGGGTTTGAGGGAGGAGGTAAGTTTCTTAAGAGGTAGGGTTAAGCTCCGGCGTTTAAGAGTGTAATTTGAGTAGTACAATAAAATATCGATAGGCTGGGGTAGTTTAGCGATACTGTTGGTGATTTTTGATGATCAAGTTGGTTAGTTGGGTTGTCAAGTTTCGATTTAATGAGTATAAATATATAATTATAATTATAAATAATAAAGAACACAACGACGTACGTGAGTCAAGCGGAATAACTGTGTTGGTGAGATGAAATTTAATTGTGTAGTAGAAGGTATTTCATAAACAACAAAGTAATGACAAATAAAAGGTGTTTCCGAGTTAGATAGAGTAAGCAGTAAAAAGATCAAAATTATTTTTAATCTTAGTATTAGATTATAGTTTATTTTAGTACGTATTCCTTTTGTTCCTCCATATTTTCAGCTTATTTTTTTTACAATAAGTTATTGTCTTATAGGGTAGTGGTCTATTTTACATTAGATCTGTCGATTTTTGTTTTTAGGAATGGGTTAGATAGATCTCAAGGGATGAAGTAAGTGTCTTGGGAGTAGGGTTATTCTCTGACGTTTAAGTGTGATTTGAATTGTACAAAAAAATGTCTATAGATTATAGTTGTTCAGGGATATAATTGATTCTATTGGTCAAGTTGGTTAGTTAGGTGAGAAGGGTACGAATAATAGCTTAATGGTATGGAAAAATGGTACGTGTGTACTAAGGTTATGATTAGAACAACTGAGAAAGTAAGTAGATAAATTTTATTTCAAATTGAATTTTGTGAAAATGTCAGAGGCATATATGCTGGTAAAATTGGTTAAAAATATCTAAAGTGACATGTATATATACTCAATTTTTATTGTTATAGGGTGGGGGTTGATTTTACAATAGATGTGTCTATTTTTTTTAGCGTTGGAGGTGGATAGGTCTCGAGGGAGGAGATAAGTGTCTTAGGGGGTAAAGTTATTCTCCGACGTTGAATAATGTGATTAGAATAGTACAAGCAAATGCCGGTAAACTGGGTTTCCAGAGATACATTTTACAATTGATCATATTGATGATTAAGTTGGTTAGGTGGGTGAGAAGGGTACTCGACGGGTAGGATTATTCTCCGACATTTACGAGTGTGACTTAAGAGATAGAAAAATATACTCATATGTGAAGCTGAGATTGTCAATGATAAGGATATGGTTATGGTTGATTTTGATGGGTTTGGTTGGTTAGTCGGGTCGAATGGGTTGAATATGAAAAATGATGGGTAACGTGAGATATTTATTGGAGAAGGTAAATAGATAAATTTTATTTGAAAAGTGTATTATATAGAAATAAGAACTGACAAATAATATAAATATTGGCTAAAAACCTTTTAAATATCATGTTTATAAACTCATTTTTGTTTCTTTGTTAAAAATAAAACTAAAAAATCAAATTTTATACTCATCTAATCGAATGCTCTCTTGGGTCAGAGCATAAATCTTATTGTTGGATGACTTTATAATATTTTTTGTGCTATTAAAATTAGAAAATAATAAAGTATTTACGATTTTTCTATTAGAACTAGAATATAGTTGATTATTAAAAAATAAGTTATCTACCACCTTCTTGTTATAATTAGAAAAAAATAAATTATTTACAATTTTTCTATTAGAATTAGTAAATACTTAATTATTTACAATTTTTTTACCCCTTAATAAATTTAGGAAATTATATTCTTTAATATTTGTATTCTTTCTATTTAAATTTTTTTTACTTTTTCCAACTTTTCTAATAAACATGAAGATGACTTACGGGAGGAAAAGAACTAACTCAGTTAGTTTTCCTTAAAATGGAACTCCGTCTTACCATTATAACAAGTCAAAAGACGTTACAAATTTGTTACTTTTCTTTATGCCTCATGTTTTTATCTTTTCCCTATTACTTAACCTTTCCTAAACTTAAAATAGATATCTCCTCTTATTTAAGAATTTGTGGAACTAATATTGGAAAATATTTGGGTATATAGGTCCTGAGAAAGGATGTAAATGTCTTGCCAATAGCCTGTAATTTGATGTGTGTATTTCATATAGACCTTATTGGCCTTTTTAGCACACATTTGTACGCGTTTTTCGTAGTACTTTGCTATGATTTTCCCCCGAATAGTCTACTTTGGTTTGTTTTGCATTATTTGCAGGAATGAGCCGGAGCGGAGTCAAATTAGCCTTTTTGTGGTATTTCAAGCCTGCATAGGGGAGTCTGATTGGGAACTTACTGCCCTAAGACGCGTGATTTGAATTTCCAAGGTTGGAAGGTGCTCAAAGTGATTAAAAGCAGTCGATCGAGAGGTTTATGCCTCGATCGACCAGTTCCAGCAAGGAAGGATGCTCGATCGAGTTCACTTACACTCGATCGAGTACTCGCTGAGTTGATAAATCTTGCTCGAGGAAATTCCCTTCTCGGTCGAGAGGGCTGCCAAGATGAAGCTCTCGATCGAGGACACTTTGTTCTCGATCGAGCTATTTCTTAAGGATTCTCCTCGATCGAGGACTTTTTCTGCTCGATCGAGGAATTTGCTGTCTGTTGAGCTTCCCTTACGTTTAATAGTTTTTGATATAAAATGAGAAAGAGGCGTGAACATGAGCCATCTTCTTCTGTTCAGAAAACCCTAGTCACTATTTCCTCTCTCAGAATATTTTCTTAGTTATTAGTTTTTTGTACTTTTCCTTTTCTTACGGAACGGATTCTTCTTCTTCCATTCATCTTATGTTAAATAACTTCGGTATTTCGTTCTCTACTTTTATTTCGATTCTCAACAAAGTTTCTGCTATGTCTTTATTATGCAAGTCGTTGTTGTTAATGATCATCTTTTAGTCATGTGTAACTAATCTTTGTTCTAGGATTTATGGTAGCCATGGCATAGGTTGTTTTGCTAGTTTTTGTTACCCGAATTTCGGTTTGTATGTATCCGTCGCATTTTGATTTCTGTTAGTTGTTTGAGTCGACGCACTCAATTGACTGTTTAGAAACCCTCTTGGCCTAGATCGGAAGATTGGTTTAGGGGTAATTCTGCGACGATTATTAGGACTATGCTAATTAGGGCGGAAGCTAAGTTAATATGGTTTTAGGGTGAATAGCGGACCGGAAGGACCTTTTCTGTACCCACAAACCGCAATTAGGGTGACCTGAATTTGTAGACCGGACCTAATAGCCATGGTGAACCAAAAAATCCTAGTGCTCCCTTTTCTTATTTTTTCCCTCCTCCTTTCCATTCGTAGTTTTAGCGACAAAATTTACTAAACCCCCAATTTTGGTTACTTAAGACGGACTTGATCAGACTATAAAATTCCTATCTCCATGTGGATTCGATACCCGACTACCTCCACTACATTTAGTTGAGACCGGTTAGATTTTATTTTTGATAGGGTTGCGACAGCCGTGTCATAATTGTTTAGCGATACATTTGATGAATGATCAAGTTGGTTAGTTGGGTTGTCAAATTACAATCTAAGAAATGTAAATATAAATAATAAAGAACGCGATGATGATATAGGTGGATCATGTGGATGAATTGTGTGGATGAATTTAAATGTAGATGAGTATTAGACGGTCTTTGATAAACAACAAAGTAATGAAAAATTAAAAGAATTTCCAAAACGAAGACGTCGTAAGAAAAATAAAGTTAGTTATTCGGGTAAGTGGTAATTAAGCCCCATAACTCTTTACAATTGTGAAATTAAACCCCGTAACTTTCTATTGAGGTAATTTCACCCCATAACTTATACAAAATGTGTAATTTAACCCCAATTCAATATCTCCCCAAAATTTCACCAAAATCTCACCATATACTAAAATTATACGGTGTACAATTATACTAAAATTATACGAAATATATCTTCAATTTCAGAATTTTGGAAAGTCGAGATACAAATTGAGGCGTCATATTTATGTGGGAATTAAAGGTATAAGTTGATAAAAAGTACAAGTACTACTTTTACAGTTTAAGAAAAATTCAAGGAATTAAGATGGCGAAACGATAGAGACAAATGGAAAATAACGTGGAGTAATTTATACAGATTAGAGAGGGTGATGGCATTAATTAATTACGTAGCAGCTATTTTAGGAAAGAGTAGCGGATAGTGGATCAGTGGGTAGTTTTTGTTTTACGTATTTACTGTGTATATAATTTGTATTTTATACGGTCGATTGATATGAGCGCGACACGTAAGCATTTTACTCTAAAACAACGGTTACCGGCTGTTGCTTTATTATATTAAATTGTATATGTATTTCGTATAGTTTTAGTATAATTGTATACCGTATAATTTTAGTATATGGTGAGATTTTGGGAAGATATTGAATTGGGGTTAAATTACACATTTTGTATAAGTTATGGGGTGTAATTACCCCAATAGAGAGTTATGGGGGTTAATTTCACAATTGTAAAGAGTTATGGGGCTCAATTACCACTTACCCGTTTATTTATTAGTCATAGTTATAAGATTGTTTATAGTTCGTATTCTATTTTCCCCATACTTATTTTCAACTTATTTTTTTTTACAGATGGGCATTGTCTTATATGGTGTGAGTTGATTTTACATAAGATGTGTTGTGTTATTGAGGAGTGGGGATACATTGGTCTTGAGGGTAGAAATGTCTTGGGAGTAGGGTTACTCTCTGACTTTTAATATTGTGTTTGAGTAGTGCAATCACATGTCGATAAGTTATAATTGTTCAGGCATACACAGGTAGTTGATTTAAGTTGGTTAGTTGGGTCAAAAGATATGATGAATGCCTAAATAGTGTGGAAAAAGGGTAATAAAGCAATGATTAAAAAAGTTGAGAAAATAATTGTAAGAATTTCATTCAAGATTATATAATGTGGAAAAGATAGAGGCACATATGCTTAAAAAATAGGTTAAAAATCTCTTAAATATCATTTATATATACTCAATTTTGGTTATCTTTTATGATGAGGGTTGATTTTACAATGGCTGTGTCTATTATGTTTTTAGAGGTGGTCGGGGTTATATAACTCTTATGGTAGGAGGTAAGTGTTTTTAGGATAGGGTTACTTTCCGACATTTAAGATTGTGATTTGAGTAGTTCAAATAAATATAGATACGATGATGTTGTTCAGTGATGCATACGGTCGATTCTGATGGTCAAGTTGGTTAGTTGGGTGAAAAGGGTACGCTGAATGTCTGAATGGTGTGGAAAATGAGGGGTATGTAGTAAAAAAAGTGAGGAAGTAGATAAATTCATTTCAAGATTGTATTATGTGTAAATGACATAGTTATATATGCAATAAAAATAGGTTAAAAATCTCTAAAACATCATGTTTGCAAACTCAATTTTGTTTTTCTTTGTGAAACACAAAAATACTTAATCAAATGTTAATAAATGTTATGTCAATAAAGTATTATTAACTTTTAACTAGGCTTTTGTTTTTTTGTCTTGGTGATCGGTTAAAAAACTCGTCATGATTTAAATTTTATACCCAACTCCAATGTAACATCTCAGGTGTTGCATCCTCCATTCATTCCTTGTCACTTCTCTCCTATCTCATTTGTTAACTAATAAAAAATTGCATGTCTTTATTTTCAAAGTCAAGCACTCCTCATTCAAACAAGGTCAGTTTTGAAGGTAAAAGTTAAGTTTTTGATAGATGGATGGATTTTTCAAAGGGAGTGCTAACTTTGAAGGATAAATCTGGGTGTTTCGTGAAGGAGGGGTGACTTGTATGATTTAAGTGTGTATGGGAAACTAGGAGAAGGGTGCCGATTATGAATTGGATGGTTGTTTAAGGTAGAAATAAAGATGACTCCATCTCATTTGGTGGTTAATTTAATGATAGACTAGTTTTATACCCGTGCAAATTGCACGGGTTTGTTGTTTAAAAAATTATAAACAAATTGTATTAATAATAGTTGCTCATTAATAGAAATATCTATCAAATATATTTAAGATGTACCAATAATATGAATGTAATTAGCGAGAGTTTCTAAAATATGGCAATAAGTAAAATACATCAATAACTCCTCGGAAATTTCAAAGCATAACAAAAGTAGCAAAATGCGAGAGAGAGAAAAAAAACATTATGTTGTTACGATGTACAATCAGAAGTATATTGTACTATAACTTCTCGAAAATTTCTTTATACACCACATTCTTTGTTCTATTAGACATGCACTTTTCATTATCACAAATCAGAATTTTCTACCCCTTTTTACTCGTAACTCTTGAAATAGCCACATAAAGTTGGTCGTGCGAAAACACCGGCCTTGGAAGATAAAGCCCAATATATGCTAGAGACTGCATATGGCTTTTATTTATTGTCATTTCAAAACACAACGCCACAGGAAATTGCCTTCTGTCAAATTGTACTGGGAATTTACTGGAGTCAGAAGGACAAAGTGTAATACGGGCAATATGCACTTTATTGCCCTTATGGCTGCTAGATACAACTGTTGCTCGAATCACACGTGATACCAAGTCGGTCACTATCAGTCGAGTGCCGTTGCAAAAACCCCGAGATTGGTCGATGTTTCGAAGAAGCATAACTATAGCACCTACCTTCAGCTTTGATTCGTGATTTGGAATGCCAGAACACTTAATAGGGTTAAGAAATTATGTGGAATACAAATCACGCACCCCAATATTGCTTTCATCTTTACAAAACCTTATCTGAGCTAAAGTAGATTTTCTCTGCTCCGTCTATTTGAGATAGTACATAGTCATTAACCAAATCGACGATCTCATGTGTAGGTGCAAGGATGACACTTTCCTGAAGATACTCAGGATTCAATAGTTGATTCCGGAGGGATGGGTAAATGGTGTCTACAATCGAAGCGATACGATCGGTGATGTGGTTAATCAAAATTTCATTCGGCAACTCTATCTCAATTTCTCCATCAATTGGATCTCCCGCTTCCCCATTTCCGACTTTCAATATCCATTCTAAAAACTTCTTTATCTCGGCAACATTAGAACATGAATATCCTCCTTAAAGCCGCATATTTTGTGTCAATGTCAACACCTGTATGATTAAAGAGAAATGTAATTTATAAGGTCACATAAAGTAAATTAAAATTATAACCGTTATTTATTATTAAATAAAATAATATTATTACAGACATAAATGTTTTCAGTACCTTGCAAGTAGACCAAAAATTCGAAGAACAAAGGGACGCATTGACGATATCTGATCTACTGCCTTTGGGGATAACATGGAGTATTTGCCGAAACTCACCTCCAAATACGACCACCTTACCGCCAAAACATTGATCGACATCTCTATCGTTTGAAAAACGCATGACATCTCTTAAACTCTTGTCAACTGCCTCGAAAGCATACTTGTGCGTCATTGGTGCTTTGTCCCATAAAATAAGTTTTGTCCTTATTAAGAGTTCGGCTAAATAACTTCCTGGTTTAATCCTGGGACATGTAGAGTTTTCAACTATATTGATTGGGATACCAAGTCTCGAATGAGCCGTCATTCCACCAGGAAATAAGGTAGATGCAATGCCGCTGGATGCTACAGGAAGAACAATTTGTCCTTTACTTCTCATTGCCGCACATAAAGTTCTCCAAATGAAATTTTTACCGGTCCCTCCGTATCCATATACAAATAAAACACCTCCGTGATTATTATGAACTGCACCCATGATCTCATCGCATACCGCCTTTTGCTCGTTAGTCATTAAAGATAAAAGATGTGCATGTTCTTCCCGGAATGCGACTCTATCATAAGACAACTCGTCGGCAACTAACGTGTTCACGGGATGAGGTGTGGATGATTCGGGGAAAGGCCTGTCTTCAAACCTACGTAATTTATTGTCGTTGCGTTTAAGACATGCTTCTATATCTAATAAAGCATAATTCTTAAGTTCATCCTCCGTTAATCACAATGTTGTGACATTAATACGGAAAAATCAATTCAAATGTATATAATGTCCCTATTGCACAACAATACTTCAATAAAAGGGGATCCTATAGTATTATATGTTTAGTGGACATTGTTTATTTTATTTTTTAAAAAAAGTACAGTAACCAACAAATGTTCTCTTAACAACTAACCTTGATTTCGAAGGACACTACGTTGTCGATATAGGATATCATCTGAAAGATACTTCCAAGTTTCCTCCCACACTTTACTTGGCATCGCTATTGTACCAGTCAATAATAAAGTGACAAAGAGATTTCTTAAGTAAGACCCGGAACCCCAATGACTTGCTTCCTCTATATCATCAATGTACTCTCTATCATCCCCAACCAGCCCAAGCGCATAACATGCACCTCTGAAAGTAGGATGCAAAACTCTGTCAACTCTTCTGATATCTTCATACGATTTAGGACCCTTGACGAAGTTTAACAGGGTTCTCATATAATATATTCACCACAATTGGGGGAAACGTTATGCATTCTTCCAATTGGAAAACCCATTTTTTCTGGGATGCCAATTAAAGCACGTTCTTCTTTTTTCCACATGAATTTTGTTGGGAACTGCCTATATAATAATTCTCGTGCCTCCTCGCTAGTTTTATTACAATCCATCCAAGCCAAGAACTTAGGCATTCCAATTGTGGGATTGTCGATGACGGCATCAATAGGATCTTCGTCATTAAAAATAAAGCTTTGCTCATTAGGAAGGTGAAAGCGTAATATTTCAACTGGAGGAGTCCTATAATGGATTTAAAACCCGAAAATTCTCCATACCGCTTCGCATGCTGAGATATAACGACAATCATGGAACCTTTGTATCCCATCTATTTCGTCAGGATTCTGCTCCTTTCTACGCCGGTAGGAAGACTGCATTGTGGCTCGATCAGGGCCCTTATTTATGTACTTGAACAAATACTTGATTGATCGAGCTTGATTACACCACTCAACATTTATGTGCGCACGATACTTCAACAATAATTGTGCGTTATAGGGAACTACCCACTCATTGCCAAGTACGTGTCCACTCTTTTGCACAGTAAATCCCTTCTCCCTCCTCTTATATACAGGTTTTCCATCTTTGTCGACCGTTGTGCTTCAATACACCTCTTCGGAAAGTTTCTCGAGCACTTAGAAGCAACCATTCACGGGCAAGTAGGAAAGACTTTGCCGCATGGCCCATGTATCATATGATCCTTCACAACAGCATATAACAATGGGTTTCATCAGGATTAGGTATCTCAGCACTGATAATTTTGTCTACATTTTCAGCCTCCGGATATTTGTCATCACGATGAAGAAATATTAGAATATGAGCATGTGGCAACCCACGTTTTTGAAATTCAATAGTGTAGGTGCCTTAATGATGAGTTTAACCAATCTTAGAATTTTAGTTTGCATAACATTATTAAAAAAACACAAATGCTTATATATACTCCTATGTATAACCTCACCTCCTATCACACGTCCGAATATTTGACGGTCTTTCAAGTCCTTCATTAATTCCGCAAGTTTCATCTTGAAAACACGACTAAGAATATCAGGTCGTTCCTTCGGCCTCAAACCTCTTTTAGAGACAAATCTCATTATTTCTGGCCATTTTGGATTACTTGTAAATGTGATGAACAAATCCGGATACCCATACCACTTGCAAATGGACATGGTATCTTGGAAATGACCTATGGTGTACCCATCTGATTGCAAAACCGATGACGACTCCCAGCAGATGATGGTTCAGTTTCTCCACGGTCGACTGCATTCGCAAAATTTTTATACGTTTCTGCACGTCGCAACGGTTGATTATAACGAAGAAATGTCAACCTCTGTGACTCAACCATCATATAAGCATCAACAATAAATTGTTGAAGTAATTTAGCAGCTAACAAAAGCATTGCAGATTGTAGAAACGCCAATCTGTCTTGAAGATGAAACGCAAGCCACTCTCTCATTGTCACTTGATGACGTGGTTTTTTTTTCTCTTGCTTCTCGTGAGAGAATCTTCACTATGAAGGATGCCCGGTCTCCAACCATCTTCACCATGAGGAAACAACAAAGGATATTGGAGCGGTAAATATAAAGGGTGTAACTCGGATATACGCTGTAGTTCGCCACTTTCCTTCTCAATAATAATATCCCTCTTTTCCACGGTGCTTCCAATGTCTCCTTCAATAAGAACAACAATTTCAGAAGCTGACGGACGGTTATAGGTTCTCCCATCAGATTCTCGTCTTGAAATAAGACTAATAGAGACATCTCTTTCTATATCAGCAGCCAATCTATCTCTCGCCATTCTGAAATTCATAGCTAATACGTACATTTTCCTCATCGATCATTCTTTGCAACAAACAAATTAGCTCATCATTAAACCGTTCTGGATTATTTGGGCTGAAAAAAAAAAATAATTACTACGCATAAAGGTTGTCATGAGTTGCACTTGTATATTGTATTAAATTCGCAATACCGTATGATTTGTAGTTATATTTGTGAGCATTTTTACGGGTTTTTGTTCTTCTGTATCGTATATGTAAAGTTGGCAAAACTTTGGCGTATTTCGATCTGACGGTAACAAACTCCCGATGCGGTGGATGTTTTGCCCACCCATCCTAAAAGTATATGGTTCTCGACCTTGATTGACAAAATTATCGATCTTCCCTCCCAACGACGTGAATGAAAACATCATAATGTAAGCTCGAATATTATCAATAAAGTGGTTGCTTAGAGGGTGTCGCTGACTTAAGAGATCCAACAACAATTGAGGTGCTTGTTTAAGATAAGGAAGTTGAATTTTGCCATCAGAACAGCACAATGAGAATGTAGGTTGTAATGTATTCCTAACCTTTCGTACTCGTTCTAAGTACCACATCATTGCACCGCATTTGTTACATGAAACATCCAGATCTCCAATATCCCAATATCCTTCAAACTCTACCACTAAAAATAATATAATCAAAGAATTTTAAAAAAATGGACAATACATATAATTTATAACAATAGAATAACATAAATAATAAATAATATGATAGTTTTAAAAATTAAACCTTCTTCGTTAGCTCCCCTACTTGAAGGATCGTCATATTCTTTACTTAAATTTCTAACCAAATCACCAACCAATCTAGCAACAGGATCGAGATCTTGTTGACGTGAAGAGCTTGGTCTGGAGTACTGGTACCTAAAAATTCAACTTAAAATTTGACACACACTTCCATAATACCACGTATAAATCAAAAAACATAAATACTATACAAAGTTAAACCTTCTTAAGGATCAACCCAACTCGAAGAACCACCATTGGTCTGATCAACTCATTGACTAACCTTGTTACGGGATCAGAATTTTTTTTTATTCAAACAACCTGATCGAGAACTACTAGTACCTAAGAACAACAACAACAAACATTACTTTAATATAGACGTACATGATAGTTGAACAACATTCGAAATCGTTTCAAAATAAAATAACTAACCCGGGGTTGTACAACTTGACGGTGTAATTGGAGTACCCGATGAACCATTCCTAAATCTCTTGTTACCATGTAATTATCTTATGTTAACTCTTGCCATCTTTGAACGTAGTGACGAAGGTAAGTTGTAATAATTTTCCATGGATGGTGTAGTAGTGATAACTGGTCGAGTTGTCAATGTAGTACGACATGTCATTTTCTTACCGTGGTTTGAGACAATAACTTCTCTTGTCGCCCGGGTGGCTTATTAAACATGAATAATATAAAATGTCATCAATTTATTAGTAATTAATTTTTCTTCAAAATCAAATAAATATGGATATAACATATATGGTAAAGTTACGTAGAAATTACCATTTATTATTAAAAATTACTACTCCCTCCGTCTCAGTTATTTGTTTACACTTCCCTTATTTTCCCCTCACAAAATAAAAGAAGTGTAAACATATCAACCGGACAGAGGGCGTATATAATAGTGAAAAAAAATACAAATAAACTTGAACCATATTATCTGAAATTATGCTAGTGAATAAAAAAAATTATACTCCCTCTTATTCCATATTTTCTTCCCTATTTACTAAAACGGATTATTCAGGTTTTCTTCCCCTTTCCCATTTTGGAAACTTTTTTTCTTATTTTATTCATTTCTCTCTCCTATTATCAAACCCCACCAGCTCTTTTACCCCTATTTTATTACTTTTTTAATGTTTGTGTCCCATAATTTCTTATTTAATTACTAATTATTCATCCCTCACTCCTATCACCAAACTCCACCCAATTTTTTACACTTATTTTATTCCTCACCTTAATCCTTGTGCCTAACCCAAAGGGGAATAAAATATGGAATAGGAGGGAGTATATACAATTAAGCTAAATTGCAAAATTACCGTTGGTAATATCGGAAAATGAGACACGATCATTGCATCTCGAATCTTGCGTTGTTGAATTAGGTACATGTTCGGCCCGATAGTTAATAGCTACATGTTGGACCCAAATAGAGTAAGTAAATAACTGACCCAAAACTTAGACCCATAACATTAATACACGGCCCAACTAAAGATCATAATAACAACCCTAAAAGAATTCTACCAAATAAATACAAAACCTAACCCTAATTCTATTATTACATCTCAAAGAATCCAAACACTGATCTTTCTCTTTTACTCGCCCTTCCCACAATCCCTTTCCTTCTCTCTGCTAACACTCACACTCTCCTAACAACATATACTTTGTCACTCATATTTCACCGTCACTTTGTCACTCCGTCTAATCTCAACAAATCATTCATATTTTAGCCGTCACTCACACTCTCCTAACCAACATATACTTTGTCACTTCGTCTATTCTCATCTTCTCTCCTCTGTCACTCCGTCTACACGGATCTAATTATCATTGTAAGTAATTTTCAAATTACTTATTTTGTTAATATTTTTTTCAGCTCTATTTATTTTAATGGATCTTGTTTGTTTTTTGGAAGGATGATGCTTTTTTTTAATAAAATATTCAAAGCTTAATGGCTTTTAGTTATACGAATTAATTTGTTTGCATGTTCTTTTTTTGATGCTTTTTTTTAATAAAATATTCAAAGCTTAATGGCTTTTAGTTATACGAATTAATTTGTTTGCATGTTCTTTTTTTCAGTATTATGGTGAAAGAGTGATTTATGAAAATTTTCTGATTTCTTATTTTTTAATATTTGTATCAGTTTTATTTATTCTTATTGTTTTTGTTTGTTTTTGGAAGGATAATGTTTTTTTAATCATTAAAATATTTATAGCTTAAATTGATTTTTCATTATACGAAATAATTTGTTTGCATGTTCGATTTTTTCCAATTTTATGGTGAAAAGAAAGATTTACTAAATTAAAGGAACTTTTTTGCCTCCAATTTATTTGGTTTTGGGATTTTTTTGTTGTCTTTGAATAATGAATTTCTGGGTTCAAACCCAGAACATTTATACCAACCCAGAAATTCATCCCAAATTGATAAATATAGATCCTTATTTTTACCCATACCTGAATGTGTATGTGTATCTGAATGTGAATGTATATCCGTATTCGTATTCGGCATTCAGTATCCGTAATCGTATCCGTATTAGCTTTTGTATTCATATTCTTATCCGTATTATATATTGTATCCGTATTATATATTGTATCCGTATTATATACTGTATCCATATTATATAATGTATCCGTATTATATAATGTATCCGTATTATATACTGTATCCGTATTCGTACTGTATCCGTATTCGTACTGTATCCGTATTCGTACTTAAAATGAAATGCAATTAAGCACTACGCCAAATAAAACACGTCGAATGACTACTTTTCAATCTTAATATTCTTGATTGGAATATTTGGTTTGCTTGATGACCCTTGATCTGATGACATTTCTCGTTTTTCAGTGATTTCACAATCAACATCTTCCAACCATGCTCGCTTTTGAGGCAACTTGCTTTTAGGTGTGTTTTCTTTATCTTCATCGCTATATGTTTTCATGGATTCCTAAGTGGGAAAAAAATATGCACATCATTATATGTTGAAATGATAGAATGAAAGTGAATTTTTATATAAAAAATAAGCATGAACGATTTTACTTACTAATAACATCACCTCCGTGTAACTTATCCCACTTCCAGTATTTGTTGCTGAACTTATTTGGCTTGTTTCCGCTGCCTTCATTATCAGAAATTTAAGTTTAGTCTTACTATGAGAAATTGACAGAAAGTTTTCTTTATCAAGTAATAAAAAAAGTTACCTTTGCGCATTCTTCTAGTTCTTTCCATTTCGCGATAACATCTTTGTCTCCACACAATTGAGTAGCTTTATAGCAAGGGGACTTTTGTCGAATGTTGTACTCTTGGTCGATCATGATTTTTGCGACAAACTCACGTTCCATAATTTCTCTAAATTCAAGGGGCACCGCATCTTTGTCTCCTACCTATTTTTATTTGTTTGTTAATTTTATCGTGACGATGTAACAATAATAACAAAAATTTATTTAATAATATTGTACCTTCTCTTGTGCTTCTAGAATTGTTGATGCTTGCTTGCTTATAATTTTAGAGACTGGACTGTCCCATAACATAAGTTGTGCCTTAATATGACCTCTATCGCTTGCCTCAACCTTCAATTGATACTTATTTGTTGCACACTACACAAATTAGTACTTATTGTTTGCAATTGAATTTTTAGACGTGGTAGATAAATTACCTTGGATATGCTTTAGGGGCCCTAATATTTTCTACTTTACAACCTGTTTTCTTGCAATACCATAGTTGATCCGCTTCTTGACTGACTTTTCCAAGACATTTACCGCATGAGTTGAAATACCAATACACAGATAGATTCATTTTTTCTATGTAGACTAATGTGACATAGTATCCGGCCTAGAATTTTACAGTCAAGTAGACACATGTTAGTGTTGTCAAAACATAACTTTTTACGTGTCAGAATTTTAATTTTGTACCTTATCTATTTTTTGGATTGAAGATAATGATTTGATTTTGCTCCTGCGAGTATGTTACTTGCTTGCGATGTCCCACCGATGAGGCCATGAATATAATCGTTTGATATGACCTTTAATCTACAAATAGACATCGATTATTAATTATGTGAATAATTTTTCGTAATTGCTCATTCATGTACGAGTTTTACTCATTCATGGACTTTTTTTCATGACTTTTCCATTCTATACCCTTTACCTAAAACAAAATTAAAAAACTCTCTAATTCTCCCAAACAAAATTAATCAAATCTCTTCAAATCCGTCAAAATCACACATCTATGAATGCTAATTCTCGTATCGATCGATCAAGTAATAATTCTATCATAACTTTTCTACTCTGCCCCAAACTGTCAGCTTTTCTTCTTTCTTCTTTTATTCATTCAAAACTTTAGCGACGGTTCCGGGGAGAAACAGTTGCGGAGCCTTGCATCAGTTGTTAATATGTATTCAGCCGTTAATTTATCCAAAAATATAGAATTACGTGTCTTGTTATTCAAACAAGCCTTCTTGAATGGCAGTCGTTCTTCAAACAAATTATAGACGTTGTGGGTAGCACTGAAATGATGTGGGGCAGGTGCATCCACGTTTGGATTTGCGTCAGGTTGTCCCTGAAAATTTTGGGAATGGCGCAGATCTGGGCGGCAACTGGATCGTGAATGACTACGGTGGAAGCGATGCTATTTCTCGGTGGGGGAAAGTGTAGGAGGGGAGGTTGGTTTGACTGGAAATACAGGTCGGCGGCGCACATGGGAGGGGCGGTAGGGAAGGGTGGTGTACGACGGCTCTTAGGGGCCAATAGTTAGAGTGAGTAGGTGAATTCAAATTGTAAATCTTGTGAAAAGATAGGGGTATAATGGTCAATCATGTACATAATTGAGTAAAACTCGTTTATGATTGAGCAACACCCTAATTTTTTTATAGGTTTTATTTATAGCTTATATAAAAACTATAAATTTCTGCATTTTATTTACCTGTATTTGAACTCCTCTACTTCTGGAATTTCTGGATGCAGTTCAAACGTTGTCGCCCCACTTCTTGTTGTTGAAAGTATAACATTTCCTGAAAAATAAATGTGAAATTTATTAGGCGTAATTTGTCTGAAGTTGTTAAACATATATTGTTGTTCATCATATAATATAATTATGTTTAACATATAATGTTGTTTAACATAACACTAGTTTTACGCCCGTGCAAAAAATGCACGGGTTTGATTTTATTAAATTGAAAAAAATCAATAATAAAAGGTGAATTTAATAAAAATATGATTTTAGTATCGTAGTTATATGATTTTAAACTTAGGATGGATAGTGACTAATACAAAATATACATAGATTTAACATTATACTTACGGTTTAAATCTTAAATTCCTAATAATCGTAATGAACCCAAATTATTATTAGTCCGACCCTCTAACTAGTAACTACCCACAAAACTCCGACCATATAATATAAACCCTATCTTTTATATACATTTAAAACGAAGTTACATATTTTCATTGATTTTCATCTCTCAACAATTTTCATTTGTTGATTTCCAGTATTCGAATGCTTTAATTTTCGCCAATTTATATATTATTATTATTATATTTGGTATTCATTTTTTGTACATGTTTTATACTCATTGTCACCCAATATAATCATTTCATCGTATTTATGTTGAAATTTTTTTGTCCAACTTGCTGAGAAGATTGATACCTCGCAACTCCATTTTATTAGATGAGTGATTTTCCTAAGAAAAATGATGAATAAGAAAACAACATTCCAAAATAAAACATACATTTGAAAGTACGTTTATGAAATAGTGATTTTTTTTGTTATGATATGATATTCGGTGGAGTGGATGGAGAATTTGATTAAACAATTCTAGTATTATTTTCCTTCTCTGTATAAGCTTGTTTATTTCATTAATCATCCCTACAAAAAACAATGAGTATTAATAATAGGTAAAATGGTGGAATTTGATTTATATAATATTAACTTTATTGTTATTTATTTAAGTTCTCCTTTAAATAATGAATGAAATAAGACATTGACCCATAAAATGTAAGGGTATTTACCTTAGAACAACATCACAAAATCTTGATAGCTCTTAAATGAGAACAAAACAACACCTAAAAATAAGGATGATGTGCACTTCATAACCAATGAAATTTAAAAAATAAATTTAACCGTTTTCTCTCTCTTGTCGGTTAAAGAGAAGATTCTCTCATTTTCAACCGCCATTGTTGCGCAAGAAAAACTCTGCCATGGCTCGAGGGAGGGGCCGACCATCGAAACAAGCTCAAGCATTGCCAAGGGAAGATCATTCTGATCATGATGATATGCAATTTGCCGATAATACTACTCAGGGTAAAATTTCTAATCGTTCTCCTGCTGTTCTTAATGATTTGATCATGGATGCCTTACCACCATCTGTTGCTACGAATCATAAATTGGTGAATAATAGTCCTATAGTTGATGATTCCCAAGGAAATATAGGGTTTAAATTCAATAATTCTGCAGAACCTAATAAACCAGAGTCTATTAATACGGCTACTACATCTTCGTTGCCTAAATCAACTGAACCAGTTAAGAAAACTTGGGCTAGTATTATGAAAACTAAGCAAACAATAGGGATGAGTCTGTCTTTTGATGAGGAAAGCGTTTTTGCCGACGAAATTGACATTCAGATAGAAGAAATTGAGGATGAAATTCTGAAATGGAAAGATACTCTAATGGGGAATCTGTTGGGTGCTAAACCTACGCTCAAACAGATGACAGGTTTTGCCACAAAGAACTGGCATCATGGCTCATTGCCACTGGTTCAATACTTCAAAAAGGGATGGTTCAGTTTTCGTTTTGAAAATGACCATGATTTGAATGAGGTTCTGAAGAGAGGGCCATGGGGAATTGGATCCAATTATCTGATTCTTAAGAAATGGACCCCTGATTTCTCTTGTTCCATGGAGTGTGTTACTAGGGTTCCGGTATGGATCTTGTTTCCAGACTTAGACCCTTTCTTATGGACAGATTCTATTCTTAGTAGAATGGCAAACAAAGTAGGAACCCCCTGTTTGCTGATCTCAATACAACTAGTCAAGCTAAGTTGTCATTTGCTATGGTTCTTGTTGAAGTGGATGTTTCACTGGATCTTCCTGAAAAGTTGATCATAAATACGCCCTTTCAGGAGAGATCTTCTCAGAGAATCATTTGTGAGTGGTTGCCATATTACTGCCATACGTGTAGGAAGCTGGGTCATACTGACACAAGATGCAAAAAGAATAAGAATAAAGAGTCCAAATCAGAGGTGTCAGACCTTTTGCTCCTGCAGAGCCTGCTGACAGTTCCACTGATACAGGCTTGCCAAACCATCCTGCTTCTTCAGTCCATTCCTCAGGAAGCCATATGCTAGGTGGTACCGATGCCCCCAGAGGTGATGTATCGACCAAGCCAGCTCAGAATGCAATGTGCTAGGCTCCTTGGATCAACATAGCAGTATAGATGCTTCATTTAAAAGGGTATCAATGCACTCAGAATGCAATGAGCCAGGGATAAGGATTAAGAAGGCAACATTTGGTTTTCAGTCTGTAGTTTCACCAGTGGGCAATCAGTTTCATTCTGCCAATATATTTTCTGTGCTTGATGATGGCACAAATTTCACTAGAGAGGATAAGGCTTCTCTTCTGACTGAAGACCCTCCCCCATCTTTACTATGAAGGTTGTTACTTGGAATATTCGAGGGTTCAATAAGCTAGTGAAGCAGTTGGAAGTTAAGAGGTTTTTGAATAATAATAAAGTGGATATTATGGGTTTACTGGAAACTAGGGTCAAATCTAATAAAGCACACAAGATAATGAAGAGCAGGTTTTCCTCTTATTCCTTTCATAATAACTATGCCCATCACTACAATGGTAGAATCTGGCTATTGTCTAATCCCAGGACTGTTCAGATTAATGTCATTGAGGAACACTCTCAAGTTCTTCACTGTAAGCTATTCTACTATGGTTCTGCCGCAGGTTTCTGCTGTCCATAGTCTATGGCAGTAATAATGTTGCTCAGGGGATGATCTTTGGACCTCTCTTCTTCAATTTCAAGATTACTCTCATCCTTCGCCTGATATGGAGGATTTTAATGTTGTTAGGCAGCCCTAGGAGAAACTCAGTAATACTCCTCCCTCATTTCTTGCCATGTCTGCTTTTAATCAATGTCTTTTGCAATGTGGGTTAGATGATATGGCTGCTACTGGTTGTGAATACACTTGGTACAATAAGCATGATGTTGGGGACAGGGTTTATTCCAAACTACAGAATTTTGGTGAACCCTACATGGCTAAATCATTTCTCTCAGACTACTGCTCATTTTGATGTTCCTGGTATTTCAGACCACTCTCCTTCTATTATTACCTTCCATGATGATATTGAACCAAAGAAGAGCTTTAGTTTTCTCAATTGTTGGATTGCTCATGAAAAATTCCTTCTCATTGTCTCTGATAATTGGCTTTGCTCAACTAATGGTACTCCTATGTATCAATTGATGTTTAAGCTCAAGGCTGTAAAACAAGGTCTCAAGGGTCTGCATCAAGACAGTTTTAATGGAATTCAACTGAGAATTAATTCCGTTCAAGAGGAGCTTGGTCTTTGTTTTCAGCACCTAATGTCAGATCCTTTATCCCAAGAAGGTATCTGGAAAGAAAAGGAGCTTTCTACTGCTCTAATTAAGCTCAAAGAGGCTGAAGCTAGTATCCTTACCCAAAAAGCTAAGCTTCATGATATTAAATATAATGATACCAACTCAAGGTATTTCTTTAACAGGATTAAAGTAAGGCAACAATCTCAAATCATTGGTAGTATTCATGATACTTCTGGGAATGTTCATAATGGTTTAAAAGCTGTGGAAGATGCTTTTATTGACTACTACAAAACTCTGCTTGGAACATCTGTATCTGTGTCCACTTTGGATACTGCTCTTGTGAAGACTGGTCCATGTCTGATTCAAGCTGACTACATGGATCTCATTAAGCCAGTCCAGTTAGTAGAAATAAAAACTGCTCGTTTTTCTATTGACTCAAACAAAAGCCCTGACATTGATGGGTTTTCCTCTGGATTCTTTAAAGCTACTTGGTGTATTATAGTCAATTGATGATGTGTTTTATGACTTTTGATCATCTTTTATATTGTTATCAAATTTCATATATACATAAATATATGTAGTGAAGTGTTATGACTTTTGAGCATTATTTCTCATTATTAGCAAATTTAATTTATTCATAAATATGGATCAATGAGAAATGAAACGTGAAATGTTTGTTTTAATATAAATAAATATGTAGCATAGTTTTATTATTTTTGAGCATTATTTTTCATTATTAGGAAGTTATAAAATTAGAGACTGCAAATTTTTATCAGAAGTTTAACCTATTATAGTTTTTAAAATTAAAAGGCTAATATTAAATGCTAAGTATGTCATTATTTGCCCATAATATTTATAATTTTTTTATATTTTATAAACGGCGTAAAAATTAGAATTATATGGTATTTATTTGTTTTTTAAAATATTCAAACAATAAATTTCGATATTTTAAATTTATTAAGATTTTTGATTTTTAATTGCTATTTAATTTATCTAGAAATTAAAAGACAGGTTAACGTTTGTTACTATTTACGTTTAATGTTTTAGAATTTTTGTTCTTTTTAATTAAGAAATAATGATATGGCTCCATGTCATGTATAATAAGTGACGTGGCTTTTTGTTAATGATACGCGGCATTGTCTACGTGGCATTTTATGTTAACCTTTTAATAGTATTATTGTATAAATGATGCGGCTCCATGTCATGTATAATAAGTGACGTGGCTTTTTGTTAATGCTACGTGGCATTGTCTACGTGGCATTTTATATTAACCTTTTAATAATATTTTATAGATTGTATAGATGATGTGGCTCCATGTCATGTATAATATGTGACGTGGCTTTTTGTTAATGCTACGTGGCATTGTCTACGTGGCATTTTATATTAACCTTTTAATAGTATTGTATAGATATGCTGCTGTTTTTTTTTAAAAAAATTGACGAATTGATACTTACCATACCATTCCTTTCGTTGGACACATTTGAGAACCAAAATCGGTTTTCCTTCTATATTCTTGCATTGTTCTTGTAGCTTAGCAACTTCGGGGAAGTACTGTTCCCAAACCGTTAGCTTTAGTCTTCTTTTCCTTCACCATTTTCATAATTACACAAATGATAATGAAACAACATCAAGTAAGTAGAATTAAGAACAATTAAAAAACTTACTGGTCAACCATCAAGTCGATGCACATTTTCTTGTATCCTTTAATTTCATCAAACTCGTGAAATTGTGTTATAATACCAATCACATCTACAAGTACAAATAAAATATTGGTTAGAGTAACTTTTGAAGGTATGAATTAATGGATTGTGAGTATTTTCACCTATGTAGTATTCGTTTTGAATATTGCCATGAATAATATCTTCGATGCTCACAAATCTGAATGCTTGAGATGGTATTTCGTTCCAGGGCATGGACTTCCTCCACTCTTGTGGTAAATTGTATTGCGATCCTTCATTTGTGAAATGTTGCTCTATCGTTCCCAGATTTTATTCTGTCGTGAACTTAGAAATTTTGTAGATATTTCCTTCTTGCATCAATGGTTTGAAAATCCGCACGAGTGTCCTTACTACGGTAGCTTGAATTAACTCACCTAAAATGCATTTAAAGATGGTTAAATTATATGGTGTATACGAAAATACTGCAAATAAAACATAGATTTACCTCGTTGTCGATCAGAATGAGCTCCATTCCATAAATCATTCTTTTTTAGCATCCTTTTCATCTGACCCCCTTACCCATTTTCTAATAACACGACACGTGATTTCGTAGTTGTTTTGATATGCTAGAATTTCTTTTATTTTTGTTGGTTGCATTATTGTTGCCATCTTTCACAAAGAGTTGATGTGTTTGTATTTTTTGTAGAAATATATTAATGAATAATAAGTGAAATAGAGATTCTGATTTTATTGTCTTTCAAATACAAATTGTTTATTTGGTGTGGTAGTGGGGAGTTATTTTGCGGCAGTTAAATGGTAGTGGTTTTTATGGTAACTGCCGAAACATGTGCACATGCTTTGAGGCTGGAATAATGGTTTCATCAGAATTTATAGAAGTCCAACATGAAGTGGATCTCGAATTGAGCCAAAGTTTTTGTATTCGACTGAATTTATATTACATTTGTTGACACTGCGCCATAAATTTTACTTGTTGTAGTAGAAAATATTCGGTAGCCTATTATTGCCGCAACACGTTTGCGTGTCGATTAATAGTTGTTGCCGTATTTTTTTTGCTTCAAGTAGTCTATCCTCGATGATGATTGACTCTCTGTCTAGATCTGAGGGGATATTTACTACATTATAATATTTTATAAATTATTTATAATTTATCTTTTTTTCTCGTATATTTTAACATTTTGTAATTTTCATAATTTTCCGTTACCTCGCTGTCAATGTATTTATTTTTTATCTGTTGATTTCGTTTATTCGTCAATATTGGTGTTTAGAATAAAAAAATGAATTGTTTTCGTTTTTCGTTTTTTAATATCTGATATCTGATGAATAATTGTTTATTCGTCAGATATTTTGTTGTCGTTTTTAAATATCTGATTGTGTTTATTCGTCAGATATTTCTTTTAGTCATTTTTTATTCTAAACATTTATTATTTCTTTTTAAACCATGTCAAATTATATGTTTCGACTATAATTCAAATATAATTAAAGAATGTATAAATGTAAAATCTTTCAGTAATAATATTATAAATTAGTGTTGTATTATTTTTTTATTAGTTGATTACTGTTAAATAATTTAGTGTATAATTTTATAAAATTAATTTAAATATTGAAGTATATGAAAATGTAATTTATTTGGCCTGATTTTAATAGTACATATAAGATGTAATTTATTTGGCCATATTGTATAATCTAATTCTGAATGTAATTCTCTTAAGTTGTATGGTGGTTATTAGAACAATTAATTCATTCTTAAAACTATGTGGTCCCCACAGATTCCCTCTTTTAAGGAATGCTCGAATACTCAATGGACTGGTTGTTGCTTTTATATATTAGATTAGTAGGCGTGACTTTGGATTGCAGACCGTTTCATGTGCTGTTCGAAGGGTACGAGTAGTGGTTTAAAGGGTTTTTTCGTGTAGTACTTAAGATGATTGCGGCAAGTTGGGTGATTGGATGTATCTGTGATTTATACGATGGACGCATGATATGTGTATGGATAATGGTAGCATTATTTACATAAATGAATATAAAGGAGGTAATTTTATTAACAAAATATCACATTTATAGAACGAACTAATACTATTTTTATATCAAGAAAAAAAGTATTATGATTTATTTTTGTTCTACATGGTGACAAGTTTTATGAAAATAACACAAATAATTTAGTATCCGTGCATCGCACAGACAAAAATACTAGTTTTTAGGGATATTCTACGGTGTATCCTCGTGTTTTTCGGTTTTCTATGGTGTACCCCTACATTTTATAATTTCTATGATATACCCTTAAACTTCTTACTTGTTCTCCATAATGACCTCTTTCAAATCTTCATTAACTTTATCACTATAAAAAGTCCTAATTTAACCTTTATTTTGACTCATTAATGTGGTATCACCATTTTATATAGGAAGTTTCACAAATAACTTTTTAAATATGCATAAACTTTTATTAAAAACATATGTTATGAAGCATGAAATAATAACAATTTGATGAAATTGAGTTAGATTTTTATACTATTTGGTTGGTTAATAATAATTCGGTGAACTAATAAGTAATTGAGTAGGTTGTAGAGTAATTGAAATGTTAAATAGACGATTTAATAGATAAATTAAGAAATTAAGCTAGCAAAACCAATAAACAAGGTTATCGTATAGACTAATGTATAGAGTTTAAGGGCATACCATATAATTTAAAAAATGTAGGGGTACAACATAGAAAACCGAAAAACATAAGGGTACACCGTAGAATATCCCTAGTTTTTATTATACAAAACCCCCCAAAAAAATTACCTTAGATAAAAAGCCTAAACCGTTTTTTTCATAAAACTAGACAAATTCGATCCATTTCTTAGTTCTTACCTACCCAAATACCCAACAATCTTAAACCCCTAAAAAACCCTAATCCTCTAACTATTTTGTGGTTTGAAAAACTTGTGTACTAGTTATTGAATGTTAGACCATTTGGGGGAAATTTACTTTTATAGGATGTACACGAGTACGAGACTAGTATGCTTTAGATTCAAAATTTATATTTTTATAAATTGTTTTATAAGGAGATAGGTAATTTGGCGGCTCAATGGGTCCACGCGGGGCAGGGACGAGTTTGAAAAGTCCAACCCGCCGCGGGTCGTGGGTCAGGTGTGGGTACGCATAATAGTTCGCGGGTACGGTGCGGGTTACCCATCCTCCGCACCCACCCCGCCCCATTGACATCCCTATTCATTAGTGACAAACCCCAACTCCAACAATCATTAGTAACCAACTACACATCACAACGTATAGCCCTGCGAGATTACCTATCACAACAGGTAATCCTCACCGCCATTAGGGACCACAGTCGTACTACCTAAGCCCCCCTCTTCACAACGAGCGTACCCAGATCATTAATGTGCACATCCCCTCACGAGGGGCGAACATGGGGTTTGAATCATCTCCCGACAATGGTCCCAAATCACAATATCATAAACATCATATCTCAATCATATAATATCAATCATAGTATACATAAACATCGTCACATCTATTCATAACACAACATACATAAGTTGAGTAGGGAAACTATACCTTATGGCAATCACACAACAATAATCGAAGATAGATCCGTTCCTCTACGAAATCCCCACCAACTAAAGATAGATGCACGAGTAACGATGATCAACACGAACAAGTCCTTACGAGATATCGATTAGGGTGATTAGGGTTGTGATTAAGAGGAGATTTAGAGAGGTTTGACTGAAATGAAAAGTGATTAATAATAATCTCGTATACTCTAATTAATATCTCGTGAAACCATTACTAAACTGGGTACTCGACCGAGTACGCTTGATCGAGTACCACATGTACTCGACTGAGTACTACGTACTCGACTGAATAAATTTAGGCAGAACATGACAGACATCTCAAAACTTGAGTACTCGGTCGAGTACGACCTACTCGGCCAAGCAAAACGGAGAAGTATTACATGCAAAACTTGTAGCAAGTAAATTATAAGCTGCATGAACATGTGCTTGATTTCAAGATAAAGCCTTCATCACTTATTGAACCACCTTAAGGCTTGTCCACAAGTCCAACATCCATTTCGAAGAACTGAAAGAAGAATGGTATGGTGTTGTTCTCCATGATTTTAAAACTGAGGTGGATCAGATCATCATCTAGAGGTGACATTTTTTCATGATATTCCTGCCCTCCAACCCTAAAAGCATCAACCTTCTTTGTTGCAGGTCTCTTGTATACATTTTGACCCCTCTTGAGATAAGTGTTGATACAACCTCTGCCTCTACCATAACCACCAGACTGAGACCTCCATTTACCCATGCCTCTTGCTAGATAAAACTGAAACTCCACATGAACAAACACATTGCATAGAGGACAAGTTTGTAGTTTGTAACATTCAGCGACATCATGCCCCATTTTGGTGCAGTGTGAGCATTGGTTTAGAGGTTTTTCTGCTTTTAAGTTTTGGTTTCTTTTTTAAGGTTTCTGCTGAAGTAACGGACTATTTTTGGCTATTATAAGCATTTGCCTCAGTCATTATTTTAATGGAATTATTAAGCTCATGCTTTTCAACCTTCTAAAGTAAACTTAAAACTTTGTTGATGTTAGACAAAGGTTCCATAGTTAAGATTTTACTTTTAACATTCTCATAACTAAGAGTTCAATCCCGTAAGCAATGGTATCATCTTAGATTGAACTTCCCTGTCAACCAGCCTCTTAAGAAAGGCACAAGAACAATGCTTCAAAACACCACAGGTACATTGAGAAATTGGATCAATTGCATCAATTTCTTCCCAAGTCCTCTTAAGAAGACTGTAATACTCAGTAACTATGGTGTTGTCTTGTGAAATAGATCCTAAATCCTTCTTGAACTAGTATAATTCCGAAACATTGATCTGATCGTATCTCTCAACTAGTCACCTGAAACAACCACCAACCCCTGGAAAATCCCCCACCCATAACCCCTTCATTTTCGATACAACAAAATGTACTAATTACTATACATCGATACATTAAAACTACAGTTAATATTAGGTACATTAAATTACATCCTAGGTTGGTTCGCATTAAGCTATTACTCTTGGAAACATAATTAGTACGGTTCATAGTTTCATACGTAGTTCATACAGAATTCCGACCTTTGGTTCAACATACAAAGTAAAAATCAATATCATTTGTCGGACATGTTTTACGGTATCAAATATTTGCTTAAAGGTCACTATGGTTTCAAATTCTGCAATTTATTTGCTCAAGTATTCTTTTTTAAACATTTGTTTATTGGAGTTTCAAACTAGGGACGCTTTCAAATGTTGAGCTCCGGTTTCACCAATCTCCTCAAACGCCCCATATGCCACTACCTCTAATTAGAACATCAGAACATGCCTTCAACTGTAGACACTAGTCCTCCAGCAATGCTTTTGGAGCAGCATACGTATAGAGAAGAGTTAATGTAACATCATGGAAACTTGATGTTAGAATTACATGTCGCTTTGACTGTAACCTAATCGGCAAATGTTATGTGTTGAGGAATACGGTATAGAGAATAGTTAATCTACATCCCTGGTCCAATGAAAATAGAGAAAAATAAATTGATCACTAAAATCTGGAGTTACAATTCATTCTTAATCTCTATGTCTCCGTTTGGCAAAACACCCTTAGTGTGTGCCACCCGTTTCATTTCAGCAGCTGAAGAAGCGCGTATCTCCCTGTAAACATCGAATTCATTAGGAAATGCCTGCTCAAGTTCCTCCAGAAGATGCTTACGTAAACCCTTAAGGGTGTGTTTGGATTGAGGGATTTGGAGGAAAAACGGAGAGGATGGAATTAGAAGGATGTGAAATCCGTTGTTTGGTTTGGAAAATGGAGGTGGAAGGATTTGGAGGAAAGGGAAAATGGATCCCTCAATTTCCCTCCTCCAAGTCAATTTATTTTCTGTTCAACATAGGCAAGATTTGGAGGGAAAATCACCTTCTCCATTCTCCCCCTCATCCCCTTCTCCATTCTCCCCCTCATCCCCTTCTATCCCTTTCTTTTCCCTTCTTCTCCCTCCCCTCCTTTTCCCTCTTTTTTCCTATCAAAACACACCCTGAAGGAATCGATTTTACCTTTGGTGATTTGATTTTTGGAGATGCAAGAGTTGAGAACGTCCCTAGTAATGGCATCAGGGTTTTTACCATCATCGATTAAATAGATGATCTTCAAGGGAACCTGGATGTTCTAGTTGACGGACAATTTCATGATCATGTTATCTAATTCCTCTACCAATGCATTTATGCGGTCGAGGAGCGGGAGCTGAGACGCGATGTTGAAGGATAAGACGGTGAGGTAAAGCTGAAAAAGCCTCATCGTCTTCTGAATAGACACAATAACATCATTTAGGTTTTCGTCAGTACCTTTTTTCTAAAACTTCCTCTTCCCCATTGTTTATCGGGGTCATACCGTTCGAAGTATAATTCTAATGTTCTAATGTTTTATCCAACCACCTCAATGGGAGTAGTTGTGTCCTTGTAATCATGTATATATCGACCAGAATAGATCCGAACCAATAACCGAATCAGATGAGCCGAGTACGTTCAACAAAAGTGCAATCACAAGCTCTGGTATTTTAGGGCATTTGTAGTGGCTGCAAAAATGGCAAAGTAACCTACAAACGGCGATCAAGAAAGTGATCACGCGGCGTCGATTGCCTTTACCCCGAAACATGAAACCCGTTTACTTGCAAAAGACAACCCTAGATTTTTTTTAGTTTTTATATTATACTTGTATCTTGATCGAATAACAACAATTATAACATTACCATCTTAATCTTATAATGATTTGGGGTTGCCACATGAATCAACTCAGATTGGACACACCTCAAAATGAAAACATAAAAAAGAAAAGTGAAATTTTATAGGAAAGTGAAACACCATATAAAGGTTAATTTAAATCTATTGAATTGAAAATCAAAACATTATTTTCTTTCTATAAGACCATCCCCAAGCAAAGGTCATGCTGATTAGGTCACCATTTTACTTTATTCTTAATTATTTTCCATTTCCCTAAAATTTTTTATTTTTCCAATCATTTATGATTTATTCACCCTAAATAAACTTTCTTTTATCCTATTATGTTTGCTCTCAGCCAATAAAAATAGGACAACTCATTTCCACTAAGGCATAAAGAAGGTCATGAGGAAGGTCAATTTGGTTAGGAAAGGTCACAAATTGACCTTTTTGCTCCAAAGGTCATCCTAATTTTTGGCTAAGTGGTAATTAGTGTGACCAAGCAAGGCCATGACCTACCAATTGACCTTGCTTGGGGGTGGTCTAAGAACAACTAGTTTTTAACCCGTACAAAATTGCACGGGTATAATTTTAAAAACATCGATATAATGATTAATATTTAAAAAATGTTAACCCAAAATATATGTATATTTTATATTCTATATCTTTTATAATGATAATAGTTTAAAACACTACAAAGTTTACAAAGGTTTGAAGTTTACACATGTTTTAAATCCGTGAAAAAATGTATGAATTCAGTGTTAAAACATGATAACAAAATTTTAGATCTACCCATATCATTTTAGTGGATAAACTCAATATGTATAATGAATTCCTTTAGAGTATTATTTTAACGAAATGCTCTAAAATCTACTTAATATAGTTTTATAGTTCATTTATTTTGTTAACTTTTTGTACATCTCATTTTTAAAATTGAAAATTAAAACAGGACTATTTATTAACATTTTTTGATAAAAACTATTTCTTATTCAAAAAAATTACTCAAATTTAGTAATATCTCGAAAATTTGCTATTATGATGGTCAAATGTTAGAGTTAAAAGCTTGTAAAATACTATAATAACGTTATTTGTTTTACCATTTTTTAATCATTTATATTTTCATTGTCTAATAATATTTTTTGTTCATCCCTTTATTTTATTTTTTATTATTGATAGACTATGGGAAAATTCTGCATTTTCATATTGCATTATTTATGTAACATAAATGGAATTGGGAAAGGTGGTTCATTGAAGTTTTGTATTGATTATTCGATGAAATTCTATTAACAAAGTTGATTTTTCATAAATTAATTCAATGTTTTTTGTGGTGGTCTTACATTTATTTAAAAAAAATGAATGTGATTATGTGGACGCACGAAATTGCACGAAATGTTCTTCTATTAATATAGATAAAATTTGTATCTAAATACAAATCAAAGTTAATTAATAATTACTCCCTTCTATATACCACTTTTCTAAAAAAACTCTCTTTTAAAAACTTTTAATAAATTTTCCATCAAAATGTTTTCAGGTTATAAATTGCACTCAAATTGATTTTTCGGCAAAAATTCTTATTTTTGGACGAAAAAGCCCTTGTGTGTTCTTTTTTTGCTCTTTTGTTCTTCTTTGTCCATTTCTTCTTCATTTTGCTGCTTCTTCTTGCGCTTCTTCCTGGTTCTTTCTTTCTTCTTCTTCTTCTTCTTCTTCTTCTTCTTCTTCTTCTTCTTCTTCTTCTTCTTCTTCTTCTTCTTCTTCTTCCTTTGTTCTTTCTCCTCCTCTTCTTCTTCTTCTAATTAATTTTACTTTTTCTCTAAAACAATTAAAAATCGAATTCAATAAACAAAATATTATCCTTCCTTTGTTGTACAATTCAATTATTCAACTAACTCCATTATAAAGATATCAAACAATCACTTCCTTGATTGGTGGAGAACAAATATGACTGCATGACATTGTACATAATCTCGTGCACAATATTAGGAAATATAATATTTTATTTTATGTATAGTACAATAATCACATGCATAGAATTAGGTAGTACAATATTTTATTATTTGTTCTCCACCAATTAAGGAAGTGATTGTTTGATATCTTTGACAGGAAGAAGAAAAAAAAGGAAAAAAATTGAGGAGATGGAGAAGATGGAGGAGGAGCAGGAATGAAGAAAAGAAAAAGAAAAGGGGAATAAATAGAAGAAGAAGAAGAAGAAGAAGCAGAAGGAGGAGGAGTGAAGAAGAAGAAGAAGGAGGAGTGAAGAAGAAGACGCATGGAAGAAGGAAGAAGAAGAAAAAAAAGGGTATAATGGTCATAAGATTAGAAATTTAAATGAAAATTTTGAATTTTGACGGATTCCGTCACCGTAATGGCGATTTGGGTGTAAGTTATAACCTGAGAACATTTTATATGTTCTACAAATTTAAAAGATACTCCCTCCACACAACTAACATCTTCCCATTTCTTTTTGCACAAGAAATAAAGAAGTTGAATAAACAATGTTAAAGTAATAAGAGCTTGCAAGTGGACAGTTGATTACAAGATGTTAACCATTCCGAGATAGTTAACAGAAATGATAATTAAAGTGATTTAGGAAGGGAAATTTTCCCACCATTTACAAAAGTTGGGGAGATTCAAAATGTCATAAATGTTTTTCCCCCATTTTTTCCCACCCTTTACAAACCTAAAATTACATAACCTAGTGCTAAATAAAAAAAGAAACAAAAATTACAACTCTTCCTTCTTCATTTCTTCTCTGTTTCATTTTCTTTGTTTTCTTTACTCATTTCTTCTCTTTTTATCATTTCCACTCTTTCTTTGAAAGTTGGCCAAGGAACTGCACTCAAAAAAAACTGTTAGTAACAACAACAATAATATAAACAACATAAATAGGCAGATAAGAAGTCTTACTTGTTGATTCCGTAATCAAAATGAGTAAACCAAACCTTACCAATGAAGAACGACATAGAATTGCTTGTAGTCTTTTCGAAAACGTATTCAATGGCAAACCACAAAGGGGTGAAATGCAGAAAATGGCTGCAAAGTTTAATGTCGACAGAAGGACTATCTTTGAAATATGGAGGGTTGCAAAGAGACAAAGGGAAAATGGTGAAGACATACAATTGAAGTCGAAGATAAAGGGAAAGAAAGGAAGGCCTACTATTGTAGTACCCATTGACAAAATATTAGCTACACCAAAAGGGGACAGGGGGTCATTGGCTACTTTTAGCAAGGCAATCGGAGTTTCAGCAACTACTATCGCAAACTGGGTTAAACAAGGTAAAATAAGGAGTCATACTTCAACATTAAAACCGTTATTAACAGAAGAAAATCAGTTCAGTAGGTTACATTTTGCTCTCTCAAAGTTGCAGTACGATAGGATATCATGTTCTTTAAAGTTTAAAGAAATGTGTAACATTATTCATATCGACGAAAAATGGTTCTTTATTACCCAAGATCAAGCCAAGTTTTTTCTACTTAGTGAAGAAGTGGATTCATATAGAGCATGTAAAAGTAAAAGTTTCCTTACCAAGGTCATGTTTATGGCTGCACTTTCTAGGCCTATATATGATGGTAATGGAACATTGATATTTGATGGCAAGAGAGGTATTTTTCCATTTACATTTCAAGATCCAGCCAAAAGAAACTCCAAGAACAGGCCAGTGGGTACATTAGAAACCAAATCAATTCACAATCAACAAACAAGTTATCAAGGAAATGTTAATTACGCAGATTATACCGGCTATAGAAGCCAAGTGGCCAGCAAATATGAGCAAGAACATTGTTATTCAACAATACAATGCTAAACCACATATCAGAGACAACGACCCAGATTTCATAATGGCTTTAAAAACAGATGGATTCAACATCAGCGTTATGTTTGAATGATGTATGGTTAAGTTTTCAGGCAGTAATGTTGGAGGTCATGAAACACAAGGGACACAACAAGTTCAAGTTACCACACTTAGGGAAAAAAGCACAAAGAACTGCTGGAACTTTACCAAGAAATTTAGAGGCAGATGAAGATGTTGTAATGGAATGTTTACATCTACTAAATGATGCAGGCAAGGGTGCTGATTTAAAAGAACGTTTTGTACCATTAGCATTAAGTCATCAAATGTTAACATTCTAAATGTAATGATGTAGGCAAGGTTGCTTATTTTGTAAACATTCTTCATAAAGAATGGTTAAATTGTAAACATTTCAGATGCAATGTAATGAAGTTCAGATTGTTTTGATATGAAAAAAACAAGCTCTCAAAGCAATATGCAATTTTATCATCGAGCTAAGGTGTCTAAGAAAAGGTCTCTTAAAACCATGCTACTAACAAGAGTAGTTACAGAAAATAACAAGTTGTGGTAGCCATTGATAGGCCTCCTACATAAACAACTCATACATTCTACTGTAACAAGTCTGGAAAATAGCATGGTGGAATCCTTATCATAGATGACATATATAAGTAACATAGGCAACACTTAAGGCAACAAAGCTCTTATAGCACTAAGCAATTTTATCATTGAGCTCTCCTAAACAATACGATATGTTCAGAAAATAGATGAAATATATAAGTAACATAGGCAACACTTAAGGCAACAAAGCTCTCATAGGACTAAGCAATTTCATCACTGAGCTCTCATAGACAATGTAATTTTCAATCCAGAATGTAATGTCAGAGAATGAAATTTTCAATTCAGAATGTACACCAGTAGGCAGAATGTAATTATATCCAACACCAGCACCATGAAATTTTCAATTCAGAATGTAAACCGGTAGGCAGACTATTATTATTAGAGAAAGAAAGAAAGAAGACAGAACGGACAGTAACACCAGCACCATCAAAACTTATCAGAGAACAAATTTGCATAAACAACCAGCATACATTAAAAGTGGTAGGATAGTATTCAGAATGTAATATCAGAGATGTTCTATTTTCAATTCAGAATGTACACCAGTAGGCAGAATGTAATTATATCCAACACCAACACCATGAAATTTTCAATTATGAATGTACACCAATAGACAGACTATTATTATCATAGAAAGAAAGAAAGAAGACAGAACGGACAGTTACACCAGCACCATCAAATAATTGTCAGAGAACAAAATTTGCATCCATCAGGACAGTTTCACTTACTTTTGTAGCCAGGCATAGTTTTATATAACGGACACATAAGTCCCATCATATAAAATATCAATATCATCCTCTTCAACCTCTAGTTTACCCTTCTTCACCCCTACTTCTTCCTCTTCTTCTTTAGAGCCACTTCCTTCACAACAGTCCGTCTTCTTTCTCTTCCTCTCCTTCCATGTAAACAAATAAGACACGGGAAAATTAATCAGTACCCATAAAAATTAATCAATGCCCATAAATTAATCAATGCCCATAAATTAACCGAAACCCAAACCGTAAACCCAAATTCAGAAACCGAAATACCGAGACCATACAAAATATACAAAATACCGAGACCATAATCCGAACCCAGAACCCAAATCCTAAACATGCAAACCCAGACCCGAACCCATATTCAGAAACCGAAATACCGAGACCATACAAAATACCGACACCATAATCCGAACCCAGAACCCGAATCATAAACACACAAACCCAGACCCGAACCCGCATATTCAGAAACCGAAATACCGAGACCATTCATAATATACAAAATATCGACACCATAATCCGAACCCAGAACCCGAATCATAAACATGCAAACCCAGATCCCAAACCCTAATCGTAGATGTGTTTAAAATCACAAACCCAACCCCTATTTACCATAAGTGATAAAAAATAATCAGAAAGGAGCTAATTAAATTGATTAAAAATTCAAAAAGAGAAAATCATACCTTCTTCTTCAAAGACTCTTCCAAAAAATGAGAATCGGCGAGTTCCTTATCATAGGGGATCTTCATAAATGGACAAGAAACTAAACCCGTGGAATCAATTACATCTAAATCGTCGAAACCGTCCTCCGAATCAGGCACAACGTACCCATGCAACACAGAATAATGTAAAAGGTTCTCTTTTTTTGACTCATTTTTGGAGAATCCATGTAGGGAAGCAAGAAGTTAAGAAGAAGAAATAAAAAGAAAGGTATAGAAGATAGGGTTTGAAGGAGTTAGGGTTTGACAAGAAGAAGAGGAAAAGGGTTTGAAGGTAGAATGTTCTAGAGAGAGGCGGTTGTTTGATAGAGGGAGTTAGGGTTTGAAGGAATTAGGGTTAGTTGAGTTTTATACGGAGGATGGATTTGGGTTTATACGGATGTCGATATTTTTGGACTGGATATGTGTTCATGGATCCAGTTTTGGGATTATTTTGGGTTTGGGGCAAGTATATTTGGAGGGAGATTTTGGGTTGGGGTAAAAAAAGGAGGGAATAATTAGTTATGTTAAGTGGATTAGAGGAAATTAGTTTAGTGTAATAGTTCTAATCCAAAAAAATTAGGCCCATAAGTGAATGGCATGGGTTGTAAATATTAAATGTGTATAAGGACCATATGGTCATTTAAATGACCAAATATAGAAAGTTGAGAAATGGGAAGAAGATAGATGTGTTGCCAAATAAGGGAAATGGGAAGATGTTAGGTGTGTGGAGGGAGTAGGCTTTTTAAAAAAGTACTATATAAAAAGGTGTAATTATTAATTTACTCTACAAATTAATAACATTAGTCTTGAAAGTAGGAGTAAAATTTAATGTTTCGAAAGTATGATTATATAGAAAGTTTTCAATTACAAAGTTTGAGAAATCTCAAAAGTAAACAAACAATGTTAAAAGTTAAAAGTAAATTAGATATTACTCCCTTTTGAAATCAAAATTTTTAAAATTACTCCCTTTGCAATTTTTTTCTAAATTACTCTATTAAGTTGCATTTTTACTAAAATTGCTCCAAAACTCCACTTTTAGTGACTTATTTTGTCTATTTGTAAACATATTCCGTTTGTGGCCTAGTCAATCTATACTTTGGAAGGTATAAATATGTAGATAAATGTAAAGGTTCAAAAAGAGAGGAAATAAATCACCTCAAATCGGTTTTTTGAAGCAATTTTAGGAAAAAATGCAATTTAAGAGTAACTTTAGCAAAAAATGCAACTTAAGCGAGTAATTTTAGGAAAAAGTTTCAACATCACCACCACCACCATCACCACCGCTATGACAACCCCACCACTACCATGACCCCGCCACCACTACGTGACCACCGCCACCGCCATCACCACCGCCATGACACCTCCACCACCACCGCAGTCATGACACCCACATCACCATTACCGTCGTGACCACCACCATTGCCACCACAACCACCGCCACCACCATCACCACCACCGCCGTCATGACACCCCACCACCATCACCGTCATGACACCCTCACCACCATCACCGTCATTAGATAAGTGGTTGTTTGTGGTGGTGTGTATTAGTGGTATGAGTGAGTGTGAGTGGATTATTAATTTTCTTTCCTGGTGTAACCAAACAACAAATTAAGGTAATCCTTTACCTTTTCCCCTGTTACCCTTTCTGATTTCCTTTACCTTTCTCTTGCCAAATTCCCCGTAAAAGTTAAAGCTTTAAGTTTTCTTATTGATGCTACTAACAAATAAAGATGATTAATAATGTAAAGAGAAACATATACGTACTAAAAAGGTTATTTAATGACAATATTTTGAACATAGTAGGGTGTTTCTTAAAATATTTCGGACTTAATTTTAACTACCAATATACTTAACTTTCACATATACTCTTTTACTAAAATAGGTGGATCGGCTACCTGCTGAAACAGTTATTCTATTTTATCCCTTTTAATTCTCCCCTTACTTTATGATAACACAATCATTCTTTTTCTGTAGAACATCAAATGACATTGATTTCCTCCAACTCATTCTTTTTACAGTCCCCATTGTTCACATGACCATCATTTACCTTAAATCTCCTTCTATTAATATGAATTAGCAGAAGGCGCTTAATGATGAAGTTATAGAACAAACTTAGTGCTTCTTGTATTGGATTTGGTAAATAATGGGAAACATAAGATATGGATTCTTATTTTAGTGTTATCTCCATTGTGTACTCTCACCGTGACCATAAACTCTTCAATGCGGAGGAATTTCGTGTTATGTTCAATCACTATCAACCAACTTTGTTTGGGTCTCTCTTCACCCCTCGCAACCTTTCTAGTTCTCGAAGTTTCAAGCCTCGTAACAACTTTTTCCGTTCCTCACGTTTCAAGCCTCCTACTTGGTGAATTCATATGTCTGATTCTCACACGACCGAACTATCTTAGCCGATTCACCTTCTTCTTATTCTTTATTGGTGCCACTTTCCCCCTCTCCCTAATCGCCTTATTTCTAGTCGGATCTTTCCTTATGTGGTCGTACATCCACCTCAACACTCAGAGGAGTATAATAATATACAGTTAAAACATATACGATGGAATTTACGCGTTAGTTTATGAGGCATATCGTTGAAATCATGTTATATCTTGTATAGTTTGCAGAAATTACTCGTCAAAAAGTTGAAATGGTTCATTAAAAGTAACATCCAGGGAAATACGGTTGTAAATTCTTAGTTTCCGACGAACTATATCGTCTAAAATTAAAATATTACCATTTTACAATAAAATGTAAATATTTTTCGATAAAATGTCACTATCGATTTTTTTTGTTAAAAAGTGACACTATTTTATCATTATAATTACTTTATATTAGAATCTTAAAATAAAACCGTCTTAGAAAAGATAAACTAAAATACTACTGGAATTAGTATGGCGAAAATGCATCAAGGACAAAGATCACTGGACTGTGGTTCATAATCTGGTTCTAAAAGGACAAACAAGAAGGAATAATGTGTGCCTAATTAGTTGAGCAAAATCAAAAAGACATCTCAATGATTTAGTAAGTAAAGTCAGCCGCCCAAAATTCAATGTTACCAACCAAATCAGTTGCATCAAATATTCATAAACAATCTTCCTTCTTCTCTTTAAGCCCCATTTTTCCAGCATCTAATTGCCAGTTAACAACTGTAATAATGCTAAAATCAATAATATAATCACATACTGAATTTCACAAAGAACATACAGGTTAGTTGATAAAGAAACACGACCTACCATCTCATGCAAAATAATGAGTATATAAACACTCTGTGATACAACTCAAACGAGCACTTCATGCTTTACTAGAACTCGACAGTTCCTATCTTCTCCGTAATTCACAGCAAAAAAATGGGAAATGCAGCATTTTGCACTCCGGCTATGAATGGTAGTAACTGGGCTACCAAGGTGCTGACCTGGGAAGGAAATTTAGAAACCCACTCGACACCGGTAAAAGCAGTTGAGTTAATGCTCGACAATCCGGGTAAATTCGTCTGCCATTCTAATGCCCTCCATGTGGGCCATCGTATCTCGGGCCTGTTAGCTGATGACGAGTTAGAGTGTCGGCAACTCTATTTCCTTCTCCCCATGGGAATGCTCTACTCTACACTTACACAAGAGGAGGTTAGCCATCTTAATTACAAGGCATACAAGGTATCAAAGAACGGCGGTTTTCACAACTTGGGGAAGATTTTTCCGGTATTTGGTGATTCTTGCTTGTTCCCCTCAGAGACAAAAAGGGTGGAATCAGACGGACAAGCCCAGATAGTAGGCGCGGAAACATGCCATAGCATGTCGAGTCACAGATCATGGAGACCTGCGTTAGAGACCATAGTTGAAGCTAGCTAGCACGTAATCTGACCACGCCACTCTTTTTCATTTTTCCAATGTTTGTTGTGTTTCTCTTATTTGTGCAGTAGTAGACTTGTAGTACACAATAAGATGGCAGTTAACACAAGCTAGATAATGTACAATGATTGAGATAAGCATAAACGATCTAACCATTTCTCATGAGAAGACCACTAGTACTCAATACAAATGCAGTTTAACATAACATTACACAATTTAACATAATATTACTAATAACAAGATTTACAAAAGATGCTAAGCATTCAACAGCATAGCTGCGAAAATGATATAGTTGCCACTGCATCAACACTTTTTGAGCCTCAAAGATATTATACATGCTAAATCTAACGGGCGTTGTCAGACGATCAAATACAAGGATGCCATGCAATGGAAACTCACCAGCTGCGTACCCCACATCAGTCATGATTCTTACTAACACTTCCCTGTGAATATTCTGGTAGATGATACCTAGAAAGGAAATACACACTCTGATTCTTCTGCAAGAACCTGATAAAGAAATATATTAGTGAAACGTCCGAATAATAACGGATCACTTCAATCAGAAATTAGCGTAGCAGAGAAATTAGTAGATATAATACAAATTCTATTACAGCACAAACACAAAAATGTCAGGCACCAAAATCGTATACCGGGAAGAAAAACATTATTTGGCCGATCACTGTAATTTGTTTTCTATTTAACACAACATATTTTTCAAGAGGAAGTGTGTACTATTTGAGACCTATGCCACTGTACTGGTAAAAAAATTGTTATCAGATGCCCAATGCTGAGGAAATATATACAAAGGGTACACATAAAAAATACAGAGAATGAAGAAAGCTGCCAACCAAAATTTTTATTTTGTTAAAAATGCACGGAGAACAACTGGCAAACCCCTAAAGGAGTTACAAGGGAAAGAAAAGATCACAACCCAAAAGTCAAAGTTGAGAAGCGTTGCTCTGCGGCCTAAACAGTTCTGCTCGCAAGCATCTGTATTTCTATTAGTTTTGAGATTTGATATCTTCAATTGAATATAATTGGCAGTTCACTTGGTCTACCAATGGTCAACACTCTACACTCTGAAAGTCCATGGTTGTCTAATTTATAGTAGGCTCCAATACAAATACTCAATATACATGATAGACACCTTTACATTCTAATCACGATATTTTAAAACAAACTTACAAAAATCATAATACGTCATAATAAGGACATGAGATACTTGGAATCAGTCACGATTCACGGGGCTTTGAAGGAATCCAGTAACCAAGTAAAAGACTTCAAAGGCCTCTTAAAGACTGGATCAATGCGTTACTTTCAGCCTGATCCGGCAACATTTCTTTGTTCTCATTAATAACGCAACTACGGAGTTGTTTCTTCAATAAGGAGTTTAACTTAAGGCAGGGAGCGTTAGTGTGTCTGTTTTTATTCTAGTTAGCGATCTAGACAGCTGTTGTATATGCACAATAAAGATGGTCAGATAGAAATATAGGAGCCATAGTGGGTTTAAAATGCATAAAGAACTTGTCCACATCTGAAAAGAAAACAAAAAAAAAAACATGGCTGACAGCACCATGTTCTTATTTTCAACATAACAAGTGTCTAAATTGACCCCTAGGAATGAAGATTAACTTGGTTAAGTTTGGAACCAATGGAATTCGTGTGAAACGAGGTTTTGTAGATGAACAGGCATACCCAACTTGTTGTACAGTATTCATTTCTTCTGACTAATCTATGATTACCTTTGAGATATAGATCCCATCAGTACCACATAACCTACGTCGGTTACGTGATATAGGAGGTTCAAGGAGAATGGTAGGGTTTTACTATCTGTTACTGAGGGTCTCTCAAGTAACACTTGCAGCTTGAGGAGAAAGATAGGTTGTCAGTCTTGTCATTACTTCGGATTCCCTAAGAAAGAGGATGCTATTTATGGGGTAATACAGTCTAAAAGAAAAGGAATAAGGTGAGTTGTGCTAAAGGGAGGCAGGAGGTGACGGGAAAATTACTACTCCCATTGGCGATGGAAACTTACAAATCTTATTAATTACGACCTTTACATTACTACCCATTCTCCTCCCTTTACATTACCCTATGGTGGGAAACTACTTCCCCCTTTCAAAAGCTAATTACTTCACACTCCCACTCTCCTCCCTTCACTCCTTCCAGCATCATTATCACCTCACTTTCCCACTGTTCTGAGCTAGTCCTCTTACTTACATAACAATCACCCTCATTCCAATAATCCAAATTGTTTAAATTGAATTTATGGATCAATGGGTGATTAACAGTTCTTGCTAGCGAAGAGATCAAGCTGAAGCTTCTACTACAACACTTCAACGGTAGGGACACAAGTATTGGACATGACTATTTCAGCCAGTAAAGAGCATCAAAGTCATAATTTAGACTTTAGAGTGCTTACTCTAATGTATAAAAAAAAATACAAATGCAGACAAAAAAACTAAGAACTATAAGAACACATGCCAATTGGGCCTTAGCATGCATAACAAGCTTGAAAACCAAGTTTTTTTGTTTCGGAAATATGTCCATACTTGAGAAAGTCTTGTAAAATGATCTGCAACTCCCTTCGTGTCTTCTCCTCCATATCAAGCTCATACAGTAATGCTGGCAATTTCACTGTAGTGACACAGGAATTATGAAATGGATAGAGTACAATAAAGGAGCTATGGGAAGAATATTGTGATATGGAGGGAGTAGGTAAATACTGACATTGAGCAAATGATATAGAGGTAATGAAAGCATATTATTCACTGATAAAGTTATGGGATCATACCAAACAAGCGGAGAAGATGCTCAGCACCATATACTGCTGATGGAAGACGACAAGAAGAATCCTCCATAATTACTTCTTGATATTGTTGACGTTCTTTGTTATAAAGAAGCAGTACAGGTAGAGCTTTGTTAAAGTAAACACATAACCCACTCAAGACTTCTCCAACTGAATTAGATATCCTGATTTCAGAAAATTGAGAGAATGATTATGCAGAAGTTTCCAGCAGAAGTAACTATTGAAAATACAATATCAGATATTTTCTGGCTGAGGTAGGCATTCAGATGTCACAAAATTTCAGAGAAAGGGCATCCATTCAAATCACGTACCCACACTGAGGTAGAAGTACCCCTCGAACAACAATAAAAAGAACAAAGAAAAAGGTAAAATTTTATAGCTCCTCCAGAAATGAATTGGTATGAAAAAAAAAAAAAAAGAGCAATACATAAATATCTTCATCATCTATTCGTTGAGATTTAGAGCAGATCATATATAATATAGTAGCCCAATGACCGAGTGATTTAGTAGGAGAGGGAGCACAATGCAAAGACAGATCCAAGCTACGTTGTCAGTGTATAAACCTTAATTGTTTTTGTCTCTACCTGCTGTAATGAAACCTACTCAAATATGAATCAACAGACAGAGAACTATCTATGCAAGAAGCCAGGAACGTCATCTTGCGCATTGCAGAAAGCAAATTGACTTATTCAATTCTGACAAGGTAGAGAAACATCTAGCATTCTTTCTGAACATCTAACAGTCAAAATATCAATCAATATTGTTCACGGTAGTTGCCACTTGCAAGCAGCCAATAAATTATTACACTCAGGGAGGGTGAAGGGACAGAGAAATGTGGCCACAACTTTGTTTAAGAAACAACGATTATGCACAAAAAATTCGTCAACAATTATGAGCATCGCTTGTAGCAGCAACATGAAATGTTGGCTAAAGGACTTACTCTCCTTCCTTCTTTCCTCTGTAATCAAGATATTTCTCGATTATTGCATCAACATTTGGAGTTCGTGGAAGCTTAACAAGCTGCAGGTGAATTCAAGTTAGAAAGAAATCAGAATTATAGTCAGCAGCAAAACAGGTATATTCAATGATAGAACTCCACATTAGCCAGCTTCTTGTCCACCTCTTGCTAAAAACCGGAGTACCAAACCATAAGAGCCAACAAGACAAAATATGACTGCCATTTATTTTAGAGAACATGTATTTAGTGTATTTTCCAAATTGCTAAGTTGTCCTCTCTTACACCCACATGCCTTGAATGAAAATGGATGGCTGAAACCCTCAAGATGGAAAACTAAACACATCATTATCACACTACAGAATATGGTTTGCATCATTGAGATATTTTGCAACTATTGTAGTTTGTATGATTTTATTGGTCGGCCCAGCTTCATTTATATAAAGTAAAACAGGGTCATGTACAAAGCACAATAGGGCAAACATCAAAATTTATGAACAGTTTCTTACCAGCCCTTCGCATAAATTACATCAACAAGCAAGTGACAGCTTCTTCATTTTATAAGTTTACAAAACAGCAAAATAAACTCTTCGGGAAAAAAAGAAAAAGAAAAATACAAGAATAAACTATAATGTATGATGAATATCTTTGGCATAGATCCTCTCCCTTCACTATACCGTATTCAATCCGTACTTTTCTCACTCTCAGGTTGGCACATTGTCACAATCACTGTATCCAAGTTATCTCAGGTTTCCTTTCACCCTTAATCTCATCAGTTCACCACTCCTCAAACTTCCTCACCGGTGAATCGCTTGTACTTCATCTCACATACTTTCCACAATTCTCAATCATTTGAGAAACTATTGAAAAAAAAATTAGTGCAAAGAAGACTAGGAGTACCAGAGCAAATATGTTATAACATAGGAGTACCAGAGCAAAGATGTTATAACATAGGAGTACCATATTGGGCATTTAAACATGATAACAAGAGTCTGACACAGTGTCACTGACACCCACATAAGTTTAGACTTAGCCAGTTATATATGGCTACATCATAAAATCATCAAATATATTTAAAGTGTAAAAGCTTTGAAAACATAACAATCATTTGACATCTTCATTTTAAAAGTGTGCAACACATGAAAATAAACAGACCCAGTGTATTGGACTAGTTCCAGCAAGTAAAAGATAGCGCCATAATTTCTATGAGGAATTGAGGATCGCTACTGGAAGATGAGGACTACATATTATAAGTACCTTGTCCATCTGGTTGATGAATTCAAAATCATCAATCAATTGCTTCTTTAGTGTAAGAGGAATGTATATGCTAACAAGCTTCTCCGCTAGATCAGAGTCTTTACCCTGTAGTGGACAAAAATATGTTGCAAGTAAGAGTCTTGCCATAAACAGTCAACTCTACGAGGCAATAGACAACCATAATAATTTACGCCTTTATGGTATCCTGAATATTGCAAGTTAAAACTTTTACATCTATGAACTAGAGGATGACATAAAAGTCTAAAAGTCTTAGTTGACAATCTAACATGGCAAAGCGGTGAGCCTACTCGAACGTTCAAACCATTGAGAATACCCAAAAATTGAACGTCAAACATAAGCCCCAAAACAACTAATAGATGAAAAGAGCTACTTCAACAAGTTCTCAAATTTCAAAATTTAAAACATGACTACAAAAGGGCATGTATAACTTCAAACTATTTGCTTCTGTTGCTACGTTACGTCATGAGTCATGACAATACTAGAGATTGTGTTCATTGTTACTTGAGGGTTAAAAAAGAGGAAAAGCAATTAGTATACCAACCAAAATTGTGTTGTTTGATATCTACTACGTTAAAAAAAACCCAATCGTATGCTTCGAGTCACGTAATGGTTTATTGGAATGATAACATAACTATGTTTATATATGAGAATGCAGTATAAAGAGGATCTCAGGATCCTATAAACAAGGATGGAAAGTGGTAATGAGTTGTCATTTTTCTTTATGTTTTTAAAGCGAACTTGCACACACGTATTGAATAATGATTGATCAAGAACATGTTCGAAGAAAATTGATGCTCCAGCCAACCTATCACCTTCATTTCCATAAGGATGGGAAAAATAATTCAAACACAGACTTTATAACCATTCCCTGGATTTGCTACCTCTTACCAATTATAAATTTATCATACATGCCATAATAATTTTCTTCTAAAAATCATTTGAAACATTGTTGGTTGTCATAAGACTTTTCGACACAACGAATTTGCTATAGTTAGACCCCCTTTCACCACTCTCCATAAACACTAGATCAATGCAGCTGAAATTTCAATCCTTCACGGTCATTTTTGGGTTCACAGCCATAAGATTAAGGATGATTGTTTAACTGTGTAAAATTAAGAATTTGGGCTTCGTCTCATTACTTGCACATCTAAATGAGCCCACTTGATTTTGCATGTAAATTCTTAATCTATCCTATTTTTGAATCTGCAATTCTGCATTTCTCTCCTTAATTATTTCCTTTTTCTATCCTAACCATATTCACTAGCTGCAGGTTATAAAACTTTGGAGGACCAATGGAGGCTATTATGTTTATGCTTCTACACCAAAACCAGATTCAACACCAATTGTTATGTATTTAGTATGCCTATCCATCACAGTCGCTTTGATTGCTTTAAGGTGTTTTTTCATCAGATCCGGCCTTTTTGTCTTCCTCTTTCTTCTGCTTGCTTCACTTACTTTTGTTGATGTTCTTCCTCTTTCTTCTGCTTGCTTCACTTACTTTTGTTGATGTTCGTGCTTATCAGTTGAAGGTAATTTGACAAAAACAAATTGCGGGCAAGTATAGAATATATTATATGCCTAAAACTTTGAAAGCGAGAGAAGTTATAGCAGCACCTTTTTTCCATTGTGATCTCTTTTTCTTTTATGGCCTGTGATGGGGGAACTAATCTTCAGCTTTTTCCCACTGGGACCTATACACAAAGCAAACTGAGTTATTAGAAACTGTGCAAATTTTAGAAAGAACAAAAGGCTTTTCACATTCAATCAAAATTCTAGCAGCATAAACATGAAAAAACTAAATTAAGAATAAGAATGAGAATAAAAGAAGCAGCAGCTTTAGCTAGTGCCTTACTAACCCATATACCTAGCGACCTAGGTCCACGTTTTAGACTAAGATAGGGATATAAAGACACACTCCAAAGAATGCTAGGTTTCACATTAACAACCTCCACAAAAAGGTATTTTTTTATACACTTTCCACAACCTCGGTGCTGGGAAATAAAACTTGCATAATAGTCAGAAACTACTTTGTTGGCTGCCTAATTCCCTTTTTAAGCTGATAGAAGAATATGTCACTAATAGAGATACAGAAGTGACGAATAGTTTTATGATTTCGCAGAAGTCAGTTGCAAAGGGCGTAGCGTGCAACTCCTCTGAAGACTCTAAATTCACCTGAGGCTTTCCTCAAAACAGGGTAAGAAAAATTACCTCTATAAAAAAAATAGACAGAAAAGTGCAACTGTTCCGAAAATAGTAGTGAACTATGTTCAGTTTTTTTTTGGGTGTCAAGTGAACTACGTTCAATATAAATGCACTTCACAACTGCAAGCCTTGCGCATTTTCAAAGCACCTTCCGTATCTTGATGTTCAAAAGGTTTACATAGACTACATTTGACTTCTAAAATAGCAACAAGACACCAGCAACATTAACATTGCACAAATTTCAAAAGAATTAGGGATTTGCTGACAATCTGACATGAACCGTGATAGGAAATATTAGATAAAACGAAAAATAAAAGGGTGACAAAGAGATTAAGAAAAGAGAAGACAAAAAGCAAGCAGAGGACCTTGCGGTGGTAGGAAAAATGATTTTTAACAGTTGGGATGGCTCTTATTGCCTTGGAGGGAAAAAGGATTTACTATAGTCTATAAACCATAACTTGGAATACAGCTGTCATCTCAGAGAGGGTATGGCAAACTGCATTTGGCGCCGGAGGCATTATGCTAAGCTGGTTTAAAGCCTATTGTCTCAGAGATATGAAATTTTCGACTGTGACTATCAATAGACTTTGCATACTGAGTGAGTTAATTGAAAGATTCAGGTCAGAAACCTTATCTTAAAGAATGCAGGCAGTAGATCTAATGCAATTGATGTTAACCTGTACTAGAGTACAGAATTAGGGGTCTGTTTCTTGTCAAGCTATACTGTCTACCCAGGAATGCATCAGTTTATTACTTCCAGTGTGATTTTTCAAATCAGGTCTGGAATCATATCCTTAGGTGGCTAGGAGTTGGCAGGAATGGGTACGGTTTGATGCGGGAGTGCCAATGGCTAGTGATTTACTTCGTATAATATAACTAGAATTAGCACTTCATTAAGGATGCGAATCAAACTGTCAGTTGAAGGTAGGTCCGATTAAGCTTGTTGTCAGTATACATATGGTAGCTTGTCTTAAAGGTTGTGACGGTGATAGTATAACCTGTCCCAACTCATGACCCAGGATCTTGTTACATTTTCTAGATTTATTCTTTGTAAGAGTGAAGAAATAAAACTAATTGTGTGTATAAGAAAAACTGAACAAAATTACCCAAGTGCCTCAATGGCTTCCGCAAATTGCGGGGTAGGGGGGAGGAAGGGGTCGATATACACAGCCTTCCAGATGCACAAGGAAAACTGAGATGCAGCAAAATAATCTAGAAACTAAATTTAATTCATCCAACTGTATTCCCTCTACTTGGTTGTACCGAGATAATATTCTCATCAAACTTAAGTAGAGTTATGCCTCTCTCAATAGCACCTATTTGTCTTTCCCTGGGTTATTGGATTCTTTAAACCCGAGCAAATTGTGAATCACTTTAAGCATATTTTAAATCATGGTGCTTGCTTAAATCCATATATATGACACTTTACTAAGTGCATATTGCATATCTGAAGGCAAGCTATCAATTGTATTAGGCAACCTTGAACTTCCTCTTTCGTTACAACTAGTCCACTTATCCATCCATCGAATCTCCAACCTCATGCATCACTCTGTCTTTTTTGCACATGTCCAAAATAATGTCCCTTTAATTCTCCAAAACTTTGTCGTCAATAAAAGCAACTCAACCTTCTATTCCGCTCACTCCAAAAGCAAGCCCTTCCTAGTGATCGTTAGACTGCCCCACCAAAAAACACATGAATTGCAACTTTCTAATTATTCCGATTCTTCAAAATAGAGGAAGTTGTTTACCTAACCCTATTAGTTGAGTGGAAATTATGTACAACTCCAATTTCTATATACAACCAAAGTACCAAACAACTTTTGCAAATTCACATGAAATGTAGTATATTTGGAAATATGACCTCCTAGAAATCTCGAAATCCTGCAGTATACCAAACGACCACCCAAGTATACCCACACAACCAACCTAGCACAAGCATCACCACCATGAGATTCTTAAAATATGACCATTTTTGACAGCCTCTCATCAAGGACATGTGCCTACTTGTTATCCAGTGCAACTATCCATTAATTTTTTTTGGAATGGTGGTATGGGATTGTTGTTGTAATTGAGAAGCATACAAATATTAGACGTTAATATCATAACACATTCTATTTCTTCCGCCTACTTTGATTATGACAGCCTCATCTTCATCCATTCTACTTTTCCAGTCATTTGAACTCAAGCATGAAACAAGTTCAATAACAAAAGGGGTAACAGTTTGTCTCAGATTAGTGCATTTAACTGATCTAGCCTCTGTGTCAATTCAAAGTTCTGACTCTTCTGAGAGTGCAAAAAAGTGCTCTCTGTTTCATAATATGTGGGTCACTGGGTTGTGTAATGACCCAACGCTGAGAAAAATTTAGGAATTAAACAAAATCTTTTGCACCATAAAATCTTTCCTGTTTACCCACTACGTTTATGAATTGTACGGGTGAAATACTGAGCACCACATCAGATAAATCTTTGTTGATTACGCAACATAAAAATGAAAGTTACATTAGGAAACATACAATGGGCTAACAGGACCGACCCCACCCACCCACCCACACACACTCACACCAAAATTCAGATGGTGTGTGTAAACCAATAACAAAGTTAAATGGGAATCAAAAACTATATACCCACCAAAAGTAATAAAGAAATAGTTCTCAAGAGCAGAAAGAATCATCGGTTTCCGAAATTATATACTCCCTCCGATCCACACCAATGGTAACATGAACCCACTTTTTGTGAGAAAAGTGGGTCCATGTTACCATTGGTGTGGATCAGAGGGAGTATCTACAAAAAGTAATACGAAGTAATAAACTAAAGAACCATCAATCTACAATAAAAGATATTGCTCACCAGACGAAGCATCCAATTTGTTTTGTGATATATGACCGGTCTTCGCGTACTTATCAGTGGTTTTCTTCGTGTCATGCGACACTTTCTTCAGATTCTCCGTTGTCCGTTTCAGCAAATGATCAATTCCCAACCATTCATCCCAGCTGTTTTTTTATTAAACAACACCAATGAATCAGCCACATCCATTTATCACACCACATTTAACATCACTACTGAAGACAGTTACTCAAAAAATAAAAAAATTAACTAATGAAGAAAAAGCATCAGTTACTACATAGCTCTTCCAAGAGTTTTAGTACTTTTAGGTTATCTCACAACATGCTAGCAAGATTCTTATTTTCTAAACAGAGGTTGCAGAACGTGCAGTAACTAGATAAGAGACTTATGTTTTCCATGGGGAACAGTTTTTTTTTTTTTTTTTGGTTGGGGGGGGGGGGGGGGGGGGGGAGAGAAATAGCTAGAAAACAGCACTGCTAGAAATGGACAGATTCCTGAATCCTGAGATTTCCAATTTACTATCTTTTGTGGCTAATGACAACAAACCGATTGATCCAGCATCAATTACTATCGATATGAGTTATGAATTGCATTATAATGTATAGTTAATGTCGCATATTTGAAGAAAGCTAAGTATCTGATGTCAATAACTTTTTTTTTGTCACAAAAGAAAGTATCTGACATACAAATGTTGAATCACATAATCTAACCAACTGTAAGCATATATTTTTAATCTCACATGTCCCTATTAAAGTATTAGGAGAAACATGAGGTACCAATGTACCAGCAAACCACCAATTGTAAGCAACTAAACATATATTTTTAATCTTACAATTGTAAAGAGGTGCTCTCCATGTTGATTAAGGAACAATTTCATGATAGACGCGACATCACAGCTATTATTTTAGCTCACAAGTAGTTCTAATGACATTCACTGTTAGTTCCAAACATCATAAGAGAAGAGAGTTATGATAGGTTTGTAAGGGATGGCATTTACAAGGCATACTTTATGAACATCAAGATGGATACTCTTTTACCACCTGCTAAAATATATTAAACCGCAACAAGATCTCAATAAAAAGTAACAGAAGGAGACAGCAGGCACTACCTGGAAGGAGATTAATATTCGATTTAATGGGTGTATTGCACATTTGAACTAACTATCATGAATCTCTTACCACAATGAAAAATTTGAGAAGTCATTTTATGTGATGTTTCCCTGCAAAGCCCTTTTTATTGGCAGATAACTAACACAGAATTTGATGCTTTCACACTACATTTATAATGGAAACCTAGGTTGTGGTCTTGTGGAATCTACCTCAAGCACCCTGATTGTTCGCTACAGAACATTAAACACATAAAAGCAGACTTTAGGAAAGGAACTAACACAGTGTTTGGAACTTTGGACAACAGTTTGGGATGAAGCCTGAAGGAGTGCGGGAGGAAAGAGAAGAGGAGAACTAGGGAATAGATAAATTCTTTGGTGGATTGGAGGAGAGAAAAACTGTGAGGCGACAAAGCATAAAATTTAAGAGACATGGGATGAGGAAGGAAGGGAAAAAAAGTTACAAGGGAGGAAAAGATAGTACTAAAGTATAGGGTATGATAAGGCAGAAGTAAAATTTGAACGTCTCCCCAGCCTATTTCCTTCCATCACTCTATCAAACTGATTTCCAAACAATAGATGTAGGACTTTCCCTCATCATCTAACCAATTAATCAGTAACTAAGACATTATAGAAAATCTGAAAATAGCCTAAATAGAAACCAAAGCAGTTCCTTCAAAGACTAAATGCTATTACCTCTTATCTCACGTTTCCACTTCCTACCAGATCTAATCCAAATAAGCAAAAGTAAAGGCTGTTGTTATTCAATCATAAATTGAATGTTGTACAAAAATATTTCATGTTACCCAAATTATCAATGACTGAATTTCCACTTGTGCTTTAATGCATCAATCAATATCCATCTAAATTTGAAAGAGATAAATAAAGTACTTATTAAATTGTTGGTCAATAGGGGACTCCAAATTTGACGAGCATCTGAGATGTTTTGAAAAGGTAAGAACACTGAAATTGTTGCAGCTTTAATAGATTAAAGTGTTGTATACTTGCCTTTTGTTCCATCCCTACAAAACGACAAAAAGAACACAATAAGAATTAAGGCTCTTATAGCAAGTTAAACCATCTTGAAGAAAAATCAGGCCAAAAATAACTAAAAAATGAGTTGGTACAGAAGATACCTACAATGTAATGAATTAGATACTTCCAGTCCTTGTTAAATTTAATTTTTTCAACCTAGCAAAGCAGAATAAGAAAGCTGAATATGAAGGTAGCTACCTCAACTGCTTAACGAGATAACATTGCTAAAACGGAGGGAGAGGGCGAGGGAGACTATACTTCAGAGCAATACAGCTGCTCCAAAAGGAAGAAGTTAGAGGAAATCATGACGACAATTATAGGGGAAGCAGAACACAAAAATGCAAGCTTACTGGCTACTGCTTACTCCATTCATTGAATTAAAAACGGTACCAATAAATTCTTTGGCCAAAGTAATTAGCAAAATACCAAGTTGATTAGATTTTACAAGTTGTAGAAATATTTCGCCAAACAGCTAAAAGTGTTTAATTAATCTGATCCTAATAAAAAAATCCCCCACTTTAATGTTCTTTAATAAATGTTACGTTATTATGGATGAAAACGCCTGCTGCTCTATGAAAACAACCTTTCTTCGTACGTATGACATGTGATGGTGTCAAATTGTGACGGGTCAATAGGTTAATTTTATCACAATAAACATGGTTGATACCGGGTTTTAGTGAGAGTTTTATGTAATATGTCGGTTTGCACTTTTGGTTGTAATTTCGGGTTTTGGTTGTATCTTTTAGCTCGGAACTCGGTTTCCATCTTTTCTACACAAAGGCGGAGAAGAAGAGGCAGAGGTTAACCAAGGGAATAAGTGCAAAGTAGAGAAAAGTAATCAAAAGGAAGAATTGGAGCCTTGCCATACACAAAGAAGAGCCAAAATGAAGAATTGAAAACTCGGTTTCACAAGGGTCGACTTCAAAAGAGTATATCTCGAGTTCTAGAGCTCGTATCAATGGAAGGCCAAGTGGGGGTGAAAGCTTGTGATCTTAGCTTTCCAACGATAGGTCACACGCCTCATTCAGATAAGAAAAGAGGGAGATATGGCCTTTCGAAAATGCTGCTGTCAGACTGAAACGCAGCCACGCAAGCGCACGTTTTCCTCTGGAACTTTCAGCTCTATTTCCACGTTTTGTTTTGTTTTGGAGACTTAAACCTAGATTCTCGTGCCTCTATATATTTATCCAGAATTTGGAGATCGGGAGACTCTCTCAACTCCTCTTAAGAGATCATTCATTCAAGCACATTCAAGAGGATAATCAAGTTTGTTGTTGAGAGAAAAAGTGAGGAAATTGTAATCTTCTGTTAGCTTGATGTCTATCTTTCCACAATACTTAGATTTATCTAAGAATATGGAAGGCTAGTTTCCTTCATCTTGGTGTAATTTGGTACACACTACCCCTTAAGCATTGTAAGAATCTTTTAATCTATCTTCAATAAATTATTACACTTTCCTAGAGTTAATTGGGTTATGAGTTATGTTGAATGGTAATGTGTGAGGAGTAATAACCTTGCATTTTATTCGTTCTACTATCGCTATTTCTAGAATTGTCTAAGAATCCTTGAGCAAGCTTGCATTTTTATAAATTTGGTTTACAGTTTGTAACTTTGTGAGTGGAAATGGCATGTTAATGTTTGGTTGGTTGTTTTAAACCTTCTATAGGATTAATCTTATCTTCTTTTGTTTGGTTTTAGACTTAATGCTCTTGTATGCAAATCTCTTTGTGTTTTAATGATTGGATGAGCATATAAGTAGGATTAACTACTCCGGTTTAGGAGTAAGTAATCGCCTTCCTATAGAAGTCGTTGAGTAATTTGTTGGAGAAGAAAAGAGACGATTATATGCTCAAGGGGTAATTGTTGCACCAAATTACATCTAAGTCCCTCTCTTTATTGAATTTCTTGCACACTACTTGTTTGTGAAATCGCTTCATAGAAAGTTGAATTTCATTGCTCTTTTTCATCTTGTTCTTCCAACCCAAATTTCTTCTTCTATGTTTTCCACATGTTAGTCATTGTCTATAATCATTATTTGTGATTATTGCAATTAGTTAGTTTTATTTTGTGATTAGTGTCCTAATTAGTAATTAGAGCCTCAAATAGTATTCAATAGTTTGGAAGTCGAGTTTTAGCTCAATAGTCTTCTCTTGGGTAGTTGGGTTCGACTCTTTACTTCCGCTTTACTCTTATTTTGTTTAAAGATAGTAGAGTCAAGTTGAGGTTATAAATTGTTTGTTTGATAGCTCAATTAGATTAATTAACGACGTCTAGTTATTTTCCTATCAACATGCCACTACCGGGTGCCCATGAGGCACTAAGGTAACAAATAACAATGTTGTAATTGTCGTCAAGTTAAGGACGCACCAAACTGTCAGAGCGCAAATTGCTGGAAACGCTTTCTTACCACACTCTGAGAAGGGAACTTGAAAAACTCATCGTGAGTTGTGAAAAGCTAACATTCAGAATTCACAAGGATACACTGAATTCATTTCTCACTAAATTTCATTTTCCATCACTCCAATATCTTGTAAATGACATAAACTAATGACCACTCAAAAATAAGTTGTCAGCTTTCACAAAGGGGAACTCCCCTACGTCCTTAAAATTCACTCAATGGACAGATTAGCATAACCAATTACAAGTGCGGCTAAATCAAATCCGTATTCTGGATCACTCTCCGTTACAAAGAATACAAACCATATCCGCCCTAATTTATAACTCTCCCCTAATTTAACAAACAAAACGGTGGCCTCCAGAAAGATTATTACACAAACAGCAATAACGATACTCTTCACCTCTTTCTCTCAATAATTTCTCAAGTTCGCATATCAAGGGTTTACTGAAATGAACATATCCTCAAAATAAGCTGCCAGCTTTCACAAAGACGAATTTCGTGTCCAGCATTCCGAAACATTTGCAATGCTAAACATATTAACATATTGGATCAATACTCTCCGCAACAATTCTACAAACCATATCTGCCCTAATATTTCACTAATATAAGGTTGGGGAACATGAACATCGCAATTAAATTAATCAATTACAAAGCAGACATTCAATAATCAAGAGAATAAAATAGGAAGGGGTTAAAAGCAAAAGGAGGAGAGAGAAGAGAAAATACTTTGGCTAAGTAGAAATAGCCTTTGTGATTAGCAATGACAGCTTCTCCTTCTTCATAAACACTCGGCGGCGGTGGCGGAGGGGACATGGCAGTGGCGGTAGCAGCGGTGCCACCGGAATCGTCCTTGGAATTCCTCATTTTGTTATTGGGTTAACAACAAGTGGTCACGGTGGAGAAATAATCAAGCTTAGGACGGTCACTGTCTCACTGGTAATTGCCAAAGAAAAGGGGCAATTTTAATGTTGACCATTTTAAATGCTGCTAAAAGTTTTCATATTCCAATCGTAGATGGTAAGTTTTCTTATAAACTTCAATTCTATAGTTTTTGGCTATTTAGTAAAGGTTTTGAGTTTTATTTTATAAATTATGAATTTTTCTATAAATTTTTTAAGTTTATTTATTTAAATATTAAACTCTAAAATCACAATAAAATTCAAAAATATTACATATAAATTTAGTTGAATTTGATTTATAACGGAGAAACATTAAAATATAACTTATAAACTTTAATATGCTAAAAAAGATACACATTAAACAAATAAAGTTTAAGGTAATAAGCTCAAAAAAAAATACAAAACATAAAAATTAGAGATAATACATCCGATTTAGGTTCTTTTTCTCGTAGAGTTGGGGTTCTATTTCAACTATTAACTAGTTTTGTGACCCGTGATATTCACGGGTTTATATGTTTTAGTATTATTATTTTATCGTATTGTTAAGATTTGTCCGAGCAATTAGTTTATCCATTTAAAAAACATATAGTTTTGACTTTTGAAATACTTAAAAGTTATTTAATTAATGTATAATGTTTGATTATTATTCTTTTTTTGAGAATGATAAATTCTGTAGTGTAAAGAGCCTAAAACATATTTTTTTAATTAAATTAGAGTTCTTTTTATCTCAATATTTTATTTCTTATAAATTATATCTTTTAATAGTAGCACAGTTATGAAGTTTAATAAATGTTAATCTTAATATATCATATATATCAATTTGTCAAAAATCCTAAATTTTAAATTTTGCAAAAATGATAAATTAAGTTAAATAATAACCTACTACAAATGGTGATGGAAATCAAAAGGTCATCCTATTAAATAAAAGAAATAGAAGTTAAATAAATATGTAGTTAATAACCAAATTTAGGAAAGGAAAATAAATAGTTTGTATTAATTTATTTTTGTGTTCGCAACTAACATTTTTAAAATTTTATTTTTTATTTATAAGCATGTGAGATGTGACACGTGATTTTAGATATGACTTTTTAATAGCACATGACATAGTAAGATACTTAGTATTGTCTTTTTAACATCGATGCACAAAAATGATGAACCTTGATTGATATTTATGTCTATCTTAATTAATTTGATAACAATAATAGAAAAAAATGATCAAAAGTCATAAAACGTATCCCATCAATTGTTTATATATTTTTTATAGAGACAAAATATGTAAGCAATAATTTTTCCTATCCATATTGTCAATAGAATTGTATGTGCCACTAAGATATATTATCTATCTATTCACATCAAGTTAAGTGTGTTAAGGCTTTAAGTTAATTATATAATTTTTTAATTTTTTTTATTTAAGTTCCATTGTTGGGTTATGAAATATTCATCACACTTTCAAACTTTATCGTACGCGTTTGTTTTGTTCAAATTTAAGGGCTATCCAGATTTGTGGCATTAATAAGATATTTAGTCTTGTTTTTTTATAATATTGTATATATAAATCAATCGATAACTCAGATGATATTTTACAATATTGTATAAATTAATGAATAATCTAGTAATCAATATACATGAATTATGTATTAACCAATATAAAAATGACATGTATACTAAAATTAAATGTTTTAAGTAGCCTTTTTAACTATACTGTAAGCATAAATATTATTAATAATAATGTACATTTAGCCATTATTCATATCAATAAGATTTATTTTGTTCAACTTGTTAATATGATTGAAATCTTTGCAACTCCAATTTTATTGTATCATTTGTATGAGAGCTGTTTTGCAAAGGAAGAATGATGAATAAAAAAATAACACATACAAAAATAAAACATACATATTAAATAAAGTTTATAAAATACTATTTTTTCATGAAACTAAAATAATTAATCATTAGCATTCATGTTGTCAATGTTGTAGTTAGTTTATAATATAAAATTGAGGGAAATAGGGGAGTATTTGTTTAAGCAATTATAGTACTTCCTTCTTCGTATAGTTCTCTTTCTTCAATGAACCATTCCCTACAAATAAATCCACTAAGTAATTAATAACAAACAAAATGGTGAAATTTGATTTATTTAATATTACATTATTATTATATTAATTTAAATTTTTCCTTAAATAATGAAAGCAATAGGACATTGAATAATAAAAATATAAGTATATTTACCTTTCAAGAGCACAACTCCACAAATATTGATAGCCGCTAAATAACAACAAAACCAGGGGGGATTCAGCCCTAGGGCTGTCTGGGATTAAGCCCAACCCAAAAAAAAAGAAAATTGACAAGTTTTTTAGAGTCAAATAGTCAACCCATAAACAAATAAGGAAAATCCCCAAATTACATATCTTATTCCATTCCATTGATATCAATTCCATGACTTCCATCGACATACTTCATCATCAATCATCAGATTCATCACCAAACCATCGACATACTTCATCATCAATCATCAGATTCCTCCATAGCTCCGATTAAGGTATATGTCTTATCAATTATCATCTTATTATTATCAATTTATCATTTTCCCTAATTCCCTTCAATTTTGGTAATATTTTTTTTATGGTATTAGAGACTTAGAGTAGTTTCAGTTTGTTTAAAACTTTAAATATTGATACCATCTTTCCACTCTTCTATAATTTATGGTAAGCCATTTTTGAGTCTCCTCTAGGGTTTCCTATGAGGGTTTTTTCTTAGCACCGTCTTTGTTCTTTCCTTGCTTTTGAAGGTTTCTTTTCCTTTTCTTTGCATAAAAGGGCTTTGGTTAGGGTTTTCTATTTTGCTTCTTCCCTCTTTTTGTCTATGTCACACAAAACTGCGAAAGGGAAAGAGGTGATGGAGAAGGAGGACGAAACGTTTGTATGGGACGTCGGAAGTGGGTCTGGTGAGAACGATAAGACGCGAACAATGATTGTCGGACGCATATGGACTCCAAAGGCAATCAATGTGCGAGCAGCGGTGGATGCTATGATTAAACTATGGAGCACAAAAGGTATGACTACGGGAAACCTTATTGACGCAAAAAATAAAATATTTGTGTTTAATTTTGACAACGAAATCGATAAATCGAAGGTCCTCGACGGTCAGCCGTGGCACTTTGATAAATTCATCTGGAGTTTTAGTGAACCTTGTGGGGAAGGTAAATTATCGGATACCCCATTATTCCATATTCCATTGTGGACACGGGTATATAATTTGCCAGCGAGAGGAAGGTCGAATAATGAGAACGTGAGGAAACTGGGTGAGCAGATAGGAAATTTCATTATGGCTGACGAAACACCATTCCCAGAAATGGAACGTGCTATTAGAATTAGGGTGGTCCATGATATCCGGAATCCCCTAAAGACGGTTGTGGGAGTGAGGATGTCATCGGGAAACTTACTGGAATTCAATGTCAAATACGAAAGGATCCCGAATTTCTGTTATGGGTGTGGGAAATTAGGGCATGGCGAGAAAGACCGTGACGGTGGTCCATACGAGGAGAGTGAGCTGAGATATAATGAGACTTTACGGGCGTCACCATGGAAGGCGTTTAAAACTATGGCGGATGCGAAAGTAAACAGGGCGAGGGCGTTGACACCGGAATTCGAAGCGGAGTGTAAGAAACAAGAATATATGGCGGTGGAGGATATGATTGAGAAGCTAAAGGCTATTGCTCTTAAACATAAAGGGGGAGTGCGTGGGAGACAGGAACCAATTACACCTCATGGCGTGGAGGACGGATTGAGAGGGGAGGTAGATGGTGAAATAGGGAAGGAGAAGAGGGAGGGAGACATATCAAATGTGTAACATCCCGTATTTTCGTAGATAATATTTTAATGATTTTAAAATATTTTCCGGAATATAATAATATTTTAATAATAAATCGTAAATTTAATTTAAGTTTTCCGTTAAGTTCCGTCTTAAGAATATTTAATTCTTAAGATGTCATTCATTTGACATATTCTCATTTCCGACTTGAATCCGTATCTTAAACAAATAAACCGACTCAAATTAAAAATAAAGGACAACTCAAAACCCTACATACGCCTTATTCATCGACATCTTCATTCATTTCACTGTTACACAAAAAACCCCATTGTTCTTCATTTCTTAAAGCTTGAAATCATCATCTCGACCTCTTCCCGAACTCGAATCGCGGTAAGTTTTATATTTTCGGAATCCTCTCGAGATTTGCAAGCTTTCTATCTCTTTCAATTTCAGTTTTATCAAACTTGAAAAAGACGCTGTTTTCACCAAATTCCGTTTTAAGCTCATAATCTTCATTTCTTTATTTGTTGTAGGAGAGGGATTTGAGGACCCGGAGGTTGATAGCTACGTGATTGAAGAAGAATTCGGAGCATAACCGCTTTTAAGGTGACGATAATGAGTAACTCGGCCTTATTGTTTATATTAGCACCATATGTGGTTTTTAATGTTGTGTTTCATATGAATTATGAACTTGGGTGATGTTAGGAACATAGTAACATGTTAGGTTACTGTTTTATATGTTCAATGTATGCTAAGATTGATGAATATGTGTGGTTGGTAATCTGAAATATAGATGTTAGTCTTTAATGCTAATCTTTTACTACGTACTGAAGGTATTGTGCATCTGTTCTACTGATTTTATCTACTACTGTTGTCTCCTGCACCACGCCCTTACTCACTGCTGCTACTTTACGTATTGGCTGCACATGTCTAGTATACTGTACACACGACAGACCTGCCCCAATCTGTAACAACCCGACCCGCCACCGTCGTAACACAAACCCAATAAGATGAGTGTGCACTTTTGGGCCCGTTAATTGTCCTCACTGAAGCCCAAAAGCACAAGGCCTTGTTACTAAGTGGTGGGTGGAAGCTATTATAAACATATCACAAGCCTCACATTCTACCGATGTGGGACAACTTTCCTCTCATACTCTTGGGGTGTTACAAACACCCTCACTTAAAGAACACAATGCTCTTGTTGTGCCTCAAACTTGGCCGCAACCAAGCCCAGAATCCTCCCCCGCTAGGTGTGTGACCCGGGTACTCCCGCCATAGGCTCACCACACGGTCGCAGGGTCGCTCTGATACCATTTGTAACAACCCGACCTGCCACCGTCGTAACACAAACCCAATAAGATGAGTGTGCACTTTTGGGCCCGTTAATTGTCCTCACTGAAGCCCAAAAGCACAAGGCCTTGTTACTAAGTGGTGGGTGTAAGCTATTATAAACATATCACAAGCCTCACATTCTATCGATGTGGGACAACTTTCATCTCATACTCTTGGGGTGTTACACAATCCTAAGGCGCATTCAGTGTTATGGGCTACTGAATGCTGCTGCTGTGTTTTTATGCCCTCTGATGTCTATTCTCTGCTGCTATGTATTCTGATGGTAACTCCAGTGCAGCTGGTAGTATGTACATTGCTATTCGATTGTTACCCATTTGCTGCTGATATCCCCACTGTTACTCTCTTAAACCCACCACAGCCTATTGCATACTAAGCATAACCAGACCACCCCCTTCCCTTCTATTGCACATACTACGTTTAGTTACTTGTGTTGCTCGTGCTATTCTTTACTACGCACCACTTCTGTTCTACTCTACTTTCCTGCACCAGTCTGTTCAGACCAGAACAGCTGCTGGTAGGACTACATTTCTGGGTTTGCACCCCCTTCCTCTATGGGCCTGTTCAGACCTTACTGCTGCTGTAACAGCCCCCTCCCCGCGTCTGTTTCTGCAATACTGTTGTTGTACAGTTTTTCTGTACCTGCGTCTGTCTGTAAATCTGTCCCTGCACATCTGTTTCCTGCTGCGTGTCTGCTGGCTCACCGCTGCTGAACAACCCCTTCCCCTTCCTGCTGTATAGCTGCCGCTGGTGGCTGTTTTGAGCTGCTGCCGCAACAGCTGTAAGTAGTTGTTATGCGTGGCTGTGGCCGCTAGTTGCTAATGTTGTTAGCGTAATGCGAGTTGTTTAAATTAGTTATTTCTTGTTGTTTAAATTAGTTATTGTTAGTTGTTTAGATTAGTTATTGTTGGTGGTTTAATTAGTTATTGTTAGTTACTTTTTCCTTGAGGTTGTTATGGCCATTGTGAATTGAGTTGTTATGTACTACTCTCATGCTTTCTAAGTTATTGCTCACACGTTTAATATATTTTAGCTCACTCGAAATCATCTAAGAATTTACTAATGGGTTACGATTTTATCAAGTGAAGCTTGTCGAAATAATCTAATTAGTTAGTCGAGTTTCCCGTTTAAAATATGGGTAAAATAATACTTAGTAAAATCTATTTAAGCTAAGTAAGATTTAGTAAAATAGTTAGTGACTTGTCTAAAATTAGTTGATTCTTAAGTGTCCGTTAAAAATTCTCATCGGACTAAGATATTTTAATATATAGCAGTTGTTTAGAAATAACTTAATCGAAATTGGCCTTTCTCTTATACTTGTATGTGTATTTGAGGTCCCCGAGGTTCGGGCGACACTATATTGGGTTCGGGAATGGAGAGAGGATAGAGACCCCCCGGTCGGGCAACCGAAAGGGAAACCGACTCTTCCTGAACTTAGTTCCCGGGGTCAATTAAGTGTTGATTAGAGGTCAGTAAAGTTAGGACTAAGGATTTGGTTGTAGTACATACCGGAATATGTCTGAATTGGGACCGCTAGAGTACGATATGTACTGATGTTTGATGCGTGTCAAGCTATGGTCTGAGTTGCGATCCTTTAGTTTGACATGTGAGTGTTTGTGGCGTGACGGCCTAGTCTGAGTTGCGGCGTATGGACCGTCTTGTGTACGGATGATGCGGTAGTGATAACGCTAAAGTCGTATCACCTTAATCAAAGTAAAACTATCTCAATACTAACAGAATAGCTAGTGGTAAGACAGGTATCGAATCCACAGGGAGACGGTAATAAACGGTTTGCTTATGGTAATTAAGTCTAAAAGTAACAGTTTTATGGGGGTTTTGTTTTGTTTGTTTTGACTAATAACTAAAAACAATTGAAATAAAAGATGTGTAACAGAGATATTAAAAGTCTAGGAATTCCGGGTCACCAAGTATATTTTATTGGGATTCTTAATTAATCACTAGTTCAATCGGATTATTCAAGGTCACAAGATTGGTCATACTATTGTGTTCTTTAGGTAAAAAACTAACATGCGATCGCTATTATTAGAATCAACCTATTTGATTATCGCAGCCTATATCAATTCTAACCCGATCGGTGAAAGAACTAATTTGATACACTAATTATCAATTCAAGCCTAAATCAATTAATTAGAATAAGAACAATAATCAAACAACAATCCTTGCGATTTTACTAGCAATCAATTAACATTCCCTTTTTAATATACTTGGCTCCCCTTCATCCTAGATTAAGAAATTAGCTACACATATTGAATCTAATAACAATAACAATAAAGAGGATTGAAAACATGATTGAAGATGATAAATAACAACAAGGAATAAAAAGCATAAAAACTTGAATGAATTAAATTGAACAAGAGAGATGAATACCGTAATAATTAGCAAGGAAAGATTAAGAACAAAGTATGAATTAATCCGGGAAATGATGATGAGAAAAGCTAGATCTAAAGTAGTGTGTAAAATAATAGGTAGTAAAAACTAGGTTATCGAACTCCTATTTATAAAAATTAAAGAAAGTCGAAATAAGGAAAAAAAACGGAAATAAAATCCTGCGACGGGTTCCTCGATCGAGGACGTCATTCCCTCGATCGAGGACCCCCCCCCTCGATCGAGGACATCACTCCCTCGATCGAGGGTCTTCGTCAATTGGTCTTATTCAGCTCTTTTCTTCCTCGATTCTTCTCCAAACTTCCTAGAATCTCTTGGGATCCTCTTGTACTCCGCCTTGTCGACTCTCGCGATGCCTTAGTACACCAACTTGTTCCGCAAATGCACTCATCCTGCATTAAAACATAAAAAGGCAGAAGTATCGACAATCTCACTGAAACGGCATATAAAATGTCATATAATATCACAAACCGTCTCAAAAACATCTAAGGGGAAGCATAAAAGTGTATGTAAATATGACTCATCAAACTCCCCCAAACCGACTCTTTGCTTGTCCTCAAGCAAAGCAAACTAAAAGACGACCCATAAAAAAAAAACGGTGAATAGCTAACTCAGAGCCAATGCTAATGAAATAAATCCCAAGCTATGAATGTAACTAAGTGATGAATAAAAAGAGAAAACGCAGCTCATATTCCAAGATGACAACGATGTAGACAAGCCGATTACCTTTCAATCTTGCAAGACAAATTAGTCGGATTCTCGCGGATTCGCTCAAGCACTCATAAGGGGTGAAATATATGTGAGATAGAAAGAAATAAGACACTCACTCAACTTATGAAACATGCATGCAATCTAGTGTGATAGAAAATTCCCCAACTAATATGCAAACATACAAGAGACAAAAGTACATGTATCCGGGACAATAAGGATGGTTATATGGTGAAGGTATAGAAATGGTTGGTGTCAAAGCACGTTTGGACATGTGAGGCTAAAACGGTAGTCGCAACTACACTTGCTATCCGAACCAATCTACAAGAATACACCAACTAGAGAAATTTTCTCAACTATTACAACACATGAGAGACAAATGAGAGCTCTCCAAGAGCAGATTTCAACTCTAGTAACCATTTTCCAATCTCCTCACAAAACCGAATGAAGCAAATTATTATTATTTTTCTTTTTTTTTCTTCTTTTTTTTCGTTTTTTTTTTTTTTTTTTTTTTTTTGCTTCATATCTTTTTTTTTCTTTTTCTTTTTCCACAAAGGAGATTAACACAAATGCTAACGTAATTTCACTTTATTCATGAGACAACAGTAGTCTTTCATCATAAAAGTAAAATGAACATGATAAACAAGCAACTGCGACTGTCCCGAAAGGTAGGCAAATTCTGGGATTGTAGCTTATAGAATGGGATATAAAATATGTTAAAATCAATCAAATGAGCTAAACATAAGGATCTCAATTTTAAAGGTATAAAATCAAGTCATTTTAATCATGTGAGGTTTATTTGAGGGGTAAGAATTGCCTTTCTCATGTACTTAGTCAAAGCATGAAAACATAAAAATATCAAGAACTCAATGTCACACTTATGCAATTTGATATTACACATTCCATGAGGAGAACTACACTCAAGCCTAAAAAACAATGAGACCGGTTTATTAATGTTCCCGGCCTAGGAAGCTCTAAAGACCTCAGAAATTAAGTAGCTTACCAACGAAATTTATCAAATCTAATCAGCAAAAGGCAAGTCAACAACGGTGAAGGCTTGGACTATGAGCTTTGTATTCACTAATGCAAGTCAAAACAGAGTACATGACAGCTAATTGGGATTTAAAAACAGAAACAAGGGCAAATTATCATCATTGCTAGCTAAAAACACCAAGACTCGACCTAAAAGAAACACTTTTTTTTTTAACAGAAAAGAAACACACAACTGAAAATAAAAACACTCCCCCAAACCTATATGTCACAGTGTCCTCAATGTGACCCTACAGCAAAAAGATCACAATAAACCGCAGCAACCTAGAGAGGACACTACTAAAAGAAGACATGGAAGAGAGCAAAGAAAAACCAACAATAAAAGAAATAAAATAAAGGAAAAAAACAAGGAAAAATGCTACCGTCAGTAAGGTAGCGTCTCCCCTAAACCAGCTGTGAAGGGGGTAGTGACCAGCTGTCACTACTGCTCATCATCATCTACATAATCATCAATTTCTTTAAATTGTGCCTCCAAGTCTGAATCGACCTCTCTGCTGCCACCGGCTGCATCCTGGTGACTGCCACGTCCCCTACCACCAACATGAGAAGGGCCGGCCCCAAACTGACCACCAAATCCCCCGAATGGCTCATCTGGGCGAATGGGAGTATAGAAAGGTCTCCCAAGGGCACCATAGTCGCGACTGAACTGGGTGGTAAACTCCTCTGAGGTCACACCATACAAGTGAAATACCTGACTGTCGTCGCCAGGAATAGGTGTGTAGTAGCTAGGAACAACACCCCTATATGGACGGTTCTCAGCAAGGCTAGTCGCCTCCATCTGCTCCCACATTCTTCTCTGAAAGGCATTATTAATGCCTTCATGTAGCCGAACCTCCCTCTCAACAATAGGATCGAAAGAATAGGAAGGTGCAAATGATGGAGGTGCGAATGGCTGGAATGGTGCTGTAGGGCGAAAAATAGGGGCCGTAGGGTTGGCAGCCTTCCTACGAGGCTGGCGTGTCAGGGGAACCTGGTAAGTGAGCTCATCTGGAATCAAGTAAGAGACAGGCAGGGGACGGAGCTCTGACTCGTCCTCCTCAAGATGGTCCGTCTCAGGAAGTCGATCACATGGTAAATCCATCCACAAGGTACCCCGTACCTTCCACCTATATCTCCTTGCAACACAATCTATCCAACCGAGCCCATGACGCAGGTACTCCTCATCCACCGTGGGTGCCACAATATCGGTCATAGGTAAGTAAGGTGGAAGACCCTGAAAACCAGCTACTCGCCTAGCAAGGCGAGTCACTATAGCCCCACAATCTAAAGATGAGAACTTCCCTCTCATCTTATCTAGAGCCCCACAAACGACTTCCGGAGCGCTGAAAGTGAATACCTCCTCTTGAAAAGGGTTTAGGCAGGAGGCTAAAAGCAGAACCTCCATGGTCACCAGTTTACTTATGTCCTTCCTACCATAAAGAAGACAGGAAAGTAGGCGCAGGAAAATCCTAAGAGAAGGATGTTGTACATCGTTGACAGCCATAGCTCCCACTTCCACGGTATGACCTGAAAAGAGTGAAAAATACCGAGTCGCACGGAGCCAATTTGGAACCCCCAGTATATCCTTCGGTTCCCCAACATCTAAACCAAGGTGCTCAGCCACTTGGTCATATGAAAGAGCATAATCGACATTAAGAAGTCGAAACTGAATCCTCCTACCCGGTACATCATGAACCAAGGAGCTTAAGAACTCAAGTGTCAGGGGACGATAAGATGATTCACACAAGGAGTACAAACCACCCAACCCCAACTGGTCAAACATGCCAAAGATGCTATCATTAAGGCCCAAGTTACTAAGTATGGTACTGTTCACGCATCTAGTAGAGTTCATCGGCCTAGCCATGAGGCGAACAAACTCGTTCCTTTGCTCAGGTGTGGCGAAGATTACCATGGGAAAATCGTCAACTGGTGGAATGCGTGGTTGACGTGGTGCCCTTTGTCGTCTTGCTCCTTGTCTATCCATCCTACAAAATTAGCATACAAAGAATTACAAACCCAATTGCAATCAAAATAAACCTGAAATTACCCAAACCATAATCCCTAATTCGAAATTTTTCGAATTTGTGACTAAAATTAGGTAAATCAGGTTGTAAATGACTTATGAATTTAAATTATAAGTAGCTAATAGAAGGATGAAAGCAAGAAATAACAAACAAATAACTACAACTCCTTATTTCGAAATTTTCGACCAAACCCTAACCCCTAATTCGAAATTTTCGAATTTTTGACTAGAATTTGATGAATGAAGGTGTTATCGACTAGGAATTGTAATTATAAGTAAGTATAAGAGTGATTTGTAGCAAGAAACAACAATTTAAAGCATCAAATTAGCATAAACACACCAAACCCTAACTTTTCTTAAGATGAATAAAATCTGAAAATTAGAGTGAAAAATGAGAAATTACCTCCAAGAAAGTTGTTAGAATCTAGCAAAGATGTGATGTTGATGATGAATTAGTGAACAATGAAGCACAAAGGGGATTTGGGGATAAGAAAATTGAAGAGAAAGGGAAAGGGGTGCGAAAAAGATGAAGGAAAATTGAAGAATGAAGAAAAATTGGGGAAACTAAGCTGAAGAAGCATAAAATCAGGCCTGAACCGCCCGCCTCGATCGAGGGTCAGCGGTCCTCGATCGAGGGACCTAAAAAAATTTATTCCTAACTTACGACATTAGAAAAGAAATTATTTCAAAAAGAGCTCCTCGATCGAGGACGTTACTACCTCGATCGAGGGACCTAAGGTTTTTACGACCTCACTTACGCTTTAACGGAATTGAAATTTTGCCAAGGGTTCCTCGATCTAGGCCACTTATACCCCGATCTAGGGACCCTTAGCAGTACTTAACCCGTTATTCTTCAAATTCATGACTCCAAAAGGCCGCATCCTGCAACATAAGCTTGACAAACGCATTAATCGTAACCTAAAACTGAAATCAAAGAAACTAACACTAAACGAAGAAAACTTGAAAAAAAACGCGGGCTGCCTCCCGATAGCGCTGGTTTAAGCGGTCCCGCACGACCGTATTACCTCTAATCAAAGTTATTTTCAAAAGTGAATAGGGCAACGATTTCTACTACCCCAATGAAGGCACCTTCATGGTATAACTGACCCAAATTTGTTCACTTTAAAATACTCACCCTTGTCAGTTTGCAGTGTAACTGACCCAAATTTGTTCACTTCAACAACAGTGAACGGTCCAGACCATCTACTCTTCAGTTTTCCTGGAAAAAAGCGCAAACGAGAATTGAATAGTAAAACTTTCTCACCAACATGAAATTCTCGTTGCAAAATGTGCTTGTCATGCCACTTTTTGGTTCGTTCTTTGTAGACTTGAGCATTACCGTAGGCATGCAATCGGAACTCATCGAGCTCGTTCAGCTTCATCAATCTCTTTTCACCCGCCAGTGAAAGGTCCATATTTAGCTCCTTTATGGCCCACATAGCTTTGTACTCCAACTCCACAGGTAAGTGGCATGATTTACCGTAGACTAGTCGGTATGGGGATGCTCCAATAGGTGTCTTGTAGGTAGTGCGGTATGCCCACAAGGTGTCATCAAGCTTCCGACTCCAATCTTTCTTGTTCTTGCTCACTACTTTCTCCAAAATCTGCTTCAACTCTCGGTTAGAAACCTCCACCTGCCCACTGGTTTGAGGATGATATGCTAATCCTCGTCGGTGTGTAACTCTATATTTCTTCAACAAGGAGTTAAGATGATGCTCTTTGAAATGCGTTCCACATCACTGATCACCGCGCGTGGCACTCCAAATCGTGGGAAGATGTTTTTCTGAAACAACTTAATAACAGATTTAGCATCACAAGTGGGGGTGGCAATTGCCTCCACCTATTTAGAAACATAATCTACGGCTACTAAGATGTAATGGTTTCCATGAGAAGAAGGAAACGGACCTTGGTAATCAATGCCCCAAACATCAAAAATCTCCACCTCGGAGATTCCAGTTTGAGGCATCTCATGCCTTTGCGAAATATCACCTGTTCTTTGGCATGCATCACAAGAACGAACAAAACTAGTAGCATCTTTCAAGATAGTGGGCCAAAAGAAACCCGATTGCATTACCTTAGCAAAGGTCCTAGAGGGACCATGATGACCACCATAAGAAGATGAATGACAATGAGAAAGGATAGCATGTACCTCACTTTCCGGGATACACCTCCTGTAAATGCCATCAGCGCATTCTCGGAACAAGTATGGATCGTCCCAGAAATAGCGCTTCACATCGTGCATAAACTTCTTCTTTTGTTGATAGGACAAATCAGGAGGCAAAATCCCTCCCACCAAGAAGTTAGCAAAATCGGCAAACCAAGGTGTGTCGATAGTGATAGCAAGGAGATGGTCATCCGGGAAAGAATCATCAATGGGTGTTGGATCTCCCTCACCAAATCTCAAACGTGACAAGTGGTCAGCTATCACATTCTTTGCTCCTGGCTTATCCCGAATCTCCAAGTCAAACTCTTGCAGAAGCAAGATCCATCGAATTAGTCTCGGCTTGGCCTCCTTCTTGGCCAACAAGTATCTCAACGCGGCGTGATCGGTATAAATAATAACCTTAGAACCTACCAAGTAGGCTCTAAACTTATCCAATGAGTAAACTACCGCAAGCAACTCCTTTTCAGTGGTGGCATAGTTGATCTGTGCATTATCCAAAGTCTTACTGGCATAATATAGGGCATTTAAGGCTTTGTCTTTTCTTTGCCCCAAGACCGCTCCGATGGCATAGTCACTTGCATCACACATAACTTCGAAGGGTAAGGTCCAATCGGGAGATTGGATCACCGGTGCTGAAATAAGAGCTTGTTTGATCCTGTCAAAAGATTTAATACACGCATCAGTAAACTCAAAAGGAGCATCCTTGTGAAGAAGCTGAGTGAGAGGTTGAGAAAGTTTAGAAAAATCTTTTATAAAACGACGATAGAATCCCGCGTGACCGAGGAAACTTCGAACGCCTTTGACATTAACCGGATACGGTAGTTTCTCAACCACCTCAACTTTTGCCTTATCCACTTGGATGCCTTTTCCAGATACCAAATGACCAAGTACCACCCCTTCAGAAACCATGAAGTGGCACTTCTCCCAATTGAGCACAAGATGACTTTTCTCACAACGCTGCAAAACTTTGGACAAGTTTCTCAAACAAACATCAAAATCAGTACCATAAACACTGAAATCATCCATAAAGACTTCCATAATAGACTCTATGTATTCAGAAAATATGGCCATCATACAACGTTGAAAGGTAGCAGGGGCGTTGCATAAACCAAAGGGCATTCTCCTATAAGCAAATACACCATAAGGGCATGTGAAGGTAGTCTTCTCCTGATCATCGGGATGAATGGGTATTTGGAAGAAACCTGAATAGCCATCTAAGTAACAAAAATAACTATGACGTGCTAGTCTCTCTAACATCTGATCAATGTAGGGTAAGGGGAAGTGATCTTTCTTGGTAGCAACGTTAAGCTTCCTATAATCAATACACATTCTCCAACCTGTGACAAGTCTAGTAGCAATTAACTCATTTTTGTTATTAGCAACTACTGTTGTACCTCCTTTCTTAGGTACGATTTGGACAGGACTGACCCATTTTGAATCAGAAATAGAAAAGATAATACCTGCGTCAAGCAATTTCTGAACTTCTTTTCTCACAACCTCTTGCATAGGAGGGTTCAATCGTCTCTGACCTTGCGCACTTGGTTTGTGACCTTCTTCCAGATGAATGCGGTGCATACAAAAATCAGGACTAATACCTTGTAAATCGTCAATGCTATACCCAATGGCTTTTCTGTGTAATTTCAAGACGGTCAACAAAGCAGAAAGTTGACCTTCAGTGAGGTTAGCATTGACAATTACAGGGTTCATCTCCTTATCGTCAAGAAAAACATACTTAAGATGAGAAGGAAGAGGTTTAAGATCAGGTTTCTTTACCTCAGAAACTTTGGATGAGTTACCTAAACTTAGAACCTGTGGGTTCTTGCATTCTTCTCCCGTTAGTAGCTTCTCGACCTCAACAACCTCCCGATTCCATGAGCCTCTTTCTTCAACTGAGGTTGTGGTTAGAACAATCTCCAGAGGGTCCCTGTTCAAACATAGTGCAAAACAATCATTAGTAGTAAGATCAACTACATCAATGCTATGACATGTCTCCTCTAGCATGGGGCACTTTAAAGCATTATGCAAGTTGAAAGTGATCTTATCATCCCCCACGGTTAGTGTTAAACTCCCCCGTTTAACATCTATGATTGCCCCTGCAGTATAAAGGAAGGGTCACCTAAAATAATAGGCACATGGGCATCCTCAGCTATATCAAGTACAACAAAGTCAACGGGAATGAAAAACTTCCCAACTCCAACCGGTACATCTTCTAAGACACCTATGGGGTGCTTAACAGATCTATCGGCCATTTGTAAGGTCATGTTTATAACACTCAATTGACCCATATTTAACTTTTGACAAATGGAATATGGCATAACGCTAACACTGGCCCCTAAATCGCAAAGGGCTTTATCAATTGACAAACGACCTATATGACAAGGGATAGAAAAACTCCCTGGATCCTTAAGCTTAGGAGGTGGTTGACTTTGTAAAACGGCGCTGCATTCTCCAGTAAAGGCAGCTGTTTCGGCTTCATTGAATGACCGCTTCCTAGTCAAAATATCCTTCATGAACTTTGCATAAGCTGGAACTTGAGTAATCAACTCCGTAAAAGGTACATTCACTTGCACATTCTTCACGACTTCCATAAATCGACCAAATTGTTGGTCCAATTTGGTCTTATGTTGTCTATGAGGAAAGGGAAGTGAAATAGGAATCGGTTCGGGAGCTTTGGGTTTTGGGTTCTCATTTTTTCGAACATTATCGGAGAGGGACGCTCCTCGATCGAGGTCACCACCTCCTCGATAGAGGGCCTGGTCTCCTCGACCGAGGGCTTCACCTCCTCGATCGAGGGACCTCTTACGCTGTAGAGGTGCATCTTTTTCTTTGGTTCCTCGATCTAGGACAGAAGTTCCTCGATCTAGGACCTGGGAATTTGGTCGAGAGACCACTTTCTCATGTTTTTCTTGGCTTTCCTCCGTCCCATGGGACACATCACCCTCATCATCACTTAAGGCTAAGTTACCCCAAGCTTTGGGATGCATGTAGGGTATCTCAGGTTTTCAAGCGGCGTTTCCGGGCCCGGATATGATGTACCACTCCTCAAATGAATTGCATGAGCTTGCTCATGAGGTTGCTTTCCTTGGGGAGGAAGTTGACCCGGTTGTTTAGAGGGATTTTGTTCCGCTAATTGAGCAACTTGAGTATCTAGCATCTTGTTATGGGCTATGAGCTCGGAAATCTGAGTAGTTTGCTTTTGTTGAATTTGCAAACTTTGCTGCAACATAGCTTTCATTTCAGCAAAATCATTGTTTGGAGCTTGTGGAGGAGCTTGCGGTGATTGAAATTGTTGTTGACGTTGATTGTTATACTAATTTCCTCCTTGAGGTTGTCTATTGTAACCTCCTTGTTGATTCCCCCGATTTTGAGGAATAACATAGCCCGAACTCGATGGTTGTTGAGACTGTGGATTCTGCACATTCTGATTACCCCATGGAAAGAACGGATGTTCCTTGGTCCTCTCATTGTAAAAGTTAGAATAAGGATTGCCTTGCCTATAAGATTGGAAGGCATTCACTTGTTCCAAGGTGCTCAAACACTCAGCCGCACCATGACCCTCAAGTCCACAACGAGCACAAAGTTCCTCTTGCTGATACATAGCATTAACCGTCTGCTTATTTCCCAAGGATTGTGTTGTTTGCATCTCAGCAATCTTAGCAGTAAGGGCTTCTAACTGAGCTGCAACTGCACTATCTGAGCCACTTCCTCTAGTAGCTCCCCTCGGGTTTCCATACTCGGCAGTGTGAGTAGACATCTCCTCAATAAGCTTCCACGCGGCATCATCATTCGTGTTGTTCTGAAACCTCCCATTAGCAGAAGAATCTAGGAGGGCTCTATGATCATCAAACAACCCGTTGTAAAACTGGTTGCAAAGGAACCACTTCTCAAAGCCATGATGGGGAACAGATCTAATCAACTTCTTGAATCGCACAAATGCCTCGTTCAAGTCCTCGGTAGGAGACTGCTTGAAACTTGTGATCTGGCTTCTCAAGTTATTGGTTTTCTGTGGAGGGAAGTATCTCTTGTAGAATACAAGAGCCAAGGAGTTCCAATTAGTGATATCAGTCATATCCAACTCTCTCAGCCATTCCGATGCATCATCTTTCAGGGAGAAAGGAAACAAAGTTTGTTTCACCTGATCTTGAGTTACTCCTGTAATCAAAGGGATAGAACAACAGTAAGTAACAAATTTTTCCATGTGATGAGCAGGATCCTCACCAGGTCTTCCTCCAAAGAGATTTCGCTCCACTAGATTGATGTAGGATGGTTTGATTTCAAATGTTCCTTCATCAGTACTAGGGAGCTTAAACCCCTTTGGAATAGAATCCAAGGTGGGTTCTGAATGACTTGCTAAAGTAGGCATTTTAAGAGTTGAAGTAATTTGTTCTGTTTCAAAAAATAAGGTGTCCTCGTCAAAGGACAGATTTTCTGAAGTATTTGAGTGCTCTGCGTCTCCGTCAAGTATACTCAAGTCTTCCACTTGACCAACTTCTCTGTTATGCTTTCATCTATTCCGAAATCTCCTCTCAGGTTCTGAATTTGGTGTAAGGAGTTTAAACCTGTTCGACCTGGGCATACACGAAACTAACAAGAAAAGAATGAGAGCGGTCTCAAGGAACGGAAGTCCCTTGAGACAAAAGACAAAATTAACAAAAAAACAAACAGAAAATTGTTGCCTCCCCGGCAACGGCGCCAAAAATTGATAAGGCTAAAGTCGTATCACCTTAATCAACGTAAAACTATCTCAATACTAACAGAATAGCTAGTGGTAAGACAGGTATCGAATCCACAGGGAGACGGTAATAAACAGTTTGCTAATGATAATTAAGTCTAAAAGTAACAGTTTTATGGGGGTTTTGTTTTGTTTGTTTTGACTAATAACTAAAAACAATTGAAATAAAGGATGTGTAACAGAGATATTAAAAGTCTAGGAATTCCGGGTCACCAAGTATATTTTATTGGGAGTCTTAATTAATCACTAGTTCAATCGGATTATTCAAGGTCACAAGATTGGTCAATACTATTGTCTTCTTTAGGTCAAAAACTAACATGCGATCGCTATTATTAGAATCAACCTATTTGATTATCACAGCCTATATCAATTCTAACCCGATCGGTGAAAGAACTAATTTGCTACACTAATTATCAATTCAGGCCTAAATCAATTAATTAGAATAAGAACAATAATCAAACAACAATCCTTACGATTTTACTAGCAATCAATTAACATTCCCTTTTTAATATACTTGGATCCCCTTCATCCTAGATTAAGAAATTAGCTACACATATTGAATCTAATAACAATAACAATAAAGAGGATTGAAAACATGATTGAAGATGATAAATAACAACAAGGAATAAAAAGCATAAAAACTTGAATGAATTAAATTGAACAAGAGAGATGAATACCGTAATAAATAGCAAGGAAAGATTAAGAACAAAGTATGAATTAATCCGGGAAATGATGATGAGAAAAGCTAGATCTAAAGTAGTGTGTAAAATAATAGGTAGTAAAAACTAGGTTATCGAACTCCTATTTATAAAAATTAAAGAAAGTCGAAATAAGGAAAAAAAACGGAAATAAAATCCTGCGACGGGTTCCTCGATCGAGGACGTCATTCCCTCGATCGAGGACCCCCCCTCGATCGAGGACATCACTCCCTCGATCGAGGGTCTTCGTCAATTGGTCTTATTCAGCTCTTTTCTTCCTCGATTCTTCTCCAAACTTCCTAGAATCTCTTGGGATCCTCTTGTACTCCGCCTTGTGGACTCTCGCGATGCCTTAGTACCCCAACTTGTTCCGCAAATGCACTCATCCTGCATTAAAACATAAAAGGCAGAAGTATCGACAATCTCAACTGAAATGGCATATAAAATGTCATATAATATCACAAACCGTCTCAAAAACATCTAAGGGGAAGCATAAAAGTGTATGTAAATATGACTCATCAGGTAGGGAAATGTCTGAGTTGCGACCTCTGCCCTATCGTGAATTTGTTTGACCGTAGTGGGTTGGGTCTGAGTTGGGATCCGATTTCATTACGAAGGGTAATGGTTCTGACTGAGTTGCGTTATGAACCATTATCAGCTGATTGGTATCCATCCGTGCCTGAGTTGCGGCTACGGGTGTATGCTTGCTGATTTGTGCACCAAGTTTACCTGAGTTGGGGTGTGACTTGGACACTGCTGATTTGTGTCTAGTACTTGCATGAGTTGCGGTAGGTTCTAGATGCTGCTGATTGCATCTGCTTGCCTGAGTTGGGGTACAGTGTCAGATGTTGCTGAATGATTGTGGTAGATAGAGTGTATTGATTTTAGAAGTGTTCGTCCAAGGCATTGGATGACTCTTAGTCTAGTTTCGTAAATGGTTTGGATTGAAAGACCCCCCGGCCGGACAACCGGAAGGGAAACCGGCTCTCCTTCCAAATAGTTTCCGAAGTTGGTTGAGAGCCTTTGCATGTTATCGCATGATTGATATGAGATTGAGATATTGAGATTTATATGCTTCACATGTTATATATGTTGGAGTATGTTGGATGTTTATGTGTTACGTGTCGTTACAAAAGGTGGCTAGGAGAACTCTAGTCACTCCTCACTGATTGTGGCATACATGTTTACATGTATGTAGGTACATGACAGGTTGGATTGGCTGATGGGTTGCATGGAGCTAGCGAGCGATGATCCTTCATCGATTGACTTTACCCTATTACGTGCTAGACTCTAGTTTTACATTTCAGTTTTGGTTGCCTGAGAGATATGTTATCCCGGGCTGTTTGTATTTATGTTCTCATACTTAGACAGTTATACTTATCTATGTTTTGGTTACATCAGTTTATACAGCTTAGTTTTAATTCACCTCGTTTATCTGCATGTTAAAGTTTAAATTCCGCGTAAATTTTGGCATGTTGTATGTTTTATGAACCATTATCAGCTGATTGGTATCCATCCGTGCCTGAGTTGCGGCTACGGGTGTATGCTTGCTGATTTGTGTACCAAGTTTACCTGAGTTGGGGTGTGACTTGGACACTGCTGATTTGTGTCTAGTACTTGCATGAGTTGCGGTAGGTTCTAGATGCTGCTGATTGCATCTGCTTGCCTGAGTTGGGGTACAGTGTCAGATGTTGCTGAATGATTGTGGTAGATAGAGTGTATTGATTTTAGAAGTGTTCGTCCAAGGCATTGGATGACTCTTAGTCTAGTTTCGTAAATGGTTTGGATTGAAAGACCCCCCGGCCGGACAACCGGAAGGGAAACCGGCTCTCCGTCCAAATAGTTTCCGAAGTTGGTTGAGAGCCTTTGTATGTTATCGCATGATTGATATGAGATTGAGATATTGAGATTTATATGCTTCACATGTTATATATGTTGGAGTATGTTGGATGTTTATGTGTTACGTGTCGTTACAAAAGGTGGCTAGGAGAACTCTAGTCACTCCTCACTGATTGTGGCATACATGTTTACATGTATGTAGGTACATGACAGGTTGGATTGGCTGATGGGTTGCATGGAGCTAGCGAGCGATGATCCTTCATCGATTGACTTTACCCTATTACGTGCTAGACTCTAGTTTTACATTTCAGTTTTGGTTGCCTGAGAGATATGTTATCCCGGGCTGTTTGTATTTATGTTCTCATACTTAGACAGTTATACTTATCTATGTTTTGGTTACATCAGTTTATACAGCTTAGTTTTAATTCACCTCGTTTATCTGCATGTTAAAGTTTAAATTCCGCGTAAATTTTGGCATGTTGTATGTTTTATTTTTCCGCTGCGACGAGGGGTTTTAAAAAATGCCACACAAAAGGGGACTATGGTGGAGAGGAGATGAAATACTTCAATGGTAGACATGGTGGAGGATGGGAATAGCCAGGTTGAGGGACCAGGGGCGAATGGTGGTCAGGCAGAGGAAGTACAAATGGAGGCGGAGGAGGGGGGTTGCGGTGGGGAAAATGTCATGAAGTGGAAGAGATTGAAGAGGGCAGCCACTCACTTTACTAATAGTGAATGTAGGGAGAGTACGCTGGGACAGAAGAGGAAAAGCACCGACGAGATGAGGGGGGATGGGGAAGAAGCGGAGGACAGTGTAGGGGCGGGAAACAAGAGTCGAATTCTTATGGGTGTAAATTCACCTGAGGTGGACGTTGAGAGGACTCAACCCTGCTGGGCATTATGAAAATTTTGAGCCTTAACTGCAGGGGTTTGGGCAACCCGACTGCGGTAGGCGGCCTTAAAAATCTTGTCCGAAGGATTCATCCTGTTTTCATTTTTTTATGCGAAACAAAATTAGGTGGGGCTGAGATGGAGAAGGTACGGGTTAGCTTAGGAGATTATGAGGGACAGGCGGTGGACAGTGTGGGGAGGTGTAGTGGCTTAGCGAGCTTGTGGAGGAAGGGGCTGACTGTGACATTCCGCTCGGCGACGGTGCATTATATGGACTGGGAGGTTGAGTTACGAGGCCAAAGATAGAGACTTACGGGCTTTTATGGCTGGCCAACAATCCATGAGAGGCATCTTTCGTGGGAGCAATTACGTATCCTTGCAACGCAGGTCAATTACCCGTGGCTATGCATAGGGGATTACAATGAAGTCCTCTATGCATTGGAAATGAAAGGAGGGGAACGAGCTTTGTGGCAAATGAATAATTTTCGAGAGGCCGTTGAAGAGTGTGGTATCTGTGATCTCCGGTTTGAGGGGTATGAATTCACCTTTGATAATGGACAAGCGGGAGCGGATAATCGTCAGAGTCGTATTTATAGAGCTATGGCAAGTGAGACATGGTTAGAATTGTACCCGCGTGCGAAACTTTCCAATATGGATGGCGTGTAGTCTGATAGAGGAGGAGGGATGCGAGGACACGGTGCGGATGGCGTGGGACCCGGGTGAGGATATCGAAACTAACATTGCTCGGTGTGCGGCTGAACTCATGTGCTGGAAATGGGCAAGTATAGGCAAGCTTTTACAAGATATCAATTTGCAGAGGCGTAAACTTCAAAAACTCGAAGGAGAGGAGCGGACAACTACAAATGTTCAAGATCGAAAGGCAGTAAAAAATAAAATTGCTTTTCTTTTTAAACAAGAACAATACTGGAGGCAAAGATCCCGCGTCCTATGGCTCAAAGACGGAGACAAAAATACCAAATATTTCCATCGGAAAGCTAAGCAACGAAAAGAAAAAAATCACATTAGCATGATTATGGATGAGAATGGCGTGGAACATGTAACCCAGGAGGAGATTAGTGGCGCTGCTGTGCAATATTTCGCCAATCTTTTCGGGACATCGCAACCCGTGACTGTTGAGGGGGATATGGAAGGAGTTGTTGGCCGTGTAACTAGGGAGATGAACGAATGCCTCGGTGAGGAGTACCGTGCGGATGAGGTGCTTGAAGCGTTGAATCAAATGCACCCTCTAAAGGCGCCAGGACCGGACGGTATGAATGCTCTGTTTTTTCAGACCTATTGGCATATTGTGGGTAGATTGGTTATTCAAACTTGTTTACTTATACTTAATGGGGCGGTCTTCCCGGGACATCTGAATTCGACTTTTTTAGTGCTTATTCCAAAGAAAAAAAATGCAAATCAAATGTCGGATTTTCGGCCAATTAGTCTATGTAATGTCATGTATAAGATCGTCTCTAAAGTTCTAGCCAATCGGTTGAAGAAATTCTTAGGAGAGATTATGATGGAAAATCAAAGTGTATTCACCCCGGGCAGGCTGATTACTGATAACATTTTGGTAGCTTGTAAGCTGTTTCACCATATGAAAAACTCTCGTAGTGAAGGGGGGCACATGGCGCTTAAGCTTGATATGTCCAAGGCCTACGATAGAATTGAATGGAATTTTCTCAATAGAGTCATTAAGGCTATGGGGTTCGATGACCGGTGGCGTAAACGAGTTATGGAATACGTGACCTCTGTTTCTTTTGCAGTAATGATTAACGGAAAACCTTCGGAATGCTTCAAACCAGCCCGAGGCCTTCGCCAGGGTGACCCGCTCTCTTCTTATTTGTTTATCCTTTGTGCGGAGGTTTTTTCTAGTATGCTAAGTCGTGCAATGGAACGAGGAGCTCTTCACGGGATCCGTATTGCTCCCTTAGCACCCATGGTGTCTCATCTTTTTTTCGTAGACGATAGCATAATTTTTGTGAAAGCAAATGTGAAAGAGGCGCAAACAGTGAAGGGCATAATTAATAATTATGAGAGCATCTCTGGGCAACGGGTGAGTTTGGAGAAAACTACGGTCTCGTTCAGTAAGGGAACCAATGGAGCTCGAAATAATGCGGTGAACGGAGTACTTGGGGTGCGAATGGTCCATGAACAAGGGAAGTACCTTGGCCTACCTACTGTGCTTGGTCGGTCGAAGGAAAATCTGCTCAAAATTACAAGGGAAAAGCTGTAAAAAAGACTCCAAGGATGGAGAGGAGTAATGCTAAGCAAGGCGGGTAAGGAAACACTTATAAAATCCATTGCTCAGGCCATACCCACTTATGCTATGTCTGTTTTCAAACTGCCTGCACCTTTTTAAAATGAGGTGCGCGGCCTGATTTCGAGTTTTTGGTGGGGAGCTGAGAATGGAAGAAGAAAAATTCCGTGGGTTGCGTGGGCGAATATGTGCAAACCGAAGGACAAAGGGGGGCTGGGTTTTTGGGATTTTCGCAGCTTTAATAAGGCCGTCCTCGCGAAACAAGGGTGGCGACTGCTTTGCTCGGACTCTTGTCTTATGGCTCGAGTTATTAGAGGGAAATACTTCGGGGGCCGTAATTTTTTGGATGCTGAACTCGGACAAAATCCGAGTTATACATGGCGCAGCATATGGGAGGCTAAGGAAGTGATCAAGCTTGGAGCGAGGAAGAGGATTGGGGATGGATGGAGCACCTCAGTGTGGATGGATCCTTGGATCCCAAAAACCCAATCTCGTCGAATTATTTCACCTCGCAATGGCTCTGACCCGAATCTGAAAGTTGCCCATCTTTTTCACCATGACCGAAGAGAATGGAATGTGGAGCTCATCGATACCCTGTTTTTACCCTTTGAAAGAACGAATTTATGATATCGGGCTTAGTGAGAGCGGAAATGTGGATACATGGTGCTAGGATGCCTCGAAGGATGGTGCTTATACGGTTAAATCGGGATATCACTTACTTCAAGGAGAGGGTGAGAGTGCCGAGCAGTCTGATTTCTCATAAGACAAGTGGTTATGGAAGATGATTTGGATGGCTGATACGTTACCCCGCATTAAGATATTTATGTGGCAGCTATGCCATGACGCAATCCCGACTAAACACAATGTTGTGAAGAGAATGAAGATTGATGAGGAGCTTTGCCCGCTATGCCACCACAAGGTCGAAACCTCTCTTCACTTACTACGAGATTGTGGCTGGGTGGATGACATTTGGGGAGGTTTGGGGATGGTTGAGTAGCGGAGCTGGGGGTTGGTCAGATTAGGGAGTGGGTGGATGCGGTTTTACGTGGTTTGTGTGGCAGGGAGAGAGGGCTGTTCATGCTCACGTGTTGGGCCATTTGGGAGAGGAGAAACAAAGTGTTGTCTAATGGCGAGTTGTGGGATAGAAGGAGCGTTATTCGAAGAGTAACCGATCTGAAAGAGGAGCTTCTGGGAACTAAAGGGGAGTGGAAAGGAAGGGAAGATGATGAAAAAGCAAGCAGCGTGAACAGGGGACCGAGAGGGAATGGGGCAGGACGTGAACACAACCATGAGCGTGAACAGGGGACCGAGACGGAATGGGGCAAAGGGCACTTGAAGCTGATAGTCGAAAGTGACTGCTTGAGCGTGATTCAAGACCTCAATAAAAGGACTACCGGACAGGCCGATATACATCTTGTTTACGATGACATTTACTCTATTTTGCTTGATTTTGTTTCTGTTACTTTTCGTTTTATCAGTAGGTCGCATAATGCTAGTGCCCATCGGCTAGTACACCTCGTCCCTTGGACTATTGGTAGACGGGAATGGGTGTTAGAATCGGCTCAGTCTCTTGTTGATTCGTCTCACCGTATTTTGAATGATATGAATTAACCTCTTCGAGGTTTTCCTTGCAAAAAAAAAAAACTTTAAATATTGGATTAGTAATTGAGAAAAGAGGGAAACCGACTTACCGAGGATGTGTAATTGGAGTAGGCGAGTAGCCGAGTAGCCAAAGGCATAGATGAGTCATGGCGTCATGCACTACTTGACACTGATAATTAAGTTGTCATTAGTGACTGCTTCAATTGGAGGTCCTGGAAATTGCCCATTTATTAATATCCCCTGCATTTTCCCAATTTCACCATTATTTTACCTCAATATTTCAATTTGCCTGCTTCGAAATTGGAATGGGTAACTTACTAACATACTAACATACATACCGGCTGCTTGATACCGAGAGGGTAGATATCACCATAACTGACATTCCGTGTATAAAATCTGTAGGGACTCTCCCTTGTTTTATCTGGAAAGCCAAAGGCGTAAAAGGGCATTTATATAGTGCTCTTTGCCTGTTTTAATTTTTTATGGTATTTTTGTGTTTTTGATGGAGGGTATTGTATTTTTGTGTTGTTTATTTTATATGGGTCATCTCTTGCCGAAAGCAATAGGTAGGTAGAATTAACTTGTAGTGTAGTGACAAGAAGATAAGACTACCTTTTGACCTTGTTTTCCATGTTTTTTTTACCATAATTTTTTTTAAAGATGACGGACAATCGAGATTCCAAGCATTATAAGACCTTGTTTTCATGGTTTAAAAATGACTCTACTCCATCAGTTCCCGTTGATTAACAAGAAGAAATTCAATCAGAAGATGACCAACATGAAAGGGATAACAACCAAGAGGGTCAAAGTGAATAACAAGAAAATGATCAAGATTATAATGTTGAATTCCTTGAACGGGACCCGGGAAAACGTCGTGCTATAGGTATGTATCCTTATAATGAACAAGATAATATTCGAAGAGCTTATGTGGTACGTGGACTGATGCGTGCATTTTATATAGACCTTTTAGACCATATTAGCACACATTTCCATTCTTATTTCGTAGTGTTTTACTACAAATGTCCCCCAAATAGTCTACTTTGGTTTGTCTTGTGTTATTTGCAGATATGAGCCGGAGAAGATTATAATCAAGCCTAAAACATGTCCCCATCCATGCATTTAGGAGAAGAGTTGATTCGGAGCTTGTTACTTCCATCTTGAGATGCGCGTAGAAGTAATGGAAGTCTATCGAGCGAAAGAAGAGCTTCACACCGCTAGTGCCTACTTTGAAGAGCCATAACTCGCGTTCTAGAAATGATAATCAAGTGATTCAAATTGGAGATGAAAGCTTATTTTCTTATCTTTCCAACGCCACCAAAAAAGTTTGATTTGCCTGAGTAACGAAGAAATGGCAGCCGTTTGAAGTTCAGTGCGCATTGCAGGAATTGCGCGACGACAGAGTGTCGATCGACAGAACATTGGTGTCGATTGACAGAAGTATGAAGTCGATCGACAGACTAGCCATTGTCACAGATAGCCTACTCTTTGAATTTATAGTGTTGTGTCGATCGACACAAGTTTATGTCGATCGACGGAGCATTAAGGGTGTCGATCGACACAAATCTATGTCGATCGACACATGTATGCAGGACAAAATTTCGTTCTTTAGGTTTATTTAGTCAGTTACTGTTTAGTTTTTATTTTCTTTTGGGCTTTTAGTATAAAAGACTTGTACTTGATACTCATTAGGGGATTCCATGCTATTTTTCTATTCTCTTCTTTTTACTTTGGAGATTCGATCAAAATTTGTGGGTAGTTTTCTCTCTGAATTTTTGGGAGACCTAGCTTTTTGGAATTTCTCTCTGTCACACTTTTAATACTTGGTAATTCATTTTATCGCGGTTGTTTTATTCTTATTTCTCTTTTCTCTTTGCTTCATCTTTCTGTTTCATTAATTCCAGTTTTTCTTGCGAACATGTTATATTCTATAGTTATTTTGATTTTCCTTATTGTCATTCCCGTTATGAATAGCTAATTCCCTTGACTAGGATATAGGGGATCCAATGAAATTGTGACGATACTTGACTAGGCTAGATCGGTTATTAGTCTTTGCCTTTGTTTCTATTTATGACATTTTATTGCTTTTAATTGGTTAAGTCGACGTAGCTAATTAATTGTATGGTAAACCCCGACCTAAGATCGAGAGCCTGGTGAGGGTTAGACCTGTCATTAACATTAGAGTGCCCTAGTAAGTTGCGAGAGCCCGCTAGAAGCATTTTAGGGCGAATAGCGATCTGAGAGGACCTTTTCACTGCCCCTTAGACTTTTATCTGTGACCGATCTGCAACCTAGTCCTTAACCGTTATACTTTCATTGGTGAACCGACTGTCCTAGTTTCTCTTTCTCTTATTTTATTCTCATATCTTTTACGCTCTTGATTTCTCTCTTTCCTTCACTACTTTTAGTTTAGTCAAAACAACAAACAAAACCCCCAATTCTGGTTACCTTGACGGACTTTAGTTTAGCTTTTAGAATTCATATTAGTCTCCCTGTGGATACGATCCCGATTCCTTGCTACATTAGTTAGGCCAGTTGGTTATCTTTGACAGGGTTGCGACAGCCGTGTCATGGACCTTATCAACCGTATTTAAGTGAGTATCCATCAACAAAACATGGAAAACAAGGTTGAATGTTTAGTCACAATTTGTTCAAAGAGTGGCCTTGGCTTGAATATTCTATTGCTAAAGATAAAGTGTATTGTTTTCCATGTTTCTTGTTTGACACATATCCATCTCATCATCCATCTTTCACCGGAACTGGATTTAATGGCTGGAAGAATGTGATGTCTAAGCAATCGGGCATCGATCGTCATATAGGAAGTATAATGTCAGTACACAATGCTTCAATGCGTAAGTGGGAAAATTTGAGAAACCCTTCTAATCATATAAAGCGGGTTATTAACACATTACCTGTACAAGAGTTAGCAAATAATCGACTTCGGCTTGTTGCTACAATAGAAGTTGTTAGACTGTTAGCACGACAAGGATGTTCTTTTAGAGGTCATGATGAGTCGATTGATTCTCCTAATGGTGGCAACTTTGATGCTGTTTTGAATTCTTTCAAAAGAATAAATAATGAAGTCAGCAAAGTAATGGATAGTGCTCCTGGAAATGCCAAATATACATGTGCAACTATTCAAAAACAAGTTGCAAACATTCTTGCCAACAAAGTTAGAGCTAAGATTCGTGCTGAACTAGGCAATTCTAATTTGCGATTCTTGTTGATGAAGCTCTTGATGTGACAAATAAGGAGCAAATGGCCATAATTCTTCGCTTTGTTAACAATGAAGGATCACTTAAAGAACGTTTCTTTCAGGTGCTTAGTGTCGAGGATACCTGTTCTCAAACTTTGAAAGATGAAATATCAAAGGTCCTTAGACTATATGGTCTTCATGTAGAAAATATGTGTGGCCAAGGGTGTGATGGTGCAAGCAATATGCGTGGTCAATTTAATGGGTTACAAGCTTATTTCTCAAAGAATGTCCATACGCGTATTATGTACATTGTTTTGCTTATCGCTTGCAATTGTGTTTAAATGTCGCGGCTAAAGGGGTGCATGACTTGTGGCAGTTTTTTTCTACTTTGACTATGATTGTCAATTTTGTCGATTCTTCCGCAAAAAGACATTCTATGTTTTCATCACATGATATGAGTGCTCTAGAGTTGGAGTGTCAGTTTTTTGCACAAGATGTCCAAAAAGATCCATGATTTGAAAATACACCTTCAGCATCAGAATTGTGTCGACGCATGGTTGACGTTGGTAAGACAACACTTTATCCTATGGTTTATAGATTGATTTGTCTTATTCGGACTCTCCCAGTTTCCACCGCAACAACGGAAATAGCGTTCTCATCGATGAAGATCATAAAAAGCAGACTTCGAAATAAGATGAGCGACGAATTTCTAAACGATTTGATGGTGCTTTATATTGTAAGAAGATATGTCGATGATATTGAGACCAATGAGATGATTGATGAATTTGAGTTGAGTGGGTCTCGCAGAGCAAAGTTCAGTTAGCTACGTAGATTTTTAGTTTGTAATTTTTTTTTTTGTAAGACTTTCTTAAATTTTATTTTCTAGCCCACTATACTTTGAAATCCTGGATCCACTCCTGAACAAAACAACATATGTGAATTGAAGTTCAAAAGTGTCATAGTACTTCATAACCAATATAACTTTAAAATAAATAAACAAACTATTAATTTAACACCTTAATATACTTATCTTACTGTAATACACTTAAAATGATCATTATTTACACATATAATTCTCTCGGTGATGGGGTAAACAAAATACTGGCTTGAATTTTGGCTCACAAATGTTGTCTTCATCAATTATTTATAGTCAATTGATGATGCATTTTATGACTTTTGGACGACTTATATTTTTATATTATATATTATTATCAAATTTAATACATAAATATGTAGCAATGTTTTGTGACTTCTAAACTTTCGTTATCATTATTAGCAAATTTAATAGACATAAATATAGAGTAGGGAGAAATGAAATGTAAAAAGGTTTGCATTAATTATCTTTCCCTTTTTTATATTTTTTTTTACAAAGTCTACCTTGCATGAGAATTGTTTAATCATTCTGTGCATTGCCTTTTATTTATATATTATATTTATAGATTTATAGATGTATTTAACTTAATGAAATTATATCCAATTAAACGAAATTAAGCAAGTATATAACAATAAAACATAAGAGAAAATTGCACATATAAACAGTTTAAAATTAAAGTGATTTAAAATATATCGCAAATTGAAATAAATTTTATTGAACACCACCACTGCAACAACAACAATGACAACACTCAACAAAAATTCTCAATATACTCATTATCGTCAAATAAATAAATTAAACCATGAAATATAATCCACAACGTAAAAACTCATGTGCAATACATTTTAAATAAATAAAGTGAATAGAAACAATTATAGCTATTATGGTTTTTTATAGACATTACACAACCATAAATTTCTAAATTTTAATTTTAATCTTAATTTATTTTGTGGTATTATTAGATTAGATAATTGATTGCTGAAAAACTCAATAGATGAATTAAATAAGAAAAAAATGTTAATGCAAATTATGGGTGTTAATTAATATAAAGAGTTTTGATCAATTTATTAACATATTATATTACAAAAATTAATTAAACAGGAAAAACTTTTAATTAACTTGGTGGGGATTAAGTATTATGAAGAGTTTTATTCAATTTATTACCATGTTAAATACAAAAATGAAATAAATAGGGAAAATGTTAATAAAAATGGTGGGTGTTAAGTAATATGAAGAGTTTTTATTAACTATTAACATGTTTTATGAAAAAAATATTTTAAACTATAATTATAAAATTTATTAACATATTTTACTACAAAAATTTCAATTAAAATGTCAATATTAATTATAAATTACGAAATTTTGATTTAAATTTTGAAGGGTTACATAAATTTTGGAAAACAATATATTTAATATACAAAATTAATCTAAGAATAGTGATAATATCCTTTAATATTATAGATATAATTGAATTAAACTAATTTATAAATATGTGAATTAAATTAGTGTCATGTAATAATAAATTGATAATCCACCACATAAATTCGCCATATCACATTAAAAATATGCGACGTCACATTTAAATATGTCAAGTCACATTAAAATTATGTCACGTCACATTAAAATTTGTCATGTCACATTTTTTTAGTTGCCCTTTTAATAAGATTTTATAGACTTTTGTAAATATACCAAGTAACATTAATTATGTATAATAGCTATTATCTACCTCCTTCATTCAAATACAAAATGTATATATATGTTTTTTGTACAAATGTTAAGAAAGATGTTAAAAAACTATTAAAAATACAATTGGAAGTGTGTTTGATGTTTTTTATTAATTTAAATGTGTGATGGTTGATTAATGGTGGTTTATTTAATGACATTTTATGTAAATAAAGGTTGTCTATAAGACACTTTAGTCATTTTCTTTGCTTTATTAGGAAAGTGATAGTTTGAATATAAATGTATTAAAAAGGAATATGTGTAGTTAGGATATGAAATGGATGAAGTATATTATTTATAATTAAAACTGTATATGTATTTTAATTGGAAATACTTTGAAGTTATACCTTAAAATAAATATTTTAAAAATGTTAAACTATTTCTATTCTATTATTTAAAAGTCAATTTTAAATGTTACTCTCTCCGAGCCACATTAAAGGTAACACTTAACGACATACTCCGTATGTTATTTAGCCCGCAACGTTACCAAATTGTATTTATCTAATGTCATATTTACACAAAATGTCATTAGATACCCCACATATCATCCCACAATTAAACTCACAAATCACATGATCCCACCTATTTTTTCCTTTTTTACCCTTACTTTTTTCACATTTTGTTAAATACTAAATTTTCCCCTATGTTACCTTTGATTTGGATTGTAGGGAGCGTATATCAATTATATTATTTTACTTCAACTATATAATAATAAAATATACAAACAAGTCACGCGAAACACAAGATACTATCTAGTTTAATTAATAAAATTGACATACGAGCTCTCTATTTATACAACTAACATTACTTTAAACTAGCTAGAGAATGGTTACAACTACCTTAATAGAATTTGGAAATGAATATTTATTAGGAAATTAAAATACCTTAACTCAAATTAGAAAAATAATAATCTAATAGACTCGATTCAGGAAGTAACAATTTCATTCATCTCTTCCATAATGTGATCGCGTCTTTGTACTTGTTGATTGTCCTAGTCCGTACTCCGTACCATTAGTATCACCCACGTATAATTTGGACAACTCTACTAAAAACGACCATATATCCTTCGTTACATAACCAAGACCAATTGTTGGAAAGCAAATCTCATGTGCTTTCATTTCAAAGAGGAATCACTACACATGAAAAAATGAGTCATATTTTCGGAGGTATTTAACTTTTAAATCAAATGATAGAACCTGAAATGTCAAGAGTGACTTGAGCTTCCGTTTTAAACATATACCCATATCCCTTATATCATTTTACTTTCTTAAACGTATTAGGAAATTAAAACAACTTGATTCAAATTAGGAAAATAATAATCGAGATTCGGTTTAGGAATAACAATTTAATTTCATTCGTTCTTCCATATTGTGATCACATCTTTGTACTTGTTGACTGTCCTAGTTCACATCATTGGTATCACCCACATATAATTTAGATAAGTCAACTTAAAACGATCATATCTCCTTCATTATTTAACCTAACCAATGTCACTTATTGAAAATCTAACATCATGTACTTTAATTTTAAACTGGAATCACAAAATATTAGTCATAATTTTATAAATGTTTAGCCGGTAATCAAGTAAACGGATTTGAAATGTCAAGAATAGCTTAAACGGATTTGAAATGTCAAGAAGGCATTCCTACATCACCCTCAACCCGGACTCGCTCACTGATGAGCTTGTATTTCTACTATCTATTTAGCATATTCTAAGTACAATAAAGCGTTATTGGGATTCGATTTTACATAATTTACGTCATTATTGCCAATTTCCAAGTGTCGGGGTTAGTAATAAAATTTTGTGCAATTATCGGAAGCAAGGGCATGTCTTGAAGTTAGCATGGTGCAAAACATCTACAAGCATGAAGAAGACTACCTAAGACATGAGGAATTGGAAGTATGAAGCAATTGAAGAATTGAAGTTGCGGTTGCATAAGGATCAACTTCAAAAGGGTATATCTTGAGTTCTAGAGCTTCAATCGATGCAAGGCCAAGTGGAGGTGAAAGCTTATGTTCTTAGCTTTCCAACGACAGGTCACACGCCTCATTTGGCCAAGTATCGAGGGAGATATGGCTTTTGGAAAATTGCTGCCCAGTAGCAAAACCACACCGTGCGGTTTTCTCATTTCCAAAAATGGCACCGTGCCGATTCACTCTGCCCTGTTTTGCCAAATTGCTTTAACCTTGTGTTTGGAGGCCCATTATCCCCAATTAGGTTTAGGCTATAAGGAGGTGATTACATTAGGTTTTTATCTCATCTCATTACATCATTTACCATCTTATTTTCCATATTTTTTCCTTTGTTTTAGTAGAGAATTATCTTTTTAATTGGGTTTTAGATCTTGAATGGAGAGTTAATCTCTTCTCTTAATCCAACTCAAAGGTGTAATCTTTGGTTGTAAGATACTCTAATCTTTCCTTGGTTTTTGTTATTGTTATTAATATCTTGGATTTATTGTTATGATTTTGGAATTTTGTGTTGATTAAGACAACTAAGTGTGATTTCCTTGTTGTTTAAATCTCACTAATTTCCTTAATTTATTGTTGTTGGGTTTATTAAGTGTGTTTCTTTGTAATCCCATTTTGCAACAACTTGTCATTGAATTAATGAATGTGATTTCTTCTTGATTTAATTGACATTAGAGAGATTAATTTGTAATTACTCATTAAGTGTGATTCCCTTGTGAGCAATGAGTTGCATTGGGTCAATTGCTAACTGTGATTTCCTTGTTGTTGGCCTCTATTAAGGGAATTTGGAGATTTTATCTCACTAATAGGACAATAATTCTAGTTTAAGGATTGATTAAGAGGTTTTATTAACAAAGTGTCTCACTTTATTGAGTTGGGTTAAGTCTTTCTTAAACTTGATAATCTTTCATCTTAATACTTGTTTGTTTGGTTATTTGCTACTCACTCTTATTTGAATGTTGTTTGTTTTTGTTTGCATTCTCAACCAACCCCAAAACTCCCCTATTTTTACATACTTGTTATTAATTAGTTTTAATTATTCTATTTACATATTTAGAAACCATTAGCAAAACCCTCCATCTCTTAGGTTCGACCCCTTTACTTGTCGCTATACTTGTTTTATTATCAATATAATTAGCATGTTTTGTGGTATATAAATTGATAATTTGCGCGTCTTTAATTGCGACGTTTTGGGCGTGTCACTCACTAACCCTACCCAACTCAGTTTCAGGTCCATTTCTACCAGGTTCGGCCCGACCCGTGATGACTTGTCCTTTATACCGGACCAGTTCCGGGTCCACCTACCCTTACCCGCCCGCCCTGCCCACCCTGTCCCAAATGTTTGACCACTCTTCTATGCATGTCTTTTTAGTCAAAATGAAGGATACATTATGAAGACGGAACCCCTTTCCTTAATTCGTTTTATCCCTAGCGTATAGTTTTGTGGGACGAGCTAGTTGAGTTTAATTTTAGCATTACATACGTAGACTACATTATTAAATTTCATAGATTTTGGTATAAGATGTTTTATTATATGAGAAGATATAGTTACAGCTAACAAATGTCGCTTAACTTAATAACATGCGACATTGGTGACACTTTAACAAATTCAAGATTCCTTTTAAAAAACACACATTTGAGATTATGTAGAGGACGCTATTCGTTAGCGTGATAGTATGTATAGCTGTGGAGAAAATGACCCATACACGTAAGGAAATGGTCATACATTCATGAGTCGGATACATATATATTCTAGATAATTAACATAACGTATTAATGTCATTGCCGTGAAAGTATAAAGATTAACGAAACATCATATATATATAGTCTTCAAGATGAACGTTCATCGTTTTGGAACCACAAATTCACAACTAAAATAGTTTTACATCGAATTTTCAACTAAATTTATATGACTTGTTATTATAAAAAAAACGCAATATTCAAGTTACTATGTGTTTTTCTACACTACATACGTACTCGGGTATAACAGTGGTAGATGGTAGACCATTTGTAAAAATACGGAGTAATAAACATGATATCGAACCAGTAGATTCATAACAACGAAACGCAAAAACAAAAACAAGTATTCTAAAATCCTGGTGTTTTTTTTAACCAAGTACTAATTGACAAACAATGATTATTAGAAACAAAGTAAAAAGAAAATATGATAAAGGGAATAAAATATGTAAAAATATATATGAGCATGAGCTATAATGAGTGACAACAAATATAATACTACGTAGAAGAGTTGATTAATTAAAAACGAAAATAATAAAATGAAGAGTAAAAAAAACATTAAAATTACTAGACAAAATCCAATGAAAGTAGAGAAATGAAGAATTAAGAATGGGAATATAAATAAATGAAATTGAGTCAAAACTTCCATGTAGGCATGGATGACAAATAAGCAAACCTTTGAATTAGGTATAACTCAAGTTAATAAAATGAATACAAAAGCATGTCATGTAAACAAAACAAAACAAGTACACCTTCCATTCATTCTAGTTTAAACAAACGTATGAAAATGAAATAATGAATGGAAGGAGTATGTATGTATGTATTCACACGAGACTAATTAGTGGCCAGGGCCTTTGGGACTTGGACCTGAGGCAAAGGTGTTAGCCAACTTTCTAACCATCTTCTTAAACATGCCGTTGTGATCAAATGAAGAAAATGTTGGTATTGACACCTTGGTTGCACTTGAATGATAAGCTCTTTCACGGTCGGGAATCGCTCTACATGTTGCTGAATTTATGAATGTTGTAGAGAGTAGCAAAAGAAGAGCCATTGTTACATAGAATGTCTTCATTGGGTGTTATTTGCTAAGAAGGTGGTGTATTTGGAGGATGAAGAGTTGAGGAGGTTGTTGGAAATTGGGAGTATATTATGTGTATATGTAATATAGTTTGGTGGTATAGATAAATTGGCTTAGAGATGTCTAATAAATCATGGAGTATAAAGTATATATAGTATATACATAGGAATGTTTGAGATGCATTTGTGGGTCCCTAACTATATTTTGATTTTGGACTTTTCCAACTATTTTGTTTGTTTCTTTGTGGGGTCCTTAATTAAGGACTCGTTTGGTTGCCCCTATAAAAATGTGTGAATTGAAAATTTTATGATTTGAAAAAAATGAAGATGTTTCGTTACTCCAAATAATGAGATTTTCTTTTTCCTAGGAATTTCCAACTCCTCCATTATGGAGAAATTTGATTACCTAGGGCCCCTAGGTAATTGGAAACTCTGTGTCAATTCAACTCCAAGACGTTAACCAAATGAATTTTAGGCAATTCACATGCATTGACCAATTCACGTGTTTTGCAAAATCATGGGAAATTAATTCACGTATGGCAACCAAACGAGGCCAAGAGTTGGTCTTGCTTCAAACAGATAATTTTGTTCTAAAATAATAAGACGAAATTTTGTAATTGTTTTACAGTCAAATGTGAGAGTCTCAAATGTGACCACTATTAAAAAAACAAGTTATCATAAGTTGTGTGATATTGGCCGTATTGTGATTATATTTAACTATAAAATGGTCACATATAACCGTCTGAAACTTTAGACGAAAACTGGGGGTCTAAAACAAAAAATTGCACTTAATTAAAGCTTAGGCTTGTGTGTGGAGGGCGTGTTTGGGTGCAAACAGAATAAGAGATTAAATTAAAGTTTCTTATTTTATTAGTAGGAGTAGTTTTTAGATGGAGGATTTAGAGAAAACCAAATTGCGTGTAGTTTTTGTCTTAAGCAATAATCAAAGGTTTTCTTTTTTTTTTTATAAATAATGACAATATTTGATTTGGATGATATATTGTATGATGCATTCTATGCCAACCTAGGTAGTACGGGCACTTCTCCTAATCAGTCGTACCGTGTTCGACACCGTGTCCGACACCGACACTTCGCGGACACACGCCGAAACGTGTCCAACACCTAATCAGCCGTGTCTAACTTTCTACATTTATTTGGGCGCGTGTCCATGGTATGAGCCGTGTCCATCGCGTGTCCACGATATTTGGTTATCATTTGCGGTGAATGATGTTCTTGAAATGAGAAATGCGCTGTCAAAAGAGATCAATTAGAATATTGATTCGGATGAGGAATGCAAATAAATTTATTATTAAAGACAAGTTTTACATTCACTTATTAAAATAATATCAAATACTTTTATAAAAATAAAATCAAAGATTTATAACTAAAAAATGTACTATATTTTATTAAATTTAAATGCCGTGTCCCGTGTTCTAAATTTCATAGCATGTCGTGTCCCGTGTCCGTGTCGTGTCCGTGTCCGTGTCCGTTTTGGTGCTACCTAGATGCCAACCCACCAGGTCACTCCCCCTTGGCCCCGTTCTCTCTTCCATATAAGTATACATCTTCATATATCTGAACTAAGTTTATAACGGGTTAAATATTACCCACGTAGATAAATAAGATATGAAAATTAGAATTTGTGTACATCAACAAATCCATAAGTGGAGTGTTGAAATAAAAGTTGCCAAATACTCGACAATTTGAGAATATTTTTGAAAATATACAAAAAATTATTTGTTAGTTTTTTTTGTCGGTTCAAATGAGCGGGTGAAAACTAAAACCCCAACTTGATGGTTGGAGTAAGAGAGTTTCTACCACTTAAACTAACTGTTGTTCTTAAATTTATTTATTAGTAAAAAGTCCTAAAACACTCTACAAAGTATGCTAGAATAAGCTCGTTTGGAAAATAAGAAGACTTGATATATGAATCTACATATATCTTTATCTCTTCGATATAACTTTTGCAAGTTGAATGTAAATAATACACAAGTACTTTAGTTTGTTTAACAATTTTTTACACATTTGTGGGTAATCACTTGAAACGACTAAACGAGATAGTATACAACTCTTGTAAACACAATTACTTTTATATTAAGTTGCATATTTAGTGTTTAGCCCAAAAATCCTCATCGCAATGTTGGGCCCATAAGTAGTCTCAGAAGCAGCAACCCATCACAGAAGCAGACCAGACGCAGGAAAATAGCTGTTGGAGTAGGAGAATGGGTCAAAACCCTAAAGGAATATCCCCCTATATTCACTCCTACATACCAGGGCCAGAGCAGAATCGGTTGAGCTAAAATCCGCGGCTATAAAAGAGAAGCTAGGGCATTTTTTCTAGGCATTCAGTTCATACGTTGTAAAACTTTACTACTTTCGCAAAATACTTGTAATCCGTCTCCAACAGTGAATATCCTCGATCATAGTAAAAATATTGGTGGGATTCCGTTCCCCCCGCGGTTGTTTCCCTCAACGGGTTTTTCCGCGTCACCAAAAATCTCTTGCGTCGTTATTTCATCTCTTTAATTTTTATACTCGTTTGCTACGTTAATCTTTTATATTGGTTGACACTTTGACCCGCATCACAAAAACTCGACCCGGTAGAAATTTTACCAAAACAATTTGGCGCCCACCGTGGGGCATAGTGCGCATTCCAATATTTAAAACCGTTATCTCATCACAACAAGCATGTCTGGAACCAAAGCTAACCCTTCCAGTTCTCAGAGCATGCCAGCCCAGTCCAGTGGGACCAACCCTACTGTGTTCGTTGGTCTCACAGGACTACCCCCGGTCGTAAATCAGACCACAGCCCCAAGGGTTGTGGCACCATCCAGCAAACCACCGCAGATTCCCAGATCACCCCCTGTGTCAACTTCCCCAAGGCAGAGCAGAGAGAGCAGCCCTAGCAGAAGTGGAGAAGCCCAGATACCTGGAGTAGGCCAGCAGCCGCAGGTTCCCAGCCCAGATCCGATGCAGGTGGTGGTCCAGGGAATGAGTGCTTTGCAGGAAGCCATAGAGAGCCTGAAGAAGGACAATCTGAACCTGAAAGAGCAGATCGCCGCAGTCGCACGACCAGAGCCGCCGTACAGAATGTTACAACCAGGGCCTGGACAGACCTTCAATCCCTTCGGGAGGGGAGGGCTGAACCGGCCAATTCCTCAGGAGATCGTCACCAGGCTGGACCTAGCTGTTATCACCCCGAGCAGCGGCCCAGAGATACTGGATCTGGACTCATTTGTGTCCAGAGCACCGCAATCCAGTCCAGCTCAGCCTGCAGGTAATCCTACACCTTGTTTTCCCCCTGGGACTAATCCTTTGACTTTTTCAGGTACACCTCCGCAGCCCACACTCGGGTGGACGCCAGAAATCCCCGTGAGGTCAGAACCAGTGAGCCAGTCCAGCGCTGGAGGCTTGGCAGGAGAAGCACCTGTACAGACAGCAGCTGGTTGGCATCCAGGCCCAGGTTTCAATCTATCTGTAGCAGCCAACCAATCAGCCGCAGGCCCCTGGGGAGGAGCCCCTCCATGCTTCTTCCCTCCGCCTGTTAACCCGACCCCAGGTCCTTGGGGAAGAGCCCCTCCAGGCTTCTTCCCTCCGTCAGTCAATCCATTCCCTGGAGCAGGCAGTCTCTCAGACCAGCGCTACCAGGAGCTGAAGGACATGATCACCAAGATACCTGGTATGCCAAGGCCCATGGAGAAAGCTTCCCAGGACAGTTATGCAGATTCACCCTTCATTGACAATATTGCCCTGATCAATGTGCCCAAGGGGTTTGTGCCACCAACCATGACATTATACGATGGTACAGCCGACCCCCTGGACCACATCAATCAGTATAAGCAGAAAATGATGGTGGTGACCGCAACCGGAGCACTTAAGGAGGCCTGTATGTGAAAGGGATTCGGATCAACCCTGTCCGGAACAGCCCTGCACTGGTTTGTGGGATTGCCCAATCGCAGCATCTCTTCTTTTGCAGATCTGGTTAATGCCTTTAATCAGCAGTTTGCCAGCAGCATGAAACCAGAAAAGCAGACCAGTGATCTATACAGAATTGTTCAAGGATTCGAGGAAACAACTCGAGATTACCTCACCAGATTCAACAAAGAGAAGGTTGTCATTCCACATTGTGATGTACCCACTGCCATCGAAGCCTTCCGCAGAGGGTTACATCACGATTCAGACATGTACAAGCAGTTGACAATGCACCCATGCACTGCCTTCGCTGATGTACAGGCCCAGGCTGTTGCAGCCATGAGGCTGGAAGAAGACGCTGCCTCCAGAAGAAGCATCTATGACACAGAACCTGTGTCTAGGAAAGCACCAGTAGAAAAAAGGAACGAAAGATCAAAGCCCTACAGCAAGCCAGTGAGCAAAGTATCCGAGAGCACTAGTGGTAAAAACGATGCAGATCCACCTCCGAAGGTCAGCGAGTATGGCTTTACCACTGGGATGGCTGGCTTGCTGAAGGCCTTGAAAGAACTCAAGGGAGTCATATGGCCAAAGAAGAAAGAGGAGCGGCCCAATGACCGCCGTGATGCTAGCAAAAAATGTGAATTTCATGATGACATAGGTCATACCACGGACGAATGCTATACCCTCAGAAAGGAGGTCCGATTCCAGTATGACCGAGGCAACTTGGACCATCTGCTCCCAGAGAAGTCCACCAGAGTCAACGCAGCTAGCCAGGTGCAGCCTTCACCAGCTCCTCCCTGCAACAGAATTGTCAATGTCATTACTGGAGGATCAGAGCTGTGTGGGCTCACCTACTCAGCAGCCAAAAGACGCGTAACTGCAGCTAAGGGAGACAAGCCAGAATCATCATGCAGAATAGCAAGGTAGGACCTCCCAGCAGTGACCTTTGACAAAACAGACGCAGAAGCTGTACCAGAGCAGCACCATGATGCCCTGATTATCACATTAAACATCGGCAATTGTGAGGTCATGGTAGACACAGGCAGCTCCGTCAACCTGCTAATGCTGGATGCACTAAAGAGCATGGGATTTGACGAGAAGGACCTGACAAAGAAAGTTATCCCCCTGGTCGGATTCAGTGGAGAAACAGCGCATACCCTGGGGGAAATCACCATCCCCGCCTACGCCGGAGGGCTGAACAAACAGGTAAGATACTTAGTTATTGATGGTCCATCTACTTACAATGTTATTCTTGGCAGGCCCTGGATCCACGAAATGCGAGCAATCCCGTCAATGTATCACCAGTGCCTGAAATTTCCTACACCGTGGGGAGTCCAATGATTGCTACAAAGTAGCTCTCAAAAGGACCACCAGACCACCAGCTGCCAGAGCATAGCAACTACAGCAACTGCACATCCAGGAGGAGTACATCGAGCCCCAGCAGGCAGAAATCGATGAGGTCCGCCTGGATGAGCAGCACCCGGAGAGGACCGTGTTCTTAGGCTCAGAGTGCTCTGGAGATCTGCGCCAGCAGCTCCTCCAGCTGCTCCGAAAGAATGTAGATTGCTTTGCCTGGTCCCACAAAGATATGATTGGTATAGACCCAGAAATCATAACACACAAGCTCAGCATAGATCCAGGATTCAGACCAGTACAGCAGAGACGCAGGAAATTCGCAGCGGAAAGACACCAGATCATAAACCAGGAGGTGGATAACCTTTTGGAGGCAGGAAAGATTAGGGAAGTCAAGTACCCAGAATGGCTATCTAATGTAGTGGTGGTACCAAAAAAGAATGGCAAGTGGAGGGTCTGCGTGGATTTCACAGACCTGAATAAAGCCTGTCCCAAGGACCCATTCCCCTTGCCACATATCGATGCTATGGTGGACGCCACTGCAGGCCACGAAATGTTGACTTTCCTAGATGCCTGGAGCGGGTACAACCAGATCAAAATGGACCCGGCAGACCAGGAGAAGACAACATTCAGGTCCGAAAGAGGCATCTACTGCTACAATGTAATGCCCTTCGGTCTTAAGAATGCTGGTTCTACATATCAGCGGCTCGTCAATATGATGTTCAAAGACCAGATTGGACGCAATATGGAAGTATACATAGACGATATGGTGGTCAAATCCAAGCAATCGGCGGACCACACTCAGCACTTGGAGGAAACATTCAACACCCTCCGGAAGTACAAGATGAAGCTAAATCCAGCCAAGTGTACCTTTGGAGTTCCCAGTGGGAAATTCCTTGGGTATATGGTAACACAGAGAGGGATAGAAGCCAGCACAGAACAGATCAAAGCAGTTCTGCAGCTGGAATCACCCCAGAAGCCAAAAGATGTGCAGCGTCTGACGGGAAGAGTAGCAGCCCTGAGCAGGTTTATATCCAGATCCTCAGACCGGTGCAGATTATTCTATGATATTCTTAGAAAAAGTCAGAAGTTTGATTGGACACCAGAGCACGAAAAGGCATTCCAGGAACTAAAGAAGTACCTGAGCAGCCCACCCCTGCTATCCAAGCCAGAGCAGGGGGAGGTCCTGCTCCTGTACCTCTCAGTAACCGAAGCAGCAGTAAGTGCAGTTCTGGTCCGACAGCACGAAGGAGCTCAGCACCCGGTATACTACGTCAGCAAATCATTACTGCCAGCAGAAGCAAGGTATACCTCATTTGAGAAACTAGTATTGGCATTGGTCACAGCATCCTATAAGCTGCGTCCATACTTTGAGTCTCATACCATCTCAGTGGTTACCAATCACCCACTCAAGACGGTTATGAGAAAGCCAGAACTATCAGGACGAATGGCTAAATGGTCTGTGCATCTCAGTGGATATGATCTCCAGTTTGAACCACGCACGGCCATAAAATCACAAGCCCTCGCAGACTTCGTCTCCGACTTCAGCCCAGCACTCCAGACCCAAGTAGAGCAGGAAATCCTGCACTTACACCAAGGTGCCAAGCCAGGTACCTGGGAGCTACGAGTAGATGGGGCATCAAACGCCAGAGGGTCAGGAGTTGGGTTGATCCTTAGATCATCAGAAGGTGACTTGATCACCCAAGCAGTCCGATGTGAGTTCAAAACCACCAACAACGTAGCTGAATATGAAGCTCTGGTCCTGGGGCTGCAATTAGCCCTGGACATGGGGATCAGCTGCATCAATGTATATAGTGATTCGCAATTAATTGTGAATCACGTCAATGGAGCATACGAAGCAAGAGACCCCACAATGGTGGCCTACTTGTGTGTGGCAAAGGAGTTAATCGGTAAATTCGCAGAATTCAGCATCCAGCAGGTACCTCGGGAGCAGAACGCAGAAGCAGATGCACTGGCAACTCTGGGATCAACCTTCAAACCAGCGGACGTAGCCAACATACTAATCACCCATGTTCTCAAACCAGCCATTCCTGGTCTAGATCCGGACCAGGAAGAATTGCCTATTTGCAGCAATGACCCAGACCAAGGATCAGAGCAGGATTGGCGAAAGCCATACCTGGACTGGTTGCAACATGATATTCTGCCCAGCAATAAGAAAGAAGCACGAAGTTTCAGGATGAAGGCCTCCAGATTCCTACTAATTGATGGAACCCTGTTCCGGAAATCATTGGCAGGGCCGTACTTGCGCTGCCTGGACCAGACTGAGGCACAAAAAGTCTTGCATGACCTCAACAGCGGAGACTGTGGAATCATGCAGGGGGAAGAAGCCTGTCCAATAGAGCCCTCAGAATGGGATACTTCTGGCCCACAATGCGCAAGGATGCAAAGGAGTATGCAAGAAAATATGACGCCTGTCAAAGGCACGCACCTGTCAATCACCAACCAGCAGAGCCTCTACACCCGGTCATATCCCCATGGCCTTTTATGAAGTGGGGGATGGACATTGTGGGACCCCTACCCAGAGCACCAGGAAACCAGATGTATATGCTGGCCATGACAAATTACTTTTCTAAATGGATCGAAGCAGAATCATTCACCCAGACCACCGAAGCACAGGTCATCTCTTTTATTAAGCGCAATATATTCACCAGATTTGGCATACCTTCAGAAATAATATGTGACAATGGTTCCCAATTCATTGGGAAGAAAACCGAGGCTTTCTGTGCTGGGTGGAATGTATCACTCCAGAAATCTACCCCCAGGAACCCCCAATCCAATGGACAAGCTGAGTCTAGTAATAAGATCATCATTAAGAATATGAAAAAGAAACTACAAGAAATGGGAGGGAAATGGGCAGAGGAACTTCCTCTGGTCCTGTGGGCTGACAGAACTACTCCAAAAGTAGCAACAGGTCAGACCCCCTTCAGCCTTGTCTTCGGAGCAGAAGCGGTAATTCCTTCCGAGGTCAAAGTCCCAACCCACAGGTACGGGTGTATAACTGAGGACCAGAACCAAGTGGAAGTGACAAGTAGCCTGGACACAGTTGACGAACTCAGGACCAGCGCCTACGTCAGAATGGCTTCATACAAACAGATGGTGGCTCGTAGCTACAACAAAAACGTTAGGATCAGAACCCTGCAAGTAGGAGATCTGGTCCTGAGAAAGGTGTTCCAGAACACCAAAAACCGACAAGCTGGAAAGTTTGCTTATAACTGGGAGGGCCCATACCAAGTGGAAAACATAGTTGGTAATGGGGCCTACAGGCTAATGACAATGGAAGGGGAAATGATAACCAGATCATGGAATATACTTCACTTAAAAAAGTATATCATCTAGAGGTGCCTCCACCAGATCAGAGCAGCTCCCTTAGACCTCAGGTTCTACTCTGTATAAAGTTACTCTGGTTCAGCTTAAAATTTTTGTCTTGTCTTTATATTTTCTATAAACTTGAGTTTAAAATGTTATCATACTTCTCTATTTTTAACCTAAGTCTAAAAACCTAAGTCTTATAATTTCAAACTTTGATGCAATTAGAGTCAATTCTTGAATCTTTTAAAGGAAAAATATTATCACTTATTTTCTGGACCAGAATTTGCTTATCCTAGTGGACTGACCTGAAGAGGAAATCTGCATTGATCGCAGGAGAACCTAAGTTAAGCCTGGCACCCCAGTATAGGGATGGGTATATAAAACACCAGGCCAGCACACCAAAACAGCGATGGCCAAAACACAAACGAAACATGCATGTACAAAAGAAAAAACGCCAGAAAAGCAAATAGACAAAGCAAAACCCCATACAACGGGGAGTCATACGATTGTTTTTACTGGTCCACCCGGACCAGCAGCAAAGTTACAACAGTTAAAGCCCACGCAGGGGCACCCAAAGTTCAAAATATAAACGCCCATATCAGGGCCCAGCAGATAAATTTTTAAAAAGACAACTTACTCATCGGGAGTAGGTCCAGCAGCAGCAGCATCAGCACTAGTGGGGCCAGAGGACACTTCCTCTCCAACATCTTGGGACCCCACCATGCCCTCTTCCTCGTCATCCGAAAGCAGATCCATGTTCAGGCCATCGGGGAAATCTGCAGCAAAGGCCTCCTCCAGAGCAGTCAAGTCCCAGGTAGTATGACTACCCTTCTGGAACTCCTTGACAAATTTAATCCGGGTCTCGGCAGCAGAATAGGAAACAGCATCAATCAAAGCTCTCTGCAGACCAGCCTTCTTGTGCTCCAGGGCCTCCACCTTCAGAACCAGGTTAGCCTCAGAGGCTAAGGCCCGCTCCAATTTAGACTGAGTTGTGGCCAACTGGTCCTGAGACGTCCTCTCCAGGGCCTTGAGCTCCTCTTCCAGGGCCTTAAGCTTCCCCTCTTGAGCCTTGAGCTTTTCCTCCTGGGCCTTGAGCCTCTCCTGGCCCGCAATCACCTCACGACGGAAACGATCAATAGCCTGTCGCAGATTCCCCCTCAAGACCTCCTCTGAACTGAGCTTCGCCGCCATTTCCTCCATCCTCTCCAGAGCAGCATCATGAGCTACCTTCATACGCTGAAGATCAGCCAGCAACGCCTCACTCTGTTGATTGGTGCACAACGCCAGCTCCAAAGCCTGAGTACACCAAACCAGATCAGATACAAAAAAAAAGAGAAAAAGAAAAAACCAAAGAAAAAAGCCTACCTCAAAAGATACCTCCGCCACATGCCTAGTCAGGTCCTGAAAAGGACGCTTCTTCAAAATAGAGGCAGAGGCAGGGAATAGCAAAGAGTTCAAAGTAGGCCAGAGCTTGGTCTTGAGTCCTCCAAAACCTCCAGGAATCTCTAGCTGTAGAGGAGGAGAGGAGGACTCTCTAGAGAATGTCCGAGGCAGTTGCTCCAGTATAGGCTTGAAGCCAAGAGTAGGAATGGTGGGAGGGATCTCAAGAGGAGATGGATCAACATAGGGAGTCTCAGGAACAGACTCCTAGATTGGATCCACAGCGTCAACCTCAATCGGGGCAGCCTGGGACCCAGCTCCAGCAGAGCTCACCTCAACAACCTCTACCTTCTTTTTCTTCGAGGACCCCGCGTCCCCAGGAGTAAATCTTTTTCTGCGCAGTTGCATAACCCTGCTCACATCCACCCTGTCCTTGCCTGGAAAATCAAACAAACGCAAAATCAGAACAGGTTAAGTACGACCCTGCTCAAGAAGATAACCAAACAGAAAGGACATCATACCCTCCTTCTTCGCCGCCGGAGCAGCAGAATCCTGGACCAGCCTGGAGAAAGACCTCTCCTCCGCAGGAAGGTCCAGGAGCTTGGCTTTCGAAGTAGCAGGATCCGCAGACTCAGGGAGTTTTGCCAGGTTATGCCCTGGAAAAACACACCAGCTGTCAGAACAAGTACAAACATCAAAGGCAAAAAGCAAGAAATAAACCCAGAATAGAAACCATACCTTCAATCGGCTGCCATGCAGAGAAAATATAATCAGGAGAGGAAGGCAACATATCAATTTTGACAAAGATGAAACGGGTGAACCATTTACTGTCATCCGGAGTAGTGGGAAAGACAATAGCAGAGGGCATGTTATCATGACCACGAATTGTACACTGGAAATGACCCAAAGAGCGTGGGTTAAACCACTGGCTAAGATCCCCAGCCCAATGTTCAAACCACGCTCTCGGTTCAGAGCACATATACTAAGCAGAATACGCCATGCGTGAGGGGCAACCTGACACATGGCTAATTTAGTCAATTTCAAGAAATCCACAATAAGATCAGGAAACGGGAACCTTAGACCCAAGCGGAAGGGATATTCATAAAAACAGGTCCACCCTTCCCTCGCGAAGTCCGCCTTCTCATCGGCGAGTGGGAAGTGGTAGACAACCCCATCCGGGAAGCCAAACCTGACCTTGATTAGAGCTGCGTGAGACTCATCAAAGGCTGAATCGCAGAGATGCCTAGGGGCCAACAGCTTCTGTGATGGAAAGGGACCAGAGTAGACCCCCAGCGCAGGTGAGGATCCAGAAGAGCATCCAGCAGGGGTAACAGCAGATGAACTAGGGGCAGACATTATAAAACTTCGAAGGTTGAGGTAAACAAATTTTACTGTGAAAAAGAAAGTAAGAGAAGAAGAGAAAGCAGGTGAAAGAAGTGAATTATGAAGATGGTAAAAGTGAAAAAGTCGGATGAAAGGCAATTTATAGAAGAAGTGGATGGTTAAAAGTAAAGAGTAAATTTTGAATTCATAAGTTGAGAGTAAATGCAATTGGGAAGTTGAAATAGTTGAGGGGACATGCCATTAATGGGTGGTTGAAAAAGCAGCATAGTGGGTAGCCTACGTGAGCAGCATCAGCAATCCCTAACAACCCATACAAATTCCGGAAGCACACTTGAAAGGAGAGTAAAATTCCAGCCCAATTGAAACCAAGTTAGGCTGAAATTTGGGGGAAATTGTTTAGCCCAAAAATCCTCATCGCAATGTTGGACCCATAAGTAGTCTCAGAAGCAGCAACCCATCACAGAAGCAGACCAGACGCAGGAAAAGAGCTGTTGGAGTAGGAGAATGGGTCAAAACCCTAAAGGAATATCCCCCTATATTCACTCCTACATACCAGGGCCAGAGCAGAATCGGTTGAGATAAAATCCGCGGCTATAAAAGAGAAGCTAGGGCATTTTTTCTAGGCATTCAGTTCATACGTTGTAAAACTTTACTACTTTCGCAAAATACTTGTAATCCGTCTCCAACAGTGAATATCCTCGATCATAGTAAAAATATTGGTGGGATTCCGTTCCCCCCGCGGTTGTTTCCCTCAACGGGTTTTTCCGCGTCACCAAAAATCTCTTGCGTCGTTATTTCATCTCTTTAATTTTTATATTCGTTTGCTACGTTAATCTTTTATATTGGTTGACACTTTGACCCGCATCACAAAAACTCGACCCGGTAGAAATTTTACCAAAACATTTAGCTATCTTTATACAACTGTATTGATATGGTTTTACATTGTAATACTTACTTTGTACGTAATCACTAATCAGCAATCTAATTCTTAGTAAACTTCTATACATATTTCATAGTGCACAATTAGGGAGGTCATTGGGTGGGACGGTATTGGATATAGGCTCTCTGTATCTATACGGCTATACTCATCAAGAAAATTTCGTATGCATCCCCGTCCCACCACCCATAGCGTGTACACGTTTTAAAACCATCCCCGCCCCACCACACATGGCGGGTACAAGTTTTCGAAACCCCTCACCCCACCTACCCATTAACCCGCTATACCATAAAATTTTCCGATCTTTTTTCGTACAAGTTGGTTTAATCATTATTAATTTCTGTTTTCAGGAGTTTGTTTATATAATTTTAGCTATTTACCGAAGAAGTTGGTAAAATACTTTATAAAATAATTATTTTTGACATTACGTCTTAATTATAATAAAATAATAGTTGTAAAATTATCGTAACAATGGTCTTAATTATTATAATATATATAATTGGCGGGTAGACGGGTATGAAGTTGGTAACGCGCAAAAACCATTCCCGCCTCACTACCCATAACGGGTACAATTTTCGTACCCGTCCCCACCCCAACACCCGCCAAAGCTCTACCCGTCCCCGATTTAACTGGGCCGATGCGGGGCACTATCCACTTGTATCCGCCTCAATAACGTCTCTATGCACAAGTGCATGAGATTTATAATAATTTTCAGTTGTAAGTTTAAACTTACATTATTTTCTTTTCAAAATGGATTTTAAACTTCTTGTTTGTCACACTAGTAATCAAAAAAAGGGTGAACTTTTATATTTTTATCATGGTGTGTTTTATTTTATATTTTATATATAAAGTTAATCGTTATTTAAAAAAACATACTCCGTACTAACTTTGGTCATATGGAGAACTTTATTAGGACGGCAAAAATTAGAATGGGGTGTCATCGTAGACAGTAAGTTATTTAGGTCTGGTTCTCTTTAGATGCGGTTGTTCCCATCCCTTTGCTATAAAAGGGATAGCTTTTAGAGGCTTCTCATTGGCCGCATCATTTAGGGTAGATGGGTCCTACCATTATCTTCTTCTATTTAATTAATCTCTCACCTCTCCCCTTTTTTTTTACAAACTTCCGATTTCAAAATATTCATTTTCATATTTTAAGTTTATGATACAAAGTTTATTTACATAAAATTTTATGCAGAATAAAAAGAAAAAAAAATGAAAAAATGTTATGAAATTCATATGTTTTAACAATTATAAATTAATAAATCTCAAACTACTAAATTAAAAAATAACAACCAAAATGAATAATAACAAATAAAATATAGACAAGTGATTTATATAATTATACACCAAATTTAATACGGAGATCCAATTTATAATATCTTGATGAAAATAACCAAAAAGAAATCAATTAAAATTAATTATCGGAAATAAAAATCATGAATAATCATTTCAGTAGGTCTCCTGAGAGACCGTCTTTCAATAAAATATTGAGAGACGACCCATATACAATCTGGAGCATATCAGATACCATATCAAAAGAGAATATGGTATGTAGGAGAGAGAAAGATCTGATTTAAATTTACATTTAATAATATTTAAAAAAGGAAAGAAATTAAAACAAAAATTCTCCCAATGCAATCATAATAACTGCCGTGTAATCTTACACAAAATCTTCTCACTTTTCAAAAATTCAAAAATTATTTTTCCTAAAATTCTCTTATTTATCCTAAATCAAATCTTTTGTATTGCTTCAAAAATTCTTTCATAACTGCCGTGTAACCAAATACCATTATTACTTTTTCTCGGAAATTTGAAAACCAAAATTATCACAATGAACAAGAATATGGTATGTATTTGTTTAATCTATGTATTCTTTTATTATATTTTAATTTCGTACCAGTTTTATGAAATTCGGTATATATGTATCTTTCAAATTTTGAAAACCATAAAAATTTCGTACATTGATTTTGTTCTTTTGTATTATGGTACTAAATTGAAAATCAGGAAGATGTTTTATATTGATTTCGTACCAGTTGTAGATATGTACAATATTTGATAGTAATTGTGTAGTAGTTGTATAAAAACTATGTACTTGTTTTGTTAAAATTAGTACTTAGTATCATTTTGTAGCCTAAATGTATCTTTCTGATATAGTACCTGATTTCTTACATTTTGTATCTGTACATTATTTGAGATGATTTGTTTAGTTGTGTTATAGTACCTTCAACTTGTTCCTTTGTATTTCTATTTAATTTTTGTACTTGTTTGTTTAAATATGTACTTAGTACGTTTTTCTTACTTGTACTCGTTTTGTTAAACTTAGTATGTATTAGTATAATATAAGGTAGATGTATTTTTCTTATTACTACACTTAATTTGTTGTTTTTGTCTTTTCTATAAAAAATGACACTTTGTACATGTTATATTATATTTCGTATTTGTACATTATTAGAGGCTAAATATATTATTTTTTGTTCTTTTATATAGTATTATTAGTACCGATATATAGCAGGATAAGTACCTTTAATTATTGGATGTATATTGTCTCTACATGAAGTACTTGTAGTTTGTTGTTTGGTACGAAGTATTTTTTTTATAGTACAATTTTTTTTTCTTATGACAGAAAAAGGGGAATGTTCAAATGATAAGAATCAAGATGTTGAAACAACAAATGTAAATGAATTTTGCAACACATTGGGTGTTTGAAGAAAGAGGAGTTTTACTATTGTTCAGAAAAATGGAGTTGAAGAGGGATCAACTAAAGCGAAAGGAGCGAAGAAGGGTGCAAAAAAAGTAGAATATTTTTATAGCATATTTATGTTATATTCTAGACGATTTTAGTTTTTATTAGATTGGTTATGTAAATGGATTATTTGGTCATTCTTTTTTGCTTTTCTAAGACATCGTATTGAAGGTGTTATGTAAGTTTAGTTAGGCGATTTCTTACCGGTTCAAGATTGAGATTATAAGTGTAATGTTATTATTTGTAGGTAACATTATTGTGTAATGTTATATCACAACGTAGAAGAAATTCTACATAATAAAGCTGCATCTATACACTATTGAAAATATTAAGTATAAAATTTCTAACATACAAAGGACCAAGTTCAATGTACACATCTTATGGTCTTCACCATTACAAAGATACAAAATACGAAATATGGTACTAAATCAACAAATATTAATACAAAAAGAAACTTGTACGAAAATAGCAAAAATTACAGCGAAATACAACCAGAAATATTATTTTTTAAACCTGGTACTAAATTAACAAAAATTGGTACGAAATCACACTGGTATGAATATTAAAAAATTGAAGAGAAATATAAGCATAAATAAAGTAAAATAACTACAAAGTTACAAAATACAAAATAAAAGGTACAGAAAAATTATTAAAAATAAAAGATACATAAATCTAAACTAAATGTGTTGGAGGTGTATATGGTAATAAACTAGTAGTTGTAGTCAAATGAACTCCTCTTCTACTAGTCTTTTTACTTTTGGAAGACGCTTCAACCTAACACTCCGGCCTTTGGTCTTCGTTCTTATGGGGTCTAATACTCCTACGTGATAATAAGAAGTACCAAAGTTAAAAATATATATACGAACAAAAAAATACGGAATTAATGTCACTGATATCTTATATTTTACTTTGTCGGTACGTACGTAAAAAGGAAAAAAAAACATACGAAATTGATGTAACTTATTACTAACATTACGTGTCAGTACGTAAAAGGGAAAAAAAAGTACAAAATTTATAATACTTGTTACTTATATTACCACGTCGTTACATACAAAGGAATAACCAGTACTAAATTGTTCCACAAAGGAAAAACAAGTACTAAATTGTTCCAAATATGATGAAATAATACTTTACCATCATTTTCTGTTATTATAACATCATCTCCCTCAAACGGTGTCGAATCATCATCTTCGATATTTTTCATGATTGTCAATGCTACAAATTGCAAGAAAAATAAATTAGTTTGCAACAAAAAAAATTCAACATAACAAAAAACTTAGTCGTGATTAATAATACCTTATATTTCTATCGAATCGTCAGGTTCTTCCATATACATCGTGGTTTCTTTGATTTTTCAAATTGAAGGTTGGAATAATATTTTAGAGATTTTTGTATTTCCAGTATATGCCTTGGTTTCAATGTAATAATATTTTTGTGATTTTAGATAGTTTTAGGAATCAATGCAATAATTGAAGAGCAATATTAGGAAGGTGAATCAATTTGTTTGACTATACAATAATTAATTGAATAAATTAATTACAATTACCATATTATAATATGGTATAATTTAAATCAAATACATTGTCATGGGTCATCTCTCAATAAATTATTGAGAGGCGGTCTCACATGAGTTTTTGTGTAATCATTTTGTAGGTTGAAAAAAAATCAACCTTATATATGGTCAGGTTATTTTTGGGTAGGTAGATAGACGGAGTTTATATTATATGGTCGTATTCATCCTACACATATATATTTGAGTCGTCATAAATAAAAATTTGTTTATCTTTATATTGTCGAACTAACGCTTTGTTTTACCTACATTAAGTTTAGCGTATAAATTATTTATACATGTTAGATTGATATAAATGTAATCCTAAAATCATACTTTTCCTTTAAATATATTACTTACTAATTAATTTTTTCAATTTAATACAAATAAACTCGTGCATTTTTTGCACGAGAGTAAAACTAGTAAGGCCATAAGGGTAAATGTGGAATCAATCACTTCAATTCTTCAAGTGAGTATTAGATTAAGATTTAATCAATGATTGCAAAAGGTTTACTTGTTATAAATCATGTGATTATTATGAATTTCTTTTTGCTAGGTATCTACAATAGTTTGAGTCTTATCTATAAGTTTAAGATATATAGCGGTTGTCTAATCGATTTAAGAGGCCTTGTTCTAAATGTTACTTCTTTCATTCCAATCAATTTTATATCGAATTTTCTAGTATGTATCGCCTAAGGACGCATGATAAAAACTTAAGTAAGGAAATATTGTTGAGAATATCTCTTGATAAATTAGAGTTAAAACTCGTATTTACGATGATAAATAAAATAATTTTGAAAATCTTTTTTTAGGGCACATGTTAGAAAAACACTTATACTATCAATGAAAACAAGTAATTTAGGTATCCCTAATTTATGGACATCCGGTTCTTAAAACCTGTTGAAACCTTTCTAAGATAATGTTAATTCACTTGCAAGTTAATTTTACATTGTTATAACTTGAAACATTTCAATTAAAAAGGGTTTATGCTCAATTGAATTTAAGACTAATTCTCCTAGGGATATATTGTGAGATCTAATTAAAGATCTTCATTTGCTACAAAAATATTGTCTACTTTCTATTGGAATATCATTTTCTATAAGTATTAATAACTTGATTATTGGCATGTTGCTTAGAATTACCACTTGGTATATAAATTATTGAAACAATGATAATCTTGTTAGCATATAGACAAGATTTTCAATTGACCCATATCATGTAATCAAAATACGGGAGGGCGGAGCCAATCAACGGTGAGGAATGCCCACTCAGTCCAAGCTCCAAGGATGCGTAGATATTCCGATGGGAGACAGTTGTCGCCTTGTCGGTGATGATACTTACAAGCATAGATTTATTTTTAGATATACAGTCGTCAAATAAATGATCGGTATAATTCAAAATAAAAAGTGATCTTATTCCTTTAGTAACTTAATTAATAATTCAAAGTTTTTATCCAACTCTCTATTTAAGCAAGTTCATATTTTGTTTAAGATTTTATTTACTCAAAGCATTTCATCAATTGTAGTTTGGAAATATAAGGTATTACGTGTGCTCAGAACTTATTGGTTCCCAAAATAAAAGAAAAATGCCCGCAAGGGTGGAGTCTAGTGGTTAAAATCTGGGTGAAATTCCCAGGAGACCCGGTTCAAGCTCCCCAAGAGCAAAATCTTGTGGAGCATTCTTGGTCCGAGTCCATGCCTAAATAGACTTCGAGCCTGTCACCCTCGGGTGGTTTACCTGGTGTATGTGGTTTGCAGGCTATTACATATACCAGTGCGCACCAAAGGTAGCGGCTGCGGGTTCCCTTGTCACAAAAAATAAAAGAAAAAAAGCAGCCATGCCGAGTTTCTTAACATCTACCATGTTAGTATATATAGATTAGACCTATTTTTAATTTTAATCAATATAATAATTTGTATGTTGGGTTATTTGAAAACAAAATGAGAATGCCAAATATAGAAGATGGGTACAACCGTGCAAAGACGTATAGTGAGCAGTAAGAGTAGTGACATGCAGAGCACAAAAGGAGAGGCAAAGTAATATGGGCAGTGGTGATATATTATTGGTTGAGGGGCAGTTAATGGTGGTCAACATGAAAGACCAATTCGATAAATATAATGAAGATTGGATGAGATTTGGAAATCCACAAATATAATCTGGATTCTAGATTTTGGCAATCTTACAGTTCATATACATAATACATACACTACAATATAGCTTAACCTTCTATCTATTCCTTTGGCTTCAATACTTTATTCAATACATGCAAAAGTGTGTATTAGTGTATAATCCGTACTACTCTTCCTACGGATGAAGAGTGGACGAATGTAATCTATTGAAATACTTTAGATAATTAGGTATACCAGTGTAAACCCGTGCAAAATAGTGCTATTTTACACGGGTATATTTTTAGAAAAAATATGGTTGATAATTAATATTACCGAATAGTGTCAATAATACGTGAATATTGTGCATTCAGTTTCTATTATATTGATAATAACTTAAATAGTAAGTCTTGCTTGCGACGGGTCACCATTTGTGACGGATATTTTGTGAGATAAAATGGATAGAAAATGAGTTAGTGGAGAAAGTGTTGGAACATTTTAATTGATGATGACAAGTCTTTGTATATATTAATTGTTTGTTCTTAAGTGGCATGTTTAAGTGTTCAAAGCAAAACAAGTGGATTGAAGAACAAAGCAACAAGATAGCATCCATTGTGTTTCAAACATGATCAAGAAGAACAACACAAGTCAAGAACAATCCCCTTGTAACCTAAGTCACAAATGTAAGAGTAAGACCCTGTTCTTTCTGGCTTATTTTCAGCTCCTTTCAGTTTTGCTTGGTTGTATTCCGTTAGGTTTTATTTACGTTCAATCAATTATTTTCAATTAATCTCTTCACAAAATTAACTTTTAATTCAACTAAATTTACTCCACCTCAGTTCCACTCAATTTAGTTAAATTAAGCTCTACTCCGATTAATTCAATTCAGCTCGTTTCAGCCGAAAAGAACAGGGCCTAAGTGTAACATTCTTGTTAAAGTCAAGTGACCGCTTAGTCATGCAACAGTCCAACAGACTGTTGCGTCTGTATCGCATGGAGATTTTTAGAACGAGAAAAATCATTTCGAGAAATTGCAAAATGGTCGTTTTAGTTTTCTGGAAAAATATTGTCAAAATCTATTTTCTGGAACAATTGTCTTCTCTTTTGGCTCGCACGAATTAAGACGTAAAACTCGTTTTATCCGTGGTGTACCGTACTTGCAAAATATTAAAAGTTTTTGAATTGTTTACATTTGAAATGCAAGTGGTACTTAAGGATTTTGTTAGGGGACAATTGAAAAGAAAATCAGATTTGCTTTATGAGGAGCCAACGAAAACTAAACAAACAACTTATTTGCTTTATGAGGAGCCAATGAAAACTAAACAACACCTTTTACTTGTGAAGTGGTTTAGCTAAGTACTCAATGGATAAAAGTACATTTGGTAATACCCAAGATTTGAGTACTATAAAAGAAACCACTTAGTCTCATTAAATGTTAAGGCTTTACAAAATATTTATTGAGAGTTTCTGCAAACAAAACTTGTGCTTTCAAAGTTTATCTTTTAAGTTTGTTTTGCAAAACGATCTCTGTTTGTAAAGTCTTCAACGTTTTCAAAGGGTCTGAATATCTCCATGTATCAGTAAGCTGCACTGTGACATAATGAGTTTGTTCCATGATTCTCGTGTTTAGATCTTAAATGTAAATCTCTGCGTTCTTAAGTGAACACCTGAGATTCTGATCATGTAAACCAGAGATAGAACTTCTTAAACTCTTGAAGCGGAGTAGCTTTAAGTTTGAGTTTAAGTCTTAAAGCGGAGTAGCTTTGAGCAAATGCAACCGGAGTAGGTTGGCGAGTTAAGTCTTGAAGCGGAGTAGCTTTGAGCAAATGCAACCGGAGTAGATTGACGAGTTATTTTCATTGTAAGGGGTTTAGTTAAGTTGAGTAACTTCTAAACAAGCAATAAAATAACGGTTGGTCGTAGGCTCCGGAGTAGGAGCTGAACCAATTTTTAAAAACATCGTTTGTTTATTCGTTTACTCTTATTTTTATCCTTCGCATATTATTTTTTTCTAATCTCGCTGTCAGTGTTGTGCAACAGTCATTCATACTGTTGCTTAGACCTGTTGTACCTCTTGTGAACTTATTATTCATTAAGTTTCTTAAGTTAGTACTTAATAGCCGTTACTTGTATTTCACTTTATACAAGTAATCGAGAAATTTTTAAAAGGTCACCTAATTCACCTCCTCCCCCTCTTAGGTGTTCAATCGTTTTTAACTTTTCAGAAAGAGGACCACATGAATAGTGTTGGAGAGAGAGAAAAAATGGGTATTTTGTGAGAGGAAACGGTATCTGTCACAAGCTTAGCTTGCGACGGATAGTGCCGTTGCAAATAAGAATTTGTGTACCTTAAAATGCACATGATAATAATAATGGTATTTATATATCCATTCTTTTATTGTTTTTTTTAAATCGATATAGATGTTATTTCAAGGTTTATTTTGTACCGTTATGTTTATGATTTGATTTCGCAAAATATATAAATTTGTACACTATTATTGGTTGTTATATTAATATTATGTTATTTTTATTGTTTTTTAATTTAGTATTGTTGCTTTTTTTTCGATTGCAAAAATGCACGGGTATATTTAATCGGTATACTTTTAAGAACATCGATATAATATATCGATATATTGTGTAATTGTAATTATTTATTGGAATTTTTTAACTTTACTCAATTTTGTTTTAAAATTTAGTATTGTCGCTTTTTTTCGATTGCAAAAATGCACCGGTATATTTAACGGGTATACTCTTGCCAGAAATTAAAATTTCATGTTTTTGAATTTATATAAAAAATGTTACGTAATATTTCTTAAACTACGTTATCAGGTATTTATTTAGAATTTCAGACGGTTATTTCTCAGGAAATTCATAAATGAAATTGCGATTTATTCTAAAATTTTAATACCATAAACCGTTTTAATGTTAAAACAGTTGTGCAAATTACTAATTATTCACAGGCATATTCAATCCCGCTATTAATCATTACGTAAAATTTACGGTTTATTTTTGTAAAATCAAAATAGTTGTGCAAATGAATTACGCTATTTTACACGAGTTTTTCGTAAAATTTCATGTTTACGAATTTATATAAAAAATGTTATGTAATATTTCTTAAACTACGATATCAGGTATATATTTAGAATTTCAGGCGGTTATTTCCTAGGAAATTCATAAAAGAAATAGCGGAACCCACCTGATAGAACTAAACAATAAATAAAAAAAATCAGAATTGTATTGATGACGTGGCGCGTGGAGGGCTTCTGAAATGATTCATTAATTATATAGATAAGATTGTTGCATTATTATTTATTATTAATTATTAATAACCAATCAATCAGAAATTTAAAATGAGCAACATTTTCTATTAATAACAAAATAGGATTTAAGTATGAATAATCATGATGCACAATAACGTGATATTCGAGTGCATATAAACCTTTCGTCTCACCTCTTAGACAACACATTTTTGGATTGTGTGACGTTCTTTATATATGTACTAGTCTTATATCCGTGCAAACTGCACGGGTTTGTTACTTTCAAAAAAATTCTTTAAGAAGGAATATATAAGATAAATTTTATAATAATTGACTAATTATCATCTTTTAAAGTTATTTATTAAACAATAAAATCTCTCTATATTTTAATAAATTTTAAATTACCAATCTAAATATTGAGTTATAAAATCGTATTTAAATTTTTAGATATTATAAATTTTATTTGTAATTAACGTAAATAATGCATCAATGTCAAGTGTCAACTGACCATCTAGTTATTGTAGTATGATATATCTTTTTGTTAGTTAAAATTGACTTACTACTTTATCTCAATATTCAAGCGATTTCAGGAAAACTCGACCTACCTATTAAACAAAATTATTTGGATGAAAATAAAAAAAATAAAATAAAACTGAATCGGCCATAACAGTTGCAGATGACAAAATATTAAACTTGTTTTTCATTTAGTCAAACTTGTGCAACGTTAAAATGAAAATTTTGATCTGCGCACGTTTTAAATAAAAATTTAGACACCGTTTTTCATGTAGTACCCAATTGTTAATCAGTGAAACGGAATCAAGTGAAGATTACGACCCAATGCATTTTTAAAACGAAAATTTAATTTCATGCACTTTTGAAATGAAATTTGACCCGTGCATTTTTAAAACGAAAATCTAGACCCATGTACTTTTGAAATGAATTTTTGACCAGTGCATGAGTCTAAATTGTGCATTTTTTAAAACGAAAATTTAGACACATATACTTCTGAAATGAAATTTTGACCTATGCATTTTTAAAACGAAAATTTAGTTCCAAGCACTTTTGAAATGAATTTTTTACCCGTGCATTTTAAAACGAAAATTTAGATCCATACACTATTGAAATGAAATTTTGACCCGTGCATTTTTAAAACGAAAATTTAGTTCCTTGTACTTTTGAAATGAAATTTTGAGCCCTGCATTTTTAAAGTGAAAATTTTGATCCATAACGCTTTAGAAATTGTATAATAGATTAATAGTCAACCCGTGATATTATATAATAAATATATAGCAATTAAAAAGTAAACAATAATGTAACAGTGTGTTGATTTTAAGTGTTAAATCTCAGTATATACACAATATAAATGTGATATAGTTATTTTAAATAAATACGATATATACTACTAAAAATCATAAACAATAATGTTCCCTCAGACTAAATTTAAGCAAAATCGCAGTGTTTTAATTAGATGTGTATCTCAACTATTTTATATAAAGATCTATATATATACTATAGTCCGTTATAGGCAAACTTGACAAAGAATTGATAGTATGTATTATTTTCGACTCTAGTCATGATGCTTTTAATAGTATGTATTATTTTCGACTCTAGTCATCAAGACTAAATATTAATTTTCATGCATTTTTTTTATATATTTGATTGTTGATCGATTAATTTAAAAGTATTTTAAGTAAATTGTTTTCTATTTTTTCGAGTTCCAATTTTTTCTAATCCGTGAATATTTTTTTATTAACGTCGCCTTTTATATTATTTTGATATGTCATAGGGAGTAATACATTATTTCTTTTCATTGAAAAATTTTCATATTTTTTTTCATCTAGTTGATTTTTATTATTTTAACGAAGTACTCGTATTTTTTTATAGTTTCAATTTTTGTATCATATATATTGTAATTAATAGCAGTCGCATATTCGACTTAAGCACAAAAAAGAAGGTAAAGAAGGTGGGGAACAATGTGGAGCACACTTGAAAAAAATAAAAAAATATTGTACTTTCAACCACAGTGCGACACCTAAGCACTGTGGTTGTTGCTTTTATATAGAGGATACCATAGAATTTATCGTGGGTAACCTCATAACATATTCGAGTGCATATAAACCTTTCGTCTCACGTCTTAGACAACACATTTTTGGATTGTGTGACGTTCTTTATATATGTATACCATAGAATTTATCGTGGGTAACCTCATAACATACAAACCACGTATACCATATAAGCAGACTCACAGTCTATTTAAACTTGGACTCGGGTAAAAAATACTCCACAAGATTTTGCTCGAGGAGGCTTAAACCCGGCTCTCGAATTTCACCCAAGTTTTAACCAATAGATTTCACCCTTACGGGCAATTCTTAGTTCTTATATGCGCCAATGAGAGTATGAGACCAATTTTATTATGAATTCTTTCATCTAGATCGGTTAACCTTTTTTAAAATTTATTATCACGAGTAGTATTTTCTATTGTATGATTTTTCACCTTATGTTAATATGACACGGTTTCATACCAGACGGACTTGCATAAACACTCAATCAAATTAAATCTGGTTTAAGCTGATGGTGCTTGTCAGGTTCAATTTCTAAAGAAATTAGGTTTGAGAAGGCAATGTATGGATTGAAATGAACAAAGCAATCCTCCACAAGAAGGAACTAAATTGAACTAATAGCTTCATCGAAACAGGCCTTAACTTCCGGAATTTAAATAAGCTGAAATTAAATCACAAGCATGTGAGACTGATCCCAACGGGTATCAGTCAATACAGAGAAAAAAATAGTAAAAAAAAGTCAAAATATATTCCTCGTATAACTCCACCTAAATGAGCTCCATCCGTCGAATTGGGTAGAAGTAACACAGTATATGAGGCACTTAAATGAGGTAACCAAGAGAGGAGATGAGAAGGCACTACGGTACCACCAGATATGTCAACGAGCTTACATGGCGGACAAAGCTAAAGCACAAAATCTGCTAACATGCCAGTACAAACCAAAAGAATATCGACAATGAGGAAAATGCAGATCACCTCATCCCTTCAATAGCTTATTTTAAACGGAACTAAGCAACATTCTTCGTGAGCTGACGACAATCAACCACATAACGAATACAGAAGAGAAATATTCATCAGACTGTACAACTTGTAAGAAAGCACCGAGTATGAGATTCAACTCAAGGAGAACTAAGGCTCTTCAATAGAAATTTGCAACGGAAATAGAACTATTCGACAGAGTAGTTCATCAGTGAGTCCTATTTCTTTACAACAAGGTTTTTGCAACAATTCAGATCATCAGTCGATACCAACAAGAAGCTAACTCAATTAACTTTTCTGTTCTCTAAGACAAATATCAGTATCACAGTCACACATTTACACATTACAAAATGATAACTCCAGAAACTTCTTTGTTGTCCAACACAAATATCACTATCACACAGTCACACATTACCACATTACAAGATGCTAACTCAAGAAACTTCTTTCTTCTCTGGGACAAGAATCACTATCACACAGTTTAAGCACCGAGGACAAGTATCACTACCACATCACACATTCATGTCCATGGCTTATGTACTCCACTGGCTATGTATTGTGTTCCTTGCACTCTGATTACTTCACAGCCTTCCATCAGTTAATCGTCTCATTCCTCTCCTGCAAACTAAACTCGACTTCCTATCCCACTAAATTAGTCTCAACGTGAAGCACCACCAAACCGGGATTCCGTAATACTCAAATTTCAGAAAGGACAGACGACTAAAGACTCGCCTAGTCCAAATTTTTTAACTGAACAATCATCTTCGAAACCACAGGCCTTAATTTGCATCAGGAGAGCCACACCATTAATGAACGTATCCATCTATAGCAACTAAAGCATCTTCAATGTGTTCAATAAATCAAGTTCAGACAACTTCACCACCAAAATGTGGAGTACTTTATAAGATAAAGCTGCCTTGTTATATCCCAAAAGAGATTTGTCACAAAACATTTACAATGCAACACTCTCCATGAATGCCGCCAAACAGAAAGAATCTACACCACAAAATCCTCAAATTTATTAGTGTATGAGGCTCATTCATTTTCACTTTTGGCTTCCAAATTAAAGAGATCTTCTAGAGATCTAACATACACTAAACTTGTACAAGTGACACCCCCAGACAAATTTAACGTGTATATTGTTAAAGTTTTCAGCCATCTCTTTAGGTTCATCTCTTGTAGCTTCAGAGGCTAAGATTTCACTTACTTAAACCCAAGTTGTACCGATTTCTGTTACCTTCCAGGGTGGCACTGAAACTTGAGTGAAATTCTAATAAAGATTTGACGTTCTTCTTAGGGATGTCATTGGGGCGGGGCGGTGCTGGATATAGGCTCCCCGTACCCGTACCCATCAAGAAAATCTCGTACCCATCCCCGCCCCACCACCCATGGCGGGTACAAGTTTTCAAAACCATCCCCGCCCCACCACCCATGGCGGGTACAAGTTTCCAAAACCATCCCCGCCCCACCTACACATTAACATTACGTCTTTTTTCGTACAAATTAGTTTAATCACTATTAATTTCTATTTTTAGGAATTTGTTAATATAATTTTTGTTATTTATTAAAGAGGTTGGTAAGTAGCTATTTTTAACATTACGTCTTAATTATAACAAAATAATATTTGTCAAATTATCGTAATAATGATATTAATTTTTGTAATATTTGGCGGGTAGGCGGGTATGAAGTGGGTATCACGCAAAAACCATCCCCGCCCCACTATCCATGGCGGGTACAATTTTCGTACCCGTCCCCGCCCCACCACCCGCCAAAGCTATACCCATCCCCGCCCCAACTGGGGCGAGTGCGGGGCGGTATCCACTTGTATCCGCCCCAATGACATCCCTAGACTACTACTTCTTCTAAACCAAACACGATTAGGATTCAATGAACATCAATTTAACCAATCATCACCTCCATCCTAACAGAGGCATATGGGATACACCACAAAGTTCGACATGGCAGGAAAAAACAATGACCTCAGAAACCAAACCCCATCCACTTATATCATCATCAAGAACAAGCGAAAACAATAAAAAAGACCTATTAATGGTTCAACAATGGTTTGATTGAAATGGTTTGCCACTAACCCAACACCCTATCTCTCCCTGAGGTTCACCACTCATTCTCGAAATCTCGATCATCATACGTACACACAAATTTAAATTCTAAGCAGTACATCCTACTTGTATAGACCCTTTCACTCCCATAGTTCCATTTCGAAGTCATTAAACAAAAAGCGAGGCAGCAAACATGGATTTTGTAAAATGGCAGGATATACAAAAATGTACCTGCACTAATCATAAGAACAACCTAATACAATGTTAACAAATTAGACAATGTACACTTGAAATTAACACCGAATCGATTTGGGAAAATGGGAGGATAATGATTAAATCATACAGGAAACATAAAACATTGCTCATAACATTCATAATCAGTACTGATTATAACATAACATATAAATGCATCAACACATAGGCACATAAAGCAAAAATCAATTAAAATCCATAGTAATACTCCTCCGAAAATCCAGATCTAATTACTTAACCTAATTATTACCCTAAGCGGATGAAGATTCATTATCCGCAGAAGAAACTTCCTCACTCTTCACCTCCTCACTCATCACCTTCTCACCTTCACCTTCACCAGATCCAACCTCCATCCCTGCCGCCGCATCATCACCGCCAACGGCGGGAGTCACAGCGGAGGATTTGGACTTGACAGCATCAAGAACACGCTTACTGATCTCCTTAGAATAAACCTGAAGAATCTCAATACCGCCATCAATAGAGTCATCAGCACCGTTGGCGGCGGCATCAGCGGCGGCGGAGGCGAAAGAGAAGGCTTCGTCCTCAATAGATCTGGCAATAGCAGCGGCGTCTTCAGGTGAAACGGTGCCGTATCTCTTAGAGAGAACAGAAGGGGTGGAGAGAGTGTCGATGAGACGGTTAGTAACGGCATCGCGAGTGCGTTGAGTAGGTGGCCAGATACTGAAGGAAGTTGATGAGATCTTCATTTTCTCGAGTTTTTCGGAGAGTGTAGAGGGAGTTGAAGGTTGTTGTTGTTGTTGTTGTTGTTGTTGTTGTTGAGGTGTGGCTATGGCGGATGGATCCTCCATTGTCGTTGTTGTGGTGGTGGTTTCGTCGGGTGTGGTTTCAGAGGACATAGTTGATGATGAGTGTTGGGAGGGAGGGAGAGAAGAAGGATGTTAAATGTTTGATGTTGGATTGTTGGTCGGTGAAGGAATACGAATGTACGATAGAGGTTGGTTACTTTGGAGTCATTTAAAAGCATATTATGGCACGTTGCAACTTTATCACGTCATGTCCCATCTCTCAACTACTTCGGTTTTTTTGTTACTCCCTCCATTCTTTTTATATCACCCCATTTCTTTATACACGTTTGTCGATCTTCATTTTGTTTTGATTATATCTTCAGCTACATACTACTAAAAATTATAAAAGTTTGATATTCTTAATCCTCTTATCAAGACAATCCAAAAAAGACCTCACATGAATATATTTCCGTGAACGGATTGAGAGAAAAATAACGTTGAATACTCGATTGTGAATAGTGTCAAAAGGGGGTTTGGGGTGATATAAAAAGAATGGAGGGAGTACTTCATTACCGTAACATTATTACTAAGACCTCCCAAGTCTCCCAAGTCTTAAGACGGTGTCGCATTAATTTTTTATTAATTTTTATTATTTTTGTAATGTCTAGATTTGTCTCAGATTTCATATATTATCGGTCAAACCCTCTATGACTTTTACATTATTTTTTTTACAAAAAGAGATGATAAATGACAACCGCTTATCCGATAATTTCCATGAAAGTTGGTGTCAAAGCTCACCCAAAGTCTTAACTTGAGTCTTTGATTTCCAAGACTTAATTTAAGGCTTTGTTAAGATTTTGATAGATTATTGATAGTTTTGAGTGAGTCTTGCTAAAGTCTTGTCTTAAACCTTGCAATAATTTTACCATTAGTATTCTAAGTACGTGTTTTAATTTATAGACTTTTGTTTATAATTTTTTCAAAAAATACCTTTGTTCTCAAAACCAAAACAAAAAAATAACTTTTTCTCTTCCTTTAAAAATGAATCAGATGTTTAACAAAGGGACGTACTACATCCTGCACATTATTTTACTCAATCTCACACATTCTTCACATTTATTCCGAATATATCTTCCTCATTTTTATCATCCCCACCAAAAAACAAGAGAGCGAAACAGAAACCCTGAATAATCCACAAAAATCAATTCCTTCTCCCAAAAATCAACTCACTTCAAGTTCTGATTTTACTGCAATTGGATTTTCCGATTTCAACAATTGTTCTAAAATCTTATTTTACTGCAATTAGAATATATAACTATTCTAAAATCCCAAATGGTTTTGATTTTACTGCAATTGGGTTTCCTAATTTCAGTTCAATTTCAGAAAAATGAATGTGAATAGGAGACGGAGAACGAGCGTCTTTATTTCGAGTCAACGTCGTGTATTACCGTCGAAAAGTCTGTTGAATTTGTCACAATTAAGAGAAGGGTTTTGGATTATACTAGTGATTTTAATGAATTTAGTGCTATTGTTGCTGGTATGTCGACGTGTTCGAGTTCAACCTACGAAGAAACCCCCGATCTTTGTAGAAAGAAGCAACTTTCTACGTTACATGCTATTTCTGAGTACTATATATTGAGTGGTCATTTTGTTAACGCTGATTGGAAGTTGCAACGTTGTGTCCTCAACTTCCCGCTGGTGCCTTTTACAGAATAAGATGTACATGCTATTTCTACTTGTCTGTCAGAGTGTGGAGTGAAAGTTATTGTAATACTCCACTAAACCAAATTGGATCTTCGGGTGGGGTAACCCCTTGAAGAGGTCCCTTGATAGCCTTATATAACTAGTGCTTAAAGGGATTGAAAGTACTACTCATATCAACAAAGTGCACTTTCTTTTCTGATTATCCATGCGAAAGAACTGCAAAGTTAAGCGTGCTTGGTCAGGAGTAGTCTTAGGATGGTTGACCTCCCGGGAAGGTTCCCGGGACGCGCATGAGTGAGGACAAAATGCGCTAGAAAGGACTCATGTTGGTCTCTGGGGCCAGTACATAGCCTGACGAGCTACCGTGTCTAGCATTTCCGGTCCTAGGTTTAGGCCGGGGTGTTACAAATGGTATCAGAGCGACCCTGTGACCGTCTGGTGAGCCTGTGGACTAGAGTACCCGGGTTACCAACCTAGCGGGGGAGGATTCCTGGTTTGGCTCGGCTGCGGTCGGATGTTGTCAAGCGCAACGAGCACGCTGCGTTCCTCAAGTGGGGGTGTGTAATACTCCACTAAACCGAATTGGATATTCGGGTGGGGCAACCCCTTGAAGAGGTCCCTTGATAGGCTTGTTTAACTCTTAAAGGGATTGAAAGTACTACTCATATCAACAAAGTGCACTTTCTTTTCTGATTATCCATGCGAAAGAACTCCAAAGTTAAGCGTGCTTGGCTGAGAGTAGTCTTAGGATGAGTGACCTCATGGGAATGTTCCTGGGATGCGCATGAGTGAGGATAAAATGCGCTGAAAAGGACTCATGTTGATCTGTGGGGCCAGTACATAGCCTGACGAGCTACCGTGTCTAGCATTTCCGGTCCTAGGTTTGGGCCGGGGTGCTACAGTTATAGGTTTCGAAAATTCTGAAAATAGCAAACGAAAACATGTTTTGAGGATTAAAAACTCTTGTTTAATAATGCTTAAGAAATAAGTAAGGATATGACTTAAACCAAGTACTAAGCCTCTAGTTTAAGCCTAAAAGTTCACTCAAGCACTAAGCAAAGAGTTTACTCAATATATCCCTAAGCACTAAGCAAGAGGGATAATACCAACACTTAGCAAAGTATTTTTGGTTGAAAAACTTGAAGTTTTTAGCTTTTGTTCATTCATAAAATCTGTCAAATACAATGGATGAAGGGGTCCTTATATAGGCCCTTGATTCTAATGTAAGCCCTAGAATTAAAGGAGTAATCTATGACTCATATTGGCCTTACAAAAAGCCTAAAATGTTTCAGCAAAGTCTCCTAATAAGACGAGGGACTGGTGGCATAGGAAGGCATGCCCAAGGTATTCTAAAGAGTAAAAGAAAAAACAGAACTTGTCCTTTTTCGTGTTTTGACAAAAACAGTCATTGTCTTCTTGAGTATTGTGTGTGGTGCTTCCTTTGTAGCTGTTGTCCTTGACATGGAGCAAGAGGACGAGATTTTTTTAATGCTCCCTTGACTTGTGTATGAACTTAGCTGCATTTGGTGGAGCAATGGCAAAAATAATTATAAAGGCAGCCTTGGTAATGTTTAACCAAAAGAGAAAATATTGCTTTATGCGTTTTCTGGTTTTCCTTGGACTGATTTGTGACTTGATTTGGCTGTAAAAATCTTGTCATATGCTTATTTCAGGACATTAGAGTATCCTAGGATCACATGACATTTTGGACGAGCTTCTCAAAGCATTTAGAAAGACATGAATACCTGCGTTATAAACTGATGTCAAAACATATCATCTCACAAGCATCATGAAATCAGCCTATCATTCAGAGACCATAACTTCCTGCTCAGGGTGAATCAAAGTCCCCCATAAATGCCAAATGAAATCTAGAAGAGTTAACTTTCATGTAAAAAAAGAATCACTTGCAAATATTGCCTGGAACTTGATATATAAGTCTTTCAGAAAGATCAGGTCATAATTAAAATGACAGCATTCTTCCTGCACAACTGCTGTAACTTTGAAAATTCATAATTCTTAGCTCAGGAAGGTTAAAAATACCCACCACATATGAGTGAAATCTAATGATGCTATATGTAATATAAAAAAAACCCAAAAATATCCAGCCAATTTTGAGTTATTCAAGTCTGAAAACTAACAAGTCAATTTCAGAAACTGCATAGCTTTCCTGTGTGACACTCTTTGAAGGCTTATTCTGAAAGTTATACTCATTAAATCTTTCTTATTCTAACTCCATGTGAAAGTAGACTCTCTCAAGATTCTATAAATATAAAGAACACAAATTTGTGCTATCTAAATCTTGTGATATGGCCATCTGAATTCACACCGGAAAATCTGAAGTTGCTGAAACATTCTAGATTGGTTTGTCTCACTTTGAAATTGCATTTCTCACAAAATAGAATAGCTTTTGGCCTAATTCCAGCTATCGTAGTTATTTGGCATATTAAGATTTCAAATGAGTCAAGAATCACATTGAATGCTCAAGCAGAACATTAGATATGAAGCTTCAAAGTAGGGCATGTTGCATGGTTATTTCAGAAAGTAATGTTAAATCTCATTCAATTGTTAGCCATTATTTGGACTGTTTCTTTTGGCCTTGAAAAATGAAACAATTTTGTTTTAGAGTGGAAACTCGATAGCAAATTGTTTGCACTTACTCTTGATCAATCTTTTGTAGATGAAGCTGTTGTGGGAAACATTAGAAGTTATTTTGTAACACCCTCATTTATTAAAGAGCCTTTAGCAAGACATTCTCAAATAAATAGAGTTGCTACCATCTCGGAATGTCCGAGGTAGTGTATAACAAAGTAAACCAACCAAAGTCCTTAATATAAAACTGATAAAATTTAACGTTTGTTATTACAATTACTGCTCAGCGGAAAATAAAATACAACTGATGAATCTCTAGATATAATATAATTCTAAGTCGGTCCAAAGTCTGCATCTCACATTCCTGCCTCAGCTCCTAGCTCATCTGTCTCTTTCCTGTAAAGTCTACTCCCCATTTCGGATCATCGTAGGTGTTATACGAATACACTGTCAACCTCGCGGTCGAGTAGGATAACACAAAATCATAATCCACAAATATGATATGCTCGAGCTCAATCTCAATCTCATTCTCAAACTCAACCCGTAACTCCCACCCTTACCGAACCTCCCGACAAAGTATAATCTGTCGTCGCTGAACACCAGCATAACAGTTGAGGTCACCAAGTCTAGTCTTGCAGAACTAGCCTGGGCCCAATAATATATCATCATCTCGAATCCGTATCCAATGCATCTACCATGCTCGTGAATGCGACAATAATAGTAATCATACTTATGAATGCAACAGTAATAATAATCCATCATAACCATATATCATCCTCATATCATTCATGCTCATCATCCATATCGTACACTCAACATCCATTCATAACATATAACGGTAGTATAATGGCAGTGTATTCTACCTGGATAGCAATATAGTCCAAAAGCAAGCCAGGGAGTAAACAGAATAATGCCACTTCAAAATCGTCACCTAACAATATAATATACGTAATCACTAACTAATATAACTACGTAAACAAATATAATATATCAATTATTCAAATTAACGACTTAAATAATATATTATGCATAACGGGGCCGTAAAACATGACTACTTCAATTAAATTAACCACCTCGTCCTTATTACTTTTATAACCAGTTTCAATTAAATAAACGAACATTGAAAATATAGCCGACTATCGATAACTGTCGCATTATTGTATAAAATTTATTTAACAACTTGAATAATTAACAACATGAGCAAACATACTAATAATAATAATTATACCAACATTAATATTATTAACAACAATAACAATAATAATAGTAGTAGTAATAATAATAATAATAATAATAATAATACTAATACTAATATTAATAATATCCAACAATAGCAACAACTACTTAAACAATACTAATAATAATAATAATATCAATGATAGTAATAATAATAATATAATGATGATGACAATGATGACAAAAGCAACTAACATACTAATAGTAATAACATTATTACGCACTAACAGCCCTCCAAAAACCACGAAACCGCAGCTATCACGACCAAACAACTCTCCCTGACAGCCTACCTATACAGTCCCTTTGACACCTCACGCGCCACCTAAACCACCACCTGACCACGGTGGCCACCACTTATGTACCATGACGCACCCATTGACACCAACCACGACCCTTGACACCACTCTAACAGCCCTCGAAACCAGTTCCAAAACTCCCTGCCACAACCTCACTTGCGATACGTATTTTACTGACCCTCCGTAAACAACCCCTTAAACACCTTCTACCACCACTATCACCACTAACCATCACCACCCTCGACACCCCACAACACCCACGAATCCCTGGTGGAAAACACCAGACCTCGACACCCCAACAACCCCCTGAAACATCCGTCACAAAAAGGCTGCACCACACGTCTCTGCTCAGCATGTTTTCCCCTATTTCACTTTGAATCTGCCAACCCCTCAACAATCAGGTTTCAGGTGGTGTTCTGGCCACCACATACCACCCTACAAAACACCCATGCAACCTACCAACATCCTACTACATACCCATAAGCCCGTACTCAAAATCAGACCCAAAACACCAATCGAATACGCAATTAAACATGAACAGTTGACGCATAAACAAAGGTACTGTCGACACTTATGGTGTTTGTGGCGGTGCCCATGGTGGTCCTATGGCTGAATGACGATGGTAAGGGTGTTAAGGGTCCTGTAAAGAATACCCTAGGCCAGAAAACACTAAGTCGAAGGTTTGTTAAGCGTGCAAAAAACGTGTTAACTTACCATGTGAGGACGATGGTGATGATGGTGTTGTCACGCCTTTGGTCTCCCTTCTCCTTTGCTCTACTAAACTTCACGGTGGTCAGGCATGGATTCGTGTTTTGTTGATTAAGGAAGGCACACTAGGGAGGGAGGCATCCGAAAGATGGCGGTAGACGAGTGATGGATGAATAGGTTGCATTGGTGTACGTTGATGGAGGCAAGGTAGCATAGGGTATTAGGGTTTGGTGAGGGTAGAATGTCGATTGATTACTATGTAGGGTTACTAGCTAGGGTTTTGGTTTTGGTTTGCTTCCATACACAGTTCTCATAAGTCCAAGCCCATCACGCATCTCGAGGTCTCACATAACTACATCTCTTTATTTAGCCCGTAACATAAAATTATCGAGTGCATATAATTTAATTATACTAATTCAATTATTTAATTAGTACTAGTAAATATAAATTAAATTAATTATAAGAATATATAAAGAATATAGAATTTAATATAATTATTACTTAAATAAAATAGAAATTAAGTATAGACGGGAAATAAATATAAAAAAGAAAATATATTAAATTATAAATGTATTATTAAAATTAAAGAAATACGAATGAAATGTCATTTCATGAAATAATCATCAAATATAAAATGATTGTGAAATACAAAATAAATAATCATCAAATATAAAATGATTGTGAAATATGAAATAATCGTAGAAATACGATTTATAAAATAATAACAGTTTACGTAAAATACTTTATAACATTCTATTTGAAATACTTGTATAAAACATGGTTTGACTGCCGTTGACCGAGTCTAATATACGGGGTATTACATGTTTGCACTTACCCATTCATCGACCAAAACCAATCTAAACCCTAATTGTTAAAAAATTCCTCTTTTAAGAAAAAACACATCAACTAAATTGAATAAAAGACGGAATTTCATATAAAATTACGATGAAACGACGAACTTACGTTTGATATGCGCGAATTACGATCCATAATAGTGGAATGAATAAGAAATTGATTAAATTTAAAGAGAGAAGTCTTTTAAATTATTTAAAAGTCTTTTTAATTCTTTTTTTACCAAGGGAAATTATGGAAATTTAGGGTAAAAACGTGTTGGATTAAGCAAATTAGCATGCAGGATTTAGCAATTACGTTAATAAATTCATCAATTATGCATCTCAAGTCTTAATTGCTCAAGTAATAGTTTCATTTAGATTAATCTAAATCTTAGTCATATATTTTTTGTATCAAATTAATTATGATTTTATACAATTAAATTAGGTCTAATTACACTTATGAAATTAGGGTTGATAATGAATCAAATTAATTACAATCACATGTCGTTAGTTTTGTATCATCTTTTACACTTATTGGCCGCAACATCAACATTCCACCAAAGTTCAATTATTGTGAAAACAAGGTATTTTACCAAGGACTACCAAAGCATATAAAGGTGTTATTTTCACGGTTGCTCGGAGTAGTGAACATCAAAAACATCGATAAAGAACATATTAGTTAAATGTAACTTAAAAGTACGTACAAGTTTTAACCAAAATAAAACCAACACAAACTACAAAAGTTATATACTAAAACTAAGACGGTTGTGCAGTCTACGCAGCGAAAACTAGACTCGATCATCGATGCCTCAGCCCCTTCCAATCTCACAAGCTACTCCACAAATAAAACCTGCTCAACAACTGCTCACCGTCCCCAAATGGATCACCATAGTTTTATAACAACAACACGGGGCCAACCATCTGCAAAATCATCAAGTATAATTAATGGAAATAATCACAAACACCAACATGGCAACAACCACTCCACTGCTCCCTCACTCACAGTAATTGACTAAAAACCCTAGTGTGTAGCCCTAATAGAGTATCAGGTTACCCACCACAACGAGCAATCCAGATCATTAATGTTCACATACCCCTAGTGACGGGAGTCACAAGAGGCGAACATGAGAATGTGACTATCTCCCAACATTGTCCAATCACAATCACAATCACAATCACAACCACATCACCACCATCTCCTCCAATCCAATCCAATCAATCCAATCCATTCACAATCACATAATGCATATAACCAAATCCAATCCCAAGTACACAATAATCACACAAACGACTGAGTAGGAAAATATACCTTATTTGCAAATCACAGGTGAAGCAACACACATCGGTATATAAACGCTCCTCTACAAATTTGTTAACTAAGTAAGCAATACATCAAGAATCAACAACAACAACCCCAAATCGCCAATTAGAGTTTGACTATCCTACAAAACTAATGCATAAAACAGAGGCACAAATTTACCGAACGATAACAACGGAAACAATGCGATGACTCTTGAAACAACGAATTAAGCCTTGAAAGAGATTAGAGTAAGAGGAGAGAAAGAGATTTTGTGTAAAAAATATAATGAAAACTCATCAGGTATAACAAAAATATTCTATAGAGTCTCCTTTAATTTAATCAAATCCGCAGAAACCACCCATTAGACCGCTTACTGGGCCGAGTCACCAACCAACTCGTCCAAGTTAGCCCAACTCGGTCGAGTTCTCACTCGGCAGACCCGAAACTAAACGTAACTGACAGCCAACTCGGTCGAGTTGGCCCTACTGATAGGCTTATCGCGTACCTAACAAAGATACCCTAGGCTTAACTAACAAATAAATGTAGATAAGGAAGTAGGGGTCGATCTCAGGGAGACGGTAGATGCAATATGACAAGCTATGATTAGAATTCTATCAAGGTCGGTTCGATTGATTATTTGGTTTGATGATTAAAACGATAACAAATTGAGATGTAAAACAATGATAATAAAAGATCTAGGGAAATAGGTTCACACATGTAAATTAGCAATAATTGATGTCGAATTGGGGAAACATATGATCAAAAGTTGTCTAGACTTATTAGCAATTATCTCTCGATTTTATCACTAGTCTTAGAACGATTACTAGCGGGCTCTCGCACTTACTAGGTCGCGCTACAAAACATGCTTAGCCAAATTCTATCCCCGACTTTCGATCTTAGGAAAAGAATTAACAAGATAACCAATAATTGTGATCAAGAATCAAAGGTTAACAATACATAACAAGCATGTTATAGAAACAACAAATTAATAATAATAAATCCCAATTCAACAATTATCAATTACTAATCTAACATGGCTTCCTAAACCCTAGATTATAAAACTACTCACTCATGATAATATATAAACTAACAAAGGTTGATTTGATTAACATAAACATGATAACAATATATAAATTGGAATTAAAATGATAATATAAAAGTAAGGAAAAGAAATTACCAACTTAAGGAAATAAGAACAAGAACTTGATTAATAAGAGTAAAGTAATCTTCAAATAAAACCCGGAATTAAAGCATAAAAGTTGATGATTGATAAACTAAGAACATAAAGGAAACTAGGTTTTTGTAGATTTAGGGAAATGGATGAAAAAAAGCATGAATAAAATGCTCTCTAGTGATGAGTTTATATACAAAAACTAGCTAGGAAAGTGAAGAGTTGCTCAGTTGCACAATCCCCGAAAATCCGGGGACCAAACAGTCTTAGGGGGCGCAACAATTGAGGCCAGGAATTGCTCAGGTATCAAACCCCAAGATTCTAAGGTTTGAACAAGTCTCGGGGGCGCAGCATTTTGGGTATATGGCTATCTCGCATCAACCCCGAGATTCTAGGGTTCGAACAGCAATCCGGGGACCTTGCAATCTCTTCTTTTCTTTACCAGTTCTCACTTTCTTTGTCCAAGTACCAACAAAATTTCATTTCTTCTTCCTCGGGAATGAGTGAATCTTCCCAAAATGCCCTTACATAGCCAAAACTCGCTCCAAGTAGCCTCGTGGTGCTCGGTGAATGCCAAAATGATAGAAAAAGGTCGCAACTTGCTCCGTTTCCTACAAAATGCAACAAAACATGCAAAACACCTACAACACGGAATTAGCTCATAAAATCACCTCATAAAGTGCAAATTATCATGTAAAATTGAGCTAAAAGAGGGGTGAAAATCATATAGAAATAAGACACATCAAATTCCCCCAAGCTAAACCCTTGCTTGTCCCAAGCAAGCACACAATACTAACCCCCAAGCTAATTTTTGTTGTACATACTAGCTTGGGAGACCCGCGATGTTGATTTTAGTATTGTGTGCTTGCTTGGGACAAGCAAGGGTTTAGCTTGGGGGAATTTGATGTGTCTTATTTCTATATGATTTTCACCCCTCTTTTAGCTCAATTTTACATGATAATTTGCACCTTATGAGGTGATTTTATGAGCTAATTCCGTGTTGTAGGTGTTTTGCATGTTTTGTTGCATTTTGTAGGAAACGGAGCAAGTTGCGACCTTTTTCTATCATTTTGGCATTCACCGAGCACCACGAGGCTACTTGGAGCGAGTTTTGGCTATGTAAGGGCATTTTGGGAAGATTCACTCATTCCCGAGGAAGAAGAAATGAAATTTTGTTGGTACTTGGACAAAGAAAGTGAGAACTGGTAAAGAAAAGAAGTGATTACAAGGTCCCCGGATTGCTGTTCGAACCCCAGAATCTCGGGGTTGATGCGAGATAGCCATATACCCAAAATGCTGCGCCCCCGAGACTTGTTCAAACCCCAGAATCTTGGGGTTTGATACCTGAGCAATTCCTGGTCTCAATTGCTGCGCCCCCTAAGACTGTTTGGTCCCCGGATTTTCGGGGATTGTGCAACTGAGCAACTCTTCACTTTCCTAGCTAGTTTTTGTATATAAACTCATCACTAGAGAGCATTTTATTCATGCTTTTTTTCATCCATTTCCCTAAATCTACAAAAACCTAGTTTCCTTTATGTTCTTAGTTTATCAATCATCAACTTTTATGCTTTAATTCCGGGTTTTATTTGAAGATTACTTTACTCTTATTAATCAAGTTCTTGTTCTTATTTCCTTAAGTTGGTAATTTCTTTTCCTTACTTTTATATTATCATTTTAATTCCAATTTATATATTGTTATCATGTTTATGTTAATCAAATCAACCTTTGTTAGTTTATATATTATCATGAGTGAGTAGTTTTATAATCTAGGGTTTAGGAAGCCATGTTAGATTAGTAATTGATAATTGTTGAATTGGGATTTATTATTATTAATTTGTTGTTTCTATAACATGCTTGTTATGTATTGTTAACCTTTGATTCTTGATCACAATTATTGGTTATCTTGTTAATTCTTTTCCTAAGATCGAAAGTCGGGGATAGAATTTGGCTAAGCATGTTTTGTAGCGCGACCTAGTAAGTGCGAGAGCCCGCTAGTAATCGTTCTAAGACTAGTGATAAAATCGAGAGATAATTGCTAATAAGTCTAGACAACTTTTGATCATATGTTTCCCCAATTCGACATCAATTATTGCTAATTTACATGTGTGAACCTATTTCCCTAGATCTTTTATTATCATTGTTTTACATCTCAATTTGTTATCGTTTTAATTATCAAACCAAACAATCAATCGAACCGACCTTGATAGAATTCTAATCATAGCTTGTCATATTGCATCTACCGTCTCCCTGAGATCGACCCCTACTTCCTTATCTACATTTATTTGTTAGTTAAGCCTAGGGTATCTTTGTTAGGTACGCGATAAGCCTATCAAATTTTGGTGCCGTTGCCGGGGAGCACGGTTTTCTTGCTTTGTGATTAGTTGAATTTTATCTTGTTTTTCCTTGTCTTAAGGAACACTTGTTCCTTGAGACCGTTACTTACAATCCTCTCTATATTGTTGTCTTATGCCCAGGTCCTCACGGATTGGTGAACTACTTCCGGTTGATCCCGAGCCCGAGAAAACCTTGCGTAGACGACAACGTTTCTTGAAGGAAATTTCTGAAGCTGCAACTCTTGCACAACTTGAAAGTGCGAGAAAATCCTATTTAGAAGACCTTCAAATACTTGAGGAAGGAGAGGTTTCCAATTCACAACCAATAAGGAAGATGGTTCGTTTATCCGATCATTCTAAGCCCACCGCGGCTATGCTTCCTAGGGGTATTGCTACTGCCCAAATTGATGCAGCAAATTTTGAGATCAAGCCGGCTTTTATTAGCCTTGTTGAGAGAAAACAATTCGGTGGAGGTCCATTGGAAGATCCTAATTTGCACATCACAAATTTTTGTGATTATTGCTCGATGATTAGGCAAACGGGTGTGACACAAGAGCAGATAAGGGAGATACTCTTCCCTTTTTCATTGAGAGACAACGCCAAGTTGTGGATTAATAGCCTTGATAGGACCGCTTTGGGGATCACCAACTGGGAAACATTGGCTCTCGCATTTTATCAAAAATATTTTCCACCGGAAAAGACCCAACAATTGAGAAGCCAAATCACGGGGTTCCGTCAAAATGGTAATGAAAGCTTGTTTGAAGCATGGGAGAGGTATAAAGAGCTACAAAGGCAATGTCCTCATCATGGGTTGGATCCTTGGTTTCTTGCAATCACATTCTACAATGGTTGTTGTGCCGAATCACGCCGAGTTTTGGACTCCGCTAACAATGGGAGATTCGACCAAATTGATACGGAACTTGCTCATGCTACCATTGAATCCATGGCGGTGCATGACTCACAATACGCCAACACTCGCAACATCCCATTCAAGGCAAAGGAGGAGGACCCAAACGTGTCTCTTTTGAAAGCTCAAATAGCTCTCCTCCAACAACAAGTTGATAATCGGGGATCAAGTTCATCACAAACTTATGAACAAGTCAATGCTACTAGCCAAATTGTGGTGTGTGACGCATGTGGTGGAGCGGGGCATGTTGCACAAGAATGTAGGAATACGGTTGAGCAAGTGAATGCTTATCAAAGTTTTAAACAAAACTTCAATCCTTACTCCAACACCTACAATGAAGCTACAAAGTTTCACCCAAACTTGTCCTACAAAAGCACTAATGTGCTAAATCCACAACATCAAAATCAACATGTCCCACAACAACAAAGGCAAGCTCAAGTCCCACCACCCGGTTTTCAACACCAAATTCACAGACCCCAACAAAATTTCCAACAAAATCCCCAACAAAATTCCCAACAAAACTTTCAACAAGGGTTTCAACAACCTTTTCAAAATCAACAAGTTCAAGGTCAATCATCAAATTCCCAACAAAATAATCAACAAATAAGCAAGCTAGAGGCTTTGATGACACAAGTGGTTGAGACACAAAAGAACATGGCCATCCACATTCAAAAGAGTGACCAAGCTAGAGATGCAACCATCAAAATGCTTGAAACCCAAATCGCTCAACTTGCCACTTCCAATGCTCAAAGACAACAAGGTCAATTGCCACCTCAAGGTGCACAACCTCATGACACCATAAATGTCATCACATTGAGGAGTGGTACCACTTATGATGAACCCCCAATGCCAAATGTTGATGATGGGGTAGTTGGTAAGAAAAATGATGGTGGAAACAAGGTTGATAGCTCTAAAAAAAGTGAGGAGCCCCAGAAAGTTGATGAGCCAATAGTGGTGGAAGATGTGGAGGATGAGCTTTCAAAAGTGGATGACAAAGCTAAGGAGCCGGAGAAAATTCAAGTGCCATTTCCACATCGTTTGGCACAAGCTCAAAGAGAGACCCGACTCGGTAAGTTCATGGAAATGATGAAGAATCTCAAGGTAACTATCCCTTATCTAGAACTTATCACTCAAATACCTTCATATACTAAATTCATGAAGGAGATTTTAACTAAGAATAGGACTATTGACAGTATTGAGACATTGGCCTACACTTCCGAGTGTGGTGCTTATTTGAAAAACTTGTCCCCTCCTAAGTTAAAAGATCCCGGAAGTGTTTCCATACCGTGCACCATAGGGAATTTTCCAATTGATAAAGCTCTTTGTGACCTTGGTGCAAGTGTAAGTGTCATGCCTTACTCGATATGCAAAAAACTGAATTTAGGAGCTCTTAAGTGTACTAGTGTCACCCTAAAAATGGCGGACCGTTCTATCAAACGCCCCTTGGGTGTTTTGGAGGATGTTCCCGTCAAGGTAGGGAAGTTTTTCATTCCAGTTGACTTTATCGTGCTTGACATTGCCGAAGATGCGCAAATTCCCATAATCTTGGGTAGACCATTCTTACACACCGCGGGTGCATTGATAGATGTTAAGAATGGTAAGTTGACTCTAGCTGTAGGGGATGAGAAGGTGACATATAATTTGAGTCATGGTCATAAGAGTCCAATGCTAGAGGAATCATGCTATGCTATGAATAATGCTAACCCCTTGTCTCAATCTTTGAGCAAGGATGTGGAAATTTCTTTGAGCTCTTGTGCAGCAAATGGTGACACGGTGAGCAACGGAAAGAAGGGTTTGGTAGAAGAGGAAGTTCTTGCAAGGTCCCAACCATTCAAGGAGATGGTGACGAATCAAATTCAGAAGGAGCTTATCAAGGATGGTCTCGAAGTTGGTGATAAAGTGCTTATGTACAACCCTCGAAAGAAGGTTGCCCCATGCCCTTATATCATCCTTAGTGATGATAAGATTGGGTCCTTTGAAGTATTGGCCCCATGTGGAGAGAAGATCAAAGCTAGTGGTCATTATTTGCGGCCTTATCGTGAAGAAGCAATGGTTGGAATGGTGGAGGAAGTTTTCTTGAAACTTCCGGATTTTAAAACTTAAAATTTTTGTGACATTTTGTCTAGCAAGACTTTAAATTGCGCTTCTCGGGAGGCAACCCGAGTTTAGTTAGTTTTTAATTTTTGTCTACTTCTTTTGTTTTAATTTTTAATGCCTTGAAGTATGTAAGAAATGATGCCTAATTGTGCTTCTTGTTATTTTTGTAGGTGTCTCCACTTGATGTTTTCTTCGTCTTGCGGAGGAGATAGCTAGCGGTTTTGAACCCCAGAAAATCGGGGTTTAAACAAGAGTAGGGGGCGCAACATTTTCAAGGTTGAGACTCAGCGCGTTGGAACCCCGAGATGTCGGGGATCAAACATCTCCTTGGGGGCGGAACATTTTATTAATTCATAAGTGGAATTGATAAAAAAAAAAGACAAAAAAAAGAGGCGACAAACAGGGTTTCACGTGAAATCCAAAAGAGAACCAAAATTCAGTCTCTTCCTAGTTCCTACTGCCGCCATCTTATTCCCCCCCAACCCCTGACTGCCGCCACCAGCCGGGCGCCACCAGCCGGCCACGGCCACCTACCATCCCGTACTGCTCACCGCCACCACCCACCTTCGGACTCCATCTCTGCCGCGCGCTGCTGCTGCTCTACTGTCCGCCGCCGACTGCCGCTGCTCCTGCCTCGACCGTGATGCTGCCGCCGCCAGCCTACTCTTTCTTCTCCACTCACTTACCTTTCCCAATTTCTCTTATACTAACCCTAATTTCGAATTGGGTTTATTTTGTGACGGATTTTCACTAAACAATCCGTTTTTGGTGTTGATTTCATGTTGCTATTGTGCTATTCGCTGAACACTTACGCTCTTTATCGATATTGTGATTGCTTTTCACTCTCTTTGTGTTCTAATCTGCGACTTCTTCAGATTTCCACTTCATAATGCCTTCAAATGGGACGAAAAAGAGAGCTAGGCCGGAAAATACGGAGAGTCCTACCGTTGTACAAGTGGTACTTCCGGTGCTCAAGCGGACGATGGGGCTGATGACGGGGAGACCCGCGATGTTGATGGTCATGCTGACGATTACCATGCCGCTTCCGAGTGATTTGCTATCACTCATCCCCTTGTACATACTAGCTTGGGGGAGGCTAGATAGTCTAGTAAGCATCTTTATTTCCCTTGCATTTTCGTTGTTCTCCCCTTTCCCATTAAACATTTTGTCTTGCTGGATTCTGTGTGAGAACCGTTTCTACGGTTTGATGGTTGTTCCTTGTTCAGCACATTAGGGACAATGTGATGTTTAGCTTGGGGGAGGGATTTGCATCTTGTTAGAGCATGTTAGTTTAGCTTGCATGTAGTTTTTTCAAAAAAAATTCAAAAATCAAAAAAAATTGAAAAATTGTGTGCTTTCCATGAACTTTTGTGATGCTTGCCCTCACTTTTGCTCCTTGATTTCTCTCTTTGCTTATCCCAATTGTAGCTTTATAGCTATTTGAATCACATTTATTGACGGGATTTTTGCAAACATGGGGATGTCTTGACATAGTGGGTGAGGGATGGAATTTGGACCTATTAGGCTTGATCTTGACATTGGCAACCTACAAAAATTTGAAAGGTAGAGCCTCCTTAGACCGGTGCATCTATACCCGGTCTCACTTAGGTGTGTGTAGGTCTCCTTGTGGTGTGCGTTACATCAAAACGCACAAGTATGGTCTTTATTCCATTTCTTATGAGCATTGCATTCATAATTTGTAAGCATTTGAAGCCATTCACATGACTTTGTTGCCCATTTTCACCCTTATATACATTTTCTCATATCTAGCTACATTTAAACTTGCCTACCTTGTCGAGTTAGTAGCTTTATCATTGGTGTTTGGGTGCTCATTTGGGATATATGGTCCATTTTTGTGTCATTGTGAGCTTGGTAAGACGGAATTACTGATTTCCGTGTTTCGTTTTATTCTTGAGTTGAAGAAAGAAAGTTGAAAAGAAATGAAGTTGAAAAAAAAGAAGAATGCAAAAAAAAAAAAAATGATGTGAAAAAAAAAAGAATTGAAATACAAGAAGAGAAAAATTGAAGAAGTTGAAAAAAATGAATATGAAAAAAAAAGCATGAAATTGAGTTGTTGAAAAGAAAAGAGAAGAAGAGGTTTTGTGATTTAGCTTCCATGTTTTATATCACAAGTATTTGGGAAGTTTACACTTGAATTGTCATGAAAAGAAGTCAATATGCTACTTTTGACTTCAAGCCTCCTACTTGGGATGGGTTTGGGATTTGGATTGAGCATCCATGCATTCATTGGTTTGTTGCTAGCTTGACTTAGCTCCACTTACCATAATTCATATGTTCCCCTTTCTTACCCATCACCATAGCCTTCCTCTAATCCTTGGCTTCTTCTTTTTTTGCTTGCATTTGATTGTTTTGACTCGTGGACTTGGAATGATCACCATATTAGATTGCGGGCGCACTCTCATGAGTAGAGTTTAGGAGAGTGTCACTCATACAAATCTCCTTTTACATATAAATGTGTGCTTGAGTGTACCGCGAGAGTCCTTTGTCAATAAGATCATGCAAGAGCCGAAAAGTTTAAATAAAATCTTTCATGCTACGCCGCCATGTAAATCTCATCCATGTTTTTGCACTATCCTTATGCCCACGTTGTTTTGGGATTATGATTCATTGCGCTTGTTAGCTTATATTGGGATTTGCAATTGATGAGATTTGGTGCTCCTTACCCTTGTCTTGGTATTGTGTGCTTGCTTGGGACAAGCAAGGGTTTAGCTTGGGGGAATTTGATGTGTCTTATTTCTATATGATTTTCACCCCTCTTTTAGCTCAATTTTACATGATAATTTGCACTTTATGAGGTGATTTTATGAGCTAATTCCGTGTTGTAGGTGTTTTGCATGTTTTGTTGCATTTTGTAGGAAACGGAGCAAGTTGCGACCTTTTTCTATCATTTTGGCATTCACCGAGCACCACGAGGCTACTTGGAGCGAGTTTTGGCTATGTAATGGCATTTTGGGAAGATTCACTCATTCCCGAGGAAGAAGAAATGAAATTTTGTTGGTACTTGGACAAAGAAAGTGAGAACTGGTAAAGAAAAGAAGAGATTACAAGGTCCCCGGATTGCTGTTCGAACCCCAGAATCTCGGGGTTGATGCGAGATAGCCATATACCCAAAATGCTGCGCCCCCGAGACTTGTTCAAACCCCAGAATCTTGGGGTTTGATACCTGAGCAATTCCTGGCCTCATATGCTGCGCCCCCTAAGACTGTTTGGTCCCCGGATTTTCGGGGATTGTGCAACTGAGCAACTCTTCACTTTCCTAGCTAGTTTTTGTATATAAACTCGTCACTAGAGAGCATTTTATTCATGCTTTTTTCATCCATTTCCCTAAATCTACAAAAACCTAGTTTCCTTTATGTTCTTAGTTTATCAATCATCAACTTTTATGCTTTAATTCCGGGTTTTATTTGAAGATTACTTTACTCTTATTAATCAAGTTCTTGTTCTTATTTCCTTAAGTTGGTAATTTCTTTTCCTTACTTTTATATTATCATTTTAATTCCAATTTATATATTGTTATCATGTTTATGTTAATCAAATCAACCTTTGTTAGTTTATATATTATCATGAGTGAGTAGTTTTATAATCTAGGGTTTAGGAAGCCATGTTAGATTAGTAATTGATAATTGTTGAATTGGGATTTATTATTATTAATTTGTTGTTTCTATAACATGCTTGTTATGTATTGTTAACCTTTGATTCTTGATCACAATTATTGGTTATCTTGTTAATTCTTTTCCTAAGATCGAAAGTCGGGGATAGAATTTGGCTAAGCATGTTTTGTAGCGCGACCTAGTAAGTGCGAGAGCCCGCTAGTAATCGTTCTAAGACTAGTGATAAAATCGAGAGATAATTGCTAATAAGTCTAGACAACTTTTGATCATATGTTTCCCCAATTCGACATCAATTATTGCTAATTTACATGTGTGAACCTATTTCCCTAGATCTTTTATTATCATTTTTTTACATCTCAATTTGTTATCGTTTTAATCATCAAACCAAACAATCAATCGAACCGACCTTGATAGAATTCTAATCATAGCTTGTCATATTGCATCTACCGTCTCCCTGAGATCGACCCCTACTTCCTTATCTACATTTATTTGTTAGTTAAGCCTAGGGTATCTTTGTTAGGTACGCGATAAGCCTATCACCTACTCAACCGAGTAGCTGAGGAGCAGAAACATGTAGTATTACAATAACTAAATGGCATATAATAATATAATTCAGATTTGACAGATTCAAGACTATAGAATAGATAAGAGAATTGAAAATTTGAGTGAGGATTAATATTGAATTGACGGATATTTATGGAAAGAACAATTGGTTGGATTTTTTTAAAAAAAATTTCACATACGAGGTTTACTCTTTTATACTTAACTCAATACAACTTCTGTTACACCCTCATAATTCAAGGCCTTTAAATGGATCAGACAATGAAAGCATTACCATCTCAGTTTCCTGAGGCACAATATCAAGATAAACAAACCATGCAACCTTTACTATAATTAAGTATAACGTTTAAGTATACAACCGTCTGATAAAACAACCAAATTAAAGAATGTCTACGGAAGCTAAGTATGCTATTATGACACTAAAAAACTGAAGGTGATGTCCCATCCTCCCCAAGCCAGCAATCATCCACATTGTCGTACTTGAGACTCTAGTCACTATTACATGGATCATCACAGTAAAAATCACAAGTGTCAGAACTGATAAATAAGACGGTACAACACAATCAAATACAATGCCACAATCCGATAAATCACTACAACTGATATCCACTGTCAGATCTATCACAATAATACAGGTGGTGGCCTCAAGCCCCACATCAATCCTTCGCTTGTTCACGGCAAGGGGTACATAGATCCTTAATATGCACATCCTCTCCGTGGCGGGTCCCACGAAGAGCGATCGTAGAAGTGAGAGCCGTTTCCCGCAACGGTCCCACACATTTGTTCCCAATCTCAATCAACATTACAGTAATACAGTGATATCAGATAATACGATGGTATCGTCACAATCAAAATCTACCAGAACTGAGTAGGGAAATCCTACCTCACACAATCACAGCAATAAGGATTTCACGAGTGTTCTACCAACGCTCCGCTACGAATCCTCCTCTTAAGGATTATACATAAAAGGATTACTCACTACAACAACTATAAATTATGACTAGAAGACCATAGTATACACTTACTTGATGGAATCACGGGCTAGACTAGATGATCGACGCTTCTAGACTCTTGCTAAGACCTTTGGGAAGGTTTCACAGAGAGGAAAAGGTGAAAGGGGGACTGTTTACTGTTTTGATTAGGATAGAAAGTGTAACACCCCGGCCCACACTTATTAGGACCGGAAATGTTAGCCACGGTAGCTCGCCAGGCTATGTACTTGCCCCACAGACCAACACGAGTCCTTTCCAGTGCATTTTGTCCTCACTCATGCGCATCCCGGGAACCTTCCCAAGAGGTCACCCTATCCTAAGACTACTCCCAGCCAAGCTCGCTTAACTTTGGAGTTCTTTCGCATGGATAACCAGAAAAGAAAGTGCACTTTGTTGATATTGGTATTACTTTAAATCCCTTTAAGCACTAGTCATATAAGCCTATCAATGGACCTCTTCAAGGGGTTACCCCACCCGAATATCTTATTCGGTTCAATGGAGTATTACAAAAAGTGATTTAGGTTTTCAGATTAGTTTATATAATTAACCGCGGTCTGACTCCTGGAAAGGAGCACTCGGCCGAGTAAGACCCACTCGGCCGAGTAACACCTACTCGGCCGAGTTGCACTTACTCGGCCGAGTAACTTCTACTCGTCTGAGTTTGACCTGCTCGGTCGAGTTTGAATGACTCAGCCGAGTTGGTTCATGACTCAGCATCTACAAGAGAAGGGTGTTACAATCTTCCCCCTTAAAATGAACTTTGTCCTCGAAGTTCATAATTACCAACCTGAAATTTAACTCGAAAGTAACATGTCACCGGTACCACCGTCTCCACAAGATGAGACATTACTAGAACGGTATACACAGACAGGGACTTGACAAGACCTAGCGCGCGATCATCTCCTGCCCCCTAAAAGAAACAGTGTACGTCCCCGTAACCTCGCATACCTGATCAAACAACTGAGGGTCCCGCTCCCTTATAGCTGCCTCAGGCTCCCAGGTAGCCTCCTCAACATCGTGGTTTGACCACAATATCTTAAGGAGGTTGGTATCTCCCGTTCTAGTCTTTCGAACTTTGGTATCAAGGATAACCTTAGGTGTTTCCACAAAAGACAAGGTCTCATCAAGCTCAACGGGCTCCACCTCAAGGTTGTGAGATGGGTCACTAACATATTTCCTCAGCTGGGATACTTTGAATACATTATGGACTCGGTCTAAAGGTGGCAGTAAGGCCAAACGGTAAGTGACCTCTCCCACTCAATCAAAAATCTCATAGGGGCCGATAAACTTCTTGCTCCACTTGCCCCTCTTCCCGAATCTCATGATGCCTTTCATATGTGAAACCTTAAGTCCGCATAACTCTTCTGTCGATTATGCCCTGCCCTCATCTTCTAGCGGATCACTCTCACCTAATCTATCATATCCTGAACCAACTAAGGACCCAACACTGCGGCCTCGGAACTGCCATCCCAACAAACTGGACTCCTACATCTCCTCTGAAGAGTCTATTGACCTAAATATACTCAAGAAAGGGGGTTAAATTGAGTATGCCAACTTTTTCTTTTCTTCTTCGATGTGAGTTTTTGTGACGAAGTAATAGCAAGTAACGAGTAAGAACGATAAAGTAAAGGAGACACGATCTTTTGAAGTGGTTCAGTTTCACAAATCGAAACCTACGCCCACTATTCTCGATTAATAAAATTAGTACCTTCTCCGGATTACAATTTTATCAACCCAACTCGTACAACTTTGATGTTAGTTGTAACTCAATCTAGATACCGTAAAATATCTAGCTACGACAAGTACCGTGAAATACTTGCTTACAATGAGTACCGCTAAATACTCGAATCTATCTTAAGTAACTAAGATAAACTTTCAACAACTTCTTGTGTTTGATGATCTTAGATGTATGAAAATATTCTTCAATACTTGTAGTCTTGATTACGAGATTTGACAATGATTGGCACGGAAAACGAAACGCGTGAGAGACTACGTTCGTTTGATTTTCTCGATTTGCGTGAGGTTGTTTTTCGTGAGGTGTCTTAGGCGTGTGACAATAAGAACATATATACTAATTTAGATCTAGGTTAAATCCTAGATAATTTAGGAATATTACTTTATCTAGAATACTAATTCTAGGTAATATTTAAAACTTAATCTTATATGAATTAGGAAAGGACTCTAATAGAATAATATTAAATTAAGACATAAGATAATATTTCCATAATCCTATTTGATTTAGGAAACATCCTTATACCATAAAATATAGAATCCTACTTTGAATCAAATCCTAATTCTTGTCAATAATATAGTAAATTATATTCTTAATCAAATCCTAGTCAATCTTTAAGTAGATCAAATAAACAAATTTATTTATTTAATTAACCATAAAGACAATATGAAACGTATTAGGATTCGTATAGAGAAACGTGAAGCACGCATCCCTATGCACGACTTCCATCACACATTTCATAGACCACGTTTCTTCGAGACATTGTTTCTCGAAGCACGTATCCCTAGGAATTTGAATTTTGACAATAACGGTTAAAATAAAATCCTTAGTATTTTAGAATTAATATTTACCTCATAAGATAAATATTTTAATTCTTGTTAACTAAAGAATATCTCTATTTTAAAACCGTTTATAAGATTACTAAATTAATATATAATAATATATTAATAGCACGCATAAGTCTTCACGTTTTGATTTGTTTCACGCAAATCTCATTTCTTTGATAGTTATAGGAACGATCTATAACTTAAGAACTCTTGATGTTGTAATAAAACTTTTGTCTTGTAAATCTTCAAAAAGACTTGACATTTGACATGAGCTTGATCTTTCTTTAATCTTCGATTGAATCTATACTTTATTAAACTACGATCTTCGCTCTATAATAAACTGTACACTTAAACGCACGATTACACGCATATGCATATAAAACATGATTACTTAGACTTGTCATTATTAAAACATAAAACAATATATTACTTATATAGAATATATTACTCAACAAATTCCCCCTTTTTAATGATGGCAAGTCTTACCTAGAATCGTGTCTAAGTGTAACGTAGTAACGTTCCCCCTCAACATAATATTGGTCTTTTATAATATAGATCAACTAGGGTTTCTATTTTTAAATTAAACCAATTACTTAAAGAGAACTTTGAGAAACAATACGTTACGACAAGGAGCAATCTTAGGCAAATTCGTAATCTAGGTCGCATTCTTTTCCCCCTCTTGACATCATTGAAAAGACGGAAACAAAGACATAAAACGACTAGAATGATATAATAAGAAACAAACCTAAGCATGCAATTCTAGATCAAACACACAAACGTAATTAAAATCATGTAATCACGAAATACGAACGGGGAAAACGACACACAACCATATACTACAATGCCAAAGGGCCGAATATGCAAAATAAAGCCATATGGGCCGAATGTATTAAAGTATGACCTAATGGGCCGAATGTAGTAGGATAGGGAAAATTGGGCCAAAGATAGGGTAAAACAAAATAGGGCTAATGTCCTAAACGGTTTTAAGGAGAGGGTTAGGAAAAGGAAATAACAGAAAGTAAAGAGTAATTGGGCTAGGGAGACGGATATCCACCCAAACCGCATTCCGTCATCTTCACCAAAATACTTTCTGCACGCAAAACAAAACAGAGCCATAAATAGCAAAAGCTTATTCTGGATCCGGCCTAGTGCGATACTCCAAGGTAGATAATCGATCTAAACAACTCCCGATGTTTCTTGCTTGAGCATCCACCGCACATTCGAAATTGAGAACCTTAAGAGAAAACGCTTTAACCGCGGCCAAACATGGACCACCATCCTCACGTAAAATCCGATTATCACGGACTAGAGCTTCTCCTTGAGTCGTGAGGAATTGGTGACGGCCACTAATCATAAGCACTTCTTCTTCAACCTCCTTAAGGTCATGATTAAACTTCTCAAGACTCCCATCAAACCGTTGTATCCAACTTCGCAACTCCTTATCCACTCTTGACCCTCGGCCATTCTCGGCCTTAACCTTACTATCCCAGAAATTAAAGAAAACAATTGATCAACTTTTCCTTCTAAGCCATCCAAAATTCCATTCGATTTTTTTAGCATCGCCATTCACACGACCGAATCGCAATTCATGTGCATTGCTTAGAATACCATTAACTTTATCAATTTATCATTCATTCGATCACGGAGCACAACTTCGTAACAGCCAACGTCTACCACCCCTTAGCCTTTTTTTTTATTCGAACTTTTTCAACCTTTCTTTTGCAACATCCCCGGAAACATCACGGAACAGAGGACGAGGTATTTGATCATAATCTTGAAATTCCTCTTCCATTAATGATTTCCCTTTTTCTAATTTTCGTCTCTTGCTCGCTCCTGATTTCGGAACGGTGACGGAAATGGGTTCGGGGGACGGTGGAGGCGAGGGAGTTGGTGTCGGAGTATGGTTTTTGAGTAGATAAATTTATTTTAGCTTGGTTGTCGGTTTTACAAAGCTTTAATGGTGATTTCTTGATTTTTGAGTGTGAGAGTCGTGATGGTGGGGTAGGCACGCGGGGTTAGGTAGTAGAAGTAAATAGGGTAAGTTTGGAGGATAAACAAATAAGACGGGTTTAGATATTACGGAAATTTTGGTACGTATAATTGACACAAGTTTATTATAAGTTACGCTCTTGAGGTACGTAACTACACATATATATATATAATAATAATATTTTTAGGTATAAATTTGTTAATATTTGAATATTATTATTGTGATTTGAGAAATTGGTTGTGTACGTTCGTATATCATATAGCATGAAATAATCAAAATTCGAGCATTCAATAAAAAATAACACACATAGGCATGCAGCGGAATATACGAACACAGTCATATAATTCATTCTTTTCATAGTCAATCATTGGGTTATTTTCAGCTCTTAAGATCGATTAGGTGCCACCGATTAAACCAATTTCCAATCGCAAAGTCTCAAATCGTTCTCTAGCCAAAGGCTTAGTAAAAATATCTGCCCATTGTTTTTCCGTACTACAAAATTCCAACTTAATGTTTTTCTTTTCTACATGGTCACGTAAGAAGTGATGTCTAATCTCTATGTGTTTTGTTCTCGAGTGCTGAGCCGGGTTTTTAGATATTATAATAGCACTCGTATTATCACATAATATAGGTACACATCCCACGTCAATACCATAATCAAGTAATTGTTGTTTTAACCATAGTAGTTGAGAACATACCAGTGCGGCTGCAATATATTCTGCTTCTGCGGTTGACAAGGCGACATAATTTTGTTTCTTAGATGCCCATGATATAATACATGGTCCAACGAAGGTCGCAAGCCCAGAAGTACTTTTCCTGTCTAAAGAGCATCCTGCATAATCCGCATCTGAATATCCTAGTAGGTTAAAATTACAGTCCATAGGATACCATAGATATAATTTTGATGTTCCTAGGTAATCTTAGAATTCTCTTAACTGCAATCATATGCGATTCTTTTGGTGCAGATTGGAACCGAGCACAGACGCAGACACTAAACATTATATCTAGACGACTTGCAGTAAGATAAAGAAGTGATCCGATCATACCTCTATAAGTAGTTTCATCTACTGACTTACCGTCCTCGTCTTTGGTGAGTTTCTTATCCGTAACCATTGGAGTAGGCATAGGATAAGAGGATTCCATTCTGAACTTCTTTATTAACTCTTTGACGTATTTTTGTTGACGAACTTTGATACCCTCGTTCGTTTGTTGAATTTGAAGACCAAGGAAGAATTTTAATTCTCCCATCATACTCATCTCGAACTCGGATGTCATCAACTCTGAGAAGTATTGGCACAACTTTTTGTTGGTTGAGTCAAATATAATATCGTCAACGTAGATCTGGACTACTAGAAGGTCGGAATTCTCGCTTTTCAGAAATAGTGTCTTATCTACTGAGCCTCTCTTGAATCCGCTTTCCAACAGAAACTTTGATAGTCTGTCGTACCATGCTCGAGGAGCCTGTTTCAGCCCGTAGTGAGCTTTGCCCAATCTGTACACGTGATCTTTTAATTTGCTGTCAGGAAATCCAGGAGGTTGTTCGACATAGACTTCCTCCTGAAGATATCCGTTAAGGAATGCAGTCTTAACATCCATTTGAAATAATTTCATTCCTTTGTGTGCAGCAAATGCTATGAGCAAACGAATCGCCTCAAGGCGAGCAACAGGAGCAAAGGTTTCGTCATAATCGATCCCTTCCTGTTGGTTGTATCCTTGAACGACCAATCTTGCTTTATTACGAACGATGACTCCTGAGTCATCTAATTTATTTCTGAATACCCATCTCGTTCCAATTACTGATCTATCTTTTGGACGAGGAACGAGATGTCATACTTTATTTCTTTCGAATTGTTGTAGTTCTTCTTGCATGGCGACTATCCAGTCCGGTTCTGCAAGAGCTTCTTTTATATTTGTACGTTCAATTGTGGAGAGAAAGGAGTAGAAGGAACAAAAGTTGTTTAAGCTTTTTCGAGTTTGAACTCCTTCTGTAAGGCTTCCTATGATATTATCCAAGGGGTGAGATCCTTTATATCTCCAGTTTCTTGATTGGTTGTTTTCATTGCTACTGCTTGACTCGGGATTTTGACTTGTTCCCCCTGAATCCAAACCAGGGTTTGTAGGAGAGTCAGGTAGAATTATGACCTTTTCCCTTTGGTTTTGATTCAAAGTTGTAGCTTCATTAGCTACAGCTCTGGGTTCTAAGTCATTGGTTTGAGAGTTATTTACAGTATCATCAACTGTAGTTTCATCTCTCGTACCATTTCCTTCCAAGTCAAGTTCATCATTGTTTCCTTGAATTTCACCTTCATCATTATTTTCTATTTCAGGAGGATCTTCCCTTGACAAACGAAAGTCAGGTTCGTCTAGGTTTTCCTCTTCATTCTATAAAGGCTTGTCGAAGGCATTATTCTCATCAAAGATAACATGTATACTCTCTTCTATACATAAGGTACGTTTGTTAAAAACTTTATAGGCTTTACTATGATCAGAGTATCCTATGAAAATTGCCTCATCACTTCTAGGGTCAAATTTGCTTAAACGATTTTTACCATTGTTATGAACAAAGCATTTACTCCCAAAATATCTTAGATGAGATATATTAGGTTTACGACCATGTAAAAGTTCATACGATGTCTTTTTAAGGATAGGTCTAATCATAGCACGATTATGAATATAACAAGCTGTACTGATAGCCTCAGCCCAAAAGTTTCTAGGTAGGCCACTACAAAGAAGCATTGTTCTAGCCATGTCTTCTAGGGTTCTGTTCATGCGTTCTACTACTCCGTTTTGTTGTGGTGTTCTAGGTGCAGAGAAGTTATGTCCAACACCGTTGGATTTACAGAATTCTATAAAAGCATGGTTGTCAAACTCAGTTCCATGGTCAGTTCGAATAGTTACTAGATTAGTTTTTAATTTGTTTTGAACAAGTTTCATAAGACTAACAAATTCATCAAATGTTTCATCTTTAGAATGAAGAAAGATTGGCCAAACAAATCTAGAATAATCATCAACTAGAACGAAAACATACCTGGAACCGCCTCTGCTTCTTACCTTCATAGGGCCACAGAGATCCATATGTACCAGATCAAGAGCTTGGTTAGTACTTACTATTCTTTTTGGTTTGAAGGATGATCTGACGTGTTTACATCGTGCACATGTGTCGCACATCTTTTCTTGATCAAATTTGATCTTGGGAAGACCTTCGACCAAGTCCCATCTCTTCAATTTGCTAAGAATAGGAGAACTAATATGCCCAAATCTCTTATGCCAGAGACATGGATCATCTAACGTAACTTTCATACATGAGAGAGAGTCAGTAGGCACAACATTTAAATCAATCATATACACATTTTTCTTTCTATGTCCTTCAAGAATAACTTTACTTGTACCTTCCATAATTATACGACAAACATATGTATGAAAAACAACTTTGTTTCCTTTGTCGCATAACTGGGATATACTAATTAAGTTATGTTTAAGACCACTTACCAGATATACATCGCTAATAGAGTGAGAAGATGAGATGCCCATCTTACCGACACCTATTACCTTTCCCTTTTTGTTGTCACCGAAGGTGACCTTTCCTCCGTCGAATGGTTCTAAGGTAGTGAATAGGTTGGCGTCACCTGTCATGTGTCGGGAGCATCCACTGTCGAGGTACCATAGGTTATTCTCTTTAGCGATTATCTGCACAATGTAATTTAAAGACAGGACTTAGGTACCCAAGCATACTTGGGTCCTTTTGAGTTAGTGATAATAAAAACATCTTCCTTTTTAACCCAGACTTGTCTCACTATAGGTCTCTTGTAATTGTGGTAGTTAGGCTTTGTTGGTCTAGTGTGAGTCTTTGGATTTTGTTTCTTGTAGGTTGTAGGTTTAGGAATTTGAGTGGTTCTATTTTTCTTTTCTGCGTAATTAAAGGACATGTCATAGAACCATCTATGATCATTATTTATTTCCTCAACCTTTTCATTACCTTCCTCACTGTCAATGATAGATATGGAATCATTTGGTATACCTAGAGATTTTACAAATTTGACTCCAGTTTTGAAGTCGAGTGCGTGTTTTACACAGTTTTCTCGTAGGTGTCCATTATGACCACAATAAGTACAAATTAATTATTCAGGCAAGTCTACATACTTTCTTTTTCTAAAGTCACGTTCATCAGGTTTTTGTTGACATTTAGAATGGTCTCTCCTACCATAGCACTCATGACCTAGACCCATCTTCATGTTGTTATCCGATTGTTCAGTTAGGAAGTTTAGTACGTTAGTACTTCCTTCCCATTTTTCGTGAATCTTACGAGCATGAAGAAGAAGGTCTTTTAAAGAATCTATTTCTTTTAAGCAAGATGAGTGGTCAACGTTGTTAGATTCTTTCAAGTCTTGAATATCCTTATTAAAATTGAACACGATTTTCGCATGTTCCTTTTTAATTTTGGTTATGTTGAATTCCAGATCCATGATCTTTTGCTCGAGGATTTCAACTTCTTCTTGATGAGTTTAATCTACAACCACTGGTGTAGGTTTACTCTTTAGAAGTTCATTAGACCTTTTTAGATCTGAGGTTATAGCTTCATTGGCTATAATCTTAGATTCAAGCTCTTTAATGTTGAGTTTCAATTTTGAGATTACAGCTTCATTGGCTGTAACTTTAGACTCAAGAATTTTCTTCTCAGACATTACTGTTTCCAATTTAACATTTGTATCAATGTTAACTTTGGATTTCAGTTTCTTAGCTTTGGCCTTTAAGAGTTGATTTTCCTCTGCAATGTCAAGGATATGTTCCTTCAATTCGTCTAATTCAAGACTTTGTTCGTGATATTGGTCTAAGGTTTGTTCGAAATAATTGATTAAGGTAGACTTAGATAAATTTTTAACTTGACTCTTAAGCTGTAAAAAATTTACCTCTTGGTCTTCATCTTCTGAATCAGATTCTCCATAGAGGCAGAATTGTGATGAGTCATGATCGTCGGAGATTAGATCCAAACTGATGTTGCTTAGGCACAGGTTAGCGACTTCCTCTTCCTCTGAGTCTTCGTCATCTTCGGAATCTAATTCTCCCCAGCAAGATGCGAGCATAACCTTCTTGAATTCAGTCTTGGTCTTATCTCGTTTGGATTTGTCTTTAATTTTGTCCCAGCTTGGACAGTCCTTGATCATATGGCCTTGATCACCACATTTGAAGCACCCTTGCTTGAAGAAGGTTTGCTTAGAGTCATTCTTTTTCTTGTCGTTTGTTTTATTATTAGATTTGGTAAATCTCCCTTTGAAGACAGCCTTTTTAAAGCGTCTTGCGAAGAGAACTGTTTCATCTTCCAGTTCAGGTTCGCACTCTTCGCTTGTAGAAGCTTGTAGTGCAACGTTTTTGTTTTTAAGGTGATCATCATCATCTCTATTTAGCATGATCTCATGAGCCATTAGAGATCCAATGAGTTCTTGATAAGTCATGGTCGAGAGATCACGAGCTTCTTCAATTGCAGTGACTTTAGGTTGCCACTTTTTGGTAAGGCTTCTAAGGACCTTTCTGACTATGTCCTCAGAATCATACTTCCTACCAAGGTTCCGCAGTTCATTAAGTATGCAGGAGAATCGTGCAGACATGCTATCAATCGATTCATTCTTTTCCATAGTGAAAAGTTCATATCGTTGAATAAGCAAGTCTATACGATGTTTCCTGACTGCGGAGGTACCTTCGTAGGCAAGTTCTAGGCCATCCCATATTTCTTTAGCTGAATTACAAGAGGAAAAACGATCAAATTCAGAAGTAATCATACCGTTTTGAAGTAGACTCATGGCATTTGAATTTTTCTCAGCGATCTTGTAATCAGCTTCCACATAGTCACTTTCTGGTTTCTCATATGTGGTTCCATTTGCAGATGCAACCAAGATCTTTCTTGGTCCAGTTTGAATTATTTTCCAGCATTCCCAGTCACATCCTTTGACGTAGTGGGTCATCATGTTCTTCCATAAGCTGTAGTTCTTTCCATCGAAGATAGGAAACTTAAGGTGTTTTGAAACCATTAGAATCAATAGAAGGATCAATCTCAAGCTGTAAGGCTTTCAAGAGCACGAGGCTCTGATACCAATTGAAGAGTCTATTGACCTAAATATACTCAAGAAGGGGGGGGGGGGGGGGGTTGAATTGAGTATGCCAACTTTTTCTTTTCTTCTTCGATGTGAGTTTTTGTGACGAAGTAATAGCAAGTAACGAGTAAGAACGATAAAGTAAAGGAGACACGATCTTTTGAAGTGGTTCAGTTTCACAAATCGAAACCTACGTCCACTATTCTCGATTAATAAAATTAGTACCTTCTACGGATTACAATTTTATCAACCCAACTCGTACAACTTTGATGTTAGTTGTAACTCAATCTAGATACCGTAAAATATCTAGCTACGACAAGTACCGTGAAATACTTGCTTACAATGAGTACCGCTAAATACTCGAATCTATCTTAAGTAACTAAGATAAACTTTCAACAACTTCTTGTGTTTGATGATCTTGAATGTATGAAAATATTCTTCAATACTTGTAGTCTTGATTACGAGATTTGACAATGATTGGCACGGAAAACGAAACGCGTGAGAGACTACGTTCGTTTGATTTTCTCGATTTGCGTGAGGTTGTTTTGCGTGAGGTGTCTTAGGCGTGTGACAATAAGAACATATATATACTAATTTAGATCTAGGTTAAATCCTAGATAATTTAGGAATATTACTTTATCTAGAATACTAATTCTAGGTAATAATTAAAACTTAATCTTATATGAATTAGGAAAGGACTCTAATAGAATAATATTAAATTAAGACATAAGATAATATTTCCATAATCCTATTTGATTTAGGAAACATCCTTATACCATAAAATATAGAATCCTACTTTGAATCAAATCCTAATTCTTGTCAATAATATAATAAATTATATTCTTAATCAAATCCTAGTCAATCTTTAAGTAGATCAAATAAACAAATTTATTTATTTAATTAACCATAAAGACAATATGAAACGTATTAGGATTCGTATAGAGAAACGTGAAGCACGCATCCCTATGCACGACTTCCATCACACGTTTCATAGACCACGTTTCTTTGAGACATTGTTTCTCAAAGCACGTATCCCTAGGAATTTGAATTTTGACAATACGGTTAAAATAAAATCCTTAGTATTTTAGAATTAATATTTACCTCATAAGATAAATATTTTAATTCTTGTTAACTAAAGAATATCTATAAAACCTTATTAAAAGGCTAAGCTAAAACGCCAAGTAAAAGCCACATCAGCAACAATAAAAGCCACGTAGGATTACCAAAAAGCCACCTCACCCAACAAAATCCACATCCACAATCCTACGTGTCATCCTCTATACAATCTTATTAAAATGCTAACTTAAATAATGTGACATGACATGTTTTAATTTTACATGGATAATCAATTTATCATATTACATTAATTTAATTCATTTATCTGTAAATATATAAATAACATAAAAAAGCAAGCAAGTCAAAAGTATGTCATTCCAATATTAAAATATTATCAAGTCACATCATTATCTGTAAAATTTTATTAAAAAGCTACATAAAAAATGATTAAATGTTATATATATTTCGACGAAATAACACCTACCACGTCACAAAACCATGTCATTCCCTATACATAATTGTCCAACTGTTCCATCATTCACCAATATACACATATCTATATATAATTAAAATGATACTTGGGGTAAACTAAAATGATTTTGATATCAAAAAATAATTTCCATCTTATAGAATAATTACTTTTATCCTATCTATACAATAATTAACCATTACTCTATTCAACTCGCGTATTAATTTTGAAATAATTCTATAATTATAATAATACGATACTTGGGCAAACTAAAAGCCCTATATTGATTTTGTTGGGTCTATGCCTTGAATATGTTAGTCGCCGCTTCGAACGACTATGCGGACGGTATCTGATTTTCGTATTGGGCTAGGGTTTCTGTCTGGCTTTATTAGATTAAGTCTAATCTGTTTTGTATTAGGTTAAAAGTACTATATAAACTCTTAACCTCTACCCTAGCAGTCATTAAAAAAATATCATACCGTCTGAAATCTGTAATCTGAAAACTTCTCACGTTAATAAAACTCTCTCCCTTCTGCCCTGTAGACGTAGCTAACAGACCGTTAGTGAACCACGTAAATCTGTGCGTATTGTTCTTTATTGTTTGTTTTTATCTTTCTCTGTGCTTCCGTTATAACAGATTTTGATGTCACAAATAATTCTCATCTTTAAACATAATTATTCTTCTCATATTTATGCAATAATTAATCATCACCCATTCAACTCCCATATTAACTTTGCAATAATTTTTATCATAATTAAGATTATAAAAACAACTCATAATAAGCTACAACCCTTTGAATGCCAAAATCATTATCCTTTCCTAATTAATATTAATGTCAACAAATTTTAATATATATATATTATTCAACTTCTAAATCTAAATTAACATTATTTAACCTCTTCTATTTAAGATTGTGCTTTTACTTCTTATAAAATAGTTATGTGAGAGGTGAAAATTTGGGTAGTTTATTTGATTTCCTTAGCTTGAATTTTGTAAGATAAATTACTAATTCGTGGTGTTTTTTGTTTGTCTTATGTTGTGTAGGCGGTTGTGAAGGCGTTTTCATAAAATCATTGGCTTAGCTAACTAATAATGTCATGCGCAGGTAAATTTAGTTTTTAGACAATAAGTAAATTAAATATTCGATTTCTCTATGATTTTTTTTTATTTCTATATAATTAAATTCTAAATTTATGAAAGTTAATTTTGAAGGGTGATATTTTAGTATAAAATATGCATTTTGATAGCAAATTTGATTTGATCTTCTTTGAAAAACTAACCTCTTTATTACTATTTTTTAAAAGAAAGTGACAATTGCTAGCCATCTTCGTTTTTATTTTTTTTCTAAATTATACGGGGTTATAAATTATAATATATAGTCGAGTGTCGTATATATAAAAATCTAGATATATACATTATACATTTATACTAATAAAAAATGGACCCGATTTTTGCCAAAACTCATATTAGTATATTACACCTTTTTTTCATTTATCATTATTATCTTACTAAAATATATTGTAGACGTTAGATCATCAAAATGAAACAATAGTTATTTTTGAAAATTAGACCGATCAATAAACCTATAAAATGGACAATGTCTTATTTTTTTTATGCCTGATCTCTTATTACACCCCCTTTTTTCATCCGTCATTGTTATCTTATTACAAAATATTGTCATATATGTTATTTATTTAGACGATCCATCATTCTAAGAAAACGAGAGTTAAGCATAAAAATTAAACCTATCATCATAACTCACACCAATGATGGATTTATGGGTGAATGCAAAAAATTGTAAGTTATGACCATTTTATTATTGTCATGTAATTACATGCAATTTGTTACAAAATGAGATATAATTTCACTAAAGTAGAGAATGATGGAATAAAAATTAAACAACTTTGATGAGAACATAATTGTACACTTTATAAGTTATGCGTTTGTACTTTTTATATATGGAAAAAAAATCGTTTTTCTAGCATTTGAATAATAATGGTTTACTTTGTTAAATACAAAAGTGGTGCAGTGAATTGTTCTTTACTATGTAAGCACAAAAAATTATATCTGGTACAAATACAAATATCGGTTATACGAATTATGACTAAAGATGTCGGTATCATTGTTTTCTTATATGGATTTTAATAGAAGACGTTCAAATTTAAGAATGGTAACACTCGATAATGTTGTTATGAGTGCAATGATAATATAATTGAAAATTCATATTATAATATTTTGTATCCTAAGATCTATTGAGCCTAGGCCCCGACCTTGGCTTTATACGACAATCTTCTTATCTTTTTGTCCACTCAAACAAAAAATTAATATCTATATTAATGCATTGGTGCTTAAACTTGGTGTTTTAATCAACTTCAATTTATTTTGACTTATAAAAAAATGGTGGTTGGTAATAAATAAAAGAAAGCACAAAACATGTACATATTAATTGAAACTCTAAATAGTTTATATACAAGTCGAACTATAAAGGAGAATTATGTAGATAATATAATGTTATTCTGATCTTCAATTTTCTAAAATTTTTATATGACTCAAAATGTAATTTATGATGATATGATTCTAACTGTATGGAAAATATTTAAAATTATCATACTAAGTTGGCAACAAATATTCTAACCCAATTTATTTTTAAGTCGAAAAATAAAAAATTGAAGAATAAAATAACAGGGATGTTAAATGATTACATTGCCGCCACTACATTTCATATACAATTGCAATAATACTGACAAGCTATTAATGGACAAGTAGAAAACAATCAAATTATTTAATTAAAAATAAAAATTAATTAGAAAATAGCCAAAGTAAGGACATCCAAAAAATAACCCGTGATTTTCACGGGTAGAAAAACTAGTCTCTATTTTAAAACCGTTTATAAGATTACTAAATTAATATATATTAATATATTAATAGCACGCATAAGTCTTCACGTTTTGATTTGTTTCACGCAAATCTCATTTCTTTGATAGTTATAGGAACGATCTATAACTTAAGAACTCTTGATGTTGTAATAAAACTTTTGTCTTGTAAATCTTCAAAAAGACTTGACATTTGACATGAGCTTGATCTTTCTTTAATCTTCGATTGAATCTATACTTTATTAAACTACGATCTTCGCTCTATAATAAACTGTACACTTAAACGAACGATTACACGCATATGCATATAAAACATGATTACTTAGACTTGTCATTATTAAAACATAAAACAATATAGTACTTATATAGAATATATTACTCAACATCCTCCTATACAAAGCCTCGAAAGGTGAAATCCTAATGCTTGCATGATAACTGTTGTTATAGGAAAACTCGATCAAATCCAGCCTTTCTTTCCAACTACCCCCAAACTCCATCACACAAGCTCTCAACATGTCCTCAAGGGTCTTGATGGTCCTCTCGGTCTCAACATCAGTAGCTACATGAAAAGTTGTACTCATCTTCAGGGTAGTACCCATCATCTTCTACAATTCCTGCCAAAACCTCGAAATGAAGCGAGAATCCCGATCCGATACGATATCCTTAGGAATCCCATGAAATCTGACCACGTTATTCCTATTGGCTAATGCCAACTTCACCTTGCTCCAAGTGTCCTTTATGGGGACAAAATGAGCCGACTTAGTCAATCTGTCCACTATCACCCAGATCATGTTGTTACCCATTTGAGATCGAGGTAACCCCACAATGAAATCCATCGAGATCGACTCCCACTTCCACTCTGGAACCTCTAAAGACTGAATCTTACCCTGTGGTCGATGCTGCTCCCCCTTCACTCGCTGACAAGTCAAACACCGAGCCATGAAATCTGCGACATCCCTCGTCATACCCGGCCACCAGAAAGTCTGCTTCAAATCCGTATACAATTTATTTCCACTAGGATGCACTGAATAAGGTACACAATGAGCCTCTATCAGAATCCTCTTCCTCAACTCAGCACTATCCACGACATACCACCTACCGTCGAACCGAAGACTCCCATCAACACTAGGATAAAACCTCGACGGTCCACCCGACTCAAGCTTCGCTCTCCATTCTTAGAACTTAGCGTCTGACAACTGGCTCTTTATGATCTCACTATATAACTCAGGCACCACTGTCAAATCGCCTCGCGCATCACCCTTCCTGATCACATGAATACCCATCCGGTCCATCTCATCTCTCAATCTCATCAAGGACATCGTTGTGCACAAAGAATGCACACTCTTCCTACTCAAGGCATCAACAACTATGTTCGCCTTCCCTTCATGGTACACTATCTCCATATTCATAGTCTCCAATCAGCTCCATCCACCTCATCTGCCTCATATTAAGCTCCATTTGGGTAAAGATGTACTTCAGACTCTTATGGTCTGAGGACACCTTGAAAGTCACACCGTACAAATAATGCCTCCAGATCTTGAGTATAAAGACTACACCACCCATCTCTAAGTCGTGAGTGGGGTGGTTATTCTCATGCTGCATAAGCTGCCTCGACGCAAACGCGACCACCTTCCCATTCTGCACCAGCACACAACCCAACCCATTCTTCGAGGCATCAGTATATAGCTCAAAGTTATCAATCCCTTCTAGCAAGGCTAAGATGGGAGCTATAGTCAGACGTTCCTTGAGGATTTGGAATGCTTTCCCACACTCCCCATCCCAACGAAATCTAATATCCTTCCTTATGAGCGCAGTCATTGGTCTAGTAATCTTGGAGAAGTCATTCACAAATCGTCTATAATATCCTGCCAAACCCGAAAAACTGCGTACCTCAGCCACATTCTTGGGAGCCTCCCAGTTTGACACCGCCTCTATCTTACTAGGATCTACTGCCACCCCCTCTTTCGAGATCACATGCCCCAAGAATGCTATCTTTTCTAACCAGAACTCGCACTTAAACAACTTAGCATAAAGCTAGTTGTCCCTCAAAGTCTGCAAAACAATCCTCAAATGCTCATCATGCTCCTCCTTGGTCTTGGAGTAGACCAAGATGTCATCAATGAACACCACCACGAACTTGCTCAGGTATGGACTAAACACACGGTTAATCAGATCCATAAACACGGCAGGTGCATTAGTCAACCCGAACGACATCACCACGTACTCATTATGACCATACCTAGACCTGAAGGTGGTCTTGGGTATGTCACCATCGCTGATCCTCAACTGATGATAACCCGGCGTAAGATCAATCTTCGAGAACACCCCAGCCCCATTGAACTGGTCAAACAGATCATTTATCCTCGGCAAAGGGTAGCGGTTCTTCACCGTCACATGGTTCAGCTCACGATACTCTATACACAATCTCATACTCCCATCCTTCTTCTTCAAGAATAACACTAGTGCTCCCCAAGGTGATACACAAGGTCGGATGTACCTCTTGTCTAACAGATCATTGAGTTGGTTGTTCAGCTCTTCCAACTCCATTGGACCCATCCGGTAAGGGCCCTTTGAAATAGGTCTTATACCCGGCTTCATCTCAACACTGAAATCAATGTCCATCTTGGGTGGTAACCCATGAATCTCCTATGGAAACACATCCTTGAACTCCCCCACAACTAGAATACCATCAGCAGTCACCTTCTCAACTCGGTTATCCCTCACATGACAGAGAATCAAATGATACCTCTTTCTCAGATAAGACTTCAAAGTCAAGACTGATATGACCTTGACCTTGGGTCTAACAACAAAGCCCTTATACGACACTCTAACCCCTTTAGACCCCCTCAATGTCACCTTCTTCTGATGACAATCAATGGTAGCTTTATATCAGCCTAGCCAATCCATCCCCAGTATTACCTCAAAGCCATCTAACAAAAACTCAAATAAATCGATAGAAAAGTCAACCCAGCCTATCACAAAAGACAAACCTCCATACACCTTCCGACACAGTAACGACTCTCCAGAAGGTATAAATACCTCATCATTAGCTATCTCGAATGATTCAGTCCTAAACTCCTAGCATGGCTTACAGACACAAACGAATGAGTTGCCCTTGAATCAAATAAAACAAAACTAGGACAACCATGAATAAGAAAAGTACCGGTCACCACATGAGCATCCTCTGCTGCAACCTGTTTCTCCATGGCAATAAATAACTTGCCACTACTCTTCTGACCCTCCCTTTGAATTGTCGTCGCAGATGAGGTAGGTTTAGCCACTGATTTCTGGCTACCTCCTTCATTAGGTCTCTAATAGCCTCCCTGACGGTTATAGTTACCGTAGCTTGGCTTTCCTTGGTTCTTCCATGAGCTCGTGGGACGACTGTTCCCAGAACTCTGAGAAGGCCCCTGGTAGCTGCCTCCCCCGAACTTCCTACACTTTAGCCTCTTGTGCCCAACATCACCACATTTAAAGCACCTCGCCACAGGGGTGTCGCTAAGACTACGACTCTCTTTACCCCCAGCACCAGCACCAGCTCCCGCAGAGTATGAATGACTCTGACTGAAGTTCCCTTTCTTATGTACAGCTCCAACACTCTCATTATCTAACTTTCTCTTCTCTTCACTCCTCTCTCGGGAATCTCTGGCCAGATTGGCCAATCTCTCAGCGTGCCCAACCCTCTCATAGACCTCTTTGAGGTCGGACACTGTACCAGCAGGTAGCCTCTCCATGATACGGAGAGTCAATCCATTCTCGAACCGAAGGGACAGCGCCCGAGGAGTCATACCCATCTCCTCCACCTGTCGAGCCAAGTCGTTGAACTTGATGTAGTACTTAGAAACCGTCATCTCATCAGCCATCCGAAACTGCCGAAGTCAGCCCTCAACTGACTACCGACGTGCTCAAGAACAAACTCACGCCTCATAGCAGCCTTGAGGGCTTCCCACGGCACATACCCTGCCCCATCTTAGCAAAATAGTCACGAGCCCTCCCCTTATCTCGTCCCCACCATCCTCTGGCTAAAATACGCAGGCAAAAAATAGCCTGGTACACTTTGAGGTAGTTAGGACAATCGACCACCTCAAAAACACTCTTCATCTTCCTCAGCCAGTCCTCTAGAAGTCCCGTGTCCCCGCACCATCAAACATGGTATGGCGATGACGAGACATGGCGTTACTGCTGTCATGAGCACTCACTGGAGGTGCCCGAGCTCTCTCTGAATTCCTGATAACAATATTCAGAGTTTCATTGGTTTCGATCAATCGAGCAATTTCCTCGATTGTCATGGATGCGGTCTGAATCATGGCCGGGGACGGTTCTGGTGGTGGGTTCGGAGTGTTGGCTCTTCTAGGGGCCATCGCAACTATAAGAAGAAAGGGTAAACGTAAGCATATAGCCTACAGCTTAAAAGATAAGAGAAAATCAGAATCTGGTGCACCCAACTCGGTCGAGTAACACACACTCGGCCGAGTCACAACCACTCGGTCGAGTACCTCCCACTCGGTCGAGTGACCCTTACTCGGTCGAGTTACTCCTACTCGGCCGAATCACATTAGCTCGGTAGAATATCATACACGCGGTCGAGTATTTGCTACTCGGTCGAGTACACCCCATTCGGCCGAGTCATACATATTAGTCAGGCTTCGTGAAGGGAAATTCGCCCTTCACCTATCCTACCCATCACATATCCTATATGCACAATACCAAAACTTTAACTACCAGCATATATACGCAACAATCACTAATCTTACACGTGTTCATATAATCTGTATCATCACTTTTTCATCTTTCTCAACTCATATCTTTTCAACAACACTACACATTAAGCCACACATATATATACACCCTAATCTACCCTTAGTGGCCAAGTACAAGATTATAAGCAATTTCGCGGTTCCGGAACGTCTCCCAAACCTTTGCGGTAGCCTTACAAACTGATACTTCGGGTTCATTTTACTTAAGACACATCCTACGTTCATTGGGTTCATTGGTTTTAGGTGCCAAGATCGTCGCTCTGAATGAGCTTGTAATGTTGCCCATGTCCAATCTCGAATGCTTGAGATGTGTTCAAACTCAACATGCACAAGAGTTCTCAATCTTCACGTACACTTATGTTTTTACTCTGTAAACGGATGTTGTCTATTTTACCCTTGGCTACGTATTCAAGCTAACCTGCCATTTCGATCCTTGATAATATATGATGAAAATTTCTGATGTTAGAACAAAATAAAACATACTAGTTTTTAACCTGTGTAAAATTGCACGGGTATAGTTTTAATAACATTGATATAATTATTAATATTTAAAAATGTTAAACCAAAATACATGTATCTTTTATACTTTAGTTCTTGTTATAATGATAATAGTTTAAAACACGTGCAAAAATTGCAAGGTTTTGAAATTTACATATGTTTTAAATCCGTGAAAAAATGCACGAATTCAGTATAAAAACATGATAATAAAATTGTTAGATCTACTTATTCTAGTGGATAAACTCATTATCTATAACGAATTCTTTTAAAGTATTATTTTAACAGAATGTTCTAAAATCTACTTAACAGAGTTTTATAGTTCATTTATTTTGTTAACTCTTTGTAGATCTCATTTTTAAAATTGGAAATTAAAACATTACTATTATTTATTAACAGTTTTTTGTTGAAAACTATTTCTTATTCAAAAAAAATTACTGAAATTTAGTAATATCTCGAAAACTTGCTATTATAATGGTCAAAATGTTAGAGTTAAAAGCTTGTAAAATAATATAATAATGTTATTTGTTCTACCATTTATTTATCATTTATATTTTGATTGTCTAATAATGTCTTTTGTTCATTTTTGTTCATTATTTTTTTTTTATTGATAGACAATGTGTACTATTGTGCCAATTCTGCATTTTTATATTGTATTATTTATACAACATAAATGGAATTGAGGATGATGGTTCATTTAAATATTTTATTGATTATTATTCGATGAAATTGTATTATCAAAGTTGGTTTTTAATAAATTAATTACATATTTTTTGTGGTAGGTCCTACATTTATTTTAAAATAAAAAAATGAAAGAAAATAGATGTGATTATGTGGACGCACCAAATTGCACGAAATGTTTTTGTATTAATATAGATAAGATATGTAAGGAACCAATCTAATACAACTTCCATGCTCCTAGTTAACCATTTATCTACCTTTAATTAGAACAATTCTCATAATAAAAATAAGTGCTTTTCTCAAAAGTGGTAATTTTAATAGGAAAATATGATTACTTAAGTAGTTAGGTCTAATCATTATCATTATATTATATATATTAAAGAATCTTGTAAAAGCGCTTATGTGGCGCAATGTGGTTTTAGAATTAGTCTAACGGAGCTCTCTCATTCAACCTCGGAATTTTAGTTTTTTTCAGCCAATAGCGTGAACAATAGTAGCCATGTCACCTTCCATTAACCAATTTTTACATTCTTTCCATTTTCTGCAATATATCGAATATAATTATCTTAATTTTGTTTCTTTAATTAATTTACATATATCTTTTTTTTTGACAGGAAATTTACATATATCTTAAAGTTCTCAAATCTGAATTTTATAGTTTTCTTCTTTAACTATGTCTTAATAGTTCCACTTTTATACCGCCTTACAATTATTACTCCTATTAACATTATCATATGTTATCTTATTATATTTAATCAACAATTTTTTCAAATGTCCTTATACATATATATTAATTTTTTTTTCGTTTTTATTTCAAGTATACATGTTCAGTAAATAAAATTTATGGTTATATATATAATAAATATAATTTGTCGTTTCTTTTAAAATAAAACTACACAACCCCATGATTTTTCATGGGTGTTACACTAGAAAATAAAATGCTGAAGACGGACTTTCATTATGAATGAGAGACCTTCATTATGCCATGACTGTGTTGGTTGTAAGAACGTATTTTAATGTCCGCCATTTTACAAATATCAACACTGACATTAACTCACCATTATTTTTTCAATAAGTTTAACAATCTTAAGACACTTACGAAATATTAAACGATCCTGATAAAACGAAAACTTCAAGGTGTACTTATAAACAATTTTAATTATATATAAAATATAATTTGTCGTCTTCTTTTAAAAAAATACACAACCCGTGATTTTTCACGGGTGTTACACTAGTATCAATTGATTTACGATAGCATTTGTGTGGAATGATTTTATACATACAAAAATTACTATAAAAAAATAATCTTAACAAAATATTAAATATAATTAAGGAGTAACTTTTGTAATATATATCAATGATTCTTTCTATATAGTCCAAAATTTGAATATCGATTTTTCTAATGTATATCCTTATGACACATATTAATAACTTAGGTGTGGAAATATTTACTCATCAAATGTTTAAGCATACGCTTAAATATAGACTTAGAGAATATTTTATAAATCTTAGCCCATTTAAATTATTAATTATATATTGTAATTTGTATGCCTACATGGCTACATGTGTACCTAGTGAATTTGTATACCTATATGTGTACGCAGTATGTAGTGAATTAGAGAGTACACAATATTAGGGGTTAACATCACATTCTTTTTTTTTTTTTTTTTTTGAAGGGAAAAATCTATTCATTAATCAAAAGTCTCATGGTAGTTACAACATATGTCAAGAATAACAGGATACAAAACGATTAAAATCAAATAAACTAAATTCTCGATCAACAGAAAATTTCTAAACTTGATGGGCTCATGAGACGCTTCTGCACATCCTCTAACATATCGCCTTCTGCGGCTTTTCACAAGAGGGTCTCCAAATTTTCTAGGGCATTGACAAGAATCAAGTTCTTTTGACCAAAAGGTTTGTAACGAGCAATCTGACAGCAGTTTTATCTCCATAGGATCAACAATGAAAGCACCGATCTTCCACTTAATTCTTGAACCTCTCAAATAGAGGGGAAAATCTCACCAAAAGATGAGGACAAAACTCACCAAAAGGTGAGAACAAAACTCACCAAAAGGTGAGAACAAAACTCACACAAAGGTGAGAACAATTCTCCAATAAAGGAGAGGCAAGAGGTTATTAGCATAAAAAAATTAAAGAAGAACGAAAACGGAAAATTTGGGGCTTACCTCCACCAAAAAAGGTAGACGGCAGCCCCAAAAGGTTGAATTAGGGTTTAGGTTTTGTTTTTTAGAGAGAGAATCTGGAGAGAGAATAATGGTTTAAGACATGATTTAATAACATACGAGTATTTATAAGGTTAACATCACATTCTATCTCACATGCATGCACTATATTATACTTCCTCCATTCATATCCAATCTACACTTATTCCATTTTAATCCATTCATATCCAATCTACCACTTTTCTATTAAAGCCTAAAAAAATACTAAAGTGTCCTTATGAATATCAATTATTTACACAAAATGCCATTGAATGACCCACCATTAATCAACTATCACTCATTTAAATTAATAAAAAAACACCTTACACACATCCAATTGTACTTTTAATAATTTTTTAACCTATTTCTTAATATTTGTGCAAAAAGCAAAACTACATTTTGGATTTGAATGGAGGAAGTATACTGAGTATCAAACAACACTCATTAGTATCATATTGAAATCGATTTTTTAATTGACTTACTTTTTATAGATATATCTGGTATAAAACATTACATTATTCTTTATCTTATGAAAATATTTTCCTTTTTTTACCATTAGTATATTACTATATGATTTCATAATCTTTCTATATAAGACTCTTACATTTCACAAATATTCATCATTTAGAAAAAATCATTTTATCATTTGACACCATTTCACAAATATAAAAACAATGTTGAAAAATTTCATTGTTTCATTCATAGTTATTTATGTTGTAGGACTCGAACACGTTGCAAGTTGGAGTGTGGCACAAGCTCATTACAACGTTAGTGTTGGCAATGGATTAAACAACACCAACAAACTAGAGGTGCATTGCAAATCAGGTGATGAAGATCTAGGGCTTCATCCACTTCCTTTGGGTGGTAATTTTTCATGGACATTTAAAACACATTGGCTTCTCAAAAGACTTTATTTTTGTGGGCTAACATGGCATGGTTATGGTCGTAAAACATTTGATGCTTTTCGTGATGAGCTAGATTTTGTTGATTATGATTGTGGTGGGCGTCATTGTTTTTGGAAAGCACAATCTGATGGAATTTATTTGTATAACATACGCAAAGGCCATTATTACAAACAATATTCTTGGGATAAATATGCATTATAATCGCGAGTATATAACTCGTAAAAATTTATAAGCTATTTATCCTAGTAACTCGGTCCAAATTGGTTTCTTAATAAAAAGTTGCTCTTAATTCTAATGTACTGCGCCAAAAGTAAGTTGTACTTTTGTAATTTTTGAATCTTTTGGTATAAGAGTTTCAATATCTTTAATTCATAACCAGAAAGATCAATGCTTATATTGTTTGGTCAAATACAGGGTATTTAATTTGACTAGTATCAAATATATATAATAACATAAAAAGTTTAAACTGAGTAGTATTAGAATGAAACCTGATACACTATATTATTGACAAGTTTGACCAATTTTTTATTATTATTTTTTATTAAAAAATAGCCTAAACTGAGTAGTATTAGAATGACACGTGACACACTATATTATTGACATCTTTGACCAATTTTTTTATTATTTTAAAAAAAAAATAGAAAATGAAAAGACAAAGTAGTAATCAATATTCAATAGACTAATTACTCATGTTATTTAAAATTTCGTTTATATTCCACTTAATAATCATAATTTAGTGCTAAACTTTTTATATTTTATTGTTATGAAAAAATTTCTATCTGTAAAAGAAAATGAATTGATAAAAATTCTAGCACCCTTGCAAAAACAAATTAATGAAATTTTTTTGTTTATTTTCACCAAATTATTTCATTTGATTTATTTTCCAACACCTATTATATCATCACTTTGTTGTGAGCATGAGACAAGTAGACAAAAAATGAGAAAATAATAGAGAAATAGAAGAGAAGTGGCGAATTTGACAAACATTTGTATTATATAGTTCGTTTAGGCATTGTCAAATGCTTATAAACACACTTGATATCCTCGATGATTGAATATAATTATCGGTGAACTGTGGTCAAATTTGTGAAAGATATCCTAGCTTAACTAAATTGTAACTTTAACTTTTTAATTTTACATTTTTAATAGTGATAGTTTGTTTTGTGGATAATATATTAATCATTGTTAATGTGTAGTGAGATTATTAATAGTGATATTAACAACTTACAAATTTGACTAATGCAAGTTCATGATTTTCAATGTTCATTGGACTAATTTCAATGGGATGAAAATTATGGGTCATTTATAACAATTCATTTGGCCCAAATATTTTCTCTATCTAAAAAAATTATTCATTTTGCTCTTTTTCTTATTTCCTGAAATTAGGGCTTAAAATATTTGTTTACTCACAAAATGTTTAATTTTTTATTTTGTGAATCTTCGACCTTAATTTGTGAACTCGGGACCTTATTTCGTGAAACTTAGACTTAAATGTTTGTTTGCTCACAAAATGGATAATTTCTTATTTCGTGAATTTCGGACCTTAATTTGTGAAACCGAAACCTTATTTCGTGAAACTTGGATTTAAAATGTTTGTTTACTCACGAAATATATAATTTCTTATTTCGCGAATCTTGGACCTTAATTTGTGAAACCGAAACCTTATTTCGTGAAACTTTGAATTAAAATGTTTGTTCACTCACAAAATGTTTAATTTCTTATTTCGTGAATCTTGGACCTTAATTCGTGAAACCGGGACCTTATTTCGTGAAACTTGGACTTAAAATGTTTGTTCACTTACAAAATGTTTAATTTCTTATTTCGTGAATCTTGGACCTTAATTCGTGAAATCGGGACCTTATTTCGTGAAACTTGGAGTTACAATATTCTTTTACTCACAAAATGTTTAATTTCTTATTTTGTGAATCTTCGACCTTAATTTGTGAACTCGGGACCTTATTTCGAGAAACTTAGACTTAAAATGTTTGTTTGCTCACAAAATGGATAATTTCTTATTTCGTGAATTTCGGACCTTAATTTGTGAATCCGGAACCTTATTTCGTGAAACTTGAATTTAAAATGTTTGTTTACTCACGAAATATATAATTTCTTATTTCGTGAATCTTGGACCTTAATTTGTGAAATCGAAACCTTATTTCGTGAAACTTGGACTTAAAAAATTTGTTCATTCAAAAAATGTGTAATTTCTTATTTCGTGAATCTTAGACCTTAATTTGTGAACCTGGACCTTATTTCGTGAAACTTGGACTTAAAATGTTTGTTTACTCACAAAATGTATAATTTCCTATTTCGTGAATCTTAGACCTTAATCTGTGAAATCGGGTCCTTATTTCGTGAAACTTGGACATAAAATGTTTCTTTACTCACGAAATGTATAATTTCTTATCTCGTGAATCTTGGACCTTAATTTGTGAAATCGAAACCTTATTTCGTGAAACTTGGACTTAAAAAATTTGTTCATTCAAAAAATGTGTAATTTCTTATTTTGTGAATCTTAGACCTTAATTTGTGAAACCTGGACCTTATTTCGTGAAACTTGGACTTAAAATGTTTGTTTACTCACAAATTGTATAATTTCTTATTTCGTGAATCTTAGACCTTAATTTGTGAAACCGGGACCTTATTTCGTGAAACTTGGACTAAAAAGTTTCTTTACTCACGAAATGTAAAATTTCTTATCTCTTGAATCTTGGACCTTAATTTGTGAAATCGAAACCTTATTTCGTGAAACTTGGACTTAAAAAATTTGTCATTCAAAAAATGTATAATTTTTTATTTCGTGAATCTTAGACCTTAATTTGTGAAACTTGGACCTTATTTCGTGAAACTTGGACTTAAAATGTTTGTTTACTCACAAAATAAAATTTTTATTTCTTAAATCTTGGACCTTAATTTGTAAAACCCGGACCTTATTTCGTGAAATTTGGACTTAAAATGTTTGTCTACTCACAAAATGTTAAATTTCTTATTTTGTGAATCCTAGACCTTAATTTGTGAAAACGGGACCTTATTTCGTGAAACTTGGACTTAAAATGTTTGTTCACTCACAAAATGTATAATTTCTTAATTCGTGAATCCTAGACCTTAATTTGTGAAACTGGGACCTTATTCCGTGAAATTTGGACTTAGGATGTTTGTTTACTCACAAAATGTTAAATTTTTTATTTCGTAAATCATGGACCTTAATTTGTAAAACCTGGACCTTATTTCGTGAAACTTGTACTTAAAATGTTTGTTTAATCACGAAATGTATAATTTCTTATTTCGTAAATCTTGGACCTTAATTTGTGAAAACGGGACCGGGGCCTTATTTCGTGAAACTTGAACTTAAAATATTTGTTTACTCATGAAATGTTTAATTTCTTATCTCGTGAATTCTGAACCTTAATTTGTGAAACTGGAACCTTATTTCGTGAAACTTGGACATAAAATGTTTGTTTATTCACGAAATGTTAAATTCTTATTTTGTGAATCTTCAACCTTAATTTATGAAACTGATACCTTATTTCGTAAAACCTGGATTTCGAATGTTTGTTACTCACAAAATGTTAATTTTTTTATTTCATAAATTTTGGTCCTTAATTTGTGAAACCGGGGCCTTATTTCGTGAAACTTGGACTTAAAATATTTGCTTATTTAGGAAATGTTTAATTTCTTATTTCGTGAATCATGGACCTTAATTTGTGAAATCATGGTCTTATTTCGTGAAACTTAGACTTAAAATGTTTGTATATTCACGAAATGTTTAATTTCTTATTTTGTGAACCTTGAATCTTAATTTATGTAACCGGGACCTTATTTCGTGAAACCTAATTATCGTGAGGCGGCTAACCTCACCAAATTGTGTTATCATTTTCATCAAAAAGCCATAGATAGTGATGATGATGATGATGATGATGATAAGTGTTCAAAATTAATAAACCGAAACAAATAAATAAACTGAAACAATTTCGTAAAAATTTATGTAAAACCCCTCGCGAAAGCGGAAATATAAACATACAAAAGTACTAAAAATGCAGCGGAATTAAAACTTTTTAACATAACTAACATGCGAGGTGAATTAAAAACTGTAACTGAAAGTAAAATACATATACAAACAGCCTGGGATGGTACATCCCTACAGGCACTCAACTGAAATGTAAACTAAGTCTAGCTAACGTAAACGTGTAAGTCAATCGATGAATAGGATCATCGCTCGCCAGCTCCATGCAACCCTCTGCCAACCACCTGTCATGTACCTACATACATATAAACATGTACGCCACAATCAGTGGGGAGTGACTAGAGTTCTCCTAGCCACCTTTTGTGACAACACGTAACACATAAAACAATACAGAATACTCCAACATATATCAACATGTGAAGCATAAACATCTCATCAACTGATCTCATATTATCATGCAAACTCTAGTGCACGGCTCTCAACCAACTTCATAAACCGTTAGGAAGGAGAGCCGGTTTCCCTACTGGTTACCCAGTCGGGGGGTCTTTCAATCCAACTATTTATGAAACTGATCATAGAGTCATCCAATGCCTTGGATGAACAAACTATATCTCAAACAATATAAACATCAACTTCATCATGCATATCTGACACTGTACCAACCTAGGCAAGCAGATATAACATAAGCACTGGCAATGGGTCCAGAGGTGAACTTAACACATATCCCACTACCAAACAATATCGGGTCCAGAGGTGAACTTAACACATATCCCAACATGCAAATCAATGTCGGGTCCAGAGATGAACTTAACACATATCCCAACATGCAAATCAAGTAAAGGGTCCAGAGGTGAACTTAACACATATCCCTATACATACAATTCGAGAGAAGGGTCCAGAGGTGAGCTTAACACATATCCCTAATCACAATTCAGTAATGGGTCCAGAGGTGAGCTTAACACATATCCCACTACAAACAAATGTCGGGTCCAGAGGTGAGCTTAACACATATCCCAACATACAACCATAAGCAAAGGGTCCAGAGGTGAGCTTAACACATATCCCAATGCTACAAACAAGTATTGGGTCCAGAGGTGAGCTTAACACATATCCCAATACACAGCTATCGCACAACGGGTCCAGAGGTGAGCTTAACACATATCCCGTGTACGACAACCGATCACGTGTCAGGTCCAGAGGCGAGCTTAACACATATCCTGACACGCCACAAGCAAAACACGTAACGGGTCCAGAGGTGAACTTAACACATATCCCGTCACGCGACATATAAAACACGTAGTGGGTCCAGAGGTGAGCTTAACACATATCCCACCACGCGATAACCAATGTAACCACTAACATCCAAAGGTAGAAACTAACCTATAGTTCTAACTTCTTAAACCTCTAGTCAACACTTAATTGATCCCGGAAACTAAGACGAGGGAGAGCCGGTTTCCCTTTCGGTTACCCGACCGGGGGGTCTCTATCCTTGCTCCATTCCCGAACCCAATATAACGTTGCCCGTACACCGGGGACCTCAAGTATATATCGCGGGTATACAAAACGAATTTCAATCAAAACCGATCAAACGTTTAAAAGTTACACGCGAAAACAACCCAAAACAGCCTTCAGGGATTCCAAGCCGTTCGGCAGGCAGCCGGTCGGCCGGCTGGCAATCCCCTCAGCCTATGCCCTTTTCAAAAACAATGAAACATCACAAAGGACTCCCAGCCGGTCGGCAGGCAGCCGGTCGGCCGGCTGGGACTCCATTTCCCTAGCCTTCTCTATTTCGTAAACCAACCCATATGCACTCCCAGCCGGCTGGCAGGCGGCCGGTCTGCCGGCTGGGCTCCCTTTCTTCTTAAGTTTTCGCAAAGCAAACACAATACCAATTGACTACCAGCCGGTCGGCAGGCAGCCGGTCGGCCGGCTGGTAGTCCAAGGCCAATTTCTCAAAATTACGAAAAACACACAATACGCACTCCCAGCCGGTCGACCGGCTCAGAGAGCCTGTAACGAAATTTTGCAAATCGCAATATGTTTGAAAACTTCATAAATTGACATACAAACTTCAAAATTGCTACACATGATGTTTACCCAACATTATTAATCATCAAATACAACCTATCTAGCAGCAAACAAGTCCCATAACAATCCTCAAACGAATTTAACAAGTATCCGTCGCAAAATGTGAAAAACTGAAAATGAACTTAAGAACATATAACAACATCTTAAAGCATGCATTCTTCACATATAAAACATCCTAAACATGTTACTAAGTCCTTTGAACAATGAACATTAATAAAAATCAGAAACTAACACAAGAATCACAACAAGAGTGCTAATATTCACACAAAGGCCGAGTTATCTCATTATTGTCACCTTTTAGCTTCTTAAAGCAACATGAATCCGACTCCAAGCTGCTCCTTTTGTCCAAGTCCGCACTAGGAACACAACAAACCCCTTAAATCTCGAAAAACGTGACCTTAGAGTCACGGCCAGATTATAAGACGGAATTATTTTGGGTAAAAAATTACCTAGAAAGATGGAGGGCGTGAAGAGGAATCCGTGGCCGCGAAAATCGTCTCAATCAGATAAGAAATGAGGATTTTATGAGAGTTTTAAGGTTTGGAGGAGAAAACTAAAATGGTGTTTGTTACAAATCTGAAAAATGAAATGAAGGAGGGAGGTAGAAGATGGTGGGGTTAGGGTTTTGTGAGGAAAAAGAAGGAAAATGGGTCCATTAACAAGTTAGGCCCATATGACAAGTTTTAAGACGGTTTAAGCTAAAAACACCGACTTAAGGTAACTATAAACTTAAGACGATATAAATATTTCCGGACTATGAAATTAAATTGCTAAGACGTAAATTACGCAATTAATTAAAATCTTATTTAAATCCTTTTAAATATTCCCACATAAATTAATCGGTTATTTAAATGAAATACCAAGAATTACGAAATATAAATTATTTCTCGAACTTGAACTTAAAATCTTTAAACTTCCGAATCCCGAAATATTGGGATGTTACAATCACCCCATCTTTCAAAAAGTTTCGTCCTCGAAACTTGAAAACAGAAGTAAGTACGAAAATAACTTTAACTACCAAAACGTACTACCTGGGTTATGGTAACCCAAAACTTTATCTTTCAAAAATTTCCCAGAAGAAAAAGATTTTAAGGCACCAGTCTCTGTCAGTGGACATTGGGATTCTCGTTACGTATTCAAGAGTCCGACATTCCAAATCTGAGACAAGTACCAAATTTTAATCAGTCAAAATTCAAAATTTAGATTGATTCGGTGTTGATAAGCACAACACAGGTTATCAGACGTCTCCAATAACAAGTTCCAGTGGCAATCAACGCTGAAATCCCTCAAAGTTGTAAAACATTCGGCTCTTTCAAACCAGGTTTCCTTCAAAATTAACTTTTATTCTCAAATTCTTGAAAGAGTAAAATTGTAAAAATGACAAAAGGTTATCTCCAACGGAAGAGAAAGTAGTTTCCAACTCCAAAAGCAGTAAGATTTTCCAAAAACAGCAAATTTAGAGTCAACAATAGGGAAACAAATTTCAAAAACAGTCGCTGGGAGCGCAGAAACAGTCATAGAGATTACCTTCGACACGAAGGATTAAGAGTTCCTAGTTTCACAGCTGACAGAACGTACAAGGAAGGATCGAAGGAATGAAACAACCAGGTTAGAGGTCAAGGAAAACAGTAACTCTTGCTAAACATGGGGTCACTAATCACTCGATCCATAATCAAAGCATCGTTACACGATTCCCAATATATCCCTAGCAGGGCAATTCAAGTGATCTATAGACTCTCAATGGTTTCACGATCCCTCTTATCATTATCTCATCCACAGAACAAGGTATTCCTCAACAAGAAGTCTTCCAACACTCTGAACCGGGATTCTATTACCATAACAACGAACCTCGAAACCCAAGATATGGTATTCATCATCCTATAACCTTAAATTTTAACGGTTCGATCCTAGCAAACCTATTCCACAAAGCTCGATATAAAAAAATTCCCAAATTTTATTACCACAATGAACATTCAAACCAAGATCTTACTAAGGTAGCAACTCTTAAATCCTCTGGTTTCAACCACTTACCAACAATATACATCCCAAAGAAAAGGTTCCAAAGAAGTAACAACTTTCACTCCTACGGTTTCAATAAGGTTTAGTTATTCGCATTATGAAGTTCCCGAATGATATTCATGAACACTTATAAGTTACAAATTTCTACTCCATGATTACCTCAGACATCAATGGTTACCTGTCAACCACTCATGAAGCGTTATTAAGCCAACAAACTTCCATTATTCCACAGCTATAAAAAACAATCCACCTAACAGTGGGGCATCTTACCATTTCTTTAAGTATCTCAATAGGTAAACGCTGAGGTTCAATAAGTAACCTACGGTCAAACACTCAGTCAACTCCATAAGTCAAATCGTAAATGTCTCAACATTCTCACACCGTTACCAATAACTCTCGTTCCTCAAGTATGTGGTCCTTTCTGCATTACAAAAATTCCTCAAGATTAAGTAGCACTAACTTACCTCATTCAACCAATTAACCACATCATCATTATCCAAGGTACATTCCTCTAAATGCATCTAGAACTCCAAGCATTTTATTCAGATCCTCAGATGGTACTTCAAAATCTACAAATACCACTTACACACCGACCCATCGTACATGGAACTCTCAAGACGGTACACTATCCAACATCGCTCGAACACTATTCTCACCAACTCTCTCAACCAAATCCTGACAACGCAGAACCAAACATTCCTCAAGGCATGTATCTCTACCCCGAGAACAGGTCGATCTCGCCACTAATCTAAATGAAAAGGAACAAGGCTTACAGAAGATGAGATCAGATGAGATACGAACTTTAAGGGCAAACATGATACAGATCTCGAGAGAGTCCTAAGAAACGACTCGAGGAGCAACGAGATGACCAGGTAACAAACTTTAGGCTATGGACTCCAATAAAATTGAAGCCAAGATCAGAAGGAGAAGCAAAGGAGGGGAAAGGCGAGAAGCGAAATGAAATAAACGATTACGGACATCTCCCAAGGTGCAGGTCTCTCACCATTCTCACGGGGTTCTCACTTCTTACTTTCCACATCAAGTCATTCAATTATCGGTTCTCACGAACAATTCCTCTAATGATTCATATATCCTTATCTTCCAAACTTTAAACGATATCATCATTACAACTACCTATTTCCAAAAGTTTGAGATGTCTCATCTCTGCTAGTCCCTCAAATGACAATTCAATAACACTTTCAGGTCATCACCCCTAAATGCTATATCCACTTTACTTACTTCACTGTCCACAAGTTAACAATTTTTAATCATCAAGTTTCTGAACTTTCATCTCCAAATGAACTTCTCTATTCCATCCACATACCGTGGTGCATCCTTAAATTTCTCTTAAGTCCTCCATTAGGCAAACCCTAAAATCCATTAAACAACCTAGGGTCAAGTAGTGATTCACTTCTCCTAAGCTTAAGTCAAAACTTTTCAAGTATTCAACCATTATAGCCAATGATTCACATTCCTAAACAACGGACCTTTCTCAACTTAATCACTCACCTAAATCAAGTGATACTAACTCACTTAACTCATCTATTCTTTTTCATTAGCATCTTAAGCCTATTCTTCTAGGTCGGTCTATATCCTCAAGTATCTTATCTAACTCCTTAAACAGTACTCTTCAATCCACATATTTTCACAATCTAAGCATGGTTCTCAAGATTAAGTTCCACCGAATACTAAGTAAACAACTCAACCTTCAAGCCGGTATCCTATCACTCACTTTCACTCTCCCAATTGGATAGACAACTAGACCCTTAGATCACCAAAACATGTCTCTCGATACCTCTTAAGTTATTCCTCAAATAACAATATTTCTCATAACACAGCTTACGATTATCCTAAGACTAGTTCCTCCAAATCAATTAAAAGGGAAGATTACCGAGGGGGCACTTTAAGAAAGCAAGCAACAAGGTTAAGCTGAAAAGATATGAAGATCTGTTCAAGTGAGATAGACAAATATTCTAAAAGAAGGATGTGCATTCGAAGTTATCAAAGAAGGTGATGCACAAAGAAAAAGGAGTATCTTCAAGGTTCAGAAACATTCTCCAACAATAGCACGAATCTTCTATCTTCGGTAGGAACTCCGATCTCCACCGCCAAATGGATAAGCCCACGGTTCGTCGATCGAAAGATATAAAAGTGAAGTTAATGACAATCAACAAACACGTTAGAGCCTAATAAGAGCAATCACAAAACAGACTACAATATAAGTCCTTAAATCTACCCATCTCTCATTCATTATTTGTTTATTTGGTCAAGTTAAGGTTGGGGTTACATGAGTGCGTCGGGAGCAATAATGCTCTGATACCAACTGTAAAACCCCTCGCGAAAGCGGAAATATAAACATACAAAAGTACTAAAAATGCAGCGGAATTAAAACTTTTTAACATAACTAACATGCGAGGTGAATTAAAAACTGTAACTGAAAGTAAAATACATATACAAACAGCCTGGGATGGTACATCCCTACAGGCACTCAACTGAAATGTAAACTAAGTCTAGCTAACGTAAACGTGTAAGTCAATCGATGAATAGGATCATCGCTCGCTAGCTCCATGCAACCCTCTGCCAACCACCTGTCATGTACCTACATACATGTAAACATGTACGCCACAATCAGTGGGGAGTGACTAGAGTTCTCCTAGCCACCTTTTGTGACAACACGTAACACATAAAACAATACAGAATACTCCAACATATATCAACATGTTAAGCATAAACATCTCATCAACTGATCTCATATTATCATGCAAACTCTAGTGCACGGCTCTCAACCAACTTCATAAACCGTTAGGAAGGAGAGCCGGTTTCCCTACTGGTTACCCAGTCGGGGGGTCTTTCAATCCAACTATTTATGAAACTGATCATAGAGTCATCCAATGCCTTGGATGAACAAACTATATCTCAAACAATATAAACATCAACTTCATCATGCATATCTGACACTGTACCAACCTAGGCAAGCAGATATAACATAAGCACTGGCAATGGGTCCAGAGGTGAACTTAACACATATCCCACTACCAAACAATGTCGGGTCCAGAGGTGAACTTAACACATATCCCAACATGCAAATCAAGTAAATGGTCCAGAGGTGAACTTAACACATATCCCTATACATACAATTCGAGAGAAGGGTCCAGAGGTGAGCTTAACACATATCCCTAATCACAATTCAGTAATGGGTCCAGAGGTGAGCTTAACACATATCCCACTACAAACAAATGTCGGGTCCAGAGGTGAGCTTAACACATATCCAACATACATCCATAAGCAAAGGGTCCAGAGGTGAGCTTAACACATATCCCAATGCTACAAACAAGTATTGGGTCCAGAGGTGAGCTTAACACATATCCCAATACACAGCTATCGCACAACGGGTCCAGAGGTGAGCTTAACACATATCCCGTGTACGACAACCGATCACGTGTCAGGTCCAGAGGTGAGCTTAACACATATCCTGACACGCCACAAGCAAAACACGTAACGGGTCCAGAGGTGAACTTAACACATATCCCGTCACGCGACATATAAAACACGTAATGGGTCCAGAGGTGAGCTTAACACATACCACGCGACAACCAATGTAACCACTAACATCCAAAGGTAGAAACTAACCTATAGTTCTAACTTCTTAAACCTCTAGTCAACACTTAATTGATCCCGGAAACTAAGACGAGGGAGAGCCGGTTTCCCTTTCGGTTACCCGACCGGGGGGTCTCTATCCTTGCTCCGTTCCCGAACCCAATATAACGTTGCCCGTACACCGGGGACCTCAAGTATATATTGTAACAGTCCGCTTTTTCGTAATTTATATTTTAACGGTTTTAATTATTTTACGGAATATAATAATATTTTAATAATAAGTCGTAAATTTAATTTAAAGATTTCCGTTAAGATCCGTCTTAAAAATATCCTTAAGTTCTTAAGATGTTAATAACTTGGCATAAATCAAACCCGACTTGAATCCGTTTCACAAAAACAAGTGACCCGACTCAAAATAAGGAAAGGACTACTTAAACCCCACCAAAAACCCTTATGTCGACATTCTTCATCTTCACAAAACACATTCACTGCTTCTCTTTTTCCTCCATTTCTCCTTTTTATTTCAAGCTTAAAATCGACATTTCAAGGCCTTCCCGAACTCGAATCGCGGTAAGTCTTACATTTTCGGAATCCTTGCGAGATTTCCAAGCTTTCTATCTCTTTCGATTTCAATTTCGTCGAACTCGAAAAAGACGCTGTTTTGGGTAAATTCCGTTTTAAGCTTATAAAACCCGTTTCTTTTGTTGTAGGGGTTGATTTAGAGGGTCCTAAAGTTGATAGCTTCTTCATTGAAGAAATTTGGAGCATAATCGCTTTTGAGGTGACTATTATGAGTAACTCGGCCTTATGTCTAGATTAGCACTCTATGTGATTTTATTATGTTTTGGATGAAGCTAGTATGTTTTTTTAGTTCCTTAATGTTCTTATAATGCTTGATAAACTGATTCTTATGAAGTTTAATGGTGAATTTGATGAGGAAATGGGATTTAGGTGTATACATGTTAAGACCGGTTTAATTCGGGGTTTTGGTGTTAAGTCACGGAATGATGGATTGTATACTTGTTCATATGTTTGTTTGATGTGGTTTACATGCTGGAAGTATGGAATTGTTGCATAGAAACATGTTTAAGTCGATTTGGTAAAGTATTGAGAAGATTGGAGAATGGCGAAATTTGCAAAAACGCGATCAGAGGCTCTGAGCCGGTCAGCCGACCGGCGGCCGACCAACCGGCTCAGAGTCCCTCATTGTGTCTTTTTGATTTTTGAGAAATTTGGGAAAAGGATCCCCAGCCGGTGGACCGGCAGCCGGCCGGCCGGCTGGGAGTCCCAATTGTATATTTTGTTGTTTGCGAGAAAGGAAAGGAAAGGAATCCCCAGCCGGTGGACCGGCAGCCGGCCGGCCGGTTGGGAGACCTTTTAGTTGTCTTTATTTTGATGTCGGCTAGAGGGTAAGGACTCTCAGCCGGTTGACCGGCCGCCTGTGGCCAACCGGCTGAGAGCCCCTGATGGTGTTATTTGCTTAATAACTTTTGATGTCCAAGTCGGATTACGTTGATTCTTTTTCCGTATGCTTTGTATGCTTGATTGGAGTCCCCGGAGTTCGGGCGGCACTATATTGGTTCGGGAATGAAGTGAGGATAGAGACCCCCCGGTCGGGCAACCGAAAGGGAAACCGGCTCTCCCTCGTCTTAGTTCCCGGGGTCAATTAAGTGCTGAGTGTTGTATTCAAAGAATGGATTGTAGTGTATTGAATAGCCTCCTTTGGAGATTTGGTTGTTGAACCCCTCCGTGGGTGGTTCATCGTGTTTGTTCGGACGAACCCCTCCGTGGGTGGTTCTGTCTTCTTCGTGCGAACCCCTACGTGGGTGGTTCTGCTTTCTCTGTGTCGAACCCCTCCGTGGGTGGTTCTGATTCCTCCGTGCGAACCCCTACGTGGGTGGTTCTGCCTTCCTGACGAACCCCTACGTGGGTGGTTCTGTCTTTCTTCGTGTTGAACCCCTCCGTGGGTGGTTCAGTGTTCTGTGTTGAACCCCTACGTGGGTGGTTCAGTGTGTTGTGGTCGAACCCCTCCGTGGGTGGTTCGCGTGTGTGTATTGATTGGTATATACTTGCCTGAGTAGGGGTACTGTGTTATATACTTGCTGAATGTTTTGGTAATTAGGTTATGTCTTAAGTTGACCGCTGAACCTTCTTACCTGCTGAATGTTTTGGTATATAGGTTATGTCTTAAGTTGACCGCTGAACCTTATACTTGCTGATTGTTTAGTATCTGCTTGCCTAGTAACGGTACGGTGTCAGATCTAGATGTTTGTGACGATGTTTAAGATGATATTGAATGATGAGTCTGATGTTTGACTTTAGTATTGCTCGTCCAAGGCATTGGACGACTCTTAGTCCGGTTTCGTAAACGGTTTGGATTGAAAGACCCCCCGGCCGGGTAACCGGAAGGGAAACCGGCTCTCCTTCCAAATAGTTTCCGAAGTTGGTTGAGAGCCTTTGCATGTTATTGCATGATGTTATGAAAGATGAGTTATCGAGATTTGTGTGCTTCACATGATTGTTTATGTTGGAGTATAATGCTTGCTTATATGTTCGGTGTTGTATGACATTAGGTGGCTATGAGAGCTCTAGTCACTCCCCACTGACTGTGGCGCACATGTTGTGTGTGTGTAGGTACTGGATGCTGTTTGCAGGGGGTTACGTTGAGGCTAGCGAGCGATGATCCTATCATCGATGACTTACCTACATCGTGTAGCTAGACCTTAGACTTATGTTTCTGTATTTTGTGCCTGTAGGGATATGCTATCCCGGGCTGCTTTTGTTTTATATCTTAAAACTTATTTATGTTTCGGTTTTGCTAAAGCACCTCGCATGTTTAGTTTGTTAAAAAGTTTTAATTCCGCTGCATTTTTAGTACTTTGTGTGATTTAAATTTCCGCTTTCGCGAGGGGTTTTACATATATCGCGGGTATACAAAACGAATTTCAATCAAAACCGATCAACCGTTTAAAAGTTACACGCGAAAACAACCCAAAACAGCCTTCAGGGATTCCAAGCCGGTCGGCAGGCAGCCGGTCGGCCGGCTGGCAATCCCCTCAGCCTATGCCCTTTTCAAAAACAATGAAACATCACAAAGGACTCCCAGCCGGTCGGCAGGCAGCCGGTCGGCCGGCTGGGACTCCATTTCCCTAGCCTTCTCTATTTCGTAAACCAACCCATATGCACTCCGAGCCGGCCGGTCTGCCGGCTGGGCTCCCTTTCTTCTTAAGTTTTCGCAAAGCAAACACAATACCAATTGACTACCAGCCGGTCGGCAGGCAGCCGGTCGGCCGGCTGGTAGTCCAAGGCCAATTTCTCAAAATTACGAAAAACACACAATACGCACTCCCAGCCGGTCGACCGGCGGCCGGTCGGTCGACCGGCTCAGAGAGCCTGTAACGAAATTTCGCAAATCGCAATATGTTTGAAAACTTCATAAATTGACATACAAACTTCAAAATTGCTACACATGATGTTTACCCAACATTACTAATCATCAAATACAACCTATCTAGCAGCAAACAAGTCCCATAACAATCCTCAAACGAATTTAACAAGTATCCGTCGCAAAATGTGAAAAACTGAAAATGAACTTAAGAACATATAACAACATCTTAAAGCATGCATTCTTCACATATTAAACATCCTAAACATGTTAATAAGTCCTTTGAACAATGAACATTAATAAAAATCAGAAACTAACACAAGAATCACAACAAGAGTGCTAATATTCACACAAAGGCCGAGTTATCTCATTATTGTCACCTTTTAGCTTCTTAAACCAACATGAATCCGACTCCAAGCTGCTCCTTTTGTCCAAGTCCGCACTAGGAACACAACAAACCCCTTAAATCTCGAAAAACGTGACCTTAGAGTCACGGCCAGATTATAAGACGGAATTATTTTGGGTAAAAACTTACCTAGAAAGATGGAGGGCGAGAAGAGGAATCCGTGGCCGCGAAAATCGTCTCAATCGGATAAGAAATGAGGATTTTATCAGAGTTTTAAGGTTTGGAGGAGAAAACTAAAATGGTGTTTGTTACAAATCTGAAAAATGAAATGAAGGAGGGAGGTAGAAGATGGTGGGGTTAGGGTTTTGTGAGGAAAAAGAAGGAAAATGGGTCCATTAACAAGTTAGGCCCATATGACAAGTTTTAAGACGGTTTAAGCTAAAAACACCGACTTAAGGTAACTATAAACTTAAGACGATATAAATATTTCCGGACTATGAAATTAAATTGCTAAGACGTAAATTACGCAATTAATTAAAATCTTATTTAAATCCTTTTAAATATTCCCACATAAATTAATCGGTTATTTAAATGAAATACCAAGAATTACGAAATATAAATTATTTCTCGAACTTGAACTTAAAATCTTTAAACTTCCGAATCCCGAAATATTGGGATGTTACAATTTAGGTCGTATATGTGAGCAACCATGATCAATGGCATAGAAGCAAACAAGAGTGACTGCACCAGTTCTTTAAGGTGTGATTGTCTTCTTATCTAGCCTATCTTTGAATCAACATTGGGTTTTTTCTGTTAGTTATTTAGGTATAGTTTATACTCATCTTATGATATATGTAATTACAATTTAATTATTTTATACCTAAATCTACATGCATGGAAAAAAAAATATGTAAAACTTTGTCTAAATAAAGTTAAAGATAAGAAACCCATACTTAGGTAATGGTTATTTTTTTTTTTTTTGGGCACCACAACAAGGACTCCTTCCTTATTGTAGTTCTTGTGCTTGTATTATAAGGATGATCCTCCACAAAGTTGTTATACTAAACAACCTCCAAAGGTAGCACCCTAGACTAGCCAAAAAACAACACTAGTATAATTAACTAGATAATACTAGTATTAATAATATATATTTGATATAATAACTAATATTATTACAATAATATTACTAGTTTAAATATGTGTTTTATGTAACAAGGATGAAGAAAATAAGAAGATAAAATTGGTCTTTTGTTGTTGATGAAACCATCCAACATGGACTTAAAAAACCAACAATTTCTTCTAATTTTTCAACCTAATAATGTTATGGAATTTAGGGGTATTTATAGGCAAAATTGGAGGACAAATATTAGGCACAATTGACCCTTAGGTGGACACTTGTTGTGTCTACAAAAATTGGTCCAACATGGCCTAATTTTGATTACTTCCGATTTTCGACATTTGCCCCCACAAATGCTTATAAGTCTTATATTTAATTATCTTACATAATTAAATATTAATTTAATTGATTTAACTTTTAATAATTCAATTAACAACTCATAATTACTCAACTATTAAGTGATTATAAAACTATTTTATTTACATACATTGTGCAAATATCAAGTCCACTAGCTAATTTTATAACTCATTGTAAAACTAAATAGCTAATTGATTCCCCTTTATATTTAATACACATATCAAATAGATTGTTAACTAATTAACAATTTATAAAAAAATTTATTATTTAATATCATATATTTAAATAATTAAAACTTATTTTATTCCGAGTTCGTAACCCGTCATCAAATAATATACTATCTTGACTAATAAAGTCAATATTAGTAGAATAATTATTTCGTATAAATAATTAATCCTAATACAATTTTGGGCCTCGTCCTATAGGTGTGACCTAAAGGGATCAGCTGATCACCGCCGTTTACACGACAGTAATGTCAAACTCTAGTCAGCTAATCATTACTGATATACGATGACCAGCTGATAAATAAATAAATAAATTCCCAAACATTTCCTACAAGATTTATAAAGTAAATGCACATATTGTGGAAGACATTACTCGAACAATCTCCCACTTGTCTGACACAAGTGTGCATTACCAATTCTCTTGTCCAATAATATCTCCCACTCAATGCAAGATGTCTTTCAGGTCGTACTTGCACGTAATCACATTAAAAGTGGTTTTTCTCGATCAGGAGAATCACTGTCTGACCGGATAATCTTATCCGAGCGTGGCCACGCATTTACAATGATCTCTCCTCGAGTGGCCTTGAGATAAAAAATGACAAAGGACAATTCTGTTGACCTATCATCTTTATCTAATATAGATCACAATAACCCAGTAGATGCTCATCGGCCTCCTTTTACGGTGCGACCTAGAACAAGAACTAAAGTCACCGGAAAACCATATTAACTCAGAAAGATAGTCATCAGTCTAAAGAATTGACTTGAAGGAATGATAAGAAATCCTTGCTACGACCTAGCAACACGAACGATTTCAAAAACGGTCACTGTCCGACAAATCATAATCTGCCTATGTAATCGATCAATCATCTTTATGACCAAATGACAATCGAACTTGTCATCTATCGCCTTACAATCTAGTCACTCCGAGATGTCACCTCATTAAGTAACTAGGGACCAAAATACAATGTTAATCCAATTCACTTTAATAAAGTTCGAAATTGTCGCTACAACCTATTTGGATGGAACAAAGTATTACGATAAATTTCAAATATATTTAATACAATATTTAATTTACAATAGTTCTGGCATTCGTTTTAATCCCATCGAAACTACATGACTTTCATGTTTCGCCTGAGACAATGCCTTGGTTAAAGGATCAGCTATGTTCTCAGCTGTCCCAACCTTACAAACTGTAATTTCTTTCCTTTCTATTAAATCTCTAATTACATGAAATTTCCTAAGTACATGTCTAGATTTATTACTAGATTTTGGCTCTTTTGCTTGAAAAATTGCCCCGCTGTTATCACAATATAAGGTGATAGGATCCTCTGCAGTCGATACTACTTTCAGTCCTTCCAAAAATTGTCTAATCCAAACAGCTTCTTTTGCAGCTTCAGATGCTGCAATGTACTCAGCTTCCGTTGTAGAATCAGCAGTCACAGACTCCTTAAAACTCCTCCAACAAACCGCTCCTCCATTTAACACAAAGACATATCCAGCTTGAGATTTCAGATCATCCCTGTCGGTTTGGAAACTAGCATCTGTATAACCTTTTATACGTAGCTCAGATTCTCCTCCAAACACTAAGAATGAATCCTTAGTCCGTCTTAAGTACTTTAGGATATTCTTGACAGCTATCCAGTGACTTTCACCTGGATTTTTCTGATAGCGACTGGTCATACTCAAAGCATATGCAACGTCAGGACGAGAACACATCATAGCATACATGATCGATCCAACAGCGGAAGCAAAAGGGATCATTTTCATGCGTTCAATATCCTCTGATTTAGTAGGACACTGTGACTTACTCAAAGTGATCCCACAACCCATAGGTAAAAACCCTCTCTTGGAGTTCTTCATATTGAATCGGTCAAGAATTTTATCAATATAAGTCTCTTGACTCAATGCTAGTATCCTTTTAGATCTATCCCTATAAATTCGGATACCCAAGATGCGTTGAGCTTCTCCCAAATCTTTCATTTGAAAATGATTTCCTAACCATTTTTTAACAGAAGTAAGCATATCTAAATCATTCCCAATGAGTAATATGTCATCCACATAAAGAAGTAAGAAAACAACTTTACTCCCACTGAATTTCATGTATAAACATGGCTCTTCAACACTTCGAGAAAAACCATTCTGTTTTATAACATGATCAAAACGATGATTCCAACTCCTTGATGCTTGCTTAAGACCATAAATTGACCTCTTAAGCTTGCATACTTTGTTAGGATTTTTAAGATCCTCAAAACCTTCAGGTTGTGTCATGAACACTTCCTCTTCCAGAAATCCATTCAGGAACGCGGTTTTGACATCCATTTGCCATATTTCATAATCATGAAATGCAGCAATCGCTAACATTATCCGAACAGATCTAAGCATAGCAACTGGTGCAAAAGTTTCATCATAGTGTAAACCATGAATTTGGGTGAAACCTTTTGCAACCAATCTAGCTTTGTAGACATCTGGATGTCCATCTATACCTATTTTGATCTTGAATATCCATTTACACTGAAGAGGTCTAACATCTTGAGGTAAATCAACCAGGTCCCATACCTGATTATCATACATGGAATCCATCTCGGATTGCATGGCCTCAAGCCATAGCTTTGAATCAGAACTCGTAATAGCTGCTTTGTAGGTTTTGGGTTCATTACTTTCTAAAAGTAAAACCTCATATTCACCATCTCCTTCTATAATACCAAGGTATCGATTAGGTTGGCGACTAACCCTCTCTGACCTCCTAGGTCCAGATGGAATAATAACTGATTGAGACGTATGAGGAACATCTTCCTGTGATGTCATGTCAGTTTGTGGCTCTTGAACTTCTTCAAGTTCAAATTTTCTCCCACTCTGTCTTCTAGAAATAAATTCCTTTTCTAGAAAGACAGCTTCACGAGCCACGAACACTTTGTTCTCGTTATTGTTGTAGAAATAATAGCCACATGTTTCCTTTGGGTATCCTACAAATATACATTTTTCAGAACGTGGTTCAAGCTTATCGTCAGACTTGTTCTTGACATATGCTTCACAACCCCAAATTTTCATGTATCGCAAATTCGGAATTTTTCCTTTCCATATTTCATAAGGAGTTTTATCAGTTGCTTTAGTGGGACTTACATTTAACGATCTTATAGCAGACAAAATTGCAAAACCCCAAAACGATTTAGGTAATTCTGTTTGACTCATCATTGATCGAACCATATCTAATAAAGTTCGATTTCTCCTTTCTGCCACACCATTTAATTGTGGTGTAACTGGAGGAGTTAACTGAGATACAATACCACAGTCTTTTAGGTGATCTTTGAATTCATTACTTAAATATTCACCACCACGATCTGATCGTAATGCTTTAATTTTCTTATTTAATTGATTTTCTACTTCATTCTGAAACTCTTTAAACTTATCAAAAGCTTCACTTTTATACCTCATTAAGTAGATAAATCCAAATCTACTCATGTCATCGGTAAAAGTAATAAAGTAGTCAAAATTTCCTCTAGCTGTGATGGACATTGGACCACAAACATCTGTATGTATTAATCCTAATAACTCACTAGCTCGAGTTCCTTTGCCTAAGAATGGAGAACGAGTCATCTTGCCAAGAAGACAAGATTCACATATACCAAAAGATTCAAAATCAAACGGTTTTATAATACCAGTCGATACTAGTCTTTTAATGCGCTTCTCGTTTATATGTCCTAATCGACAATGCCATAAATAAGATTGATCGGAATCACCTGTTTTGAGTCTTTTATTGTCTATATGATAAACATCATTGCAAATATCTAGAATATAAATACCGTTGATTGAAATAGCTTTACTATATACAATCCCTTCTAGGGAAAAAGTACAACATTTGTCTTTAATTACAAAATTAAACCCTTCTGTGTCTAGCACAGATACCGATATTATATTTTTAGATAACGTAGGTACAAAATAACAGTTATTTAAATACAATATTAAACCCGACGCTAGATTAAGTACATAAGTTCCTACTGATACGGCGGCTACTTTAGATCCGTTTCCCATACGAAGATCCACATCTCCTTTATTCAGCTTTCTTATGTTGCTTAGTCCCTGCAAATGATTACATAAATGAGATCCACAACCAGTATCCAATACCCAAGTTGTATTTGAAGCATAATTTATGTCTATCATAAAAGATTCAGATGAGAATTTACTTGTTGGCTTCACAATGCCAGCTTTGAGATCCTCCAAGTATTTGGAACAGTTACGTTTCCAATGACCCTTGTTATTACAATAATTACAAGTGTCTTTAAGAGGGTTTCCTTTGACAGGTTTAGATTTGGATGAACAATTCGCAATTGCTTTACCTTTACCTTCAACCTTGCCAAGTTTCTTACCACCACCACTCTTAAACTTCCTCTTCTTCCCTTTCAAGTTTATTGCTAGCACATCCTTACGAGAACTCCCACTCATTCCCATGTCTTTCTCCGCTTGCACAAGTAGAGAATGTAACTCATGAAGACTTTTCTTCATGTTAGTCATCTTATAATTTACCCGAAACTGGGTAAATCCTTTGACTTGGGAAAGAGAGTGGAGTACTCGGTCTACCACAAGTTCATCTGGGATGTTACATCCCAAACCACTTAGAGTTTCCACGTGTTCAATTAATTTAAGCACGTGAGAACTCACAGATTGACCTTCTTTGAGATTGGCTTCAAAAAACCGAACTGCGGTATCATATTGAATTATTCTCGGTGCTTGAGAAAACATGGTGGAAAGCCTCGAGAATACTTCATGTGCATCACAGAATTTGATACACTGCCGTTGTAAAGCGGGTTCCATTGAAAAAATTAAAACATTTTTAAGTGCTAAAGATTCCTTTTGGTAACTTGAAAAACTATCCCTTACATCGGCAGTGGCTCTTGAACTAGGAGTAGGGGGAGAAGGATCAACTAGGTAACGTAACTTCCCATCACCCGCTGCTGCTAATCGTAATTGTTCCTCCCAATCTTTAAAGTTACTACTATCCGACTTTAAAACATACTTATCCATGAACGACCTTAGCCATGAGTCTCTTGGTATGGACACGGTTTGACTAGACGAAGCCATTTGTGCTTACTACAAGGAAATAAAAGGAACATTTAACATTTATCATTTAAAACAATTTTAAATAAGAAAACATTTTTCCTATTTATATAATGACCTCCCACTGAATTATATAAATAATTCCAAGATCCAATTTTATATAAGTATAAGCACGGTGGACCGATTCAACCTATATTTATATAATCTTGGTGAGTTACTATTTTAACTGATTCTACAATTAGAACTCTTGGTTGACAAATTTTCTCAAAATCTATCTATTAGCCCCAAAATAAATACAAGCACGGTGGACCGATACAACCCATATTTATTTCGTTGAGTCCAACCAAAATTCACACATAATAACATTTATTACCCTACTTACCCAACGTTAATAAAGAGTACCTCGGTGATCCGAATCTACCTCTAATGACGAAGGGATTCATAGGTGTTATTATTTGGTAAGGCTATATCTCAATTTTAGATTTAGGTGAGAGATCTTATCAATTTAATTGTCTATCACTTTTAAGTGAACTAAATTGGTGAATGCTAGACAATTAAGTTGACAACAACAACAACAACATGTAAATACGATTTGGCATGAATGCAACACATAAATATGCAAGCAAATAAGTCCTAATATGGCCACCTAGTTAATCTAATTAACTAAACTATTACAAATTGGAAACCAACTCCTTTGGCTCCTGGCATCTTCATAAAGGTCTCCGTCTTCATGGTTTCGGAACGCCTTTCCGAAGTGACCACCAAATGGAAACTCCGTCTTCAAAACTAACTAATATAATTACAAATTACATAGCTTTTCTTATTTATACAATTTTGTAAAGAAATAAAAAAAACTATAAAATTAATTACAATACGGCGATACGAAATCGCAATAATATACAAACCAAATTGATATTCCCTTACATTACGGGAAATAACAACTTCTACCTATGGCCATATTAGGTAAATTACATATAATAAATATAAAAGTATATTAAAAGAATAAACCGTGCATTATGAATATGACATGCCAAATCGTCTTACTAGCTAACTATGGTCCTTTTGAGCTAGTATTGCCAAATTTTTTGCTAATAAAAATTCACAATCAAATCTTAAACTTATTTTAAGATATTCTCAACATTATATTCTGGTCTAACTAGAAAAAATTAATTACACTAATTATTTTTTGAATTAATATGGGATTTATACTTAAAAAATTGACAAAAACACCATCATAATTCATAATCATAATGTATAAATTTTATTTAATCAAAATATCCAAGTTTATAATATTTTAAAAGGCATTTACATTCTGGTCTTACAACCAAGAATGTCATGTATGCAATTTTAACAAAGTTTAAAACTCATTTAAACAATTTTAACAATTTTATCGATAAGCCGTACATTTTACGATTTAATTCAAAACTAAACCATAAAATGTGGAACAAATTAAAATAAAATTATGATCATTATAAAATCATTATCATTAGCTAAGATTCATTAATTTCGTGCTCACTAATTAAAATAATATTTATTTACAAAATAACCATTATTTATCAATTTTTATCGTATATAAAAACCAATAAATCATATAAATTAATCATATTAACTTAACATTCTGATTTTTCTCATAAAAATGACATGTATGTGGTTATCTCAAAATAAATATGCATAAAATAAACATGCAACTAATTAAATTAACTCATAGTTAATTTTTAATGCATTTTACGTCAATTTTATGCCTATTTAAGTCATAAAAATAAAATATCTAAAATATTATTTTTATTTCCCATATATAACTATTAGACCAGATTATTAACATGCATAAATATATTATGTGATAAAAATTACATAATATCAATTTTAACAATTTATCGTATAAACTAGTAAAATCGTCTAAAAACAACATGCATGTATTAAACAAGCTCTGATACCAATTGTTAGTTATTTAGGTATAGTTTATACTCATCTTATGATATATGTAATTACAAATTAATTATTTTATACCTAAATCTACATGCATGGAAAAAAAAATATGTAAAACTTTGTCTAAATAAAGTTAAAGATAAGAAAACCATACTTAGCTAATGGTTATTTTTTTTTTTTGGGCACCACAACAAGGACTCCTTCCTTATTGTAGTTCTTGTGCTTGTATTATAAGGATGATCCTCCACAAAGTTGTTATACTAAACAACCTCCAAAGGTAGCACCCAAGACTAGCCAAAAAACAACACTAGTATAATTAACTAGATAATACTAGTATTAATAATATATATTTGATATAATAACTAATATTATTACAATAATATTACTAGTTTAAATATGTGTTTTATGTAACAAGGATGAAGAAAATAAGAAGATAAAATTGGTCTTTTGTTGTTGATGAAACCATCCAACATGGACTTAAAAAACCAACAATTTCTTCTAATTTTTCAACCTAATAATGTTATGGAATTTAGGGGTATTTATAGGCAAAATTGGAGGACAAATATTAGGCACAATTGACCCTTAGGTGGACACTTGTTGTGTCTACAAAAATTGGTCCAACATGGCCTAATTTTGATTAGTTCCGATTTTCGACATTTGCCCCCACAAATGCTTATAAATCTTATATTTAATTATCTTACATAATTAAATATTAATTTAATTGATTTAACTTTTAATAATTCAATTAACAACTCATAATTACTCAACTATTAAGTGATTATAAAACTATTTTATTTACATACATTGTGCAAATATCAAGTCCACTAGCTAATTTTATAACTCATTGTAAAACTAAATAGCTAATTGATTCCCCTTTATATTTAATACACATATCAAATAGATTGTTAACTAATTAACAATTTATAAAAAAATTTATTATTTAATATCATATATTTAAATAATTAAAACTTATTTTATTCCAAGTTCGTAACCCGTCATCAAATAATATACTATCTTGACTAATAAAGTCAATATTAGTAGAATAATTATTTCGTATAAATAATTAATCCTAATACAATTTTGGGCCTCGTCCTATAGGTGTGACCTAAAGGGATCAGCTGATCACCGCCGTTTACACGACAGTAATGTCAAACTCTAGTCAGCTAATCATTACTGATATACGATGACCAGCTGATAAATAAATAAATAAATTCCCAAACATTTCCTACAAGATTTATAAAGTAAATGCACATATTGTGGAAGACATTACTCCAACATTTTCTTCTTTTTGCCAACATTAACCTAAAAACAAGTGACACAACATTTTTTATCCTTGCATTTCACTATTTACATTGGTTGTTATTTCATCCGCTTCATTCCTTCTCATCTCCATCCTCATAAACTTCATCACTATCGTTCACGCCCGTCCCCTGCAAATGCATATTCAGTATACTTTCATTTCGAAAACAAATCTGACTGTGAAATCATTGATCAAGTCAATCATAGTACGAACATTTTTGTTAGGTCCAATGTCTTCTAGCAAAACCAGACAATTTTCAAAACAGAAGAGTCCCATGACAGTAGCTATAAGATAATGCTTATTAAAAACGATATTGGTTACCTGTGGCAGCTAGGTATCCCATAAAACAATGCTTCCATTAGTGAAGCCATGAGAAATCTCAAAATCTTCGTCGAAAACTAGATTAAAGACAGCTATCTCATAAGACACTAACTCATATAATTTTTATTATATAAAGTTTGATTTTGTTGAAAATTGACAAAATTTCCTAAATATAAGTTTGTGATTAAAATTGAGCTGCTTCTATATAAGTTTCGGTTTTGGAGTTTGCTTACCATCGCGATTTCATAATCATCGTTAACTAATTCATATAATCATCGTGATTTCCAGGTAATTCAATTAACTTATTCATATAATCATCGTTTTGCATGATTGTGAAACTAGAAGCTTACATTGTGAAACTAAAAGCTTAAATTGTGAAACTTGTGCTGATTTTTTTATTCTCTTATATTGTGAATCCTAAAAGCATAAATTGTGAAACTAGAAGCTTATATTGTGAAACTAGAAGCTTATATTGTGAAACAAAAAACTTAACTTGTGAAACTTGTTCATAAAAGGTTGATTTATTTTTTTTATTTTCTTATATTGTGAATCCTAGAACCTCAAATTGTGAAACTAGAAACTTATACTGTGAACCTAAAAGCTTAAATTGTGAAATATGTTCATAAAAGGTTGATGTTTTTTTAGTTTCTTATATTGTGAATCCTAGAAGCTCAAATTGTGAAACTAGAAACTTATACTGTGAAATTAGAAGCTTATATAGTGAAACTCGTTCATAAAAGGCTGATTTTGTTAGATTTCTTATATTGTGAATCCTATAATCTTAAATTGTGAAACTAGAAGCTTAAACTGTGAAACGAAGCTTATATTGTGAAACGAAACTTATATTGTGAAACATGTTCATAAAAATCTTCTTGCATAATATATTAATTGCATTATTTAAGAGTGAAGCCACAGATTAATCTATAGCTACCTACAACCTGTAAGGGTACTGCATGCACTAGTTTCACACTGAAGACTAAGGGGTGCTACAAAAAAAAAGGCCAAACCCTGATAATTTAAAACATTACCACATGAACCAAAAACATGACAACCAACTATATTGAAAAAATATAAACTAACAACCAAACTCAGCTAGTTCTGATATTTACATCAATACCTTTTCACCTAGACGGTAAGAAGATAACAAATTCACAAACATACAAGAGAGCTAGTATTAGCATATTAATACTACTATCAAATAAACTTTAAATATATTTCCAAATCTCGCGCACGAATTAACACATAACAGAATAAAAAACAAAAGAAAAATCAGAAGTTAATAAATAAAATTGAACGAAATCGATAATGATTACTTACGAAAATGAAATTGAGGAAGGTGGTGGTGGCGACATCAGCGATGGCGGAGGATGCGGCGGCGAAGACGGCGGAGAAAGTGGAAATGTCGTCGACGGTAAGAATGGGCAAAGGAGTGCAACGGGCTAAAGAAGAGGGAGAGAGAGAATGGATGTTGGGTGAGTAAATTTGGGAAAATATAATGAATTTTGTGTACTTGGAGTTTAGTAAGGGGCACGTGGCAAAATCTAGTGGATTTATATTTTTTAGATCTGACGGTCAAGATGAGTACAACGGCCTCACCCTAACGAGGGTGCCTCACGTGATTCAATCTCTCTCTCTCTCTCTCTCTCTCTCTCTCTCTCTCTCTCTCTATCTATCTATCTATCTATATATATATATATATATATATATATATATATAATTAGGCTGGTTAAAATGTTAAATTTATATTTTCCTTGTGATTTGACTACTAATGAGATATGATGCATTTGATATTTTTGTCTTATTGATGTTTTGATGATAACATGACAAAAAAACATTGTATATACCCATCGACTTTTGATAATTTGTTTATATTAATTCTCTTAATATTTACTTACATTTTATGCCAAAAAAACAATACTAATGAGTAACATATCTTTTTTATTTTGAATTTTCAATGTGAGAATACTGGTTGTTTTATCTATTTACTTACCTCATTTATTTTATTTTTATTTTACTAAACATTACAGGACTTTAGAGAAAAAGACTGAAGAATATATTTCAAGTCTTAAATATCATCATTATTTCCAAACTAGACAAAATATAAAGGTATCCTATGATTAATATTACATATTATTTTTGTTACTAATACAGAGTATCATCGTTTTAATAAAGTTTGATTAACTAAAATATCATCTTAACGTTGAGCAAAAATGATATTATTTGTTTACAAAAGTAATGAGAATGAGAATAACAAAATAATATGTTATAATAAAAAAAACATTACTATAAAATTATGTGAATAGCAAACTACTACAAAACGCAGTAAAAAACGTTTACGCTAGCAAAAATTTGTTAATGAAGAGTTTGAAAAATTCCGTGATTTCACAGGAAACTAAACTAGTTTTAATTTAAAATCAATCATGTTAGTTCCTTTACGAAGTCGTGTTAGATGCTTGGAAATATTATTATATTGATTAGAGCTGTTCATGGGCGGTACCGTCCGAAAATCCGGCCAATCCGGCCTAAATTTTTACAGGGCTTGGACATCATTTTTCTGAAAAAATGGGCCAGGGGCTAACCCGGCCTGACCCATTTTAGTAAATGGGCTGGACACGGACAAGAGAAATATAAAACGGGCTGGCCCATCTGGTCCGCTAAAGTAATATGAGCAATTAGTATATAATTAATTTTTGCTTATTTTTTACTCTTGTTTGGATTTTGAACTTATATTCAGATGACCAAGTTAGGCGTCCTTATATTTTTGTGTATTGATGTTAAGAACTAAAAAGTTAATTCAATATCGGTTTCCAAGTTTATCACGTTGTTAATTACTTAATTAATTAACTCTCAAAAGTTAACAAAAAAAATGAGCCCGACAGCCCACTGGTTGCCCGAATTTAGCAGTTGGGCGGGTAAGGGCTAGGAGAAGTGGCCCGCAATTTTGGCCCAACCCGTCCGCTATAATTTTATAGGGCATACTTTTCCCTTTCAGCCCAGCTCATGTTCGGCCCAAACCCGCATTTTGACTACTCTAATATTGATAGAGATTTGATTTGATAAAAAAAAAAAAAAGAAAAAAGGTGGACCATATATGAATGTACAACAAGTCTCCCTTGTGACGGGTATATCTGTCACAAGCTTGCGACGGGGCAAGTACTACCTATGTGGGGAATAAGACAAAACAATTTGCTACTCCCTACCGTCTTTGTTTTTGTCTTGTCTACCTCACATGAGTATTATTTGACATGTCGTAAGTTTGCGACGGATATGTCCGTCACAAATAAAAATTTGTGATGAATGTATAGTATGTTGTTAAACACTTTTGGTTGACACTTTAAAAAAACACATGAATTGCAAAATCACATGATTTACAAAAATGTGTCTTGTTTGGTTGACATATTTTTGGAAAAATGGAGGAATTAGAAGTTCCTAGGAACTTCCAATGCCTATTTGATGTAGGAATTGACTTACCTACTCCCCCTTGGTCATTGGAAATTCCTATGGAATTTAACTCATACTTGGGCAACCAAACACCTTTGTGAAATTCACCCGAATTGGATGATGAAACTTAATTCTTATGAAATTGAAGTTCCTAAGAAAATTAAGTTTCTTGATCAACCAAATGACTCCTTAATATGAACCTTGAACTAACTTGGTCTCAAAATTTAACGTTTAGTGTCCTTTTGGTTTAAATAGTTTAAGTGTTAATTTCCTTTTTCTCTTTTTATATCAAAATTAAGAAAATGGATTTGGAAGATACAAAACACTTTACCTAAGGAATTGATTTTGACTCACAAAAATCTTATAAAAAGGAAAGGAAACCAACACTCAACTAGCACGGGAATGGAAAGAAAAACTGACACTCAGACTAATAGACAATGAGTTAAGGGGTACGATTAATACATGAACTTTGCTTTTTTTATATATAGTTAAATGACTAACGTTCTACGTTTACAGTTAAGTGAGTCAAACTTAACAACATTAACTTTTTGAAGTTAAATATACTTATAACAAGGCATATTGGAGTACGTATACGCAACAATGTTGTTCATATACGGATTTTATTTTTTCACATACGTTTTTTTACAATATTACCCTTGTCATTTTTTCATTCGCCCAACCACACTACGCCAAATCTGGCCATCAATAACGAGCGTATCATAAAGGGAACTTGCATATAATTACGACACTTAGATTACCGTTTTCCAAATATTCGCAGAAACCTAGACCGCGCCATAACAATAATGGATTCTCATGAAAACCGTTGTTATTATACTTAGACAATGGTTGTTTAACAAACCGTTCTAAAAAACGCTATACGGTTCCCAAAACGTCGTTGTAGATTCACTCCTGTTGACCAGTTTAAGAAAACTGCTTTTGGAAAACCGTTACTAAATTTGAAAAGGCAACGGTTTTTAGTACCCGTCGTTATGTTATATCTACGTATTTCATATAACCGTTACCATTTTCAATTATGAAATAACGGTTTTCAATTCAACCGTGGTAAATAGAGTATTCTATTTGACCAACTTGATCATTGCATGCACACATTTAGCAGAACTTTAATAAATATTCAATTTGACCAATAATATAATTTTTGACCAAAATAATTCTATTAATATGTCTCATAATGCGCAGGGTTAAAATCAAAAATACCAAACATTTTACTCTCTAAATATCTTTGTAAATTTCTCTCTAAAATATGGTTGGTCAGCCGGAGCTACAATCACGTTCTCGTTACGCACAACATTTACTTGCATCCTCCATAATCTCCCGATTCGTTATGCGAATGAAACGGTTTAAACCCTGATTTTGGGTGGTTGAGGCCACTGCTTCATGACTGCGGTTTCACCACGGTTAAAAAAATGTACCCTGCATCCACAAAAAAACAAGGTTTTATAGGCATTGCTTTTATCGAGTTTGACGAAGCTAACTGTCATGATAGTTTTTGTCAGACAGGGAAATTAGGGGCTAGATTTGCGGCGGAAGATGCGGAGAAAGAGAATTTTTATTCGGATGCTAGAGAAAAAGGCCTATATCTATGAGTTGCGACCCATGTTGATCATTCATCTGCTGACCCATTACAAGAGGCAACACATTCTTGCCACCGTGCCGATGTCATGGGAGAGAGAGGTCATTACACCCGCGGCTCCCGGTGATGATGCAATCTTCGACTTGATCTATACCAAAATTCATGAAAGAGTATCCTAACACTTCGTCAAATTCTAATAATTAAGTCTTCAATTATTACTTAATTATTATCTGGCATAATAAGTTGTATCTAGATTATGGTGGTTCTTTGAAAAGTTTAATTATTTATGTTTTTATTACACTTCATCAAAATTAAAATATAACGAAGTCAAACTGTTGTCGAATTCACGACATTTATGACCGTTTAAAAAACACAAACCGTTGTCGTATTTAATAGTTTACAACGGTTTTCTTTCAATAAACCCCTTGTCATAGTTTTCCATATATCATTCCAATCAAATACTACCAAGATTTCAATATTATTATTGACAACGGGTTTTGATTCATTCTTACAAATTCCATAACAGTACCTTAATCCATTGATTACATTTAATAACGGTTCCGTATTTCTATAAACCGTGGTAATATAATTAATAACGGTCGATACAATAACGGTTTCGTGTTTCTATTTAAAAAGGTTAAATGCGGTATTTGACCGTTATTGCGTGTTTTATTTGGCGTAGTGCCAATTGATTCTTTTCCCTTCCCTCATTTTCCTTCGTTACCAAGTCACCAACATCAGCCAGTCCAAACGCTGGAAAATTTCACTCTCGTCGACCTTGGCCTCCCTTAATTTATTATTATTTATTTACAAAAGAAAGGATTATAAATTTAGAAAAGAGAAAGAAAACAGGTTTGCAGACAATATAATGCTATTCCCGTCCCAAACCTCCCCACCACCACAACCTGACCACCACCATTACCAGCCGACATTGACCACGCATTCGCGCGTCCTCTCCGAGAGCCTTACAAATAGTCACATCACCCAACCCCATTTTTTTCACCAACACACATCGTCGCACACCTCGTCTGCTCGTCACACCACCGCCACACACCCCCTAACCAGTAACCACCGTGCACACCAGAGCCACCGACGACCACTCAAACCACTGTCGACCACCAACCCATAAACCATAATTATTGACAATAATTGATTAACATTTAACCCCTAATTGTTAAACCTAATAATTTCAATAAATCATATAAATAATTGTTAAACAACAAAATTACTTCACTAAATGTAGAATTATAATCTATTGTTCAAATTTTTGGAGTAATTAGAGGAAGAAGTAAAGTAAGAGTTACATTGATTAAGTTTAGCATTTACACCGGGCAAAAAAAAAAAGGTTAAGTTTAGCAATAAAAATGATATAATTTGGAAATTTTATTGAAAAGTGTATCAAAAAGAGTAAAATTTGTATGTAAAAAAGTAATTTTAGTACGACTCAACAATCTAATGATCAAACTTATTAATTCACCTTTAATTCATAAAGGTTAATCGGCTTGATTTCAGAGAACCAAATGAAAGGATCAAATATGGACTTTGGCTATTTTGCCCTTAGTTACGTATGAAAGTCCGTTTGTCTTAGGTATTTATTTTCTTTAATTAAAACATTGAAACATAAAATCTATATAATAACATAAAAAGACTAGGTTGAGTAATATTAGAATGATACGTGACGCATTACATTGACATGCTAGAATGACACGTGACACACTACATTAAAATCTATCTATATAATAACATAAAAAAGACTAGGTTAAGTAATATTAGAATGAAATGTGGCGCATTACATTGACATGCTAAAATGACACGTGATGTAACATCCCGTATTTTCGTAAAATCTATTTTAAGCATTTTAAATTATTTTAAGTAATAAAATAATATTCTAATATTTATCGTGAAAGATTTTAATTTAATTAGTAAGATCCGTCTTAAGGACCTTAAGTCCTTAAGACGAATGCAAACTTGGTAATTTGGATCCCAACTCAAAACCCGTTCCAAAATCCTAACCCGTTTCAATTGTGACGGAAAGGACAAGTCTAAACCCTTAAAAAAACCCACTTGTGTCGTTGCTTTCATCTTCCTCAAGAACTCTTTTCACTGTAAACATAATTTTCTCTCAAACCTCCATTTATTCATCTTTTTTTTTTTTGATAAATTCTTCATCATCCGTTCATCAATTTGAGGTAACAATAGCATTTTCGGAATCCTCATTCAATTTCCAAGCCATCTATCACTTTAGTTCTTCGTTTCCTTCACTCCGAAAAATCTGTCCGTTTTGTAAGAAATCGTTTTCTGTCCTAAATTTCGGTTTCTATGTTTGTAGGTGTGGGCTTAGACGATCCAGAGGTCGATAGCTACTTGGTAGAGGAGGATCTTTAGCCGGAATCGCTTGAAAGGTGACGATAATGAGATAACTCGGCCTTGTTGTGAATATTAGCACTTTTGTTGTGATTCTCCATATTGTTTCTGATTTTGTTCAAAGGATTATGTTTAATGAACTTAGAAGCATGCTTATGATTGTTCTTATGTGAGAAATCCATGCTTTATGATGTTGTTACATGTTCATATGCTATTTTCAGTTTTCACAAGTTAAGACGGATACATTGAAATAATCGTTTGAGGATTGTTATGGGACTTATGTGCTGTTAGATTAGTAGTATTTGATGTTGGATAATGTTGGGTAAACATCAATTGTAGCGATTCATAAGTTTTGGTGTCGAATGATTGAGTTTTGCAAAAGGCTGGAAACGCGATTTTCTGATCAGGCTCTCTGAGCCGGTCGACCGACCGGCCGCCGGTCGACCGGCTGAGAGTACTTCTTGAGGTTTTTGTGATTTATGCGTAACATTGAGACTCATAGGAGATAGGTCTCCCAGCCGGCAGACCGGCCGCCTGCCAGCCGCCTGGGAGTGCGTTCTAGTTTAAATGCGTGAGTTGGAATATAGGGAAGCTGAGTTCCCAGCCGGCCGACCGGCTGGGAGTCTCTTTGCATTGTTTTGTTTTAAGAAAAGGAGGCTGAGAGGGATCACCAGCCGGCTGACCGGCTGCCTGCCGACCGGCTGGGGATCCCTGTAGCATGTTTTCAAATTGTAATTCGTTAGTAACTTTCAAACGGTTAATCGGTTTTGATTGAAACTTGTTTTGTGTACCCGTGATATGTATTTGAGGTTCCCGGAGGATAGGCAACATTATATTGGGTTCGGGAATGGAGTAAGGATAGAGACCCCCCGGTCGGGCAACCGAAAGGGAAACCGGCTCTCCCTCATCTTAGTTTCCGGGGTCAATTAAGTGTTGATTAGAAGTTGAAAGGTAGAACTATAGAGTAGTTCGTAGACTTGGATGATATTGTATTGATGCGTATTAAGTTATGCCTTAAGCTGGCCTCTGAACTTAATACGTAAGTTGTTTGTCGTGTATGGGAACATGCGTTGAGTTTTCGCCTCTGAGTTCCATACATGTCTGTTTGTCGTGTCTGGGACATGCGTTGAGTTTTCGCCTCTGAGTCCAGACATGTATGTGTGATCGCGTCAGGACATGCCTTAAGCTGGCCTCTGAGTCTGACGAGTAGAGCAACTGCACGACGGGGCAGTCAGGTTGTCATACCTTACCCGGAGTGCAGGTGTTTGGTGCTAGAACATGCGTTGAGTTTTCGCCTCTGAGTTTAGTACCTTGTGATGTAGTAGGGGAACATGCGTTGAGTTTTCGCCTCTGAGTTCCTTACTTGTGATAGTGAATTGAATGCTAGTCCATGCGTTGAGTTTTCGCCTCTGAGTCTAGGGTTCTGTGATAGCCGGTCCATGCGTTGAGTTTTCGCCTCTGAGTCCTTGATTGATATTGTGAACTTGGTATCTAGGTTATGCGTTAAGATGTCGCCTCTGAACCTATATACTTGCTGAATGTTTGGTAATTAGGTTATGTCTTAAGTTGACCGCTGAACCTCTTTACTTGATGTCATATCTGCTTGCCTAGAGTTTGGTACAGTGTCGGATATGCATGTTGAAGTTAATATATATATTGCTTGAGTTGTAATCTGTTCATCCAAGGCATTGGATGACTCTTAGTTCGGTTTCATAAATAGTTGGATTGAAAGACCCCCCGACTGGGTAACCAGTGGGGAAACCGGCTCTCCTTCCTAACGGTTTATGAAGTTGTTTGAGAGCCGTGCACTAGAGTTTGCATGATAGTATGAGAACAGTTGTTGAGATGTTTATGCTTCACATGTTGATATATGTTGGAGTATTCTGTATTGTTTTATGTGTTACGTGTTGTCACAAAAGGTGGCTAGGAGAACTCTAGTCACTCCCCACTGATTGTGGCGTACATGTTTTCATGTATGTAGGTACATGCAGGTTGGAGCAGGGTTACGAGAGGGCTAGCGAGTGATGATCATGTTGTCATCATATGACTTACCTTTATATCGCCTAGCTAGACTCTTAGACTTTGATACAGTTGTTTTGGTGCCTGTAGGGATGTTCCATCCAGGCTGTTGTACATATTGTTTTGATACTTAGAACTGTTACTTATCTATTTTGGTTTTATTTCAGTTTCAGTTTCCGTTTCAGTTTAAGACTTCTCGCATGTTGTTACTCTAAAAAGTTTTAATTCCGCTGCATTTTTGGTACTTTGTATGTTTATATTTCTGCTTTCGCGAGGGGTTTTACAGTTGGTATCAGAGCATTATTGCTCCCGACGCACTCATGTGACCCCCAACCTTAACTTGACCAAATAAACAAATAATGAATGAGAGATGGGTAGATCTAAGGACTTATGTTGTAGTCTATTTGTGAATGCTCATTGCTAAGCTAATACTTGTTTTCTGTTTTGAAGGATGGTGAGACCTAGGGCTGCTGATAACATTATGCTGCAAGCAATTCATCATTTGCTTGAGACTCAGAGACAGCAAGCAGAGAATGTTCCACCTCCTCCACTGCCAGGCAACGAGGCTAATCGTCCTGGTAGTTTCTCATGGATAGCTTCGCAGATGTCCCGTAGCCACGTGAAGACTTATGGTGGCGAGGTTGATCTGGTAGCTCTTACCGAGTGGTTCAGAGAGATGGAAAAGAGCTTTACTATGTATTCGGTGGGTAGAGAGGATAGAGTGAGGCTAGCCACTCACTTTCTTACCCTTGAGGCCGATAGGTGGTGGGCGTTGACCGGACCTACTTTTACTCTTGATCCTTTGTTCGATTGGGAGGCTTTTAAGGATAAGCTCGAGACGAGGTTCTATCCTAAAGAGCTCAGATCACAGCGACTCAAAGAATTCATGGATTTGAAGCAAGGCAAGATGTCAGTTCAGGAGTTCACAGACCGATTCAACCAGCTTGCTCACTTCGCATCGAGATTTGTCAGAGATGAGGTCGAGAGAGTCTACTTTTACCGCGGCAAGCTAGGACCGCGCATCGAGAGCATGGTTCGTCGTGACTCGACTTCTTTTGTGGAGGTATATGATGATGCTATTTGGGCCGAGAGTTCCATTCGTGCCATAGATGCTGAGACCCGTGCTGCTACTTCTAGTGTGACTCCTCACCAGAGATCAGTGTACCAGGGGAAGAGACCATTTGTTCCTTCTACTTCTTCGCCTTCTTCTCAGAAGAAGCGTTTTGAGAGGTTCTCTGCTCCGGTTGCTAAGACCACATTTCACACCGACACTGCTTCTACCGTTTGCCGCCGTTGTGGTAAACCGCTTCATCCAGGGTTTGATTGTTTCAAGAATGCCTATAAGTGTTATACTTGTAATGGATATGGGCATAGGTCCTTTGATTGTCCTGAGAAGGATAGTGTTCTTGGCAAGGCTGCCACTGCTGCTGCATCGACTAGAGGAGGAAAGCCAAAGGGGAAGATCTTTGTGATGACTAGGGCTGAGGCTGAGGCTCATCCAGACATTGTTGCCGGTATCTTTTCTGTTCTTGGCGCTGAGTGCCTTATTTTGTTCGATACTGGAGCTTCTTTATCATTTATATCGACTCAGTTCGCCGATCGTTTAGCTCTTGAGTCTTCATTGGTTGAGGAGACTTCCATTTCCTTACCTTCTGGAGACGTGTTTTCCTGCTCTTCGTCCCATAGGGATGTTCCTATTATTATTGGTCAAGCCACATTTCCAGCGGACTTACTGAGATTTCCTCTCGAGGAGTTTGACATTATCCTCGGTATGGATTGGTTATCGCGATACCATGCTCGCTTCGAGTGTCGCGACCAGAAAATCTGCTTGAGGTGTTCTTCAGGAGTTCGTGTTTCCTATAGGGGAACTCGCCCTCAAAGGGGTGTTCGTGTTATCTTTTCGATGAAAGCATCTCATCTTCTTAGGAAGGGTTGCCAAGCCTTCCTGTGTGTTGTTTCAGCTGCTAAACCATCGCTACCGAAGCTTGACGATGTAGCCATTGTTCGTGAGTATCCAGATGTTTTTCCAGATGACTTGCCAGGGATACCGCCAGAGAGAGATGTGGAGTTTACTATTGAGCTTGTTCCAGGTACCGGACCGATTTCCAAAGCTCCTTACCATATGGCTCCGCCAGAGTTGAAAGAGTTGAAGCAGCAATTGGAAGAGATGATCGAGAAAGGGTTTATTAGACTGAGTGCTTCTCCGTGGGGTGCTCCAGTTTTGTTTGTTAAGAAGAAAGATGGTTCCATGAGACTTTGCATTGATTATAGAGAACTGAACTGAGTGACCGTGAAGAACAGATATCCTTTGCCTAGGATAGATGATTTGTTCGATCAGTTGAGAGGTGCTTCGAGGTTTTCTAAGATTGATCTTCGATCGGGTTATCATCAGATTCCAGTGAGAGAGGCTGATATTGCGAAGACTGCTTTTCGTACCAGATATGGGCATTTTGAGTTCGTGGTTATGCCTTTTGGGTTGACTAATGCACCTACTATCTTCATGGATCAGATGAACCGTACCTTTAGTGAGTATTTGGACACTTGTGTTGTGGTGTTTATTGATGATATCCTCATTTACTCTAAGACCGATGAGGAGCATGCTGAGCATCTTAGATTGATTCTTGGGATTTTGCGTCCACAGAAGTGGTTCGCGAAGTTCTCTACGTGTGAGTTTTGGCTGTCTAAGGTTGCATTTCTTGGACATGTGATATCTAGTGAGGGAGTTATGGTTGATCCCGCGAAGATTGAGGCTGTTGTTGATTGGGAGAGTCCCAAAGATATTGGTGAGATCCGTAGTTTCCTTGGATTGGCTGGTTATTATCGTAGGTTTGTTGAGGATTTCTCTAGATTAGCTCGCCCGATGACTCAGTTACTGAAGAAAGAAGCTAAATTTGTGTGGACCGACAAGTGCGAGAGTTCTTTCCAGGAGTTGAAGACCAGATTGACTTCCGCCCCCGTGTTAGCTTTGCCAGAGATTGGGGTTGACTTTGATGTGTATTGTGATGATTCGATGTTAGGACTTGGATGCGTACTGATGCAGAGTGGTAAGGTGATAGCCTACTCATCTAGACAGTTGAAAGTTCACGAGGTGAACTATCCGACACATGACCTGGAGTTGGGCGCAGTCGTTCATGCTTTGAAGATGTGGCGACATTACCTGATTGGATCCCATTGCCGTATTTTCACAGATCACAAGAGTCTTAAGTACATTTTTACCCAGAAAGACCTTAACATGAGACAGAGACGTTGGCTAGAGTTAGTGAAAGATTACGACCTTGAGTTGTTATATCATGAGGGAAAAGTCAATGTAGTTGCTGATGCGCTGAGCCGCAAGACTTCTCACTCGATTAGTGTCATGCGAGTATTGCCCGATGAGTTGTGCTCCGAGTTCCGGAAGTTGAGACTAGAGATGGTGAGTAGTGGTTTTGATTGGTTAGCCGCTATGACTGCCGAGCCGTCTTTATATTGGGAGATTCGCCAGAGTTTACCTTCATATGCCGATTTCAAGAAGTTCGAGGCTAGGATTTCGAGTGGTGTTGCACCTGACTTGGTGATTGATGCTGATGGTTTCCTTAGGTTCCGTGGTAGGATGTATGTCCCCGATGTGCCAGATTTGAGGAAGAGGGTTCTTGATGAGGCTCACTTGACACCGTATTCAGTTCATCCAGGAGGAGAGAAGATGCACAAGGATTTGAGGCTTATGTTTTGGTGGCCCGGTATGAAGAAGGAGATCTTGGATTACGTGAGTAGGTGCTTGACTTGTCAACAAGTCAAGATAGAGCATAGGAGGCCAGGTGGTTTGCTACAGCCGCTTCCCGTCCCTCGGTGGAAGTAGGAGGGTATATCTATGGACTTCGTTACAGCATTGCCTAAGACAGTTGGAGGCAAGGATGCGATTTGGGTTATTGTGGATAGACTAACTAAGTGTGCCAGATTTGTGCCTATCCGAGAGACATGGGATATGGACCGTTTAGCCAGGGCTTATATTGCTGAGATAGTCCGCTATCATGGTGTCCCGAGAGAGATCGTTTCAGATCGAGGTCCGAGATTTTGTTCCAGATTCTGGAAGGCTTTACAGGAGGCTATGGGTAGCCGTTTGTTGATGAGCACCGCTTTTCATGCCGCGACCGATGGGCAATCCGAGAGGACCATACAGACACTAGAGGATTTGCTCCGTGCTTGTGCACTTGATTTTCAGAGTTCTTGGGAGCAGTATTTGCCGTTGGTTGAGTTTTCTTACAACAACAGTTACCATTCATCTATTGGTATGGCTCCGTACGAGGCTCTTTATGGCAGGAAGTGCCGTAGTCCGATCTGTTGGGATCAGGCGAGTGACGTGCACGACCTAGGACCGGACCAGTTAGTTGTTACTATCGACCAGGTCCAGCTTATCAGAGGTAGGATGAAGGCCGCCCAGGATCGGCAGAAATCCTATGCTGATGTTCGCCGTAGACCCTTAGAGTTTGAGGTGGGTGACAGAGTCTTCTTGAGAGTTTCACCGATGAAGGGCGTTAAGAGGTGTGGAGTTAAGGGCAAGTTGAGTCCTAAGTATATTGGACCTTTTGAGATCGTGAAGAGGATTGGTGCTGCTGCTTATCGTTTGGACTTGCCTCCTAGTTTGGGCAAGGTTCATAGTGTCTTTCATGTTTCTCAACTCCGTAAGTATGTTAGTGACCCGAGTCATGTTCTGCCTAGAGAGATCGAGAACTTGGAGCCGAGTCTTGCTTTCGAGGAGCGTCCAGTGAAGATCCTAGACCGTCAGGATAGGAAGCTTAGGAGCAAGGTGGTGCCGCTAGTGAAGATCCTTTGGCGTTGCGGTGATGTTGAGGAGCAGACGTGGGAGACCGAGGCATCGATGCGTATCGCGCGTCCTTCTCTTTTCGATTGAGGTAGAGTTAGTTAGAATTTATCTTCGTTCGAGTTTCGAGGACGAAACTTTTTGAAGTTGGGGTGATTGTAACATCCCGTATTTTCGTAAAATCTATTTTAAGCATTTTAAATTATTTTAAGTAATAAAATAATATTCTAATATTTATCGTGAAAGATTTTAATTTAATTAGTAAGATCCGTCTTAAGGACCTTAAGTCCTTAAGACGAATGCAAACTTGGTAATTTGGATCCCAACTCAAAACCCGTTCCAAAATCCTAACCCGTTTCAATTGTGACGGAAAGGACAAGTCTAAACCCTTAAAAAAACCCACTTGTGTCATTGCTTTCTTCTTCCTCAAGAACTCTTTTCACTGTAAACATAATTTTCTCTCAAACCTCCATTTATTCATCTTCTTTTGATAAATTCTTCATCATCCGTTCATCAATTTGAGGTAACAATAGCATTTTCGGAATCCTCATTCAATTTCCAAGCCATCTATCACTTTAGTTTTTCGTTTCCTTCACTCCGAAAAATCTGTCCGTTTTGTAAGAAATCGTTTTCTGTCCTAAATTTCGATTTCTATGTTTGTAGGTATGGGCTTAGACGATCCAGAGGTCGATAGCTACTTGGTAGAGGAGGACCTTTAGCCGGAATCGCTTGAAAGGTGACGATAATGAGATAACTCGGCCTTGTTGTGAATATTAGCACTTTTGTTGTGATTCTCCATATTGATTCTGATTTTGTTCAAAGGATTATGTTTAATGAACTTAGAAGCATGCTTAGGATTGTTCATTTGTGAGAAATCAATGCTTTATGATGTTGTTACATGTTCATATGCTATTTTCAGTTTTCACAAGTTAAGACGGATACATTGAAATAATCGTTTGAGGATTGTTATGGGACTTATGTGCTGTTAGATTAGTAGTATTTGATGTTGGATAATGTTGGGTAAACATAAATTGTAGCGATTCATAAGTTTTGGTGTCGAATGATTGAGTTTTGCAAAAGGCTGGAAACGCGATTTTCTGATCAGGCTCTCTGAGCCGGTCGACCGACCGGCCGCCGGTCGACCGGCTGAGAGTACTTCTTGAGGTTTTTGTGATTTATGCGTAACATTGAGACTCATAGGAGATAGGTCTCCCAGCCGGCAGACCGGCCGCCTGCCAGCCGGCTGGGAGTGCGTTCTAGTTTAAATGCGTGAGTTGGAATATAGGGAAGCTGAGTTCCCAGCCGGCCGACCGGCTGCCTGCCGACCGGCTGGGAGTCTCTTTGCATTGTTTTGTTTTAAGAAAAGGAGGCTGAGAGGGATCACCAGCCGGCCGACCGGCTGCCTGCCGACCGGCTGGGGATCCCTGTAGCATGTTTTCAAATTGTAATTCGTTAGTAACTTTCAAACGGTTAATCGGTTTTGATTGAAACTTGTTTTGTGTACCCGTGATATGTATTTGAGGTCCCCGGAGGATGGGCAACATTATATTGGGTTCGGGAATGGAGTAAGGATAGAGACCCCCCGGTCGGGCAACCGAAAGGGAAACCGGCTCTCCCTCATCTTAGTTTCCGGGGTCAATTAAGTGTTGATTAGAAGTTGAAAGGTAGAACTATAGAGTAGTTCGTAGACTTGGATGATATTGTATTGATGCGTATTAAGTTATGCCTTAAGCTGGCCTCTGAACTTAATACGTAAGTTGTTTGTCGTGTATGGGAACATGCGTTGAGTTTTCGCCTCTGAGTTCAATACATGTCTGTTTGTCGTGTCTGGGACATGCGTTGAGTTTTCGCCTCTGAGTCCAGACATGTATGTGTGATCGCGTCAGGACATGCCTTAAGCTGGCCTCTGAGTCTGACGAGTAGTGCAACTGCACGACGGGGCAGTCAGGTTGTCATACCTTACCCGGAGTGCAGGTGTTTGGTGCTAGAACATGCGTTGAGTTTTCGCCTCTGAGTTTAGTACCTTGTGATCTAGTAGGGGAACATGCGTTGAGTTTTCGCCTCTGAGTTCCTTACTTGTGATAGTGAATTGAATGCTAGTCCATGCGTTGAGTTTTCGTCTCTGAGTCTAGGGTTCTGTGATAGCCGGTCCATGCGTTGAGTTTTCGCCTCTGTGTCCTTGCTTGATATTGTGAACTTGGTATCTAGGTTATGCGTTAAGATGTCGCCTATGAACCTATATACTTGCTGAATGTTTGGTAATTAGGTTATGTCTTAAGTTGACCGCTGAACCTCTTTACTTGATGTCATATCTGCTTGCCTAGAGTTTGGTACAGTGTCGGATATGCATGTTGAAGTTAATATATATATTGCTTGAGTTGTAATCTGTTCATCCAAGGCATTGGATGACTCTTAGTTCGGTTTCATAAATAGTTGGATTGAAAGACCCCCGACTGGGTAACCAGTGGGGAAACCGGCTCTCCTTCCTAACGGTTTATGAAGTTGGTTGAGAGCCGTGCACTAGAGTTTGCATGATAGTATGAGAACAGTTGTTGAGATGTTTATGCTTCACATGTTGATATATGTTGGAGTATTCTGTATTGTTTTATGTGTTACGTGTTGTCACAAAAGGTGGCTAGGAGAACTCTAGTCACTCCCCACTGATTGTGGCGTACATGTTTTCATGTATGTAGGTACATGCAGGTTGGAGTAGGGTTACGAGAGGGCTAGCGAGTGATGATCCTGTTGTCATCATATGACTTACCTTTATATCGCCTAGCTAGACTCTTAGACTTTGATACAGTTGTTTTGGTGCCTGTAGGGATGTTCCATCCCAGGCTGTTGTACATATTATTTTGATACTTAGAACTGTTACCTATTTATTTTGGTTTTATTTCAGTTTCAGTTTCCGTTTCAGTTTAAGACTTCTCGCATGTTGTTACTCTAAAAAGTTTTAATTCCGCTGCATTTTTGCTACTTTTGTATGTTTATATTTCCGCTTTCGCGAGGGGTTTTACACGTGACGCACTACATTGAAATGTTAGATCAATTTTTTTTCTTATTAAAAGATTATGTAAAAATAAAAAATGAAAAGACAAATAAAGGATATAAAAAACCTAGATTGAGTAGTTACTTAATAACATGTTCCCACTACATTTAAATATTTGAATAATTTTTTATTATTATTTAAAAAAAAAGTAAAAATAGAAAATGAATAGGCAAAGTAGTATTCAATAGACTAATTGTTCATCTTATTTAAACTTTCATTTACATTCCACTTAATAATCATAATTTAGTGCTAAACGTTTTATATTCTAATGTTACGAAAACATTTCTCCTATAAAAAAACTGAATTGATAAAAATTCTAGCACATTTCTAGCAAAAACAAATTAATGAAAAATTTTGTTTATTTTCACCAAATTATTTTTTTTGATTTCTTAAGTACATAAAAAAACCTAGATTGAGTAGTTACTTAATAACATGTGTCCATTACATTTAAATGTTTGACCAATTTTTTATTATTATTTTAAAAAAAGTAAAAATAGAAAATAAATAGGCAAAGTAGTATTCAATAGACTAATTACTTATCTTATTTAAACTTTCATGTATATTCCACTTAATAATCATAACTTATTGCTAGACTTTTGATATTTTAACTAGTTTTGTATCCCGGGAAAATCACGGGATTTGTAAGGGCATTTTTATGTTTATATTATTACTATTATGATTCTTTCGTGTGGTTTTAATAAAAAAAATTAATTATGAATTGACAAATGATAGATTGTACTCTGTAGGTTCTATATCTTCAACTTAAGAGGACTAGCTCATAAATGAAAGTACATGATACAAATACATCGGTCCTGAAAAAACAAAAGAAAATGTAGTAGTCGCACGATACTTACAATTTTTCACCCAATCCATTTTGTAGTTTGCGGAACTTTATAAGAATTAAAAAAAGTGATCTTAAAAAGAAAACATTTTATTTACGTAGCCGACAAAAAATAACTGCCTAATTAGTAGAGTAAACAAAACATGAGAGATTAAAAGAATACAATCATTCTAAACAAAGAAATTAGCTAGAAATTTACGAGCATGATAATTGTTTTCTATATCCTCATATTATGACAATTCCCACCTTGATCTCTATAAATAATTCCTAATAAAACACTAATAAAACTCAATATCATAATAATAATAATGTCTTGTCTATCAACAACTTTATACATACATCTACATGCATACATTACATGCATGCATACATACGTACATATAAATCAATTGATTCAAAAGACGAATTATCATATCAATACATATCAAATTTACCAAATCGTCTCATTATAAAATTACGGTACCAATTAATTCAAAACTCAAAAAGAGAAGTGTTTTATCTCTAAATAGTAGAAAAAGTCTTCACCTAACCAATTATATTATTTCTTTCATATTCTACTTTTTTTCTTCAACTTTGGATGATTTTTCTGTTCAGTTTATTTTACATGTCATTCAAATTTTAATCATTTATAAACGATATATAAATATATTTTGACACTCGGTTAATTGCAAAACAAAAAAAATAAATAAGCTTAATTCTTGAATGATCAAAGTAATAAATTTGATGAATACCTCCTTTTAAAGACGATTAAAGCATTTCATGATTAAAAATCTCAATTTAAAATAATATTATAAAAACACAGGTAAAACAATTAATTTAATAGTAGTAATATTTTTTAAAAAAAAAAGAAAAAAAAACCCCACAATTACCTTGTTTTATGATAATTAGGATGAAGATAAAATGCGTTCTTTGAGTTGATTCTTGTTTATGTTTGAAATTTATTATTATATTCTGGAAACACACAAAATAAAAAATGGACATTATAAAGGACAGATGGTAATTATGAAAGAGTGTTTTAGGACTTTTGATTTTTTTCTTGGGAAGATTGAAGGGTGGGTAACTGACTATTGATTTACTTAGATTTATGTGCATTTATCCCGTATTATTAAGTGAAAATTTATTACTTTTTTTACACAACATTTATTATTATTCTTGGAGTAATAGTTTGAATAGGTATGCTAGGTGGCAAGAATATATAGTGTGACATGTGGCGCTTCAAAAGAGGCTCAACATGCTTTTTTTATATTATTATATAGATGTTACGAAAACATTTCTCCTACAAAAGACAATGAGTTGATAAAATTCTAGCACATTCTTAGCAAAAACAAATTAATGAAAAAATTTATTTGTTTATTTTCGCCAAATTATTTCATTTGATTTATTAAGTACATAAAAAAACTAGATTGAGTAGTTACTTCATAACATCTGTCCACTACATTTAAATATTTGACCAATCTTTATTATTATTATTATTTAAAAAAAAAAGTAAAAATAGAAAATGAATAGACAAAGTTGTATTCAATATACTAATTACTCATCTTATTTAAACTTTCATTTATATTTCACTTAATAATCATAATTTAGTGCTAAACATTTTATATTCTAATGTTACAAAAATATTTCTCGTATAAAATAAAATGAATTGATAAAAATTCTAGCACATTCCTACCAAAAACAAATTAATGCAAAAATTTGTTTAATTTTCACCAAATTATTTCATTTGATTTATTTTTCAACACCTTTATATCTTTACATTATGGTGAGCATGAATCAAATTGATAATAAATAAGAAAATAAGAGATAAATAATAGAGAAGTGGGGAATTTGATAAACATTTGTATTATATAACTCGTTTTAGGCACTATCAAATGCTTATGAAGACATTAGAGATCCTGAATGATTGAATATAATATCGATGAATTGTGGACAAATTTTTGTGAAAGAAATTATAGATAGATGAAATTGTAACTTTAACTTTTTAATTTCACATTTTTAATAGTGATATTTTGTTTTGCGGATATTTTTAATATATTCATCATTGTTAATGTATAGTGAATTTATTAATATTGAAATTAACAACTAATTATAAATATGAGTAACGCAAGTTTAATATAAATATGGTATTATCTATATATTTAATTATGTTGGTTAAAATGCTAAATCTATATTTTCCTTGTGGGTTGAGTACTAATGAGATATGATGCATTTGATGTAGTTGTCTTATTGATGCTTTGATGATAAATGGCAAAAATACATTGTATATACCTATCGATTTTTGATAATGTGTTTATATTAATTCTCTTAATATTTACTTACATTATTTTATCCTATAAAAAACAAATACTAATGAGTAACATATCTTTTATATTTTGAATTTTTAATCTCAGAACCCGTGTTATTTTATCTATTTACTTACCTTAGTTATTTTATTTTTATTTTATTAAACATTACAATATTTTAGAGAAAATGAGTGAAGAATATTTTAAGTCTTAAATATCATCATTGTTTCCAAATTAGAAAAATATAGAGGTATCCAAACAAAGCTTAATATTACATAATATTTTTTATTAATAATACAGAGTATCATCGTTTTGGTAAAATTCGATTAATAAAAATATCATTTGACGTTTAGCAAAAATGATATTATTTGGTTACAAAAGTAATAGAATGAGAATTACAAAATAATATGTTATAATAAAAAACATACTCCTATAAAATGATGTGAATATCAAATAAACTACTACAAAACGAAATGAAAAATATTTACGCTGACAAAAATTTATTAATGAAGAGTTTGAAAAATCATGTGAATTTTGTAATAATAAGCACATTGAAATAAGAATAGAATTGTGCATAATCGCGTTATGAGTAAAGAAGCTCGTTCACAAAAAAAACATTGTCATCGAATTAAGTATGAAAGAACAACATATCTTAACTTTAATTTGATTTAGCGAATGAATGCCAGGTAAATACTACTCGTTAAAGGTAGCTGTTTTGGTCAAAAATTGCCAAGGTTGTTCATGTAAGGTTATAGTGATCTTGTAGCGAAGTTGTTCATTGATTATGGTTGACAAGTTGTAAAGTAAAAGAAACAAAGAAAGGGATGTTATTATTCTTGCTGAATTGCTTAAGGGTTACAACGTTGTGTGGGTGTTCTTGCTGAAACGCAAGGGGTTCTCCTAAGTGGTTTTTTCTAGGTCGGGTATTGGTTGGGGTTCATAATAAATGAACCTCCCTATTTATAATACATTTGGATGCATGAAACTGATGGGTAAGGACTGCTGGGCAAAGCCCAGCCGTTACAATATATCTGGTCCATTTCTAAGTATTCTCTAATTGGGCCTTCTGAGAAGTCAATTATACATTTGGGCTTGATGGCTTCCTCAGCACGCTTCATTGTGCTTTCTTTGATTGTAAGTGAATGGTTGAGATCCTTGCCTTCCTTCAATCCGTGTGCTCCCAAGATAGTCCCATAACGCACTGCCACATGTCGTGGGCAGAAGATGCTAATTTTGGGGCCCAACATTAGCCCCCAATTCTCGTGTAAGTTTGCTTGCGCGGGAATTTCAGTTACACTCATTTCCGCCTTGCTTCGATTTTCCCTCCTTCTGATAACTGTTCACATCTCTTCCTTTATTAAATCCTAACCACCCTATTTAATCCCCATTAACTTTTTCACTTTTCACCACCCCCACATTTTAATCTTCCCAGAATAACTTTTCACCTTCCCCTTCTTCCTTTTGGATTGCTCCCTTGTTTCTTCAGGTATTAATCGTACTCTTTTTTCTTTATTTTTCTCTGTTTTATCGATCATGGGCGACGACTTATTCCCTTCCCAAGGTCTTCTTTCGTTGCACTCTTGCGAGTCCCTCTTCAAACCCTCTGACACGAATGCTATTAAGGCTCAGTTTCATTTTGATGATGGGGTTAATATTCATGTCCCCACGGCTGGCCAGAAGGCCGACTTTTGTCGTCCGGGGTGGACTTGCATGTACCTCTACCCTTTCTCGCTGGGTTTGAGGTTCCCTTTTCCAGACTTTGTATGTGAATTTCTTCACACCAATAAACTTCCCATGTGCCAAATCAATCCTTACGCTTGGCGGACCGTCCTGTCGTTAAGCAAGATAAACGAAAAGTACGATATGGGAATTACAATGGGCGATTTTGCTCACATTTTCGCCGTGCGGGCTCTGGGTCGTGGTCAGTTCACGGTCCGGGCCCATAAGAGTGATGAACATTGCATAATCTTCCCCCCGAAACCCAAGGATGTTGATTGGTTTCGGAGTGTTATCTTCGTGGAAGTAGCGACATTGCCCCATCCACATGACTACATTTATACCCGGTGGAGGGCTAAAACAGGTACTTACTTTGGTTACCTTGTTGATTCCTTTTGTTGCTCACCACCTTACTGCTTTTTTCCTGCAGATTTGCCGAAGATACTTCCTGCTGCTGACGAGGAGGAGTCCCTGTCAAAGCTGTTTGGTCTGGAACCTGCGTGTCGTTCTTTTAACTTCTTATTTGGTTACACTACTTTGGAGGAAGAGAGGGAGATGTCTACTGGTAACTTCTCTTCGGCCTGCGTTTTGCTGAGTTGGTTTTCGTTTCTCTCCCTTTCTTACTTTCTGCCAAATTTCAGATTCTACCCGGCCTGTGATGACTCCGGCCATGATGATGGCCCAGAGGAGGAAGAAAACTGTAGCAGGTGGGCTTAGGGCTCCTTCTAAGAGGAAGGCAGAGGCGGCTGGTGTTGAGTCCTCTGCCAAGCGGTTGGAGCCTTCATCTTCCTCCGATGACGTTACCATTCTTGCTGCCCCTTTGTCCTCCCTGCCTCCTTTGGGCCCTCCTACACAGACGAGGGCTTCTTCCTCTTTGATTAAGAGGGAGCCGTCTGGATCCGGGGCTGATGGATCGGGTGCTAGAGCTGAGAATGCTGGAGCCGGGGATGATGTGAATGATGTGATGTCTGACCTTCCTGAGGATGTTATTAGATTGCCTGTTGGATTTGGATGTACTGCTGGAGTGCCTTGTTGGCCAACCCTGAAGAGAGCGCTGCTTCCTGGAGTGAGGACGTATCTTCGCCCTAGGCCTACTAGGGAGTTGCTGGAGGATGCTGCAGAGCAAGCATTTGCGGTATGACCTTTCCTCTTGTTCTTGCTCTTCCTTGTTATTTCTTATCACTCACACTCTTCTCCCTGCAGACTTTGCAGATGCTGTTGGTCGAAATTGACCGTCTGCCGGAATCTGAGAGGGAGTTGACGTTCCTGAAGGCTGAGCTAAACTTGATGACCAGGAGGTTGGAGTCGGAGAAGGTTCGTGGGAACCAAAGGCTGGAGGCTGCCAAGGCAAAGGAGAAGGACTCCGAAGAGTAGATGGCGATAGTTCTGGATGCTAAAGATGCCCTTGCCTCTGAGGTGAAGAGTTGGAAGGAAGCCAAGGAAGCTGCTGATGCGGAGATTGCTGCTCTGCAGGAGAAGAAGAGGTCTCTTTCTGGCTTGTTGTCTGACATTGTTCCTTATACTCATTGGGCAGCCAGAGTTGAGTGCATGAAGGAGGTGCTGGAGAATAAGCACCTGGAGTGGGACGCGGTGGAGGAAGAGCGCCTTCTGGAGGCTACTTTTCCCGTAAAACCGGATCTCGACGTTTTCTCTGATTGTGTGGAAGAGGGTGCTCCGGAGATTAACAGTCCCGTTCCTGCTGGACCTCCTCCTGTTCATGAAGAAGCGATTTCTGTAACTCCTCCTCCAGATGGTGATGGCCAAGGTGATGTCGGTGCAGCTGGTGATTCCTCCTCCGTGACCAAACATGTTGTTGCCTAGTTGTTAGTTTTTTGTTTCTGAGCCTTGTGTGGCATGTAATTTTTTGTTGTTTTGTTGTTCCTCCTGGACCCGGGTGGGTTCAGTTAAACATTTGTCTTTTGGGGCCCTTTGTTTTTGGGCGTATTTTTTAAAAACTTTTATCCGGCCTGTTTTTCGGCTGGCAGAGCACCTGAGGGTGCGTATGAATATTACTGGCTCCAGGGTTTCCTGGATCCTTAGTTTATATGTTTGCCGTTTTTTGTGTTTGCATGCATGCTTTTGTTTGTTTAAATGGCCAAGTGTAATTGCTGGTTCCCTTAGTTAGGAGTCTTCCAGACTTTTATGTGGGTGCTTAGTTATGTGGGTGACTGTATCCCAGCTTGTTTATACTTTGCCACATTCACACGTTTTAGTTTTGATAGTGTTCAACAAGAATTGCTTGACTGAATCATACCGAAGGTATATTCAAGATAACCCGTGGGGTTTCTTACAAAATGTTCAAAAGATATCTGTCAAGGGACTAGCTTGACATCGAAAGATAGCTATTGGGTTTTATCTAACCCTTAACTAAAAAGAAAAGAAAAGAACGTAAATAGCAAAAAAATCCTGGAACCTGAGGATTCAGGTTGCTAACTGATGTGGCTTGGTCAGACCTTTTAGATGAAATACTTCTTTAAGTGCAAGATGTTTCATGGCCTGGGTACCATTTCCGTCCATGTCCATGAGCCTGTAGGAGCCACTGCCAGTCGCACTTTCCACCTGGTATGGTCCTTCCCAGTTATATGCAAACTTTCATGCTTGGTGGTTCTTGGTGTTCTGGAAGACTTTCCTGAGAACAATATCTTCCACCTGCAGGGTCTTGACTTTAACGTTTTTGTTGTATGCTCGTGCCACCATCTGCTTGTATGATGCTATTCTGATTTGGGCGCTTGTTCTGAATTCATCTATGGTATCCAGGCTGCTGGCCATTTCTGTCTGGTTGCGCTCTTCTGTCAGGCATCCGTACCTTTGTGTTGGGATCCTGACCTCTGAAGGAATTACTGCCTCGGCTCCAAACACCAGGCTTAAGGGTGTTTGGCCTGTTGCAACTTTTGGCGTTGTTCTGTCTGACCATAGGACGAGGGGTAGCTCTTCTGCCAATCTGCCCCCTGCTTCTTCCAGCCTTCTTTTTAAGTTGCCCATGACAATCCGGTTGCTGGATTCAGCTTGGCCATTGGTCTGCGGGTACCTGGGAGTAGCTTTTAACAGTGAAATGTTCCAACCAGCACAAAATGACTCTGTCTTATTGGATATGAACTGAGAACCATTATCACAGACTATTTCAGAAGGTATGCCAAACCTACAGATTATATTACGCTTAAGGAAAGATATCACCTGATTTTCTGTGACTTGGGGGAAGGCCTCTGCTTCTATCCATTTGGAAAAGTAATTGTTAGTGCTAGAATGTAGGTCTTGTTTCCTGGTGCCCTTGGCAGGGGTCCCACGATATCCATTCTCCACTTCATGAATGGCTATGGTGATATTATTGGGTGTAGAGGTTCTGCAGGCTGGTGCACTACAGGCGCGTGTTTCTGGCAGGGTTGGCACCAAATTCCCTAGCATCCTTCCTAATTGTTGGCCAGAAGTATCCTTGTCTGAGTGCTTTGTTGGATAGGCTCCTGCCCCCTGCATGATTTCCACACTCGCGACTGTGGAGATCATGCAAGATAGCCTGACTTTCTTTTTCTCCCAGACATCGAAGGTAGGGCCCAGCCAATGATTTCCTGAACAAGATTTCATCTATTAGTGTAAATCTGGATGCTTTCATTTTAAATCCCCTTACCTCTTTTTTCTCTAGGGGAAGGATGTTGTTTGTTAGCCACTCGATGTACGGGGTCCTCCAATCTGGGATTTCTTCCCGGTCGACAATATTGCTGAGTACTCCAGCTTCCATTTCCCACTGGGTGCTGGATGTGTCAACTTCTGGATCCTGTCCTGAAGTTGAAGGTTCCAGCACATGGATAATTGGGATTGCAGAAATTTCTCCTGGATTGAACGTAGCCCCCAGATTTGCCAATGCATCAACTTCGGCATTCTGGTCCCTGGGTACTTGCTTTAGCTCGAAGGTGATGTATTCCGCCTTCAGCTCTCTTGCTTCTTTCAGGTAGGCGATCATCTTTGGATCTTTGGCCTCGTACTCGCCGTTTACGTGATTCACTATGAGTTGTGAATCACCAAAGGCTCGTAGGTGCCTGATTCTCATTCCTAGAGCCAATTGCAGTCCTTGAGTTAATGCTTCGTACTCAGCGACGTTGTTAGTAGCGGGGAATTCACAGCGTACAGCATGTGCAATGACGTCTCCCTGGGGGGATCGCAGTACCATGCCTACTCCTGCCCCCCCCCCCCCCGGCTGTTTGAGGCACCATCTACATGCAGCGTCCAGCACCTTTCTGCTGAATCCATTTCTGGAGGCAAGAAGGTTGTTTCTGCTTCTTTCTGTAACCCTGGACTAAAATCAGAAACAAAATCTGCGAGAGCTTGTGATTTTATCGCTGTACGGGTTTCAAATTTTAAATCATAACCGCTTAAATGTACTGACCACTTGGCCATTCTCCTAGACAATTCCGGTTTCCCTAATATGGATTTTAAAGGGTAACTTGTTAGGACCAAAATTGTATGGAATTCGAAGTAAGGTCTGAGCTTATAGGATGCTGTTACTAAAGCCAAAACAAGTTTTTCTGGAGCGGAATACCTCGTCTCTGCAGGTAGCAGAGACTTGCTGATATAATATACAGGATGCTGCGATCCTTCATACTCTCTTACCAGGACTCCACTAGCTGCTGCTTCCGTAACAGATAAGTATAGGTAGAGTTGTTCTCCTGGCTCTGGTTTAGATAAGAGGGGAAGAGTGCTGAGGTACTGCTTCAGGCTCTTGAAGGCTTCCTCATTCTCCTCCGTCCACTCAAATCTCTTGCTTTTTCGTAAAATATCGTAGAACAGCTTACATCTTTCTGAAGATCTTGATATAAACCTGTTAAGGGCAGCTACCTTTCCTGTTAGCCTTTGCACGTCCCTTGGTTTCTGTGGTGACTCCAGCTGCAGCAAGGCTTTGATTTGATCCGTGCTTGCCTCGATGCCTCTCTGTGTGACCATGTACCCTAAGAACTTCCCGCTGGATACTCCAAAAGTGCATTTTGAAGGATTCAGCCTCATTTGATACTTTCTCAAGGTGTTGAACGTTTCCTGCAGGTGTTGAAAGTGTTTTTCTGCTACTTTGGACTTTACCACCATGTCGTCAATGTATACCTCCATGGTTTTTCCTATCTGGTCTTTGAACATCATGTTCACTAGCCTTTGATAGGTGGAACTTGCATTTTTCAATCCAAAAGGAATAACATTGTAACAGTAGATACCTCTTTCTGACTGAAAGGCGGTTTTTTCCTGATCTTCAGCAGCCATCTTGATTTGATTGTATCCACTCCACGCGTCCAGGAACGTCAGCATCTCGTGTCCTGCTGTGGCATCCACCATGGCATCTATGTGTGGCAGAGGGAAAGGGTCTTTTGGGCAGGCCTTGTTTAAGTCTGTGAAATCCACACAAACTCGCCATTTGCCATTCTTCTTGGGCACCACTACTACGTTGGACAGCCACTCTGGGTATTTGGCCTCCCTAATTTTTCCAGCAACCAGGAGATCATCTACCTCCTGGTTTATCAGTTGATTTCTTTCATAGGCGAACTTCCGCCTTTTCTGCTGGAGTGGCTTGTGATTAGGATCCACGCTTAACCTGTGTGATATGACCTCTGGATCTATACCTACCATGTCCTCATGTGACCAAGCAAAGCAATCAATATTTTCTTTTAATAACTGTATAAGTTTTAGGCGGATATCACCTCTACATTCTGCTCCCATCAAGACTTTTCTTTCTGGGTGCTGCGGGTCCAGGGGGATTTCATCTAGTTCTAACTATGGTGGCTCGACATATTCCTCCTGGAGCCGTTTTCCCTTTGACTGCTATGCTGGTGGCGGAGTTGCTGTGGGCTTGAGTGCCACCCTGTAGCAGCTCCTTGCTTCGTCCTGGTTTCCCTTGATTGTTTGTACTCCCCAAGGCGTGGGGAACTTCAAGCATTGGAGGTAGGATGACGGTATTGCCTTCATGTCGTGGATCCATGGCCTGCCAAGAATCACATTATAGGTGGAAGGACCATCAATTATGAGATATCTTACCTGCTTGTTTATTCCTCCGGCATAGGTGGGGATGAGTATTTCCCCCAGGGAATGCTTAGTTTCACCGCTGAATCCCACCAGGGGCACTAGCTTCTTTACCAGGTCGCTCTCGCTGAATCCCATGCTCTTCAATGTTTCCAGCATGATTAAGTTAACGGAGCTTCCTGTATCCACCAATATCTTTTTGACTGTACAATTTCCTATGGACAAGGTAATTATCAGAGCATCGTCATGGTACTCCACGTCCCCCTCCCCGTCGGTTTCGTCGAAACTGACTGCTGGAAGGTCCTTGTTGCTGATCCTGCAGGAACTTTCTGGTTTGTCTCCTTTTGACTTGGTGGCGCGTCTTTTTGCGGCTGAGTAGGTTAGTACGCACAGTTCCGATCCTCCTGTAATTACATTGATAATTTTTGTGCAAATAGGAGGGCTAGAAGGTCTGACCTGACTGGCGGAGTTGACCTTGGTCCCCTTAGCCAACAAATGGTTTAGGTTTCCTTGGTCAAACTGGTGTTTTACCTCCTTTCTTAAGGTGATGCAATCTTTCGTAGTATGACCGATGTCCTCTTCATGGAAATCGCACCTCAGGCTGGTGTCCCTATTATCTTTGGCTCTTTCCTCCGTCCTTTTTCTGGGCCACTTGACCTTTTCTCCCAGATCCTTAAGGGCTTTAATCACTCCTGCAAGATTAACATCAAAACCATATTCTTTTACCTTGGGAGGTAGATTTGAATCATTCTTCCAGTTTTTCCTCCTGTTATTTTGTTGACTGGTCTGCTGTAGGGTTTGGCCCTCTCGCTCCTTTCTTCCTTTGCTTTCCTGGTGGGGGTCTCAACACGCTGGCTGATCCTCCTGGGGCCTGGGTCTTCCTCCAGGCGGACGACATCCAAGGCCTTCTACTGTACTTGAGCGAAGCTGGTGCAGGTCCATTTGGTTAGATCTTTGTGTAGATCTGACCCCTCTGGTAGCCTAAGCGGAGGGCGTGGATGGCGGTAGCTACGTCGCATTTTGGTATGGACACCATTTCATTGTTGAACCGGGCCAGGTAGTCCCTCGTCGGTTTTGTGTCGCGCTGGACGATGCGATATAGATCGCTCGTTTGCTTTTCAGGTTTCCGGCTACTGGCAAATTGCTGGTTGAAAGCGTTTACCAGCTCAGCAAAGCTGGGGATGCTTCCGTTAGGCAAGCTAACCAGCCACTGCAGGGCTGCTCCTGAGAGAGTTGATCCAAATCCTTAACACATGCACGCTTCTTTGAGTGGTCCCGCAGCCGTTATCACCATCACTTTTTGCTTGTATTGATTGACGTGGTCAATCGGATTAGCGGTTCCGTCGTAGTGCGTCATTGTGGGTGGTGTGAACCCCTTTGACACGTCGACAGAGACTATGTTGCTGGTGAAGGGAGAATCCGCGTAATTGTCTTCTGTTGCTTTCTCCAGGGGTCGCAGTACTCCTGGTATGCGGTTGACGAGATCCCATAGCTCATTGTACTTCTGCTCCCACGCGTTAGATAGTGTGGACGCCGCGTGGGGAGGCAGAAATCCGCGCTCCGTGGCCTCTGGAGCCTGGCTGACTAGCGGGAATGGGCTGGCATACTGGGAGGTGTGAATGATGGAGGGGGTTTGCTGATAGCTACACCCTGGTGCTCCGTTTCCCCCACTGTACTGCTGGTAGGAAGACAGCCTTGTTGATGACTCTGCCTGCCATGTCGGAGCTTGCTGATATGAGGGTCCTGCAGGATGAGAAAAGTTAGTGTTTGTGGATTGTATTTTCAGGACATCGTAACCTGTGTGTGTGAAGGTTTGATATGGCGATGGGTAGGATAAGAATCCCATCCCGCTGGGAGTTATCATTTCTGGGGGAGTAACCCTGCTGAGATCCAGGCGCGTGACTATCTCAGCTGGAACTTCCCTCGCCCTCTTTCCATAGGCTTTCCTTTGATGCCTTTCAGCGGCTTCTGCTGCAGCTGCTGCTGTACTGGTGGCGATTCGTGCCCTCAGATCTTGGTTGTCGTTCTTCAGGCTGCTGATTGCTTCCGCCATTGACTGCCACATCTCCACAGTTGGAGTAAGTTGGCTCGGGTTCTGCTTTTTCCCAGTGTCTGGTTGGATGGCGACAATGGTTTTGGTTGGAACTATGGCAGGGGTGCTGCTACTGGCTGGTGCCATGACTGTTGTGGATAGTGGTGGAATTATGACTTTGGATGTGGATAGCAATGGTGTTTTACTAGCGGACGAAGGTGGTGCTAAGGGGTTGGTTGTTTTTGAGGTTGTTCCCGACATTACTGATTTTTGACTGGGATGGTTTTGAGAGATTTTCGTTTTGGGTACGACAATCACTACAGCCCCACGGTGGACGCCAAAATGTTTTGGTCAAAAATTACCAAGGTTGTTCATGTAAGGTTATAGTGATCTTGTAGCGAAGTTGTTCATTGATTATGGTTGACAAGTTGTAAAGTAAAAGAAACAAATAAAGGGATGTTATTATTCTTGCTGAATTGCTTAAGGGTTACAACTTTGTGTGGGTGTAATTGCTAAAATGCAAGGGGTTCTCCTAAGTGGTTTTTTCTAGGTCGGGTATTGGTTGGGGTTCATAATAAATGAACCTCCCTATTTATAATACATTTGGATGCATGAAACTGATGGGTAAGGACTGCTGGGCAAAGCCCAGCCGTTACAATATATCTGGTCCATTTCTAAGTATTCTCTAATTGGGCCTTCTGGGAAGTCAATTATACATTTGGGCTTGATGGCTTCCTTAGCACGCTTTATTGTGCTTTCTTTGATTGTAAGTGAATGGTTGAGATCCTTGCCTTCCTTCAATCCGTGTGCTCCCAAGATGGTCCCATAACGCACTGCCACGTGTCGTGGCCAGAAGATGCTAATTTTGGGGCCCAACAGTAGCTTACAAATTTCAAAATTGTCTGCCATTTCAATTTCCCTCTTTTTTAACTTTAATATTTCGAAATATTTTATTTGAAATCCCTTTACTATAAAAGCAACAATTTTTAAAGGGTTCTTATTGGTCGATGAAAGTTAGGAAGAGATTTTTTTTTAATTAGAGTAGCATCAACCATGTTCCTTATACATAATTAATTCCCTCCTCAAGTTTTCATCAATTTAATCTCTTCCCTACTTTAATTAATTAAATAAGTTACAATCTATGATCAGACAAATAAATATGAAATCTTCCGAAATCCTATCTTCAATTTCAAGTGTAAAAATCAAAGTTTTGATGATCATTGATAATAACTTAACTAATTTTACATTAACCAAGTGATGTTAGTCCAGTGGTAGCTTGTTAAACCTTAAAACTTGCAGAAATGTAGGAGTTGAGAGGTCTCAGGTTCGACTACCAGGTAGGGCGATGATCACTTGGCCACTACAGGTCCCGAAAGGAGTGGCTTACATGGTCCATGTGGTGGTGCGGGAATGCATGGGCCCGGAGCGATTCAACCCTAAAATACATAAATTAAAGCATTAATTAAATATAATAATATGATTGAGACGCCTAGACTTTACAGATGAGGTATATTCCAAGATTAAAGAAGTTTTTAATATTACTTTAACATATAGCAACAAAATGACTAAATTGAGTGACGGTGAATTTAAAATAGGAACAAAAAGTGAATATCAAGTATAATTATAATAATATATAAATTGGCGAAAATAAATCACCTAAATATTGAAAATCAACAAATTAAGGAAACCAACGAAAATATGTAATTCCACTACCGGTTAGGGTGATGACCACTAGGCCACTGCAGCCCCCGGAAAGGGGTGGCTTACATGGTCCATGTGGTGGTGTGAGAATGCATCGGACCGGGGCGATTCAACCCCCTCATCATAAAAAAAAATTACATAAATTAAAGCATTAATTAAATATAATAATATGATTGAAATGCCTAGACTTTATATGAGGTATATTCTAAGATTAAAGAAGTTTTTAATATTACTTTAACATATAACAACAAAATGATTAAATTGAGTGACACTGAATATAAAATAGGAATAAAAAGTGAACATCAAGTATAATTATAATAATATATAAATTGGCGAAAATAAAGCACTCAGATATTGAAAATCAACAAAATAAAATTGTTGAAAGATGGAAACCAACGAAAATATGTAATTTCGTTTTAAATGTACATAAAAAAGGTAGAGTTTATATTATATTGTCGGAGTTTTTTGGATAGTTAGAGGGTCGGACTAATGATAATTTGGGTTCATTACCTAACTTAAGATTTAACATGTGAGTATAATTTTAAAATCTATATATAATTCTATCAGCTAATACAACCCGTCTTAAGTTTAAAATCATATAATTGCAATATAAAATGATATTTATATTATATTTATTCACCTTTATATTGATTTTTTTTTAATTTGTTTTGGTAAAAAGTAAGTTGTATAGAAAAGTCAAGTATCATGTACAATGTTGCATAATGCTAGCAACATAAGATGAGTCTTTACAATACATCTTGCCCTTATTCAGCCCCCCCATATTAACTAATCAGTTCTTTCTTAAGTAAACTAGCTAAAGTATCAGGTCTCATAAGCTACTGGTTTATTTTGCTTTGGTTACGTTGCTGCCATATCCCATAAATCACTGCATTCAACATCCCATTCAAAAGAGCTCGTTTCAGTCTTGAACGTTTTATTCGCATTCTCCATAGTTCATCCATGTCTCCGATCTTCAACGACTTTCTGGTCCATTACTCCATATATAACAGTGACAGACTGCTATACTCACAATTGCAAAACAAATGTTGTATATCCTCTGTAGCATTGGCACAAATACAACACTGATCATCTGATACCAAATTCAATTGATACAGTTTGTTTTTGGTGTTCATAGCCTGATGGTGATACCAAGCCACCATTCTATGCTTAGGAATGGTCCATCTATTCCATATGAGAGAGTGCCAAGTAACTTGATTTCCTTTGTCCCTTGCCCATTGATATCCTTTAGATATAGTATAATCATTTGGATGCTGCGTGTTCCATTCATTTGCAATAATCCCAGATTAAATCAACTCCCTCATTTTAAACACTTTCTTCCATCCCCAACTGGTATCTTGTTTTGGGCAGTATTCCTGCCACGTCTTCCTCTTTAAGTAGATGTGATGTACCCACTGAACCAATAGCTTGGTTGGTTGGGTGTACACCCACCATGCTAGCTTACCAATAGCAGCCTTGTTCCAGATATTGCTTTGCACAATTCCCAAACCTTCTTCAGCATAAGGTTTATAGACATTTTGCCACGAGACTAAGGGGACTCTGGTATATTCCACCCCTCCCTCCCATAAATAATTACTACAAATCCTTTCAATTTGTTTCACAATGCCTGCAGGGAGTATGAAAATAAAAGCCCAATAATTTTGGAGAGTAGACATGACAGATTTAATGAGCACCAGCCTACCTGCATATAACAGCTTCCTTGACCCCAACTTATGTATTCTGTCAGTAACATTATTAACCAAAGGTTGGCAATTTTGGATTATGAGTCTAGAGGATTTTATTGGTACTCCTAAATACTTGAAAGGGAGTTGACCTTCCTTACATCCAGAAACAGCTAGAATGTCCTGTTTGGTGCCTTGAGCAACCCCACTGAAATATACACTAGATTTGTCTTTACTTAGATGTAGCCCTGAAGAAGCAGAGAAAGTAGCAAAAGTGCGGAGTAAAACCATAATGGAATGGATATCCCCCTTGCTAAATAAGAGTAGATCATCAGCAAACATCAGGCTAGTTAATTTTATTGGTTTGCATAGAGGATGGTATTTGAAAGGTTGAGATGAGGTAGTATGAGCAAGCAGTCTAGTCAAATACTCCATACAGACAGTAAAAAGCAAGAGACATAAATGATCCCCTTGTCTTAGTCCTCTTTTACCAGGAAAGAAATCAAACATATTCCCATTAAGATTAAGGGAATAGGTAGATGTTGAGACACACTGCATTATAAGCTCAATGAACTGTTGAGGGAATTGGAGCTCAATCAACATTTGATGAAGGAAATTCCATTTTACCGTATCATACGCCGCTTTTTGTAAATCAAGCTTAAATATACATTTTGGAGTAAAACGCGCCAAATCCTGACATATTAGGATATTCTCAACAACGATCATGCCTTTAATGAAACCCCCTTGCACAGGAGCTATGATGTCTGGAAGGACTTTTGCCAACACATCAATTTAGAGATGGATTTGTATATGATATTACAACATGCTATGCTATAGGACAAAACTGTGTCACAGAAGAGGCTCTGTCAATCTTAGGGATCAGAGTAAGCAATGTAGTATTAGTCTGCTTTAACAACTTACCCTTAGTGAAAAAGTCAAGCACAACATTGTTAACTTCCTCACCAATAATATGCCAACTGTCTTTGAAAAACTTACTTGTAAATTCATCTGGGCCAGGGCCTTTGTCATTTAGGATATTAAAAATACATTGTTTGATCTCCTCCATGGTGATCGGTTCCAAAAGAATAATGTGATGCTCAGTGGTACACTTTTTGCCATACCATATCACCCTCCTACTAACCTTCTTAGTTGTTGTATGATGCCTAAGAAGTCCTTCATAGAATTTAAGAAAAGCATTTTGAATAGCAAACTGATCTGTGTGAGTTTGCCCTTGCTGATCATCTATTTGGGAGACTTGATTTTTAACTCTGCGCGCTGTGATGGATCCATGAAAATAAGAATTATTATTATCTTCATCTTTCAACCATTGGGCTTTAGCTTTTTGTTGGAGGTAGCTAGAACGAGCATTGTCTAGCACCCTAAACTCCTGCAGCTTCTGTGTTTCTGCTGTAATAAGGTTCATGTTTCCTGGATGTTGAGCAATATCTTTCTGAAGTGCAATCAGTTCCATCTGCACTATATGAGCTTGATTTTCAATATAAAAAACTGATGCTTATTGAGGTTTTTCAGAGGCATTTTTAGACGCTTGAGTTTGGTGACCAGTTGACACATAGGGGTGCCTGCAACTTCTTCTTGCCAATGTTCTTTTAAGATCTCCTCAATATTAGGAACCAGACTCCACATGTTAAAATATTTAAAACTTCGTGTCCTCTCTGGTTGAACCAAACCAGTAGCTATCACACATGGGCTATGAACAAAGAGCACTTCTGGAAGAAAGTTTGCTCTATGATCAGGGTCATCTGCAGCCACTCCTGATTGACAAACACTCTATCTAGCCTGCTATACACACACAATTCCACTGGTTGTTTATTGTTCCAAGTATAGAAGGCTCTTGATGCTGGACAGTCTACCAATTCACATGTCTCAATGCAATTCTGAAAAGGAATAGCTTCTGCCATATTAAAACTCCCTCCAAGTCTCTCTTCAGGAATCATCACACAATTAAAATCTCCTCCAATTAGCCATAGACCAGAAACACCAGCAGCTAGTGTATTCAAATCCTGCGATAATCTTTCTCTCTCAGCAGCTCAGTGATTGTGTGCGTAAACAAAAGTCACTTGGAACCTTCTGCCAGTTACTATTTCTGTCACTTCACTATGAATCAACTGATCAGTGTATTTGAAAACTTGCACCACACATTGATTAGGGTCCCAGAGAAGCCAAATCGTCCCTCCAGGATGCTCATGATTATTAGTTGTGACACACCAATTACTAAAGCTCAATACTCAAAACTTTATTGTAATTTTTGGCCTTAACTTTTGTTTCCAGTAGACTAAACAGTCCCACTTTATGCAAATGTAAGAATTTATATACCCCATTCTGTTTTTTGAACCTGTTCATGCCCCGTACATACCAAAAACCAAACTTCATTGATCATTGGATTGTACACGGTCACCCATTTCTGCACCTATACTTTAACTCCCAGAACCAGTTACCATAGCTGCATAAGTAGGAGTCCCACTTGCAGTAGGAGTATTTCCTATAACAGTCATGTGATCTTGCCCTAAAACAGCCAAGGGCTCATCTACAGTAGTGACCATGTCCTGCTTCTGGTCTGACTCCTGCAGTAAAGCATAGGAATTGTTCAGTGGAATTGGTTTCTCGGTATTCTGAATAACTGGAGCAAGTCTTTTGAGTATCCTCCATGTCTTTTGTTGAGCAGGTTTTAATTGATTGCCAGAGTGTCTACATGCAGTAGCTTCATGACCCATCCTCTTACATTTAGAGCACAATATTGGCTTCCAATCATACTCAACCTCAATACTCACTAACTATTTATTTTCATCTTTGAACTGGACTGCATTTGGCATATGTCGACAAACATTGAGTTCAACCAGGACCCTGGCAAATCCAATTCTAGTTTTGTGCAATGTGGGTTCATCTTGCTTCACATTTTTTTTCAATTTAGTAAAGCTAAACCTGTACATTTTTTGAACGGCCGTAAAATTAGTAACTAGACATAATTTAATATTTATTTTTCTTAAATTTAACCTCTCTTCTTATTTATATTTGACATTACTATATACTTTATTTTAATCCAATTGTCATGACACTATCTACTTACATTATGGGACTGGTTGTAAGCCTTACGTACAATTAGAGGATTATACAACCAGATGTATATATCTGGTAGTATAGACTTCGAGCTTTGTAATAAAGAATTTGAGCTTATACATATATTTTACGAGTTTATTGAAAAGATTTTGCGCTCTGTATAAAAAATTAGTAAATCAAAACATTATATTGAAACTCAACAATAATGCATAATTATAAAACTCAAAGATTTTAATTTTAACACTAAAAAATTATAGTGCAAGAAAAAATTGTTAAAAGCTCAAAAAAAAATACATTTAAGCTCAATTAGATTTGTATTAGATGTACGATACTCATATATATTTGGATGTATAATCTTATTTGTGCCTTACGTATCTATCATACTCACAATCCTTAATTGAAAACAAGTTATATCTCGAATGTTTTTTGCAACCGCTATCTTCCGTGTGCACTGGGTAAACCCTCGAATTTATGTGATATCTTGCAAATCACGAATACCAGGTAAATTTCTCGAGGTGACAGACTCGAAGACTATTTAGGCATGAACTCGATTGGGTCAAGAATGCTCCAAAAGATTTTGCTCTTGAGGAGGCTTGAACTCGGGTCTCTTGAGAGTAATTTCACCCAATTTTTAACCACTAGACTCCACCCTTTCGGGCTTATGACCTTTTTCTTACTTATGGCATTTCATACTCAATTATTCTAATTGATTGCGAGAATTGTTTTAAGTTAGGACGATCGTAAACAAGAATTATTGGATACAATTCATACAGATTACAAACATGTAATCTAGAGTACTATATTGAGAGCACTTTATGTTGTATATCGGAAAATGGTGTTTGACAATATTAACTTGGATCACTTGATGATCGTGTAATAAGATCGCTTTTTTTAGAAAGTATTTCAACCCTATAAAGCGTTGCGTTACAAGAAATATTTTCTAAGATAATTCACCAAAGAAAACCTCTTGCTTTTAAGGCAAAAAAACAGAGTAACTTAATGAGGTGTTTATGTTTTGTTTACAATTCCAAAATCTGAAATATTAATGTCTTTTTATTTTTCTTCTCTTATTTCTCTATAACAAGTCATGTATATATATATATATATATATATATACACACACACACACACACACACACACAAACCCCTTGTATTCTGAAAGAGAAATTCGGCAATCATCCAAAAGGAACAAACACGAAATAGTATGATACAATGCACCACGAAAGAAACAATAAACTTCGAAAAAACCCGTACAACATCATAACCCCGATCGGAGCTGGCGCCCCCGATCGGGGTCGGAGGCTCGTCGAAATTTTTCTCCAAAATTCATTTTGGCAATTGACTAAAAGTTTTCCCAAATATAATCCCCGATTGGGGTTAGCCAAGCCTTCGTATTTTTAGTCTTAAACCATCCCCTAATATATATTAGGATTGATTATCGAATATTTGCATTGTAACTTTGTTCCTCTTAAAACCGCATATTTAAACTTGTTTATATGAGCGTGTACTCCACACTCGCTAACCCATTTTATAATGGTAAAACATGTTATAATTTTGGTCAAATCCTAATTACATATTTGCATTCAAATGTATTTGTGATTAACATAAATCACTAACACTTTAGATACATGAATTAAAGTGTGAACATATGATATATGTGATGGGTTTAGTTATCTCATAAACTAATTATTTTAGTCATACTAAACAAAAACTTAATTAACATTTTAATTAACTTGTTTTAGATCTTATGCATGCTTAAACTTATGCGGAAATAGGAGAAATTCGAACCCTTACACACGGTCCAAATATTTATGCTAGGATGATCCTCCAAGTATTCAACAAGAACACCTCCTTTGTGATGCACCAAGACACCCTTTGATTGAAACCGAAACTTGAGTATGCTAGTACCAAAACCGGTTTTTCCTTAAACAAATTCTAATCTTTATTTAGAATTGAAACTAATATATAACTTATTATTATTAGTATTATTATTATCTCACAATAATAATATTAGAGGATTTGATGTTATTATTTTCTCACACTAGAAAAATTTCCAAGAGATTAGAATGAATGATAATGTGTGAACTCCTTCACATTTGATGGTAGTACCTTGGTTTAGGCGTGAGACACACAAGAGAAAAAACCAAGAGGGAACATTTTGTCTTTCGTATGTACATAGGTGGGTGTAGGTGCAATTCACAAGGTACCCTTTTAAGGATTGTGTTTTTATGTTCTTAAAACACAAAACACACCTTAATTACTCCTTCCCAAAACCGGTACCATCATATATAAAATGGACCTCATTTTATAAATTTGTCAATTTTACAATTGTATGTTATGTGACATACAATATGTCACAATGTTATAAAATACAATTGTTTTAATTTAAAACATACATATTTATCAAATAAATATTATTTATAAATTAATAAATCACATTTATCAAGTTGACAAGTAATTCGTAATTACGAATATATAAAATGGTCATTCATAATAATCGTCAATACGATCTACAACTTTTGTAATAATTATAACCCAATTCATTCTAATTACGATATTATATTATATCGTTCATTGTTTAATAATTGACACGTTTCAATTATAAACATAAATCTTACAATAAGATTTAACCTCTGATTTCTCGAAATACGAGTTTAAGGAATATGATCAAATCGTATCAATATACATTTGATCACTTTATCAATTAAGAGAATTGTCCTATAGGTGTGACCTAAAGGGATCAACTGACCACCACCGTCATACGACAGTAATGTCAAACTCTAGCTAGCCAATCATTACCGATTAATGTTGGTAAGTTAACTAATATATTTCGTATCATCCCTTGCGCATTCTCGTCATGAGATTTAATTACGTGATCGCACTATTGTTGAGGACACATTTCCCAACAATCTCCCACTTGTCCTCGACAAGTGTGCGTCACCAATTCTCTTGTCCTATTACAATCTCCCACTCAATGCAAGATGTCTCTCTGAGGTTGTATTTGCATTTGATCATATCATGAGTGGTTTCCTCGATCTGGAGAATAACTGTTTGACCGAAATTATCTACCATAGATACCTTCCGAGCGTGGCCACGCATTTTCAGTTAACTTCTCTTCGAGTGGCCTTGAGATTTGAACAACCCTGACAAGGGGTGGACAATTTCTATCGCACTACTTCCTTCAACCAGTCACAGTCAGTCACAACCCAAAGCAATCCCATTTGACTCCAGTTACGAAAAGTCGTAGAGAATGGATCAAGGTTATGCCTAAACTGTACCATCTTGGGAGAGTAGTCTTTAGTCTAAGAATTGACTCACAAGAATACTATAGCAGCTCTCGCCACGACCCGGCTATCATAAAATTTCCAGAACTCTATAAGCGGTCACTTTGCCCGACAGAGTGTCTCTTGCCGTCTGCCTATGTGATCGACTAGTCATCACTTATGACTCTATGGCACTTGAATTTGCCATCAGTTGCCTCACATTCTAGTCGCTTTGAGATGTCACCTCATGTAAGCGGCTAGGGGCTATACTAAGTCAATCCAGTTCACTTTATGGGGTTCAATATTGTCTCTTACAACCCATTTGGATTTTGACAAAGTATCTTTCATTTTGAGTTAATTACAACTCAAATGACATTGTCATGCAAAAATAGTCAATACTATTTCGTTGCATTTGATGCACAACCATCTATTTGTATTAGTGTTTTGCGAATAAACCTTTTATTCATGATTGCAAAACTTACAAATTTTGGTCTCCTTCCGACTCATATTATCTCACACAATATGATCTTATTCGAGCACACATCTAGAACTCATTCTAGATCTTGAGTTCCCTTTTCTGAGGGAAGCTCCCACTGTTATCTTATAACTCGTGACGTATGGATATAATAGAGAGATTAAAGAATCACTCGAAATTACCTAGTCACTCATGTGCGGAAATCTATATTGTAGTTAATTTATGATTTCATCACTTTTATAACTTTCAAACATCTTGGCTAAATTATCAAGGTTATTCATATCTAACCATTTTTATTTCTAATGGGCGACCTTTTATTATCAATATAATAAACCTTCCCTTAAAGCTCCATCATCGTATGATATAAGGTATTTTGTTCATCTAGAATTGAGAACCTCTTATTCTTTACACCTTAAAGAATCACCCATCCTCTCTAAATGGTAGGTTCAATTCTTTAATGAATATTGCTCCCACTAAAAACAATATCACTCGATCTCTTAAATGAACCTTTCATTTCTCACATGTAAATCTTTATTTATCACTTGAATCATTATCACTATCACTATCCCTATAGTGGTCTACCTTTATTCAATCGACATCACATGATTTCCAATCATCACTTTTCGATACAACATATACTACTATCGAGGGAACTGAGATGATTTCTCCTCTATTATCTTATAATTTTGAGAGATCATTTATTAAGGAACCGTTTTCCTTCCGATTTCATACGGGGTTTCATTATATCCTCTCTTTGAAACAATGAACATAAGGAACCTTTCTTCTTGTGTCCTCCCGTAGTTTCTTCAGTGTCCTCTCGTAGTTTCTTCAACTCATTCATTTAGGGTTCTTCTTAAGACTCCCATGTAGGAATCTTCTCTAAGATCCATGTAGGAATCTTCTCTAAGATCCTGTATTTATATCATTGGTTTGTGAGCGAAATATTTTCTCCCACTCTATCCTTTTAACAATAACTTTTACTTGTATAAGGATAGCAATTTTGATTTAACCAATGCATATGAATGTTTGAAGTTTTATAGGTGTGATGTATACATTCTCATTTTCACTTAAAATGATCATCGTATAATGAATTAATGATTTCTTAATTTGATTGAAAGTATCTCATGGGGTGTAGTTCTCCGTTTTAATCAACACTTTGATTATATTATATTGATCGTATCAATGTTTCTTATTTCGTGATGAAATCACTATTATTCATGTTTTAACAAGGTATGCAATTTATTTTAGAAATCAATATATTGATTAAGAACAAAAGTAGTGACTTAGGTTGAAAACCAAGTCACTAATATCCAAAATTAAAACCATTGTTTTAGGATTTTAATCATTGTCTTACAAGAAAATAAATTGTTCTAATAAAATGCAAAATATGAAAGAAGACGATATGAAAATTAGAGCCTAGCTCTTCAAGTCTTCGATCAATTGGATGCTACCATAGTCATCCATGTAAGGAACTTCATGTTTCCTTTTCCTTGCCCTTATCTTTATAAGATGCCCCTTTAAAACAATTAAAAAGGGGTAAATATCAACACATTTGTATCACTATACATAAGTTGATAAATGACATGAATTTAAACGAGAATTATTACCTACGGCGGTTGCCTTCCCAATTTTGAGATCGCTTAAGTATTTGGGGCAATTACGCTTCCAATGACCGATCCTCGTGCAATAATGGCACTTGTCTTCGGATTTCGAAGAAGAGGTGGAAGCGCCTTTCGAAAAGGTCTTTTCTTTGGTCGCTTTGGGCTTGAACGTTTTCTTGCCCTTGCCTTTAAAGGCATTCTTCTTGAAGCTCGTTTTCCCTTTCTTTTCGATGTTTAAAACATCCTTGGTGGAACTTTCATGAAGTCCCATGTCCCTTTCGGCTTGGACGAGCATCTTATGCAACTCATCCAATGTTGTCTCTTGGTTTCGCATATTAAAATTCACCCGGAATTGAGCATACGATTTTACCTTATTGAGCGAGTGAAGAACTCGGTCAATTATGAGAGAGTCGGGAACATCAACGTCTTGCGTTTTTAGAGTCTCCGCGAACTCAACGAGTTTGAGCACATGAGGGCTTATCTTTTGCCCTTCCTTCAACGTAATGTCGAAGAAGGCGGAAGCCGCCTCATATTGAATCACCCTTGGAGTTTGCGAAAACATGGTCGCAAGCTTGGTGTATATCTCATATGATGTGGTCAACTTGATCATACTCCTTTGGAGATCCGGCTCCATGGAGAAGATGAGCACATTTTTAAGAGCGGAGGACTCTTTCATGTAGGCTTCATAGGCCTCACGAGTTTGGACCGAGGAACGAGCGGTCGGAGCGGGAGGAGCGGCTTCGGATAGGTAACGAGTCTTATCGTCACCTTGAACGGCCAAAAGTAATTGCGCATCCCAATCCTTAAAATTGGAACCATGCTTATCGAGTTTGCAACGATCCATAAAGGATCAAAGCCATGAAACGTTAGTGAGAGGTGGAGCGTTGGTTGCCATTGATGATGTTGAAAATTAAACTACAATAAAATTGAAGGAATTAAAACAACGTCATTTTACAAAACTCGTAAATAAATTTAAACAAGTTTAGTATATTTACTTAATGATCTCTTACCCAATTAAGTAAACAATCCCAAGACCCAAACCCATACTAATTCGGGCACGGTATAGCCGATCCATCCCTAATTGATATAATTTGGTGGATTAACCTCTTAATCGGTTCTACCTTAGAACTCTCGGTCGACAATTTTTCTTAAAATCGTCTTTAGCCCGAACTTATTGCAACTACGGTTACAAATACTTTCGTTGAGATCAACCAAATTTCAAGGTGTAATCTTATTACCCCACTTACCCAACGTCACAATTTTAGTACCCCGGTATAGCCGAGCCTACGTTCTTGTGAAGAAGGGATTCATGGGTCCATACTTTTTGGTAAGGCTAAGTCTCAATATTTATATGTAAGAGATCTAGTCAAATTATTATCTATCTCCGTTTAAGTGAACTAAGTCGGTGAATTGTCGATAAAATAATGACTAGGTCGACTAAATCGAAAAATGCATGAGACGATATATGACGATTTGGCTATGCATGCAAACATATAAAAGCAAAATAAAAACATAAAAATAAACCCCAGTATGGCCTTTCCTAGAAAAGAAATAATAAAAGTACAAATTCGGAAACCAACTCCTTTGGTCCCTTGAACTTCACGAGGCACGCACTTCGAGGTAAACACCGTCTTTGTCGGAAATCCTTTCCGAATGGCACCGTCTTCAAGGAACTCCGGAATTTACAAAAATTACAAATTTTCTAGTCTACTTTATACATTATAAAATAGAAATAAATTACAATTGGGTGATACGAGATCACAAAATTACAACCGAATCGGTAACCCCTTACATTACGGGAAATACCGATTTAAAGACTAAGGCCATACTAAGTAAATTACATAATTCCCAAAATTACGTAAATAAATCATGACATTCATAATAAAATATGCAATGCTTATGAATATATGAACTACCATGCAAACCCTAAGCCAAATCGTCCTATTTAAATATCAATTATATAAATAGTTATCGTATACCTCGGTTTATGGAATTGCGTGTTTTAACATTTAACAACACTATGCATTATATGAATCGGTATTCATTCTTAGTTTAATCATCCCAACTCATATAGGTTTCAAAATTTAGTCTTACTCAAACTTTGAACATGACTTAACTTAACATATTTTAATATTGTTCGGTATAACTCGGTTTTACGGAAAAAATAATATAAAAATCCAAAAGAGTCATAAAAATTTCGAAAAATTCAAAATTAAAAATTTGAAAAATCTGGAATGTTCTTAAAATTTTAGAACTTTAAAAATATTAGTATTTATACGGTTTTAACATATATTTCGAAAATAAGACGTAAAACTAGCATTTTAAGTCGGAAAATTCAATAATCAGATTCATAAATGCAAATAAAATACTAATAATATTTTTACACTTTCCAAAACATTTTAAGAACATAAAATGGACAGAAAATTATATGGCACACTGCCCAAGAGCCGAAATTTTAATTACATGACTCTTATTATTCAATTTTAAATGCAACTTTTAAACAAATTAAAATTAAATAAATCACAAACTTTTGGCTCCCAAGAAAATTATTGTGATGAACATATCTTATATTACTAAAATGGGTTAAATTTTCCGGCCATTTTAACAACTATTGCAAATTTTAACGATTTTCGTCATATATCGTACAATTTTAACCTTTAAAATTATTTCTCAAGCATAAAATAAGATAAAAAGCTCGAAATTTTTATACATGCTGGAAATAATATATATGACATCGTGTTAAATTTTTATGGCCAAATTCCAACTTAAACTATTAAAGTCGAAAAAATGTCACTAATTACCCGATTTTTACATTAAAAATCTATAATAATGCAATATATGAGATAAATTTCTGGAAAATTTAGCATACATTTTAAATATTGCATGTGACATACTCATAAAGTTTTATAGTCGAATTCCAAATATAACTATACAAACCCATTTTCATTCATCTTATTGTATTTTAACAATTAAAATTCATATCACATGTTTTTTAAGTCCATAATTTACGAAAATTCATATTCATAACATATGATATACATGTGAAAACATACTGAAAAATCTCGGCCAAAAGATGATTTTTACTATTTTTCCCAAAATAAAACGATTTTTAACCATTAAAACTTAATAAAACCGAGATTTAATATACCAATGACCAATATTCATGCAAAATATATTCCAAATATTCTAAAACATTTTAGAAAACAGTAGGTATTCATGCTTAATTAATTTCGGCCGTATCATATATTAAACGAAATATCAATTTTTATTTTGTTATCCTAATAACTCCGTAAAAAATAAAACGGAAAGCATGCAAACAACCTAGTTGCTCTGATACCAATAGATGGGTTTAGTTATCTCATAAACTAATTATTTTAGTCATACTAAACAAAAACTTAATTAACATTTTAATTAACTTGTTTTAGATCTTATGCATGCTTAAACTTATGCGGAAATAGGAGAAATTCGAACCCTTACACACGGTCCAAATATTTATGCTAGGATGATCCTCCAAGTATTCAACAAGAACACCTCCTTTGTGATGCACCAAGACACCCTTTGATTGAAACCGAAACTTGAGTATGCTAGTACCAAAACCGGTTTTTCCTTAAACAAATTCTAATCTTTATTTAGAATTGAAACTAATATATAACTTATTATTATTAGTATTATTATTATCTCACAATAATAATATTAGAGGATTTGATGTTATTATTTTCTCACGCTAGAAAAAATTCCAAGAGATTAGAATGAATGATAATGTGTGAACTCCTTCACATTTGATGGTAGTACCTTGGTTTAGGCGTGAGACACACAAAAGAAAACCAAGAGGGAACATTTTGTCTTTCCTATGTACATAGGTGGGTCTAGGTGCAATTCACAAGGTATCCTTTTAAGGATTGTGTTTTTATGTTCTTAAAACACAAAACACACCTTAATTACTCCTTCCCAAAACCGGTACCATCATACATAAAATGGACCTCATTTTATAAATTTGTCAATTTTACAATTGTATGTTATGTGACATACAATATGTCACAATGTTATAAAATACAATTGTTTTAATTTAAAACATACATATTATCAAATAAATATTATTTATAAATTAATAAATCACATTTATCAAGTTGACAAGTAATTCGTAATTACGAATATATAAAATGGTCATTCATAATAATCGTCAATACGATCTACAACTTTTGTAATAATTATAACCCAATTCATTCTAATTACGATATTATATTATATCGTTCATTGTTTAATAATTGACACGTTTCAATTATAAACATAAATCTTACAATAAGATTTAACCTCTGATTTCTCGATATACGAGTATAAGGAATATGATCAAATCGTATCAATATACATTTGATCACTTTATCAATTAAGGGAATTGTCCTATAGGTGTGACCTAAAGGGATCAACTGACCACCACCGTCATACGACAGTAATGTCAAACTCTAGCTAGCCAATCATTACCGATTAATGTTGGTCAGTTAACTAATATATTTCGTATCATCCCTTGCGCATTCTCGTCATGAGATTTAATTACGTGATCGCACTATTGTTGAGGACACATTTTCCAACAATATGTATTTGAAGTACTTCGATAAACCCAAAAAGCGGATAATCCTTTTACTATAAAACGAATAGAAAATGAAGAGTTTCTATTGGTGGTTGATTTTAAAGTTGAAAAATAACTTATCTTTTTTGTAGGGCCTCCCATGTTTCATCACTCACATTAAATTTTTTGTTTTCATATTTTATAAGTAACTACTTAAATTATGATTCCAAATTTAATAACATAAACTATGCAACATCATACATTATACATTTTTTATTACTAATACAATACAATATAAACATTCAAAAATTACAAATTAAATAATTGCAAATACCAATTGACTATAATAAAAAAATCTTCACGGAAAAAGTTAAAATATTTTCTATGATATTACCAATATAATATTAAAAAAAAAGTTACAACCTGGATATTACAAAATATTACGGATTACATTATTTATTATAAAAAAAATGCGATTTATTTCAGTCTTCAAGGTACAAAAATACTCCGTAATTCATATATACGGATGAGTTATTGATAATATGAAAAGAAATGGTTGGTTGAGTTTGATTATATGAAAAAATGGATGGGTTATCGATAATGTGATAACTACGATTAACATTGGGGTACGGACAAATGGAGATTGATAGTATAATTACTTTTACTACTAATTTTAGGCAAAATAATAACGTAAAAACAAAATTGTTGAACCCCCTCCCTAAACCTGGTAAAAGGGACAATCAAGTCGGTTATTTGATCGAACCGAGTTATTTCATGTTTGATTTATTTTTGAGACAATTATTATCAAGTTATTTTGTGTCATTTCAATCATCTTTTAAAAAATCTCAAATGTCGAAATCGTTTGAAAACAATTTTTTGTCAAATAAAGAAATTACTCAAAAATAACAATAATTACTGGAAAATTTGTAATCAATAATATTTTTATAGAAAGGTAACAGTTATCACCAATATTTTTCTGCACGAATTTAAAAGTCACCCGTGCATTATTTGCACGGGATTAAAACTAGTGATGATTAAAACCGTGGTCGTTCGCGGCCAAAGTAGGAAATGAAAGAGGGTGTGAAAGTGAGAAGATGGGGATCATTGTATGACGTCAATACTTTAGAAAAAAAGGTTTATTTTAGACAGAAAAATAAATTAAAATTATATGGAGTTGATGGAATTATTAATGTTGAACTTACCTATTAAGAACACACATAGGAATATAGGATTATATATAGTTCTATATAAATTGTGTACAATTAAGGTAAAAAGTATATGTTTTTATATGTATTTTTTCAGTTAATCCAAATTTATAAATGTGTAAATGTATAAATTCGAATATTTTCTAATAAAGCTTATATTTTTTAAAATAAAACTCGGATACTTTATTACAAAACTCAAATTCTACACCATACAACTATACAAATAGTAGAATCGGTGATATAATCCATGATTTCTATTTAGAGGAAACTGTGGAAAAAGGATGAGTCAATGTTTACTATAACATTATTTGTTCTTTTTTACCCAATGATCCAAAATCGAATCTTCTGTAAAATGGTTTTGCAATAAAAAAATTATAAAATCGTATTAAAAAGTCTTTGTTACCCTTAATTAGTATAAAAGTGATGTAAGCAGTTTTAACGCGGTTAATTATGTAAAATCTTTTCTTTATTAAAACAAGAACATTAAAAGGATTTTTGGTGAATCCACATCATCAATACACAAGGGCCCACCAATTTTCTAACTTGATTTAATTAAATTAGACCTTTCAAAATATAAGTAATATTTATAAAATGTTTTATAATTTTTTATTTTTTCCAATTTTACAAATAATTTATGTGAAAATTTAGTATACGTTTTTCTAGGATTTATTGATTTTATACCAAGTATATACATTAAAAACCCGCTACTTTTATTTTTTTCCGCACTTTTACCCAAATTAGTAAGAAAATTAAATACTCTTATAACAATATAACCAATATTCACCTACTATTGAATGATGATCTAATAGTAAATTGGTGTTGATTAGTCATGCCTGCTTTATTGAAAAATAAAAATAATCCTCCTAATAATATAAAAATACATATAGAACTAATCAGCAAAATAAATTAAATATATAATATAGTTATAATAACAACAGTTCAAAAATTTATTAAAAAAAATATTCAACAAGATAAATTACGGTTTAATAAAGTGAATATCTATTGGTGAAAAACTATTAAATTAGTTTATATTCATTTTCTTAAAATATAATTTAATTTAACATATTCTCCCGCATTACATAATTTAATAATGTTATACGAGTATATGTAAAATTGTCAAATTAATGGTTAGTATATATTATTGGTCATGTCATGAATAGTTCGGGTGACTCGGATTGGCACATGGTCAGAAAATAGGTCAAAATTGGTGTATGTGTCTCTTTTCACGGTTTTATATTACAATTAAAAAATAATTTATCTAAAGAATAAATCGAGTTTCCTATTATCGCTTTAATTATAACCATTACTTGCCTAACTTATATTGTAGTAGTTGTAAGCATCAAATTATTTATATAATTTTTAAATTCATAATGTGATTTAAAATGTTTGAATTTCTCTATACTTATTTCATATTTGGTACGAAGTACATGAATATTAATTTGTTGGGTTTGTATTATATGCGAATCATTCTATATATATTCACATGTGAATTCCAAAATTTAACAATACAGTTCACTTTGTAACTATTTGATAAGAACAAATATCTAAAAACATTCCCGTGCAACTTTGCACGGGAGTAAAACTAGTTCCTATAATTTATAATAACGTTTTGGAACAGTTTTATGCAAAAATTATTATTGTAAAAAATGATCTTAACAAAAGCTAATGGGACGTGCTTTTTCACATACAGATTTTACTCTTTCACATACGATTTTTACCATACTGCCCTTCTCATTTCTTTTATCAGTCACTCAATTGATTTTATCTCTCTTTATTCGTTCCCTTAAACACAAGCGATTCGTTACCAACTACCTCGTTCACCGCCTCCGCCACCAACTCCGTTCACCGCCCCTCCATCAACAACTCCGTTATACTTAAAAACATTCAAAAAAAAAAACCAAAAAAAAGAAACAAAAACTAAAAAACCAAAAACTAAAACTAAAAAAAAGGAAAACTAAAATTAAAAAAAAAGGAAAAAAGGAAAAAAAAAAAAAAGGAGTAACAAAAGTTCTCAAAGCAACATGACTTTTTTAGCAAATAGCAGCAATCCGCATGACGCAACAATTCATCAACAACACACGGCAACACGGCCGTCAACAAGCTGGCAACACGGCCATCAACAATCACGCCAAACTCTGTCGGGTGCCGACGGTCCAAATATGACGACCACCACAGTTAACCGCTATATATGTATATAATTTCAGTAAAATATAAACTTAATATTTTCAATAAAACGTATTAATGATCGTTAATAAACAATATTACTTCAATAATTGGAGAGTTATAAATTGTAATCCATTGTGTAAGTTTTTAGAGTAATTGAATCAATATTAGGGCAAAGATGCATATATAAAAATTGTTTTGTCTATGTTTATGAAATAGGATTTATGTTTAGAGTAAAGCATAAGGAAATTTTATGAAAAAAAAAATGTATGTAAAAGTGTATAGTTCGTATGCGAAAAAATTAAGTCCAAGTTTGAATAATGAATATCGAAAACCTAGTAAATTAGAGAGTACATAATATTACGTGGTGATCTCACATTTGATATTACGGTCTCTCAAATTACAATCTTCTTATATATAAAATCAGTTTTAATTGACATATTAAAATTGGTATTTTTGATTGACGATATTTTATTTATTGGAATTACTTTTTCACATACGAACTTTACTCTTTCATATACATTTTTTTCATAAAATTTCGATATGCTAGCGTTTTACCTAAACATAAACTCTTTTTCCTAACCTACACAAAACTCATACCTGGAGGGTAACCGTGGTTGTCGATGACTTTGTATTGTCGGCATATATACACCAGGTTATCGGCGTCCGTGTGTTTATTATTGATTGATTGCCGGCTTGATTATCGGTTGTTTATTGTGTCCGCGTTGTTAATTTGTTATTGCTATATTGTTGTTGCTGCTGCTGCACGGCGGTTTTACAATTTCTCTTTCTTTTTCTTTTTCTTTTTTAGTTTTTCTTTTTTCTTTTTCTTTTTCTTTTTCTTTTATTTTTTTAGTTTTTCGTTTTTCGTTTTTTTTTTTTTTTCCTTTTTTTCTCCTTTTAGTTTTAATTTCTTCTTTTTTAGTTTTTTTGGTAACGGAGGACCGGTGACCGGAGTTGGTGATGGAGGAGCGGTGAACGGAGTTGGTGGTTTAAGGGGGTGAAGGGAGAGAGAGAAAATCAATGGAGTAATGATAAAAGAAATGACAAGAGCAATGTGGTAAAAATTGTATGTAAAAAAGTAAAATCCGTATCTGAAAAAGAACGTCCCTATTTTATTATACACCCAATATATCACATTACACCAATCTCTATCTTATGGAAATATTTTATTTTATTGTTTATTTTTCTTATATTCTACTTTATAATATTGATGGAAATGATATTAATTTCAAATTATCTAACCATTTACTATAACTTTGTAGATCAAATCAAATGGGACTAATGTATTTTTCAAGTATGTAATCAATAATTTCCCTTTTTAGCTTTTACATAAGAAAATAAATTCATCCTTATCTAATACATTAATTAAGTAACAAACTAACACATGAGGTTTATGATCATTACTACATTGTTAAGTAACCCCTCTATATAAGAGCTCGTCATACTTGAAATTTGACAAACATTCATCATTCTTAAAAACATTTTATTTATTAACACCATTTCATAAGTTTAAAAACAATGTTGAAAATTTTCATTGTTTCATTCATAGTTATTCATGTTGTAGGACTCAAACAAGTTGCAAGTTGGAGTCTCTCACAAGTTCATTACAACATTAGTGTTGGTAATGGATTAAACAACACCAATAAACTAGAGGTGCATTGCAAATCAGCTGATGAAGATTTAGGGCTTCATCCAATTCCTTTGGGTGGTAATTTTTCATGGACATTTAGAACACATTGGCTTCTCAAAAGGCTTTACTTTTGTGGGCTCACATGGAATAAATTTGGTCGTAAAACATTTGATGCATTTCGTGATGAACTCGATTTTGTTGATGATACATGTGGTGGGCGTCATTGTTTTTGGAAAGCACAAGCTGATGGAATTTATTGTTATAGTATACGTAAAGGGCGTTACTTAAAACACTATAATTGGGATAAATATTAAATATGCATTGTAATCGCGACTATATAACTCGTAAAAATAAATAAACTCCCTATCTATATAAAAGAGTGCAAATTGATATCTTAGTAAAATTTTATAAAATTTTACTATATAAGTTTATGTTTAAGAGTAAATGGTAATTTATTCTAATTTATCTTTATTTTTATCTTTCGGTACGAGAGATTCATCAATATCTCTAATTATTCATGGAACGAGAAAGATCAATGCTATATTCCATTACTAGATTAAACCCGTACAAAATTGCACGGGTGTATATATAATCATATAAAAATTGAATTTATAATTTTATAGTAAAGTTAATATTTTCATCATCCTATTTAAACTTCTTTTAGTTTAGAAAATATTTTGATCATTTTTGTCAATTCTATTGAATGTCACTTTATCATATGTTTAGTCACTAAATTTGGAGGTTAATTACACCAATAACGGTTCTTAAAATAGCAAAATCAGCGTACTTAGTATGGTTATTGTTGTGAATTTGTGCCTTGAATTTGTGTCGAAGACGGATATAAGTTAAGTGTCTTATTAAGACTTGGTTTCTTAGTTTATTTATGGTAGGAGAATTTGAATTAGCTAGATTAGGAAACTATTGTATTAGTTTCCTAATAGTCTTTGGTTTCTAATTAGGTTAGATATTTTATCTTGGTGGAATAACTATATAAAGACCCAAATATTATTCTAGGTTAATTAGAAGAGACAAAGATGTGAGAGATTTGAGAGCACAATAAAGAGGGTCAATTTGTGAGGTTCCTTCTGGAGAAGACAACTCAGTTTGTCTCAGGGCTCTATTATTGGTGTTCGTTTATCTCGTTTGTCTTTGAAGATTGGAGGAGTTTGTTTAGATCTTGGTTGGCCTCAAGATAATTTGTCCTTCGTCTTATTTGGGTAGTCTCTTTTGTCTCTTTGAGACTACCATATTTGTTGGTAGAATAGGGTATACTTTTGGCTCATATTGAGCGCGTGTGTACCGGTCTACTGTTGTACTATTTTCTCCATTATAGTGAAGTTTGATCTCCTTGCAGGGTGGACGTAGCCAGTTATTTTACTGGTGAACCACGTAATTCCTTGTGTCAACTTTATTTACATTCGTTATTTATTGTTCTTATCACCTTATCAATTAACTATTTGGGTAACGGGACGCCTCCGTTACAACAATTGGCACCAGAGCTAAGGTTTGATTTGGGATCTGCTTCCGCGTTAGTTGTCTTTTAGGCGTTATTTGGGTTTCTTGATCTTCGGGTGAAAAGATGTCGGGAACGAATGTTTTGAATGTTGAAGAGTTCACTGGGAGAAATAGTTTTTGGGTTTGGATAGCTTTAGTGAGAATGGTGGTGTTGACGGTAAGATGGAGTCTCTTCCGGTACAGGTCAAACTACAAGGTTCTCAAGACAAGTTATCGACTTTTGTCTCGTCGCCTCAATGAGGTGATCTACGCCCCATAAGGTGGGCGGTTTGGGGCTCCAGGTGGAGCTGTTGTGACTCTTAAAAGAGAGTCGTTGGGATCTCGTAAGGGGTCATTTGAAACTTCGACGGGAGTTTATTCTTTGGAGCTTTTGGGTTGGACTTGCTAGTCTAACAGTTTGTACCTTTTATGGAGGTAATTTGTGCTCGCTTAGAATGTTTGGTTTCGACTTGAGTTTTGTTGCCTTGGTGTAGGCATATTTGTGGTGGTCATGACACCTAGTATACTCAAGTGAGACATTTGTTTTGTTCGTGGCGTTTGTGTTCCTTTGGGACAATTTGGTACGACGGTACATCTAGCCACGTAATTTGAAGGAGATTTTGTTTTTGGAGTCTTGTGTGTGTTGGTTTGGTACACCATTCCATCATAGTGACATTGGGTATCTCATATATTTGTGTTGGCGTTTGGTAGCTTTTGTTCTCTTTGGAGTTTGCTTCGTTTGGCCTTCCTGTTGGTATGAAGATATATTGGTTACTTAGTACATTTGGTAGTTCCAGCTTACTACATTGGGTACTTCGTATATTGGTCACGTTTGTTGCACACGTGATTCGTTTGTCCATTTTTTGGAGTTGTGTTTAAGACAGAATGGAGACTATCGGGACAGATAGTGACTTGAGGATCGATTCCGCTGAAGCTGATCTGGATTTGGTTCTTCTATGTTGGGTTCGTTTTTGGGTAATTCAAGTCAAGGTGGAGATTGTTGTGAATTTGTGCCTTGAATTTGTGTCGAAGATGGATATAAGCTAAATGTCTTATTAAGACTTGGTTTCTTAGTTTATTTATGGTAGGAGAATTTGAATTAGATTAGGAAACTATTGTATTAGTTTCCTAATAGTCTTTGGTTTCTAATTAGGTTAGATATTTTATCTTGGTGTAATAACTATATAAAGACCCAAATATTATTCTAGGTTAATTAGAAGAGACAAAGATGTGAGAGATTTGAGAGCACAATAAAGAGGGTCAATTTGTGAGGTTCCTTCTGAAGAAGAAAACTCAGTTTGTCTCAAGGGCTCTATTATTGGTGTTCGTTTATCTCGTTTGTCTTTGAAGATTGAAGGAGTTTGTTTAGATCTTGGTTGGCCTCAAGATAATTTGTCCTTCGTCTTATTTGGGTAGTCTCTTTTGTCTCTTTAAGACTACCATATTTGTTGGTAGAATAGGGTATACTTTTGGCTCATATTGAGCGCGTGTGTACCGGTCTACTGTTGTACTATTTTCTCCATTATAGTGAAGTTTGATCTCCTTGCAGGGTGGACGTAGCCAGTTATTTTATTGGTGAACCACGTAATTCCTTGTGTCAACTTTATTTATTTACATTCGTTATTTATTATTCTTATCACCTTATCAATTAACTATTTGGGTAACGGGACGCCTCCGTTACAACAGTTATTTTTGTCACCCGTTCAAAAGCAGTAATCATGCATTACAATTAATTAATGATGTTAATATTTAATCCGACCCTATCTTAAACCCGAATATTTGATCCATTTTATGGCAAAGTCTTGTAAATTATGACATGCATATGAATGATAAAGTGTTACAATTTAGGAGTTATCTTAGAAAATACTCTGTAATAGTTTTTTTCAATAGAAATGGTTAGTTTGGAGGTAAAAAATATGAGGGTGGTTGTTATTTTATTATTTCATACTAGTTTAAAACTCGTGCAAAGTTGCAAGGTATATATAAAATTATTTAAAATTTGACTTGCACCTCGAAGTCTATTTAGGCATGGACGCGGGCCAAGAATGCTCCACAAGATTTTGCTCTTTGGGAGGCTTGAACCCGGGTCACTTGGGAATTTCACCCAAGTTTTAACCACTGGACTTCACCCTTGCGGGCTTTTATCATATGTTTACTCAATGATTTTGACAATAATTACACCAATAAATATTCTTAGGATAACAAAACTAGAGTTATGATGATTTTTGTAACCCGTTCAAATGCATTATTCATGCATTACAACTAAAGATGTTTAAATTTAATCCGACCCAGCCTTAATCATGAAAATTTGATTCATTTTACAGCCAATTCCTATAAATTATGACATGCAATCCGAGAGATATACGACTCTTAATGACTCGTTATTTCCTAATAAATTGAAAATAAGTTTATATTCAAAATATATCAACTATTACGAAAACATTAATAATTATTTTATATAATAATTTTATGAAAATATTTAATTTCTTTGTATAAAAATTGTATAATAAATGATACTGTAATGATTATTATTAAGTTGTAATTTTTAATTAACAAACATGATTAAAATCTTTAATATACAAACTTTCATTTTACAATTATGCAATGTACGAACTATGATTTTAATCACTAAGGAATACGTAGTATGATTAAAATAGTAGTATCAAATATGGAGTATTCTTTTAATCGTCGATATCACGGTTAAAATTTCTTTTTTAATCATTGATACCACTGTTGAAATTTCTTCTTTTACGAAAGTGGAGTATTTTTCGTGTTTTAAAATATGAATAAAGTAGTTGATTTTAGGGTCAATTTGGGGCATTATAGTTGTTGATGAAGCTCTGATGGTTTTTAGGAAGTGGTCTTCGGGTTTGGTTCCTAGAAATGTTCGTTTTCCGACAACGAAGCTATGGTAAAGAGTATGTGGTCTACCTTTTGAGTATTTAAATAACAATGTTGCACAAATAGTTGCTCAACTATTTGGAGAAGATACGGAGGTTGAAGAGTTCCAAAATTTTCCTGATCATGATTATCTGCGTTTAAGAGTTAGTGTGCGACTAGGCAACCTTTAAATCCTGGATTCTTCCTTGTATGTGGTACCAACAAACTCCTCTGGATCCAGTTCAAATATGAAGAGGTCTTTATATGTTGTGTGAAATGTGGAAGGATAGATCATAAAGTTTCCCAATGTATTGAGAAGATACATGATATTATTAAAAGTATCAACAATGCTTTAAGCCTGGCTATTGACCGTGGTTTCGCAGTCTTTCTGACTAGATATGAGTACACTATGTTTCATTTGAATCTGTGTGCTCTTCCTTCTTCTACAAAGTATGCAATTCTAAGGTTCGTTTGTGGGAGTACCAAGGTTCCTCAGTTCCTGCGGATTTTCATCCAGAACATATGATTGATTTTAATCTGGGTCTAGTGGCTGGTGGTCGTATTTTTTCGGGCATGGAGTTTGCAGTGACAACTCTTCCTTTTGCAAGTCCAGTTTTGTTTAATGACATTTCTCAACTGGACGCTACTAATAATCATTCACAGAACGATGAAATGGACATGGAGCAAGAGATTCATGCTTCAGCTAATCACAATATCCAAGATATTGGTGGAGACCACCATGCAGGAAATAGTTTTAATAATCATCATACAAGTAATGAATATAATGGTATTTATGATAATGGAGGTGCTGGTTCGTCAATGCAGGTGGATGACAGACAAGAAGTTGGCGCAAATGGCGATTCTGAAATGATCAATGGACATCGTGATGAAGGAATAATAACAGTTCAGATTGGTCATGGGATATTGGAGCAAAATGTGGTCTCTGGAATGATATGCATCATGAAGTAATGCCTAATGCTGAAGTTTCTTTTATCCCGGTAACAAATCAAATTGCATGGAAATAATACTCAGACTCATGCGCCTACTATGAATGGTGGTGATTTATTAGATAATGAAACAAGGGCTTTTTTAGCTCCGATCTTGGACTCAGGAGCAAGTAAGGGAAACTAATATGAAGTTGGAGGCTCATGAGAATCTGGGGGCCGTGAATTTGGGTAATGTTAATATACTAGGGTTTCACATTTATGGAGCTAATTCCAATCCAAAAGGGGAAGCAAGCAATGCAGGTGTATTTCAAAATGAGAATAGTTCTCATGATCAGATGAATAATAATAATTTGGAGCATAGTAATATTAATACTTCTTTTACTCCGCCAACTCCTAATCATATGCCTATTGGAGAAGACTCCTCCTTCCCAAGTCAGCAGGTGCATGAAAATTCAGTTTCACCTCTTTTCAATTAGGGTGGGGGGATCCGTATTCTTCTTTTACAGGACATGAAGAGTTTGAATATGGGTATGATGGACAAGCTTTTATCTTGAACTCTGTTGAGACACTATATTGATGATGACAAGTTTCCTCTAATGTGTATATGAGATATTTGTGACAGATACTTGAAGAATCTCGGATTCGGAAGATGAAAGCCATCGTGATATCTTTTATATCTGAATTTAGAAAGAATTGTAAGAGTATTTAAACTTGTGATAAATATTCCGTCTTATAATATACGACTTATTTTTGGAATAAAAGAAAATGATCTTTTTAAGAAATGAATTATAGACAAATGATTCTCGGATCATTTGCCATAATTCAAGCTTCTAAGTTTGCTCGCTCTAAAATCTTTAAAGAACTTTTTTCAAAGTATTTCAAGCAAAAATATTTTTGACATCCTTTTTTTACGTTTGAAAAGATTTTGTGCATATCCTTCATATTGCCTAAATTACTTAGTCAGCCATGACTATATAAGAAAGGCAATCATCATCAATGAAGGTAACGCATTACATGGAAGAAAAGGAGTATTGAAAACCTTTACTTTACACGCAATATTGTTTAAAAAGCTTTAGTTTGCAAAATCTGTTTTTAAAAGTTCACAAACTTTATATTTTTTGCAAAACTCCTTTTAAGTCGTATTCTTAAGACCGTCTTATTTCTTACAAGTATTTATACTCGTAGAAATTTTAATTGTCTCCTTTGTTCTGATTAAGTGAATCTTATTAAGGAGCAATTTCAGTTGTAATCTTTATTAATTTGTAAGAATACTTTTGGGGTACGGGGTTGTACTCGAGATTGCACGATCGGGGTTGATCGTGGGGAAGTTCCTTGTAATTTGAGTTAATTATTAAGGAATCAATAATAAGAAAGGGGTGGACGTAGACCTTTAGAGAGTAGGTCGAACCACGTTAAAAATCGTGTGTCTCGTGCTTTGTTTCTTTTTGTTCTTGCATTTCACGAAATTGATCACAACATTAGAGTCGTAAAGAAAATGTGGATTAGAAAGGATGTCCTTGATCTTGTTCGTAATAAGAGGGGACCCAAACTTGTTTGGGTTCCTAAATCATCTAACTAACCTCTTTTTAGGGCCATACGAGAGGAGGCAGCCGTTGGTATCTCGATAGTGGTTTCTCGCGACATATGACAGGTAATAAGAACCAATTCCTCTCGTTGAAGGCTTACAATGGTGGAAGTGTGACTTTCGGAGACAACAAAAAGGGTGAGGTTGTAGGTATTGGAAAAGTTGGTAAGTCTCTATCACATTCCATTGATGATGTGCTGCTGGTAAAAGGTCTTAAACACAATCTCATTAGTATTTCGCAGTTATGTGACAAGGGGAATAAAGTCGAATTTCATGCAAACCTTTGTTATGTAATCAAAGTAAGTACCAATGAAATTGTTCTTGAAGGTAAGAGAGTTAACAACATTTATGTGGTTGACCTAGGAAGCATTCCGAGGGAAACCATTAAATGTTTATCAGTTATGCAAAATGATTCTATCTTATGGCATAAGAGGTTTGGACACGTTGGGTTCTCTTCATTGAACAAACTGCACAAACTCGATCTAGTAGATGGTTTACCTTCTATAAAGTTTGAAATGGAAGGAGTTTGTGACGTTTGTGCTCGATGTAAACATGTTCGTAGCTCATTTAAATCGAAAAGGTTTGTAAGCACCACTAAGCCTCTAGAACTCATTCACATGGATTTATGTGGCCCAATGAGGATTAGAAGCCGAGGTGGGAGTCTTTATGTCTGTGTTTTAGTGGATGATTACTCAAGATTCGTTTGGACTTTGTTTTTGCATGCTAAAAGTGAAACTTTTGAAGAATTTGAAGTCTTAATAAAAAGGCTGCAAAACAAACTCGGACACTCTCTAATCTCCATTAGAACAGACCATGGAAGGGAATTTGACAATGAATCTTTTCTATCTTTTTGCAGGAAACATGAAGTTGATCACAATTTTTCTGCCCCCAGAACACCACAACAAAATGGTGTGGTCGAAAGGATGAACAGAACTTTGGAGGAAATGGCAAGAACCATGCTACTTTGTAGTGAATTGCCTCGAACCTTTTGGGCTGAAGCTGTGAACACAACATGTTATATTCGTAACCGTGTGTCAATCAAATCCATTCACAAGAAAACACCTTATGAACTTCTATATGGGCGAAAGCCAAACATTTCTCACTTTCGTTGTTTTGGATCAAAATGTTTTGTTCACAATAATGGTAAAAACAATTTGGGAAAGTTTGATCCAAGAAGTGATGAGGCGGTTTTTATAGGTTACTCTAATGAGAGCAAAGCCTATAAAGTGTACAACAAGAGAGTTATGTGCTTTGAAGAAAGCATTCATGTAATTTTTGATGAAACTAACATTCTCAATGCTGATTTGCAGGATGATGATGACTTTGAGATTGGATTCATAAGGAACGAACCCCCTGAACTAGGTGAAGAGCCTTTGTCTTCACAAGAGAGAAATACTGAAGAGTTGCAGAACACAGGGGGAACTGAATAGACTGACGATCTGTTTAATTCCGACCAATCCTTCAGCACTCTAGAAGCTACACAGAAAACAGAAAGAGTGGAACAAAATCAAACAGTCGAGCAAAATGTTCAATTAGACTCAACATCAGAACCTTTCATCCCACGTCGCTGGAAACATCAAAGTTTCCATCCAATGGATAATATTCTGACAAACATTCTTGAGGGAGTCAAAACTCGATCCTCACTGAACAATTTCTGTGCTCACTATTCTTTCTTATCTGAATAGAACCATCAAATATCATTGTCGCTTTAACTGACCCTGATTGGATGATTGTTATGCACGAAGAGCTTAATCAATTTGAGAGAAGCAAGGTTTGGCATTTAGAACCTCGTCCTAAAGATCGTTCAGTCATTAGAACGAAATGGGTTTTTCGAAATAAACTAGATGATACAGGTGTGATTGTAAGAAACAAAGCCAGACTTGTGGTACAAGGCTACAATCAACAAGAAGGAATCGACTTTGATGAAACTTTTGCACCTGTGGCACGATTAGAAGCCATTCGTGTGCTCATAGCCTTTGCAGCTCATATGGGTATCAAACTCTTTCAAATGGACGTTAAGACAGCATTTCTTAACGGCTATTTGGAAGAGGAGGTATATGTTGAACAACCCCCAGGTTTTCTCGATAGTAGTTTTCCAAATCATGTCTATATATATAAATTGGATAAGGCTCTTTATGGTCTTAAACAAGCGCCTACATCATGGTATGGAAGACTCTCAAAATTTCTACTTGAAAACGGTTTTCGACGAGGCTCAATTGATAAGACTCTATTCTTGAAATCGGAGAAAGATGATTTGTTAGTTGTTCAAATTTATGTAGATGACATTATCTTTGGAGCAACTAATGATGTGTTGTGTGCTTATTTCTCAAATGTTATGCTGTCAGAGTTCGAAATGAGCACGATGGGTGAACTTGGATTCTTCTTAGGACTTCAAATCAAGCAAACTTCTCATGGCATCAAGGGAAGTACATCAAGGAGATGCTAAAGAAATTTGGTATGAGTAATGCAAATCCTTTTTCCACACCCATGTGTTCAACCTTGAAACTTGACAAAGATGAGAAAGGTAAAAGTGTTGATGAAAAGGTATATCGTGGAATGATAGGTTCACTATTATATCTTACTGCTAGTCGTCATGACATTCTTTTTAGCGTCTGCTTATGTGCTCGGTTTCAGTCAAATCCTAAGGAATCACATTTAATTGCAGTTAAACGTATTCTAAGATATTTGATTGGAACCCAGGACTTGTATTTATGGTACCCCTTACATTGCAATTTCACTCTCACGGGGTATTCAGATGCAGACTATGCAGGGTGTTCATTTGACAGAAATAGTACGTCTGGAGTAGCTACAGTCGTTGGACCATGTCTCATCTCTTGGGCTTCCAAGAAGCAAAATACGGTAGCTTTATCAACAGCAGAAAGTGAGTACGTTGCTGCGGCTCAATGTTGCTCTCAAGTTCTATGGGTAAGACAACAATTGCGGGATTACGGTATGAACATTAATTGCGTTCCTATTCTTTGCGATAACACTAGCGCAATAAATATTTCTAAAAATCCCGTTCAACACTCTAGAACAAAACATATCGACATTCGACATCACTTTCTTCGTGATCATGTGGAAAAAGGGAACATATGCTTAAATTTTGTTAACACTAAAGATCAACTTTCTGATATTTTTACCAAGCCCTTGGCAAGAGAACCATTTGAGAAAATTCGTTTAGAATTAGGTCTGTTACAAAGTAGCTCGTAGTTGTATGTGTCCAAATTTAAACCTCCAATGATTGACTAGATTGGAAGAGGGTAGTCACATATGTCACTTGTTTTTCGGTTCAAATCTTTGATCTTAATTGCAGCTTACTTATTCTAGTCGGCGAACTTGTTCAATAGACTAGTAACAAAGGTTGACGTATTTGTGTAATGTTTGATTCATAATATCTGCTTGCAATTTATTGACTTTCAACTACCCACCCACCCACCCACCCGTGTTCCCGTATTCTCAAAAACAAACCCCCAACCTTTTTCCCAAAACCATAAACACTCAACCCCTTTCATCTCCCTCCATTCGCCACACTCTTCACCACACCACCATGCCGCCGAAAAAGAAGACCAAGCCCACCATCCTCCCCCCAAACCCTACGCCTCCGTCCGCCTCCAAAATCGTCATCCCATTCACCACCACCACCAGATCCCGAAAAAAATTACTCGAACCTTTGTTAAACCCAGAACCCGAATCCTCTCCTCCGGCAACTTCCCCTCAATCACCACCCACCACCACCACTGAAAACCCTCCAGAATACGATGACCCTCCTACTTCCGCCAAAACCAAAGCCACCACAAGAATATCCCCCAAAATCACTGTCGATTCCACTACTGTGCGCCCCTCTTATGACCCACCGGTTGTGAACTCCGAGGACCCCGTCTCTGCTGCGAAAGTTGCGGTCTCTAAACGCCCTCGTCGAACTCGGCGTGGGCTTGTCATTAATGAACCCATTACCACTCCTGAAAAGATTTTTGCTGATACTGGTCCGGTTACCGAAAAGGGTAAAGAGAAGGTTATTCCTGATGATTTTGATGATGTTGCTTGGGAAAAAGGTCTTGGGGTAAGTCTTCAAACCTTGAAGTCTTTAACTCAAGGAAAGGTCACCTCCTTTAAGCGAAAAAAACCGTCTTCTCCGGTCGGTAAATCTACTGCCTCTGATGATACTGTGCCGCCATTCAAGGCTACCTTGATGACATCAATGGACGGTGAAAAAGTGGTTGATTTTCTGAATTCCTTAACCCTGAAGGACGATGATCTTGCTCACTGTATCTGTCTCTTGGATTATACCATTCTATCGGGTCGCTATTATCCGCTCTCTTGGATAGAATCCCATATTGCTCTTACCTTCTTTCGAGACATCCTTGAGTATCAAAAATGGATTGGTATGTTTACTGTTCACTCAATTGTTTTCATTCCGGAACTGGTTCAGTTTTATCAGTCGGTCTCCGTCACTAACAAAGGTGACCTTCTCTCGGCTAAAATTAATGGTCACATGTTTGTACTTCGTGTCGATGAGTTTGCTGAGCTTCTTGATATTCATTACACGGGTCTGTCCACGTGTGATAAGAACTGTTGGCCGGGGATGGGTGATGTGGAAACGTTACATATTTTACAATACTTTGAACCCACTGTCACCCTAAAAACCCGTATCAGTCCTCAAAAACTTGATGCCCCTCACCAATTCTTATACAATGTCATCCGTCGCACTATCACTCCTCGACAAAACTCCCGTGGGTACTGTCAAATCCCATACCTGGTATTAATGTATTATCTTATGCTACACAAGACGGTCAATCTAGCCTCGGTCATTTTTCAGTATATTCGTGACATAGCTCATGATGTTCAGACCACCTCCTCTCTTAAGACCCGCGACTTACCTTGTGGGATGTGGCTCTCATGTTTTTTGGCAAAAAAGGGTGTTATCTGATGACAGCGTTTGTATGGCTATGGATGATTGCATGAGTGATGGGTTAATGGGCCAAATGCACATTCGGGTTGTGGGAGATAAACTAGTCGGTTTGCGTAATCAGGATGCTACTGGGTCGATTTCAGGAAGCTTTGAGGCTGTCATTTCAAAGATGGACGAGCTCTTGGACGTCAACACCGAGGGTTTCAGGGCTATTGCACGGGAATTGGCATCAATCAAAACCGCACTCACCTCCCTGTCCTCTATTCCAGCCCTTCTCCAACAGCTCCTTAACCGTCCTTCCACCTGACCACCTCCATTTTCTGCTCCTTTTTGTCAATATTTTGCAGGCTGTTTTAACTGATTCTTCACTCACTGATTGTCAATCTTACGTACGATGATGTCTATAGAATATGTCTGGTGGTTGCTTGTAGGTTTCTTTGTTTATGCACCTTAAGACTTTGGCATGTTTTGACTTCCCTCTCCTTTTGATGATGTCAAGAGGGGGAATATTTTAGGACTCATACTACTTAATGGCTACTAGTTTAGACTAATTCGATGAATGTTCTTTCATGTTTTTTCTCTTGTTCTTTGACTGAAAACTTGCTAAGTTGATCTAATACATATGTTGCCTTGTTTCGCTATCACTACTTATAAATGCTTCTAAGAATTGTTTGTTGTTGCTGAGGGGGACCTTGTTAATTAAAGGAACTTGCCATCATCAAAGGGTGAATTTGTTGAGACACTATATTGGTGATGACAAGTTTCCTTATTTTGTGTTCTAATGTGTATATGAGATATTTGTGACAGATACTTGAAGAATCTCGGATTTGGAAGATGAAGGCCATCGTGATATCTTTTCTATCTGAATTTAGAAAGAATTATAAGAGTATTTAAACTTGTGATAAATATTCGGTCTTATAATATACGACTTATTTTTGGAACAAAAGAAAAGGATCTTTTTAAGAAAGGAATTATAGACAAATGATTCTCGGATCATTTGCCATAATTCAAGCTTCGAAGTTTGCTCTAAAATCTTTAAAGAACTTTCTTCAAAGTATTTCAAGCAAGAATATTTTTGACATCCTTTTTTTTACGTTTGAAAAGATTTTGTGCATATCCTTCATATTGCCTAAATTACTTAGTCAGCCATGACTATATAAGAAAGGCAATCATCATCAACGAAGGTAACGCATTACACAGAAGAAAAGGAGTATTGAAAAGCTTTACTTTACACGCAATATTGTTTAAAAAGCTTTAGTTTGCAAAATCTGTTTTTAAAAGTTCACAAACTTTATATTTTTTGCAAAACTCCTTTTAAGTCGTATTCTTAAGACCGTCTTATTTCTTACAAGTATTTGTACTCGTAGGAATTTTAATTGTCTCCTTTGTTCTGATTAAGTGAATCTTATTAAGGAGCAATTTCAGTTGTAATCTTTATTAATTTGTAAGAATACTTTTGGGGTACGGGGTTGTACTCGAGATTGCACGATCGGGGTTGATCGTGGGGAAGTTCCTTGTAATCTGAGTTAATTATTAAGGAATCAATAATAAGAAAGGGGTGGACGTAGACCTTTAGAGAGTAGGTCGAACCACGTTAAAAATCGTGTGTCTCGTGCTTTGTTTCTTTTGCTTACGTTTGTTTCTTTTTGTTCTTGCATTTCACGAAATTGATCAAAGAAATAATACTGCACAATTCGTATTGTATTAAACAGACAATCAGAATATTTAATTAGCCTGAGTATTATTTCAGAATCACTCGTGATCATTCTTTTTAGAATAAATTTTAAAAGGGTACTTAATTCACCCCCTCCCCCTCTTAAGTACCGGATCGATAAACTCAACAAACTCTATTAACTCTCGAGTGGAGGAACGGGTTGATATTGCTCGCTTGGAAGATGATAAGAGAGGCTTTAATCAGTTTATCAATGCACCGGTTTACATGCACATGTTTTATTCCAAAGTTAATGAGCAGCAGAATCCGCATGCCAATAAATTCACAAATTATGATCCTTTTGCTGTTGTTAGAAGCAATGATGATGATGATTCTTCTAATGAGGCATCTACTCCAGAGTGGCCTTTCTTCTCATCTTCGTCTTCATCATGGGACCTCTTAAATCTTTTGCCATCCCCATTAAATGAAACTCTTTTTCAAGACGCACAAGATTCTTGTACATGAATCTCTTTTCCTTCTAATCTTGGTGTAGAGTTGAATCATGAGGCAGTTTCTATTGAAGGACCAGTTAGAGTGGCATGCAATATCATTGAAAGCAACCAAGTAGAGAAAGTCACTTTATCTGAATCTATTAATGGACCAGCTACTACTTTGGATCAGGGTAATGTTAGAAATCTTCAGACTGATCCTCAACAGTATGGGAAAGGGAAAGAGTTGAAGTTGATGATACAAAATACCCAAGAACAGGCTACTGGATGCAAGCGTAAGGCATTTTTAGTTCCGGGCCCTTTGAAAGGTCCTATACATGAGCTATATAATTATGATAAAGACTATCCTTCACTCAATAGTCTGGCCAAAAGACTCAAGGAATGGGGGTGCGATCAAGTTTCAGTAAGCTCTAGTAAGAATGCTTGTCATTTTCAAGTTGATGTTCAATCAGAAGAAGAACAATTTGTCTCAACATCTGAATCAGAGAAAGGGGTTGAAGGCGGTAACAGTAGTTTTGCGAGGGTTGGACTTCAACTACCCTCTCAGATTCCATGAAGTGCTTAGCTTGGAATTGTAGGGGATTATCTGATCCACTTGCCCCTACAGTTGCTAAGTTAAGGGCGGTTTTATATAATACTTCCTCCATTCAAATCCACTCTACCACTTTCTTTTTTCACGTTTGCCAACGCGTCTTTTGTGCGGTAAATATTGTTAACTACGTATTTTCAAAAATTATAAAAATTAGATATTAATAATATAATCGTAAAGACGAATAAAACTAGATCCCACATGAATATAATTTCATTTACGTATCGAGAGAAAATCGGATTTAAATGGTTATTTGTGAATAGTGTGTAAAATAGAAATGTGTAGAGTGAATTTGAATGGAGGAAGTAGTTCTTTTAGTTTTAATATTTTATTCCTATCAGAAATGAAATGTAATGTTAATAGTATTTCGCTCCGTTTTAGTTTTTTTGGTTTTACTGGTGTTGATGGTATTGATGCTATAAGAAGTAGCGGAGGTCTTTGGGTTGGATGAAGGGACTCCTTGGATATTTCACGTGTTTTCAAATGTTGTAATTTTCTCATCCTAAAAGTATATATATGCATGCGTAGGTGCATATATATACTTTGGGGTAGCAGCCGCTACCCCTTGCTACTTACTGGGTTCGCCCATGCGTAGGTGGCTTTTGGTACGTCATTTGTCTTTATGGTGCTTCTAGCTTCGAGGATCGACCACAAGTTTGGGCATATTTAGAAAGGGAAATTAATAAACTGGATTCTCACTTCATTATCCTTGGTGATTTTAACCAAATTGAATTCAAGGAAGACAAACTTGGCGGTAGTACTAGTACTCCTAGACGGGTTGTTCTTTTCTCTGAATGGAAAGCACGAAATGGTTTATTTGACATCCCTTTTAAAGGACCAATTCACATGGTGTAATAATCGTAAAGGGAAAGCAAGGATCTACATCTTGATAAAGGATTAACATCAACAAATTAGATGTCTGGTTTTCCAGATACTGATATTAAACATTTTCCTGTTCAAGGTTCAGATCATGCATGCTCCTATTTTTCTCGACACTGGTTTTTTTTGCCAAAAGAAACGTGGTTCCCTAAAATTAGAATCGTATGCCTTGGAGTATGCGGATTGTCTTCGGTTGGTTAAATTTTCATGGAGTTTTGCAAGCAGAGGATCTCCCTTCTACAAACTTGCAACAAAACTTAAAAAAGCTAGAATGGGTATTCTTAATTGGTCTAATAACAAAAGAAAGGAATGGGAGGCGAAATGGTCTGATATTGATGATCTGTCGGAAAAAAATTCTTCTTGATATATTCGATGGGAAAGATGAAGCTGAATATGACCAAAATCATCCCGGATATCTTAACTTTAAACATGCTGCTGCTTTAGATTAGAAACAAAGGGCAAAGCTAAATTGGTTGAAGGAATGAGATATCTGCACTAAATTTTTCTTTAACTCCGTAAAGACAAGACGACAACAAAACTTTATTGCTGGTATTAAACGAAGTGACAACAATCAGGTTTATGATGAAGTCAATACCAGACATTCTTTTGAAGCTTCCTTTCACTCTCTTTTTGGGTACGATTCCATTCCTCAATATTTTGAAATGTATTTTGAAAGGCAAAAAATGCTGTTTGCAAAGGTAACACATAAACTTAATTAAGCCTGACCAGCAAGATCAACTTCTGAAACCATATACAAAACAAGAGGTAAGAAAAGTTGCTTTTCAATTAGGACCTTTTAAATCCCCTGGCCTGGATGACATTCCTGACTTATTTTATCAAAAGTATTGGTTTCATATTAAAGAGAAAGTGACAGGTGTTGTTCTTCACATGCTATCGAAGGGATATATTTTATCGGACTTCAATAAAACTTATATTGCACAAATGCCGAAAATAATTGGTTCGGAATCTGTAAATCAGTACAGACCCATTTGCAATGTTATTATAAAGATAGTTACAAAATGTATATCAAATCGCCTCAAGAAATATATGCCTATATTGGTGGATGAATTCCAAAATAGCTTTATTCTGGGAAGAAATACATCGGACAACATCCTAGTTTCTCATGCACTTCTTCATCATATTTCAAAGAAAATGAAACGGAAAGATGGAGAATTAACTTTTAAGATTGATATGGGTAAAACTTATGATCGTTTGCAGTGGAATTTTATCAAGGCTACTCTTATCAGTATGAATTTTCCATCTGCTCTTATTCATCTAATTATGGACTGCATCACATCTGTTTCTTATGACATCATTATTAATGGACAAACTGGTACCTTCTTTTCAACACAAAATGGTTTAAGACGAGGAGATCCTCTTTCTCCTTATATTTTTGCTCTTTGTACTGAGGTTTTTCAAAAAAATTATCTTATGCTCAAGATATGAATCATCTGAAGGGTATCCAGATTAATAGGGTGACAGTGTACATCTCTCATCTTTTCTTCGCGGATGATTCTGTATTTTTTATGAAATCACGACCTTCTTATTGTAAGGTTTTGAGGAATATTATTAAAAGATATTGTCAAGCTTCTAGACAACGGCTCAATAAGGAAAAATCGGTTGTTTCTTTCAGTAATCCAAAGTTGTCTAAAAATCTTTAAAATTCGAAAGAATAATCTGATGGGTACTTATTTGGGTCTTCCTACTGATTTTGGGTCCTCAAAAAAGGATATTTTTTCAACGGTGACTGAAAAGGTGTGGAAATGTATCTCTTCTTGGAATAATCAGTTTCTTCCTGCTACTGGGAGATTGACTCTTATTAATTCTATCATTTCTTCTCTATCTATTTATTACTTATCGGCATTTAAAATGCCGTTAAGTGTGTTTGAAAAGATTTCTTCTTTACTCTCACAATTCTGGTGGAAAGGAAATGTTAATGGGTATGGCCTTCATTGGTGCAGCAAATTATTCCTGAATGCGCCTTAAACCAATGGAGCACTTGGGATTCGTAATATAAGTTGTTTTAATTAGAATCTATTAGCAAAAATTAGATGGCGTATTCTTAGCAATCCCAATTCACTTATAGCTAAAACACTGAACACCTTTTTCCCTTATATAGGATCAAATTTGCAAAATTTGGACATCTGCTCTCGATCTAATGTATCATGGGGCATTTACAGTATAAGTTGGGGGCTTGTTTTACTAAAATCTTGTTTAAGCTGGGAGGTTGACTTTCCTTCTTATCTGGATGTTTGGAGTGATGAATGGGTTGAGGGTAAGCTTTTAAGCACATGTCTAAACTTGTTTGAGACCATTACAAACTGTAAACCCAAAATAATGGTTGCCCAACTTCAAAATTCAGATACATCCTGGAATGAGGAAACCATCCGACTACATTGTGGACTTGATGCCATTCCACACATTTTATCTATTCAGATACCAGAGAAGTGGGATTGGGATCATGTTTTTTGGAAAGGGACAGGTACTGGTAATTATTCGGTCAAGAGCGGTTATTGTATGGCTTTTACTTCTTTGTGGAATTTGAAAGCAACTATTGGTGATAAGGACAGAATCGATGAATATACAAAGTTCTTTATTTCATCTAATCTTTGGTCTCTTAATATAGTTGGGAAATGGAAGACATATCTCTGGAAGATTTTTACCAAAACCCTGCCAGTTGGTTATGAAGGTACTAGAAGACACTTAAATTGGTCAGGATGTTGTTGTTTCTGTGAAAATGAAGGTATTGCTGAAACTTTAAGTCATTTGTTTCGTGATTGTGGTATGGCTAAGCGTGTTTGGGCTGCCTCGCCGTTGGGGATTAATACTTCGAATGATTGCAGTATTCCTTTTGGTGTTTGGTTAGGCAACTGGTTTAAGTTCCTTAAGTATTATGCGAAAGATGACCATATTATTATTTCCTTCATTAACACCTTATGGTGTATTTGGAATTTCTGCTACTCGATTTACTTTAAACAACTCATTTTTAAGAATACTTTCGTGATTCAGGCTTTCATGAAGAACATTTATACATAATCTGCTATTATTGGGAATGCTTTTGCTCCTCGGTCTGTTCTTCTGAGTTCTGATGTTAGTAATCACAATGAAAAAGTTAAAATTAGGAGTTCCTTTCCTTTTCTTCCTTTGGGTATGAAGCTCTATTCCTCTTCCGTTCGAATAAAGTGCGATGTCACCTGACTCCCATCCTTTAAAGCTGCAGCTGGATGGTATTTAAGAATACCTAATCACTCACATCGTATTGAAGGTTTTTCTACCTTCTGGGCAAGTTCCCCTCTTCAAGCTGAAGCAATTGCTTTTCTCAAAGCCATCTCTTTTGCACACACTATGGGACTTCGACATATCGATATTGCTTCGGATTGCTTTGATTTAGTTTATCAAGTTGTTGGAATCTCATGTCCTAATCATAGAATCAACTCATCAAGCAAATTCTATTATCTTTCATTTCTATGCTAAGTAATTTTCATTGTATTTCTATTAGCTATTATCCTAGGTCACTGAATAAGATTTCTCATTCTATAACTTCTACGGTTAAGGAATGAAAATCTTTTCTTTTTGTAACCTTCCAAAAAAAATCTTCGAGCTAAATCATTGATTTTCACCACTCATCCAAAATGAAGAGATAAGTTTGACCCAGTCGAGGGACTCAGCCTAGCTAACAAAATAATGTTGCGAACAAAATATTTATATAAGACTCTAACATTATGTTTATTTATAGACGACATTGCTAATAAAAATAATTTCATTTATATGTTACAATAAACATAATTTCCGTCATAGGGTTATCATTTAATTATTTTTCTCACCACATGTTACGTTTAACTATGTAAGGTTATTAGATAGTTCACATGTCTTTGAAAGATCGTCTTCCACTAAGTTAGTAGGAGACATAACATTAAAAATAGAAATTAAATAACTCTCTCCCTTTTAGAAATCTCTCAATATATAGTGCTTTTAAGATATCGTCTCTCTAAAGGGTCTATGTCACATTTAAAACGTCAAAAACAATTTATAGTCGCAAGGTACAAATTAGTATTTTCTCTATTTTTGTAGGATCTACCCATTTGCATTGTTGAATATATGAGTATATTATTTTAATAAAATGGGTAGATCATATGAAAACGGAAGAAGTACCATTTAATGATTTAATTGGCTAGGTAAAACTAAAAAATCATTGAGAATATATAATTTTTGAGAATGAGGAAACGAATTTAGATATTTTTTGATAAAGTGTTACTCCCTCCGTCCCAGTGATATGTTTACATTTTCTTTATTTTCCCCTCACAAAATAAAAGAAGTATAAACATCTCATTGGGACAGATCGAGGTAATACAATTTAGGAGTTATCTTATGAAACATTAATTTTCAATGAATGATGTACGAGTAGTTTGGAGGGAAAAAAATTTGATGGTTGTTGTTGTTTTATTATTTTACTAGGTTGTATTAACTCGTGAAATTCAAGCGTCTGTTTTTAGTATTTTAAATTAATATGGTTAATAATATAAAGAATAAGAAATTAATTATTGTAGAACTTTAATAATATGAAATTAATATGGTTAATAATATAAAGATAAAGAAATTAATTATTTTAGAACTTTAATAAAATGAATTTAATATGGTAACTAATATAAAGATAAAGAAATTAATTATTTTAGAACTTTAGTAATATGAAATATAAACAGATTAAATATAAACACAAAGCTGAGAACAAAACTCACACAATGGTGAGAACAAGTCTCCAATAAAGGAGAGGCAAGAGGTTATTAGCGTAAAAAAAACTAAAGAAAAACGAAACGGAAAATTTGGGGCTTACCTCCACCAAAAAAGGTAGACGACAGCCCCCAAGATGTTGAATTAGGGTTTAGGTCTTTTTTTTTAGCGGGAGACTTAGAGAGAGAATTTAAGTTTTTTATGGTTTGAATTGTAGTACGTAGGAAATAGGAATAGTATTTTTTTTTTTTTGGTTCAACGAAGCGCGCACTTAGTCGCATTACAATAGGGGAGGGGGGATTCGATCCTGGGACCTATTGTCCACAATAGTATTGAAGCTGAATGAAACTGATTTATGACTGGGCAATTTAATGATCAAAACTTAATTCACCTTTAATTTAATTAATAATTAGTTTAATCGACTTAATTCTAGAGAAGCGATTGAGAGGAGCAAATACTGACTTGGCGTTAAGATTTAAGACACATACACATAGGCCCGGTTCTTTTGGATTGAAACTAAACTGAACTGAACTTATAAGATCTGAACTGAACTTAACTGAACTTATAGGATCTGAACTGAACTTATAGGAACTGAACTTATAGGAACTGAACTTATAGGAACTGAACTGAACTGAACTTATAGGATCTGACTGAATTTAACTTATATGATCTGAACTGAACTAAACTTATAAAACCCGAACTTAATTAACTTTATTTTAATTGAAGTTAACTATTATTTTCATTATTGTTGTTGTTATTGTTGTTGTTATTATTGTTATTATTATTATTATTATTATTATTATTATTGTTGTTGTTGTTGTTGTTTTTGTTATTATTATTATTATTATTATTATATGACATTGATAAAAAAATAGTCTATAATACAAGGTAATTTAAAATATTTTCAACTTTATATATAGTGGTTTGTTCATAGTTCATACATTATAGTACGATTACATTACGATGAAAAATACTCACTATTACAATTTTCTCTAACCATTTATTTTCTCTAACAATGGTAATAAAGAAGTTGATTAATTGCAGAGTGACAATTGGTGAGGGTGAGTGTGTCGTATATGAGTAGTTGTTTTTTTGGCATTAACGAGGATGATAGTTTGACATTAATTAAAGAGTAAAAGATGGGTAAATTATTAATGAGTTGTTTTTTTATAGATGACGTGTATCGAATAATTAAAGCAAAATGCTTGTATCGGTTGTTAAAAATAATACTTCGTATACAACTTTTCTTAATTGAGTTTATATGAACTGAACTTATAGGAACTGAACTGCACTGAACTGAACTGAACTTATAGGAACTGAACTGAACTTATAGGAACTCAACTGAACTTATAGGAACTGAACTGAACTGAACTTATAGGATCTGAACTAAACTGAACTTATAGGAACTGAACTGAACTGAACTGAACTTATAGGATCTAAAATAAACTTAAATTAAGTGATTTGAAATCCAAAAGAACAGGGCCATACTCCTGTTGCGCCAAACTTTTTCCAAAGCATACGTCACGATTGTCCAATTTATTGAGAGATTAAAGCTAACATATACACTTATTAATAAGTCATTTATAGTCCGATCAACAATAAAATGGTCAGAAGAAATTGGTGTGGAAGAGTTGACCTCTAACAACTTACTAAGAAAACATATGATCCATTAAATAACACAAGAATTTCAATTTACGTGAATTGCAAAATGATCAAACTACTAAATTGGTAAAAAAGGAGAATTTGGGACAAATTGGTAAATAAAAGCATGTTGAACAATTGGTAAAAAAAGTTGATTAAGTGATACATTGGTAAAAAATAATATTATAAAAATAACTTTTATTGACGAATGAATAAATAATATACGCAGATAATATTTTGATCCTTAATATATTCTCGACTTAAATTTATTTTGACATGAAATTACATTTACGATTGATATGAGTTAATTAGGTCGAGTTTGGGTCGAACCATTTTCAAATTTACAAGAACTCGGATATGGTCGAGTCATGTCAAATCATTTCTAACTCGGAGGGTCGGACCAATTATTTTGATAGTAACTAAAGACTATATAAATAGTAGAAAACATCATCATCAATTATTTTCTCTACCCACAATTTATATTAACCCGTGACCATGAAAAAATTGACCCGAGTTGACATAACCAAAGGATTTAATCAAACTAACGCGACATCCGAACTGAGGATCTCATCATGACCCATTACCTGAATTGATTGATCTGAAACAATACAACCCGACACAAATGAATATTATTTTAAACTAACCATTATATTGTCTCTAATAAATTTGGTCCGAAAAATGGCTCAAATCCGAAAAAGTTTGATTCGACATGGCATATATTAGGTACCATTAATACATTAAGAAAATATATTTTTTATTTTTTATTTTTTATTTCTTTGACCTCAACAATACTTAATTAAGTATTTTTTTTAATCAATTTGTCAAATATGCTATTTTTTTTGAATTTTTTTCCGAAATAGGCGATTCGCGGTAATTAATTAACAAAATAGGTAACTTTAGAAGTTTATTATCGAAATGAGTCCACGTAGGATTGGAATACCCGAAGCTACACCCAGAGCCAAATCGCCCTCCCCCTAGGCGATTTTACATAAAACCCACCCAAACCCAAGTCGCTTCCCACCCCAGCGACTTGGCTCTTACACTTTCAATCAATTCCCAATGCCAAATCTTACACTTTCCATACCAGCTCTGCCTTCACCATATTTTTCACTATGACAACAAAAGCTTTACGCCATTGGTCCGATACCGAGTTTACCTTCTTTTGGCATATCGTTGGAATCGGAATCGTAATCGAGGAACGAACGTCTCCTTGAGTTTGTGCGGAACCGTGATCGGAATCGGAATCGGAGGGATGAACTTCTCCGTGAATTTTATTGCTCATAAAAAAAAAGTAGGTTGACCATATATGTAAATGTGTATTTGGAAGAGAAAAGCATATGTTAAGAATGTTGTTAGATGATTAATGGTGTCAGAGGAAGGATTGTTAATTAGGAAAAGAGCAAGAGAATTAGGAAACTCATAGCCAAGTCGCTCTCCGCCCCAGCGACTTGGCTCTTTCTATAATGTTTCAAAATCATGCTTGGTTGATGTTGGTCTGTCTGGCCAAATCGCTCTCCCTCATGGCGATTTGCATCTAAGTCGCTTCCTCCCAGAGCGACTTGCTTCTGGGACGATTTTTGCATCGGTTTTCAAAATTTACAGTTTGGATATGGTCGCCCTCCGGGTAAGCGACTTGAATACCAACCTAGCTTCGGTGATGACGTTGACCCATTTTCGATAATAAATTTCAAAAGTAACCTATTTCGTTAATTAAATACTACAAATCGCCTATTTTGGAAAAATACTCATTTTTTTTACCAATTTGTTTAACGTGCTACTTTTTTTTACCAATCTAATCTATAAAAGCAACAACCACAGAGCCTACGTGGCGCTCTGTGGTTGAAAGTAGATTTTTAATATTTCTTAAATAAGGGTCCCACAAGTTGTATAATACAACTATTCAATGATCAATTTACAGAATAAATTTTGTATATGTGTCTACAAGTTGTATAATACAACTATTCAATGATCAATACGTGTATGTGATTAATGTAAATCGCCCATTGATTAACTCGGTAAAATAATTATTTATAATTTTAATTGTTAACTTGGGTTATTAAAAAAAATAAAGGAAATCATCATCTCGAAAATACCATCTTGAAATAATTGTTTACAATAGAGGCATACACTTGAGCTTTGGCTTTAATTAAAATAAATAAAAAATCAATTATGTTTAGAAATTTAGAAATACAGATAAATAAAATAACTATACCAGAATCTAATTTATTAAAGCAACAACCACAGAGCTGAGGTGTCGCTCTTGGTTGAAGGTGTATTATTTAATTTATTTTTATACAAGGCCCCACCGTTTTCTCCATGTTCTATAATAATTTCTTTTATATGCAATTAACTTATACTTTTTGTAATGCCGTAAAAATATAGTCTACAATTTTAATATATGATCGCCCCAAAAAAACAATTTTAATATAGAGCACTTAATGATAAACTAAAACAAAAAAATGTAAGCTCATTAAATAATTATTATTTTAGATTTGACATATGTATATATAGCTATATTCAGTAATTTTTTTACAAAGAACTTACACTAAAACATCATTTGAAACAAAAAAACATATTTAGATATTTATAAATACAAATAGAGGAATTAATTTCCAATATGGTTGAATTATTTTTCATTACCTATTGATTATCCTATATATTAAAGCAACAACCAAACCACTTTTATTTTGGAATTAATTTTCAGTATACTGTATACTACTACAAACATTAGAACAATCAAATAAAGCTTACCATATAGGATTATTGACCATTTAAACAAAAATAGGTTAGATTTATCATAACTATAATTTATAATAAAAATATCATAGATAAAGAACTGCTTATGATAAAAGTTTAAAATAATATTTTATAAAAATAATAATAGTACTAACCAGAAATTTCATTTTAATAAAAAACAAGCCATAGTTTAAAACAATAATACTAAAATTAATGCTTAAAATGAATTTTTGATATACAATAGTGAAAGTTAATAATAATACAAAAAAAAATAAAAAACAATGAATTTAGCGAGGTTTTTTTAAACATGGGTTTTTAGCGGGTTAAATTTCAACCTGTAATGCAGTGTATAAAGTAATATTTGAGAATGTGTAATAGTGTAGAATCATCTTATTTATCAATGCAACCATGTAGAAATATCTCTAATATTACTATACTTAAATTTGAAATATTTATATATCACTTTGTAGCTTACATTATTACAAGTAAGTCTCTCTTGTGACGGGTATATCCGTCATAAGTTTATGACGGGTCAAGTTTCTACCACTTGTGTAGATAAGATAAGTCTAGGGAACCGTCACAAGTTTGTAACGGATATCTCTGTCACAAATGAGAAATTGTGATTACAAATAACATACATTCTGTTGAATAACACAAATAAAAGCAACAACTAAGTTGCTTAGTTGCTTAAAAGTAATAAAGTTAAAGATAGCACTTTTATTTTGGGATTAATTATTTGGATATTGCAATGAGAACACCAGTGTACCACTATAAATAACATTACAACAATTAAATAAGGCTTACGACTTATAATGTTTACAATTTAAAAAAAAATAGTTTAGTTTTATCAATACTATATTTTATAATAAAAAATTCATAAATAAAAAATTGCTTATGAAGTTCAAAATAATATTTTATGCAAATAATAATAGTAATAACTATAAATAACATTTTAATAAAAAACGAGTTATAGTTTACAACAATAATACTAAAATTAATGCTTAAAAGAATTTACGAAATTAGTTATGAGAAGTTTGTAATAATACAGAAAAATACATAACAATTAATTTAGTGATAATTTTATCATTCATATTTTCATATGATTAATTATTTTCATGTATATATTTCCTTGATTTGATTTATCTAATTTAAGAGTATAGGTACGCATTGGATGAAGGTTGTCCTTAAATTAGTGGGGTCCTTTAATTTTAAGACACGAGTCATTTATTTGTAGGTCAATTTTCAATATTTTTACAGGTGACATTTAGCGGAGTTTTTTTTAAAGACACGAGTCACTTAACGGGTCAATTTTCAACATAAACTATAGTATATATATAATTATATAAAGTAATATTTGAGAAGTTATAGTAGTGTAGTACTATCTTACTTATCAATGTAAAACTATCGCTAAATAGAACAGATATCATATAAAACATAGCATAAAATGTCAACTCGTGCAATTTGCACGGGTTTAAGATTAGTTGTAACAGCCCGTATTTTCGTAAAATCTAATTTAAGTATTTTTAATTATTTTAAGTAGTAAAATAATATTTTAGTGACTTAACGGAAAATAAATTATTTATGTATCGTAAAATATTTTAAAAAGATAATAAGATCCGTCTTAAGAACCTCCAGTCCTTAAGACGAATACAACTTGGCATAGTTTAAATATCCGACTCAAGTATTCATTTCCATACCGTTTCAAATATCTGAAACCGTTTCGTTCATTTCGGAAAGGACAAGTACTTAAACCCCTAAAATCACATATGTCGACATAATAACTCACCTTCATCCTCAACATTCCATTCTTTCACTGTAAAACAAACTTATCACAAAACCTCCACCCTTACTTCCTTCTTTTGCTAAGATCTCCATCATCCGTTCACCTAAACGCAAAAGTAAGAGCATTTTCGGAATCCTTGTTCGATTTCCTAATCATCCATCACTTTCGTTTTTCATTTCGTTGAACTCGAAAAACAGGCTGTTTTGCCTTTAATTCGTTTTTGGTGATTCTAAACCGTTTTCTTTGTTATAGGAGTTGGTCTCGACAATCCCGACGTGGACACTTACGTTGTAGAGGAGGATCGTTTGCCGGAAATAGCTTGAAGGTGACGATAATGAGAAACTCGGCCTTTATGTGTATATTAGCATGTTGGTTGTGATTCTTGTGTTGATTTCTGTTTTTGTTGTTATACATTGATCAAAGGATTTAGTAACATGTTTAGGATGAGATTGTTGTGAAGAATTCATGCTTAAACTTGTTGTTAAGTGTTCTTAAGCATATTTTCAGTTTTTATCATTTTGCGACGGATACATGTATAAATCGTTTGAGGATTGTTATGGGACTTGTTTTCTGGTAGATTGATAGTATTGGATGATTTATGTTAGTGGGTAAACACAATTTGTAGTGCTATCGAAGTTTAGAAGTCGAATTGTGAAGTTTGGAAAAATCACGAATTGGTTACAGGCTCTCTGAGCCGGTCGACCGACCGGCCGCCGGTCGACCGGCTGGGAGAGCATTTAGGTGTTTTCTCGCGTTTTTGGAAAAATGGCTTAGGACTGCCAGCCGGCCGACCGGCCGCCTGCCGACCGGCTGGTAGTCATTTTGCCTTGTGTTGTTTGCGAAAAACTTACATAGGATGGGAGCCCAGCCGGCAGACCGGCCGCCTGCCAGCCGGCTGGGAGTACATGTGGGGATGGTTTTCGTTTGAGAAGGCTTGGGAAGGTCTTCCCAGTCGGCCGACCGGCTGGGAGGCCTTTTGTGTTGTTCTGTTTTTGAAAAGAAAGGAGGAAGGCTGGGAGGTCACCAGCCGGCCGACCGGCTGCCTGCCGACCGGCTGGGGACCCCCGTAGGCTATTTTGAGGATTTTGTAAATTGAGTGTAACTTTCAAATGGTTAATCGGTTTTGATTGAAACTCGTTTTGTATGCCTTTGACATGTATTTGAGGTCCCCGGTGTACGGGCAATATTTTATTGGGTTCGGGAACGGAGTAAGGATAGAGACCCCCCGGTCGGGTAACCGAAAGGGAAACCGGCTCTCCCTCACATAGTTCTCGGGGTCAATTAAGTGTTGATTAGAGGTTAAGAAAGTAGAGCTATAGCTTAGTTCATAGACTTGGATGAAATTGTATTGATGCGTATTAAGGTATGCCTTAAGCTGGCCTCTGAGCTTAATACGTGAGTTGTTTGCCATATATGGGGATATGCCTTAAGCTGGCCTCTGAGCCCTATATGTGTATGTTTGTCGTGTCTGGGACATGCCTTAAGCTGGCCTCTGAGTCCTGACATGTATGATTGTGATCGCGTTGGGACATGCCTTAAGTTGGCCTCTGAGTCTGACGAGTAGAGCAGCTGCACGACGGGGCATTTAGGTCGTAACGCCTCACCCGGAGTGCAGATGTTTGGTGCTAGAACATGCCTTAAGCTGGCCTCTGAGTTTAGTACCTTGTGATGTGGTGAAGGGACATGCCTTAAGCTGGCCTCTGAGTCCTTTACTTTTGGATGCTAGTCTATGCCTTAAGTTGGCCGCTGAGTCTAGTGTCTTGCTGATTGGCAGGTCCATGCCTTAAGTTGGCCTCTGAGTCCTCGCTTGCTGAATGATTTGGTGTTTAGGTTATGTCTTAAGTTGACCGCTGAACCTTTACACTTGCTGAATGATTTGGTGTTTAGGTTATGTCTTAAGTTGACCGCTGAACCTTTACACTTGCTGAATGATTTGGTGTTTAGGTTATGTCTTAAGTTGACCGCTGAACCTTTACACTTGCTGAGTGATTTGGTGTTTAGGTTATGTCTTAAGTTGACCGCTGAACCTTTACACTTGCTGAATGATTTGGTATTAGGTTATGTCTTAAGTTGACCGCTGAACCTTTTACTTGCTGATTCTATCTGTTGCCTTGAGTTGGTACGTGTCAGATATAGACATGGTTGATGATGAGTAAATGTATATCTGTTAAGATGTGGTTTAATCATCCAAGGCATTGGATGACTCTTAGTTCGGTTTCATAAATGATTAGATTGAAAGACCCCCCGACTGGATAACCAGTAGGGAAACCGGCTCTCCTTCTTATCTGTTTATGAAGTTAGTTGAGAGCCGTGCATGGTAGTCACATGATAGTAAGAGATCAGATGATGAGTTGTTTATGCTTCACATGTTGATATATGTTGGAGTATTCTGTCTTGTTTTATATGTTACGTGTTGTCACAAAAGGTGGCTAGGAGAACTCTAGTCACTCCCCACTGATTGTGGCGTACATGTTTTCATGTATGTAGGTACATGCAGGGTTGGAGATCAGGGTTACAGGAGAGCTAGCGAGTGATGATCCGTTCATCAGTTGACTTACCCGTTTACGCTTAGCTAGACTCTTAGACTTTTGTTGTTTTTGTTTTGGTGCCGGTAGGGATGTGCCATCCCCGGCTGATGTATTTACTTTATGTTTCAGTTTGATACTTAGTACTGTTACTTATCTTTTGGTTTCAGTTTACGTTTACATTTCAGTCTAAGACTTCTCGCATGTTTTATCTTTAAAAAGTTTTAATTCCGCTGCATTTCTGGTACTTTTATGTGTTTATATTTCCGCTTTCGCGAGGGGTTTTACATTAGTCGTATTTATAAAAGCAACAACCACAAAGTCTATGTGGCGACCTGTGGTTGAAAGTTGAAATTTTAAAAAGAATTATTATTTTGTGTCGTGGGCCACCCATGTTGTTTAGTTCAATTTAATTTGGCAAATAAATACACCCCATAATCCTTAAAAAAATCATGTACATAAAGTTCTGTAGAATAATTAAGTCAAATATCAATTTTATATGATTAAATATCCAAGTGATGATCAAAATATAGAGCAATGAAGAAATATATGATGTTATGATTATATAATATGTTGGGAATTAAAGTAAACTTCATATTACAAGGACTAATTTGGATGCAACATAAACTTATGATTTGATGAAAAATTAAAATACAATTATATTCTTAACAAAAATACTTATACGAAAAAAATATTACTCAAACGACCCTTAATATTTAAGGCTCACTATTATATCGGATAAAAAAGAAAATATTACATTAAAAGGATAAAATAGGAAGAATAATAATTACTCTTTTCTTAACAAATAAAAATCATGTTTGTATATAGTAATAATAAGTATACTCTTAATGTTTATAAGAATAAACATATTATCATCATTTTATTTTACTAATAATATTTTTTAAAAAAATACTCCGTACTAAAATATCGGGGTAAAAAGTGACTCAAAACAACGAGAAAAACAAAACAGAAAAATATAAGAAATACGTAAAAAAGAACACCCAAGAAAATTTTCTTGATAAAAATTCAAGGATGAGATAAATAAAGAACGTTAAAAAAACCATAAATAAAATTGCTATATGAAAAAATAACCCAAAAAAATGATAAATAAACCGCTACTATAAAAACAACTGAAAATGTTCGATTATCGTCTATAATTCTATAAACACTATTTATCGTCTGTAAAAGGGATTCTTACATACTTCTTTTGAAACTTTTAATAGTTACACTTCATGCATGAACCCCTAATAGTAAGATTAAAGTGAGATCGAGTGAGAGAGAACGGAGTTTTTAGGTAATAATATATAATTACGGTTGTATAACTTTGGGGTCGTAATTATTTTGGCAGTTAAGAGAGAAGAGTTTTGAGATTAGGAGTTAAGACACAAATAGGTAAGCGACTGAAATAGCGAAAGGGTAATTTATTTAGGGTAAACGAAGAGGGGGTTGCGTTAATGCATAGTTCATAGTGATAAGTGTAAAGTATATGGGGCCAAAGAGCCAAAAGGTAGATCATATTCTTAGTATTATATGTCCACAATGATAAGTTGTTCAAATACATGGCATAACGTTCATAGGCTCATATACTAATAATAATATCTAGGTTAAAAGTCGTACATTATAAATTAGTAAATTAAATCTTAAAACATAAAATTATAGAAATACTTTTATTATTGAACGGGTTATCCCTTTTAAATTAAAGACGAGTCAAATATTTAAAATAAGTAAAAATAGAATGCATGGAAAAAAAATAATATATATATATATATATATATTATATATATATATATATAAGTAGGATGATAATTAACCCAATTTAAAGTTAAGACGGATATCTCTTAGGGTGTGTTTGGATAACAATAGAGGAGGGAAAATGGAGGGAAAAAGAAAAGGAGAGAAGGAGAGGGAAGAGAGAATGAAGGAGTTGATTTTCATTCTAAATTTTGACTTTGTTGGAGAGAAAGTAAATTGGCAGAGGAGGGAAATGGAGGATTCATTTTCCCTTCCTTCCAAATCATTTCACCTCCATTTTGCTAACCAAACAATGAATTTCTCATCCCTTCAAATCACTTCCCTCCTTCTTCTTCCAAATCCTTCAATCCAAACACACTCTTAGAGATGTAAGTGACATAAGTTTGCATATATAGGTCATCTTTTTTGAGTGAATTGAACCAATTTACGTTTATAAGAAAACTTTTTCCAATTAAACGAGTCGACTTGGCCGTGTCAGAATACGGGTCGTATCGTATAAGGAGTTGGAATACATGACATATTAAAGCTATCTAAATGGGTTTTTTAGAGATAAAGTACTAAAATAAATATTTTTTTATAGAGAAAAATGTTAATTACAACCTTTTAAAAATTAAACCACTTTTTGAATATTACAGCCTTGTTATTTTTTTTTGTAAATTAGACCCATAATATTACTTCTGATCATAAATTACAGTCAAAATATTAACTCCGACGGAAAATTGATGCCAATTTGATTTTTTTGGGACTTAAGTTCATTTTTTATGACAAAAATAACCTTACCTTCATCTTGTCTATTATCTTATGTTCATCCCAAATCAAATTTTACAACTCTATTTCTCACTAAATCTTCATTTATTCAACAATTTCACCTAATCTAATCGTACCTTATTCAATTTAACTGAAATTAATTAGTGTTCTTCATCATCAATTTTCCCCACATTTAAAATAATTAGGGTTATTTAATTTTCCCCAACTTAAAATAATTAGGGTTTTTCAAATTTTCCCAAATTGAACACTAAAATTTGATTCAATCAATTGAATAACAATAAATTGATTTCCATTGTATCTCAAAATAATTAATGTTCATCATTAATTTTCCCCCAATTGAAAATAATTAAGCTTCTTTAATTTTCCCGAAATTGAAAATAATTAGGGTTCTTCAATTTTCCCCAAATTAAAACCCTAAAATTTGATTAAATCAATTGAAAAAAAAATTGTGGACAATATCAAATTTGCATTAACACTACCAACAATAACAAATACGTCACCAAGTTGTATTTGGCTTGGAAAACTATTGGTGCTCTATTCTTATGCTTCCGAAATACGTCACCAAGATGGTTAACAAACTCTGCAAAGATTTCTTTTGGGGTATTGACATCGGGGAGAGGAAAATGGTGTTTAAAAGCTGGAAGTCTATATGTACCCCTTGGGAGGAGGGCGGATTCAATGTGAAAGAGCTCCTAAGTTGGAACAAAACGTTGCTATGTAAATGGATTTGGAACCTAACTCAACAAGGAGAGGGGATTTGGGACCGATGGACCCTTGCTTACAACCTCCCAAACACCCAGATTTGGGATGCGCCTTGCAAACCTTACCATGCCGAGTGCTGGAAAAGCATCGTCAGAACCAAGAACCCCTTACTCAGTGTTGTTGGCTCCTCTACTGTCGCAAAGAAGATGCTGGATTCTTGTGTCCACAAAGGTACTTTCTCGGTTAGTAAAGCCTACCACTTGTTTTGTCACAAAAACTGCACCCAAGGCTGGACTGCCCCGTTGAAGATCACATAAATCATTCCCAAACACCGCATCTGCATGATACAGGTTGTTCAGCACAACCTCCCCACGGTTGACAACCTTTGTTCTCGGGGATTTCAGATGGCAAACAGATGTTGCCTCTGCAAGAACGCTTCTGAGAAGCATAGACACCTGTTCTTTCGTTGCCCTTTCTCACAAACTGTGCGACGTTCTCTGCTATCTTGGGTTGGCGTCACTGGTCCTGGGTCAGATGTCGACTTGAAGAACTGGATATACAAAATTCTGGAGGACAAAACTCGCCCTACCTGGAAAAAGGTGATCATGTCTTGTTGTATTGCAGGGTTAGTCCACGGCATCTAGGAGGCAAGAAACAAATGTATTTTTGTCGGTCACTTCACATCTCCTGATCAAGTGGCGGCTAGTGTGAAATTCTCCATCAAAACTAGACTTAGTTCAAGTAGCAATCCTCATATCCGTAGATGGTTGACTGTAATGCTCTAAATATAGAGCTTTTTGTCGTTTGGTCATGTTCCTAGTTACCTTTTGGCTTTTGTTTTTGTAAGACACCATCTCATTTTTTTTACCCTATATGGATGAATACAAGTGAGACTAACCTTCTAGCAAAAAAAAAAAAACAAATTAAACATAAATTTAAGAGAAACCCAAATGTACGATTTCGGTAAGAGTTGGGAATAATTTGGGGGAAATGTTAGAGGAAGATGAAAGAGGTAAATGAAAAAAATTCTGGGTAAGTAAAGAAATAGGCAAGGGTATATCGGTCAATTTTGGATAAAATTGACCGGAAACTGCATCGTGGTGCAATTTTCAAAGAAAAGTGATATTATGGATGTAATTTTCAAAAAAAAATTTATAAGGTTGTAATTTTCAAAAAATGTTTTTAAAAGATTGTAATCAACAATTTTCTCTTTTTTATATTCATATTTAACATAAACTTATCATTTACGTAGTGGTAGATTTGGACCCAAGATGACGAATCATTTTATGTTGGTGGAGTAACTTCTATTACAATGTGGGGGAAAGATGGTCGTAAGTTACACATCGTATATATTATAAGAGTTTGCCAATTGATTATGGGGTGTAATATAGTGCTTCATAATTAATCATTTGAAAAACATAAGGGACTTATATTCATAGTTAATCAATCTGTTATTTTCTCATCGGGTCGAACGAGTTAAGTTATGTGCATCATATAATTTCCCCACTTAACATTATTATACATCAATGTAACATCAGTGTAATTTGGTTAAAACTTTATTCTTAAAATAACTATATTTTTTATATAGTTGATGTATAATTTACTCTTCTTTAATAATAATATTAAAATTACACTTTTTAATAATAATATTAAAATTACTAACCCGTGCAATTTGCATGGGTTTAAAACTAATTCATCCAAAATTCTCTACCTTTTTTTATCAATTTGGTAGTTTGGTCATTCCAAAATAGGTAACTTGTTTAGTACGCCAATTCACATAAAAAAAATGTACCTTGAAACTCTAATATCGCAATTCTCAGTGGAAGAAGTTGTTTACCGAAGTCTTCTAAGTAAATAAAACTCCTACAAAAACTATATTTCCGTTATGAAGCTTAATTCCTTTTAGGGGTGTTTGGTTCAAACCTAAAAAGTATAAGGTATGGGTTTGGAATGAGCCAAACCCATACCATTTGTTTGTTTAGCAAATCCGAGGGTTTCATACCCATACCTCAAACCCACGAGGTATGAGTTTCTCATACCCAGGGAGGGGGGTGGGTATGAGTTTGATACCCATGGGTATTAAACTACAGTTATCAAAAATGTGAAAAATAAATATTAACACGTATTGTAAACGAAATAAGTTATATAATTATTTGATAAAATATTTATTTTCATAATTTTATATGATAAAATTATTATTTAAAGTATTAAAATTTACATATTTCAACTTTAAATTAGTTTCAAACAATATCACTTACAATTGAAACAAACACAAGGTATCGGGTATGAAGTTCCAACCCCATACCACTCAGGTATGATTCCTGATTCCAAACCCATACCCATACGCGAAACAAACGCCCCCTATCTCTATGCTGGACACGGTATATAAATTGCATTTCCGTTATGAAACCGAACAATATTTTCTATGTTGCCGTAATCCAAGACATAATTCGTGTACTCCTTATTTTCGTCAGTATTATCTCTCTGCCACAAGTTTCTGTCTAATTTCTTATGATTCATCCCTGCAACCTGCCATGGCTGCCAGCCTCTTCTCCATTGGAAAAAAAAGTCAAGTCATTTGATTCTGAAATAATTATATTGCCTGATTTCCAAATGATAGCACACTATCATTATATACAAGAGATTCCTAGGTTAGCCGAAATACTATCCTAATATACAGGATACTAATTACTAAATAATAGCAACAGAATACTACGAAATAGATAACAGATATACACAAAATATGGGCATAATATAATTAGAATATATTTATGATAATATATTCTAATAGCCTCCCGTAGTCGAAGCGGGAGGAGCGTGGACGTTGAGACTAGAACGAAAGTCATCGAACAGAGCTTTAGGTAGGCCTTTAGTAATTATATCCGCATACTGGTAGCGTGACGGAACATGAAGGACCTTGACCTGACCAAGAGCAACTTTTTCCCGGACAAAGTGAATATCGATTTCGATATGTTTAGTTCTTTGATGGTTAACCGGGTTACCGGATAAATAAATAGCCGAAATATTGTCGCAATAAGCAATGGTAGATTTACGTAGTGGGCATTGGAGTTCAAGTAAGAGATTGCGAATCCAAAATGATTCCGCAACCACATTGGCAACCCCACGGTATTCAGCTTCGGCACTAGAGCGTGAGACGGTTGCTTGTCGTTTAGAGGACCAAGATATTAAATTGTCACCCAAATAAACACAGTAACCGGAAGTGGAACGTCGCAAGTCGGGACAGCCGCTCCAGTCGGCGTCACTGTACGCAATAAGGGACGAAGATGGTGTAGCTGACAAATGTTGGCCATAATGGGACGTACCTCGGAGATAACGAATGATTCGTTTGAGCGCACCCAAGTGAGCTTCCCGAGGATCGTGCATATGTAAACAAATTTGCTGCACCGCGTATTGGATATCTGGGCGTGTAAACGTGAGGTACTGCAAGGCGCCTGCTAAGCTATGGAACAGAGTTGGGTCCGCAACCGGAGGGCCGACATCAGCACCCAATTTGGACTTAGTGTCCACGGGCGTTTGGGTTGCTTTGCACGTCGACATGTGAGCCCGGTTGATGAGTTCTTCCACATATTTCTTTAATTTTGGTGAAGGAAGAGGCCCTGAGAGTGTCGAATGACAGCAATACCAAGAAAGAAGTTAAGTGGCCCAAGATCGGTCATGGCGAATTCAGCCCGGAAAAGAACCATAATGTGATCCCGAAGAGCAATTGTAGATGTAGTTAAGATAATGTCATCGACATAAAGAAGCAAATATGCCACGTCATTACCATTGTGATAGATAAAAAGAGAGTTATCAGTTTTACTATGAGAGAAGCCAATGGACGAGGCATAAGTTGCAAATCGTTGGTACCACGCGTGGGGCGCCTTTTTAAGGCCATAAAGCGACTTTTTGAGGAGGCACACATGATCGGGTTTACTTTTATGACGGAACCCGGGTGTTTGGTGCATGAAGACCGTCTCAGCAAGATGGCCATGTAAGAAAGCATTCTTGACATCGAGTTGATGAATAGGCCATTGTTTGGATATGGCAAGACTGAGGACGGTTCGAATAGTCGCGGGCTTAACAACTGGACTAAAGGTTTCATCACAATCCACTCCCACCTATTGAGACCTGCCATTGACAACAAGCCGAGCTTTGTATCGCTCCAAATCACCATTAGCTTGAAATTTATGTTTAAACAACCAAATGCAACGTGTAATATTGACATTAGGAGGCCGAGGCACAAGCACCCAAGTCTCATTCTTAATGAGTGCGTCAAATTCGTCTTTCATAGCGATTTTCCAATTTGGATCATTAAGCGCAACAAGGGGATTTTTTGGGATAGGTGACAGGGCGGTTGTAGCACATAAGTCGAAGACGGGTTTGGGTTTGAATATACCACGTTGAGCTCGGGTAGTCATTTGAGGTGAGGGGAGAGGTGTGGGGGATGAGGCAGGTGGGTCAGGGGCCTGGCCAGGGGAGGTCGAGGCCTTCTGGTTCGTAACAGGAGAGGCCGAGGGTCCAGGGGAAGCCGAGGCCTAGTGCGAAGCAGGAGAATGGGTCTGGTGCGTAACAGAAGAGGCCAAGGGTGGATGACTAGGTATGGCCGTGGGTTGGTCTCGTAGGGTTAGGCAGAGAGATGGCTAGGTGGTGGGAAATATATGGGGAGGGGTAATTTGTAACAAGGAAGTGATAGGATGATACGGGTAAAGGTTTGTGTTTTGCAAACGGGAATACCGATTCATCGAAAGTCACATGTCGAGCTATGATAACCTTGTTGGTAGCCAAGTCTAGGCGTTTGTAACCACGGTGATTGGACGGGTAGCCAAGAAATACACACGGGGTAGCCCGGGGTTCGAGTTTATGGATAGTCGAGGGGGGCTTGTGAGGGAAGCAAAGGCAACCGAAGGTCCGTAAGTGGGAGTACGTAGGTGTACGGTGGTAAAGGCTGGAAGTGGGGGAGACATTATGGTTTGCTTTGCTAGGTAGGATGTTATGAATATAGGTGGCCATGGCAAGGGCCTGATGCCATAGGGAGGGAGGCATATGGGCGTGAATAAGGAGAGTGCGCATGGTGTTGTTGATAGTACGGATTTTGCGCTCCGCTTTTCCATTTTGAGGTGAGGTATGGGGACATGAGAATCGAAAGAGCATGCCTTTGGACTCAAAAAATTGATGGAAAGGGGAATTATTGTATTCACGGCCACTGTCGCATTGTAAAGTTTTAATAGAGGTGGAGAATTGGGTTGTAACCATGTTATAGGTCCATAAAAATTTTGTGTAATCATCAAGAAAAAAAACGTAGGAACGATGGTTAAGGGTACTCAAAACTGGTGAGGTCCACAAATCCGTATGCATAATGTCAAATGGGGCAACAGTATTAGATAAAGACGTAGAAAAAGGTAGTTTGATATGTTTGCCTAACTGACAAGAATGACAAATAGATAAATTGTTCATGGGACGACACGACAAAGTTTTATTAGTACATAAAGAATTAAAAATGCTTGAGCCAGGATGACCAAGGCGGCCATGCCACGTAGTAGAGGGAACGGCCGTAAAAGCTTGTGGGAAAGGAGCGTTTGGTTGGGTCCCCGTGCTATTACTTCTCATAATCGGCATCCCCGTCTTGAGATCCTTCATAGTGAAACCACAAGGGTCAAACTCGACAGAGACATGATTATCGGTAGTAAATTGACGAACTGAGACCAAATTCTTAATCAATTTAGGGACATGCAGTACGTTTTTGAGGATGAGGGGTGGGTTGGGTTTAGCAAGGGTCATTGCACCATAACCACTAATTGGAATTAAATCACCATTTCCGACTACTATATGACGCGAATTACTCAAAGAAGAATAAGACGAAAGTTTACCATTATTGGATGTCACGTGTGACGATGCTCCGGTGTGCAAATAGTAGTTATCATCCGGTTGCTGCAACGAGACAGACTGCATCATTGCCGCTATGTCTGTCGGTACAAAAGCTCCTGTGGCTGAACTAGTCCCTAGTTGAGCAAAGAAAGCCTGTCCACCTTGAGTAGGTCTCGGTCCTAGGATCCCCTGTTGTTGGCTGGTGTTAGAAGCAGTCCAATTGGCCGTTGGGTATGGGCATGGAGCAGTACCCCAACCTTGCTGTGGAGCGGACGGAAACGGCATTGAAGGGAACCCAGGTCCAAGTGCCTGCCTGTTGAGAATTGCCACCACGGCTGGACTTGTTATTGCGATCCGAATTGTTCGAATTGTTTCCATTGTTTTTCCCAAGATTCCCGCGATAATTATTCCGTCCGCCCTTACCTTTGTTATTGTTGTTGTGTGAATTACGGCCATCACCCTTGGAGTTATTTGATTGCGACTGGTGGTGGGAAGCCAACTCCTTAGGCGAGTGAGAGACAATAAGGGCAGTGTGTGATGTGGCGGGAGCAGCCGTGATGCGCTGATTGCTTTCCTCAAGAGCGAGCATAGACCGAGCTTTATAAAAGGGGGGCAAGGGATCAGCCTGTTGGATGATGGTGGCGATGCCCTTGTACCCTTCCGAAACATGAGTGACTAGTTGAAGCACCAGACATGTTTCGGAGATAGGAGAACCAACATTGGAGAGTTGATCGGCAAACATTTTCAAAGCTTGACAGTACGACAACACATTCGGGTAATTGTCCATGTGAGTATTGGTGAATTGTTGCTCTAACATGACGGCTCGAGAATGCTTATTGTCGTTGAAAATATCCTTCAGACGATTCCACGCGGCTTGAGCAGTGGAGCCGGGTTCGAGAATCGTGTGGAGGAGGTCAACGGAAATGGTGCTATAGATCCATTGCTTGACTATAGCATCGAGACGCTTCCAGGTTGCATCTTTGTCTACTGCGGTGGCCGGAGGGACGAAATGGTCGTGAACGTCAAACGCACTCGCTGTATTGAGAAACAGCTCAGCCCATGACGCGTAATGGACGTTTTAGGTTTCAAGCGTGATTTGAACATAATGTTTAATGTTCGAGACAGAGTATGCGGGGTGGAATTTATTTTTGTCGTTGACCATGGTGAGGCAAAGAAAGGAAGAAGAAAAGATCAGAGAGCGGAAGAGAAGAGATCGAGAAAGAGTCTGATACCATGAAATAATTATATTGCCTGATTTCCAAATGATACCACACTATCATTATATACAAGAGATTCCTAGGTTAGCCGAAATACTATCCTAATATACAGGATACTAATTACTAAATAATAGCAACAGAATACTAGGAAATAGATAACAGATGTACACAAAATATGGGCATAATATAATCAGAATATATTTATGATAATATATTCTAATAGATTCTTATTTGCATCAACAACATCCCTAAGTATCGATACTACTTCAGCGTTTGTCTTCCACGTATATTTGTAATAGAGCATATGTTTTGGGTTTGTAAACATCATATTTGGAAAATTTCTCACATTTTAATTTTTTAATGTAAGTTGTCTCTTTAAATTATATGAAGAAATTGATGAACTGTTTAGGGCAGGGTGTCGTGAAGGGTGGAAATAATTTGGTATGCATAGGATAAATGTTTTGTGGAGCCATGGATGGAACATTAATTGCATTTGTACATAAAAGTATGGACAGAATATACTTCTTATTTTTAGTATATTAATTTTTCGAATGTGCTTTCAAACATTGAATTTGTGCAGTCTTCTTTTTCATAAACTTTTTTATTTTTTTTGTTTTTTATTTTTTATTTTTTGAAGGGTAAGTAGTATATATCAATTACATATACTTCTTATGTCTAAGCCACTCCTGTTCAACCAATGTGAATGTTGTTTCGCCTCTCCTTTTGATATAAGCGCGCACATCCACAATTATTAATTACATAAACTTTCGTTTTACTGAACTTGAAAATATCATTTGTTTGAAGAGGGCACACAGAATTGCGCATATTGAGACTGGGACCAAGTACAATAGATAATTTTTAAGTTAGAAACAAGGGAAATTTTTTTTAAAAAAATATTGAAATTAATTTTTGGAATTTTTTTTATATTGTTACGCTATTTTTGTCCGCATTGTGTATCGTTAGATATTAAAATTCAATCGTCATATTTTACAATTTAATTTTTTTAATTTTTTATTAGAAGTATTTAATTAAATAATTTAATTTTATAATTCTTTTAATATAGTTCATATTTTATTAAGATTAATGCAACAATTAAAAAGATGATTACGATTTTCGTAATATCATTGCTTATGTAAGTATCTTTTTTTAAGGGATTGTTATTTTTTAAATTTAGTACTGCCGTAACAATTATACATATTTTTCTATCGATTGTTGTAAATTGTTTGTATTTTATTGTAATTTATTATAATTATGTATTATTTATTATTTAGTGTAATAATGATTAGTAGTTATAAATCGTTATCTAATAGTTATGTACGGATCAACATCCGACATTATATTTTCATATATACTTAATTATTAATATATATGTTGACGATATAAATATAATCGTTTACGTAGAAATTATTGTTTTAGAAATAAATCACAATTAGAACGTAATATTTACATAACTAAAAAAACGGAGGTAGTTATTCGATAATTAGTTTAGTAAACAAAAATGCGGGTTTCACCATAACTGAATGAAAAAAAAATAATTAAATGTTTTATTAATTAGGTAGTTTCACCACAAATCATTAAATATTTTTGTATTAATATAGATAAAATAAGACTTCAATAATTACGATTTTTTTTCAAATCGAAAAATTCTAAATAGATTTTTAATGAAGCCATAATTAATTAGTAGAAGGATTATACATCCGATGTACTACCACCAGTTTTATAGCTTTTGAGGATCATAATAATATTTTTGAGTTTTGTTTTTAAAATTATGATTATTGTTTACCAATTTCTTTGTTTTTAGGAAAAAAACTTATTCTTTTTTTCAAACTAAGTTTGTTTCTTTAAAAACTAACTTTATCATGCAATGAAACGAACATTTTTTTTTTAAGTTTTTATCAACAAACCTAAAACAAAACAAAATTCTCATTGCAATTGCTCTAAATATTGTATTTGTAATTAGGGGTATTTTTGGTTGGTTATTTAAATTGGTAAAGATTTATTTTCTAGATTTTTCTAAACACCTCTATCAATGATTCAATGTAGGGAGGCGATAGAGATACACATTGTGTATGGAAAAACTCATACACGACCAACCACATCGCGCCACGTGTATAACCATAGTTAATTTGCATGAGTTATTGCTACAGTATATTAGTAATTATACAAATGTAATTAAGTTCTTAATCACATGTTAGCATAATTTAGGAATATTTGTTATTTTGTTAAGATTTTATTATGTTTTATACTACTAAGTTAATATTTTAAAAAAATATTTTATTATTTTTTGTATTTAGTTAAAATTTTAGAAATATTAATTAGTAATATTGTTGGAATGTTTTTTTAAATTAATATTCTAGAAAATATTTTTTTGAAATTTAATTAATTTACATAGTTTTTTTTAGTCTTTTATTAATATTCTGTTGACAATTATTTTCGAAATTAATTTTGGAAATTAATTTTGTAAATTAGTATTCTGCAAATTAATTTTTTTTGTATGTAATTAATTTAGACGTTTTTTTATTTTTGTATTTTATTAATACTCTTTTGGATATTATTTTTGTAAATTAATATTCTGGAAATTATATGTTTTTTAATTTTATTTAATGGAGTCATTTTTTTATTAATATTTTGGAAATCACTTTTACGATTATTCTAATTTAATTAAAGACGACTTGCTAATTTTAAAAATTTTAAAAACTTTTTTAGTTTTTATACAACATATTATTAATTAAATTAGACATATTGAATAATTTAATTAGGCCTTAAAACAAATTATTAATTAAATTAAACATACCAAATTATATTTATATACTAACTAAAACAAAATTTAATAAAATACAAAATAAAAATAATCCATGTATTTTAATTAATTCGAAAAACACATACTCCCTCCGTCCCAGTGATATGTTTATACTTCCTTTATTTTCCCTCACAAAATGAAAGAAGTGTAAACATCCCACGGGGACAAAGATAGTAGAATATTTTATTACTAACTAAAACATTTTTTTTAAAAGACAATAATTCCAGAATAATAATTTCCAAAATAATAATTTTTACTAATAACTATTTTGATTTTATTTTATTTTTTAAAATTTAAAATAAAAAAATACTATTATTCATTAATTACTAACTAGAAAAAATTTTGAAAATAAATTTCAAAATATTAATTGATTCTACTACATATTACAGAAGTATTTATTGTATAAATAAAATCAGCCATGCTATTTCTTATGCAGAAGTAGTGGGAGGTTCACCAAGGGTTTCTGAAGGGGAGATGGTTGACCCACCTGGGAATTTGTTTAATGGATAGTATTGGTAGCTGGAATGTGAGGGGAATGAATAAAATTACCAAACAGTTGGAAATAAAGAGGTTCTTGAATAATAATAGATTGGGACTGTTTGGGCTAGTAGAGACTAAAATAAAAAGGGTAGATGGTAAGCATATTTTGAATGTGTTTGGACAGCATTGGGATGGGGTGAATAATTTTTTATTTCATCCAGGAGGTAGAATCTGGCTTATTTGGCTGACAAATGTGTTTAAGGTCACAATTGATAGTATGGCTGATCAACATATTACTGCTAAGGTTCAGGAAATTGCATCTGGGCATCAATTTCTGTTCACAGTGGTGTATGGCTCTTCTGAGGATGCTGAAAGAATGAACTTATGGACAGAACTTAAGAGAATTAAGGATGGGTGGAGTGGTCCTTGGTGTATTTGTGGTGATTTCAACAATTTGCTAGATTTTAATGAAAGGATTGGTAAACCTGTTATGTGGGCAAGCATTAAAGATTTCAGAGAGTGTGTTGATTACTGTGAAGTGGTGGATGTTAAGGCTCAAGGGGCCTTCTATACTTGGACTAACAAGCATGATCCTTCTTCAAGAGTGTTTTCTCGTTTGGATAGGTTTATGGTTAACACAGAATGGTTGAACAAATACCCTGATTGTTATGCTTTTTTTCCTCCTGAAGGGCTTTTTGACCACAATCCTTGCATATGTTATAGAAGGGTGCAGAGGATCCACAAGCCTCAATTCAAATATTTTAATATGTGGGGACAGGATAGGAATTTTAAGGCTCTTATTCTGCAGAATTGGAAGAAAAGAATAACAGGCTCATGGATGTACCAGGTTGTGACTAAACTCAAGGGGCTCAAATACCCTTTAAAGAGTCTAAACAAAAGCAGATTTTCAGATATTGACAATGCTTATGGGCTTGCTAAGAGGCAATTAGAAGATATACAAATTCAACTTCAGACTGATACTAGCAACAGTGACCTGATTGCCAAGGAGATTATTGTAGGAAGAGAATTCAGAGAGATAGCTGAAGCTCATTGCAGTTTCATTAAACAGAAGTGTAAGGCTGAATGGCTTTGTGAAGGAGATGATAATACTAGATTTTTTCATAGCCATTTTAAGGCTAGAACTATGCAGAACAGAATTCTTCAAATTAAAAACCAGCAGGGGATATATCAGTCTGATCATAAAGGAATTGAGGATGCTTTCTTGGATTTCTATGAGCAGCTGTTAGGGTCTAGTACGGATGTCAACTCTGTCCATGTACCTACTGTGAGAGATGGGCCTTTAGTGTCTGATGCCCACTGTAATATCCTGATGCAATCTATTTCTTATGAGGAGATTAGGCAGGTTATGTTCAGTATACCTCCTAACTCTCCTGTTCCTGATGGCTTTACAAGTCAGTTTTTTATTGATTCCTGGGATATAATTGGTAAGGATGTTTCTGAAGCTATCATGGATTTTTTTAAAACTGGAAAGCTCCTGAAGCAGGTTAATTCTACTACTCTTACTTTGATTCCTAAGGTTACTAATCCTGAGAGTGTGGTAGAATATCGACCTATTGCTTGTTGCAATGTCATCTACAAATGCATCACTAAATTACTTTGCAATAGACTTGGTAAGGTCTTACCTGATATTATTAATAAGAGCCAGGGTGGGTTTGTTAAGGGGAGAAATATTGTGGAAAATGTTTTAATTTGTCAAGACTTGGTTAGACTTTATAACAGGAAGGCTGCTTCTCCTCGTTGTCTTATCAAGATAGATCTTAGGAAGGCCTATGATTCGGTGGAATGGTCTTTTTTATACCAGATGATGATTGCCCTCCAGTTTCCCCATGAGTTTATTCATTTGATCATGAGTTGTGTTACATCTCCTACTTATTCTATTCATGTTAATGGGAGCAATTTTGGTTTCTTTAAAGGGAAAAGAGGACTTAGACAAGGGGATCCTCTCTCCCCTCTCCTCTTTGCAATTTGTATGGAATATCTCTCTCGTATTCTTACTAGTGTGGCTAAGCAGAATTCTTTCAAGTTTCATCCTATGTGTGGGCACATTCGGTTGAATGATCATCTTCTCTTTGCGGATGATTTACTTATGTTTTGTAAAGGGAATGCCAATTCCATTATGTGGCTTCTGAGAGCCTTTGCTACTTTCTCTGGAGCTTCTGGTCTGAGATTGAACAAGGACAAATCTGATATTTACTTCAATGGTGTGCCTCAAAGCGTTATGGATGACATTGTCAGCATCTCTGGGTTTAGGGTTGGTAATCTTCCTTTTAAATATCTTGGGGTGTCCATATCCTCTAAGAAGATATCTAAATTGGAGGGTCATAAACTGACTGAACGTATTGTTTGCAAAATTAGAAGCTTCGGTGCTAAACATCTTTCGTATGCTGGTAGGTTGACTTTGGTTAGGAGTGTTCTATATACCCTTCATTCTTATTGGGCTTCCATCTTCTTAATTCCTATGGGCATTATGAGGAAGGTTGAAGCTATTTGTCGCAACTATTTATGGGGTGGGTCTGATGTTTACATGCGTGCTCCTAGTGTTAGTTGGGAGAAATGTTGCTCCCCTAAGGATGAAGGAGGATTGGGTATTCTGAATGCTATTACTTTCAATAAAGCTCTCATTGGAAAGTATACATATTGGCTTGCATCAAAGAAAGACCACTTATGGGTCAAGTGGGTGAACCATGTTTATATGAAACATACTAATTGGACTGATTATTCTGCCCCTATTGATTGTAGCTGGTCTTGGAAGAAGATAGTGGAGATAAAGGAGGTGTTAAAACAAGGGTATGTTGATGATAGTTGGATTAGTAATCCTGGTGGGTATAATGCAGCATCTGGTTATAACTGGCTTCGTCAACAGAATCCTAAAGTTCCTTGGAGGTTCTTGTGTTGGAATGCAGTTAACATTCCTAAAATGGCTTTTATTTTTTGGGTTGCTCAACATCAGAGGCTTTACACTCTGGACAGGATTGCGCGGATGGGGTTTAGTGGTGAGAAAACTTGCTACTTATGTGGCTCTTGTGATGAATCCCATAGCCATTTATTTGGCCAGTGTGAGTTTTATAAGAAATGTATGAATGTATTGCAATGTAAACTGGGGATTAAGATCAATGATCTTGATATTGTTAAGTGGTACTCCAAGATCAGAGGTAGAACAGGTCTTCAGAGAACAGTGATTGGAGCTTGTGTTGTTGGAGTGATCTACTCGGTTTGGATGGCGAGGAACAAAGCGAAGTTTGATCATATGGTTCCCTTACCTGTTGGAGTCGTGACTAAATTGTGCCAGGAAGTGAAGACTCGCTGGATGCACAGGAATAGGAAAGTTATAACTTCATCAGAGCAAGCTTGGATAGACAAGTTGTAACTTTTTATTTGATGGCTATGTAACTCGAACTCGGACTGTTTTGGCTGTACTCCTTATTCTTTGATTCTTAATATACTTACCTTTTACCCAAAAAAAAAAAAAATTGTTAAGAGAATAAAATTTAAACAAAATAACAAACTTTCCTAAATTAATGTTAACTATATGTGAACTAGACTTGTAAAATTAATTAACTACCCTAAAACTAACTAATGTGGTTTAAGTTGAATTATCTACGTGGCACGACGTGATTGATCATATATGAAATTTTCCACACACAATGTGAATCTGTAGGCTTTTCCTTCAAAGTATATAGATATATGATAAAATACGATAACGTCATTTCATCGTTGTCAACAAAAAAATTAATTCTTTCGTACTACATTAATTAAGCAACAAATTAAAGTGCATTACGTCACATTAATGGTATGACCATTACTACATTCTCAGGTAATCCTTCTATATAAGACTCCTTGTACTTAGCAAACATTCATCATTCTGAAAAACAATTTATCATTTTCATTTTACACCAGTTCAGAAGTTCAAAAAATGTTGAAAATTTGCATTCTTTCGTTCATAATTATCCATCTTGTAGGATTCCCACAAGTTGCAAGTTTTAGTGTCGTAAAACAAGTTCATTACAACGTTAGTATTGGTAATGGATTGAATAACACAAATAGACTAATGGTGCACTGCAAAGACGGTAATGGAGATCTAGGGCTTCATGCAATTCCATTAGGTGGTAATTTTTCATGGACATTTAAAACACATTGGCTTCTCAAAAGGCTTTACTTTTGTGGGCTCACATGGAATAAATTTGGTCGTAAAACATTTGATGCATTTCGTGATGAATTAGATTTTGTTGATCCCAAATGTGGTGGATTTGTATAACATATACAAAGGCCATTATTACAAACAATTTGGTTGGGATAAATATTAAATATGCATTGTAATCGCGAGTATATAACTCGTAAAGTATAAATAAACTCTTTATCTTTGTAATAAGGTACAAATTTGTATCTTATTAAAAATCTTATTATATAATTTCATGTGTTAAAAGTAAGTTTTATTTTATTCTAATGTATTTATCTTTACTTTTGTCTTTCCTATAAGAGTAAAGAGTTTCAATATCTCCAATTATATTTGAAACTAAAAAGACGATCAACGTTGCTTTGATAAATATTTGGTGTTTGATTTTGACTAATGTCAAGTTTTGTTTAAAATCTCGAAATTGTGTTAGATATTTAAATGTATTGAAGATTAATTTTGGTCTAAACATAAAAAGTGGAGCATATAGGAACCTTTTGTATCTATTGAAGGATTTAGCATGAACCGTACGCTAATAACCGAATATGTTTTTGTTTGGTATTTGGTCTTCAAAATTCATCTTGTTGAATTGTACAATTAATTGATAAATACTCCATAGTAATTAATACTGATACTTATTTTTTTTTGTTAAATTTAAACTGATTTACAACTGAACAATTTAACGATAAAAACTTAAATTTTAACAAATCATCAAGGCCAATTGAATTAGTTTCAGCTAAACAAATAAAGAGACCGATTTTATTGACAACTGGTTTTTTAAAGTTAAAATAAAAAGACCGGTTTTAATTTGCAAGCGGTTTCTTATGTAGAAAGTAAAGAGACCAGTTTTAACCATAACAGATCTCTTACAAAAAGAGCAAAGACACCGATTATTAGTGGAAACAGATCGATCTCTATATAATCAACAAAGAAACCACCCATTCCACCGGTTTCTTAGGCTAAGAATCCTGTGAGATATAGACCGGTTATAAACTGGTTTCTTATGTCATTTTTAACCGGTTTCTTATGCATTTTTTGTAGTAGTGTATTGAAGACTTTTTCGAAAATGATGTGCAAAAGTTAACCCCGCTAAAGTACGAAAATCAAACAATTGAATGAAACTAAAGAATACTACGATCAACCATCAATTTGATTAACAAATCATAATCAATCAGTAAAAATTAGGGCTCTTATACCTAACCCTTCAAAAGAGGGTTAGTAAACGTAGTTGACATTTTTACATAAAAAGACGAAAATGCCCTTGGGTATTTTGTGAACACTTTCTCCCTCTAGGACTTTCCTTTGAAATTCATGAAAAACCCGATAAAATAAAACCACAAAAATTATCTAAACTCGCAAATTTTCATGCCGGAGTCAAATTTAACACATTTTTCGGTTAATTAACAACTTTTTAACATCGTTTGTTAATTAATTGTGATTAATTATAGTTTCGGGTTAATTTAGTGGTAGATTTCGATAATTTTAATGCATTGCGGAAGGATGACGACAGTCATCATCTATCCATGGATGGATGGATGAATTTCTTCATCTTCACCATGGGCAGGACGAAGATATTCATCATCCATACATGGTTGGATGATAAATGTCTTCATCTCCACCATGGATAGACTATGAATGTCTTAGGCTTGTCCATGGTGGGGTTGAGGACATTCATCATTCAACCATGGAGGAATGATGAATGTCTTTATCCCCGCCATGGACTGGACGAAGACATTCATTGTCTGTCCATGGTGGATATGAAAACATTCATCATCCAGGTGGAGATGAAGACATTCATCATCTCCTCCATGAAGACACTTCAATTTTTCTTTAAAAACGTTTATTTTCTCCTATTTTACGTAATTTATTACTTTTTCTTCGGTTTAACGTAATGTATTATGTTTAATCTAAAATTATATGCTAACAAATAATTTTTTTTGCATTGAATAGGATTCGTTCGAGTATTGGCACACTTCGATGGGTTTAGAGTTTAGGGTTTTCAGGTTTTAGGGTTTAGGGTTGTAGGGTTTTAGGGGTTTAGGGTTTTCGGGTTTTAAGATTTTAGGGTTTTGGGTTTTAGGGTTTTAGGGTTTAGGGTGTTAAGGTGTTAGGGCTTAGGGTTATCGGTTTAGTGTAGGGTTTAATTTAAATTGTAATCGTTTGAATTTGAATTGTAACCGTTTTAATTTGAATTGTTACCGTTTTTATTTGAAAATGTAACCGTTGTAATTCGAAAAAGTTGTCGTTATTATTCAAAAAAGTAGCCGTTATTATTTAGCTATAAATACAAGTAAATCTTTATGTAGCTCCATTCATATCAAGTTCACATCAACTTAATTCAAAAACAAAAGCATGACAATTAATGCTCAAGTAATGATTGGTTCAACAAAAAATCGATTACCGTGTTTTCAAGTTACCAAAGTTAGTCAACCGCCTTGAGTTAGTCATACCACGTGTTATGGTGTGGAACATGCTAGAACAACCTTCAATTGACATGCCTTTTCTATGGTTTTAATTAAGTCGTATTAGGTTGTTTTTATTTAACTTCTAACTTTTGTACGATTTTAATTCTAATTTTCTTCTCAAACCAACAACTACAACAACTAAAACAATCCATAAAAACAACTAAAATGAAAAGGCAACAAACTAACAGAAATTCGTCCTAAAACAACTATAACAACTAAAATAATCCATAAAAACAACTAAAATGAAAAAACAACAAACCAACAAAAATCCGTCCTAAAACAACTACAACAACTAAAACAATCCAAAAAATAACTAAAATGAAAAAACAACAAACTAACAGAAATCCGTCCTAAAAAACTACAACAATTGAAACAATCCATAAAAACAACTAAAATGAAAAGGCAACAAACTAACATAAAACCGTCCTAAAAACAAATTAAAATATACGGATGTGACCGTGGTAAAGGCGGTGGCAACTGTCTTGAAGCTTGAGCGACCGCACGACGCTTAGAAGATGTCACATTCCGACTAAGGGTCCGATCCTGCATTTTCATAACAGCTGCCGCTCTACGATCTAACTCTCTATCTTTTTCACTATTCATCTGCATTAAACAAATTAAAAAGATCAAAAACATATTAAAAAACAAACAATTGAATTAAACATTACAAATTTTACGTTGACTTCAATTCAATTAAACATAAAAACCTAATCAATATCAAAAAAATATTAACTCTCTAACGTTTAATTAATTTTTTTTAGAAGTTAAACATTTAATCAGATAAATTTCATCGAATATCATTTTATTCGATAAATTTTATCGAATATCAAGTTATTCGATAAATTTCATAAAAATTCGTAATCAACAAGTAAATAAATTAAGAATATTATAAAACTACCAAATAAATGAATTTACACTATTGAACTGGTTAAATTAATGCAAATTATCGAATATCAAAGACAATTTCTAATTATTTTTTTCAAAATTAAACATTAAATTGGATAAATTTCATCGAATATCATGTTATTCGATAAATTTAATCGAATATCAAGTTAATCGATATATTTCATAAAAATTCGTAATTAAACAAGTAAAGAAATTAAGAAAATTATGATATAAATGATTTTACACTTTTAAACCGGTTACATTAATGCAAATTATCGATTTCCATAAAATATTAAAAAAAAATGTACGTACCATGAACGAACGTTGAACATCAACGTGAATCCCATGGACAGACGTTGACATTCAACGTTCGTCCCGTGGATGAACGAAGAACTGGGCTGGGGCTGCCATGGATGGACGAAGAACTGGGCTGGGACTGCCATGGATGGACGAACATATGCAACGTTCACCCATGATTGGACGAAGAATGCCAACGTTCAGCCATGGAGCAGACGTCCACTACAAAATACTAACGTATTTGCGACGGATAGGTCCGTCGCAATCAGGGGAATTCCTTCGCAAACAGGAGATTTGCGACGGATTTGTGACGGACACTGTCTGTCGCGTTTTTCTATCGCAAAATGAATTTGTGCGAAGGATTTGTCCGTCGCAAAATTTTGCGACGGAATGGTTAAGTTTTGCGACGGATTTTCCGTCGCAAGAATTGACTGACTTTGACCAAAATGTCAAAGTCAGTCAAGATTGACTTTGACCCTTGCGACGGAATTTTCGTCACAAAATTTGACTGACTTTGACCCTTACCAAAAAGTCAGTCAAGTTTTGCGATGGAAATTCCGTCGCAAGGTTCAATATTTGCGACGGAATGTCCGTCGCAAACCTTCCCGCCATTTGACTTTCAGTTCGCGGGTAGGGAAATTTTGGATCCGTCGCAAATAAAAAGTCCGTCGCAAATTCCGTCGCAAGACAGTATTTGCGATGGAATATATGTCCGTCGCAAAAATTCCGTCGCAAATCAGCTATTTTCTTGTAGTGGTCACAAGCCTGGGTTGGACGAAGCATTGCAACGTTCATCCATGAAGAAACCTTTATAGTCTTCATCTTCCAAAGAAATTCGAGAAAAATGAAATTCAAACCCAGAAATTCGAGAAACAATGGAGAAACACGCATTCAATCATGCATTATTACAATCTAATCCAACAAATAACGAAATTAACAACTAAACAACAATCTATGAACAAAACAACAGTTTCGAATTAAATTTAAACCAATTTCTAACAAACTGAAAATTCACAGAAAAACTTATTCAAATGTTTAATTTCTAACAAAATTGATGCAAAGAATTTGCTAATCATATACATACAATATGTCATTCAGAAACAATTTCTACACTAATTTTACAATTTCATACAAAAAAATCGAAAAAAATAAGAATACATACATGAAAATGACGGTGGTGAGCAACTTGTGGGGCACGGTGGTCGTTTACAGTGCTGGTGTAATATCTCGAAAATTGATTACGACATCTACGTGATTTTGTCGTGTCAATAGCTTTTTCTTTTAAATGATTTCGACACAAGATATGTATTGATCAAGTGGTATTGGTTTGTGTTGACTAAGGGGTTTGAACTCGAGACCATGGGAACACTTGTATGGGCCTCGAGTTCTGTGCATACCTTTCAGCCGACACTTAACGTTTTTCAAACTTTCACAACTAACCCCCACCCCTTCCGTCATTTTTATAAAGAGGAAACCTAAACCTAGTTTACCCTAATTCTCATACAAACATACACATCTACAGCCGACATAGCAGGGAGTAAGTAGGTGGTACTCACGGTGGTCATAAGGCGGTTTAAGGGTGGTCGAAATTGGTCAGAAGTAGGTATGTCAGCACGTATCTTCCTTTTTCCTGCGTTTTTCCTGCGTTTTCAGTAGGTAATTCAATCGTGTAAATCGTGTCTATGGGTTCTGATTTTTTATATAACCTTGACCTATGACGTTGGTAGTTACGTTTAGACCATATGGGAGTCACCTTTGGCCACCGAGGGCCACTAGTCGTGGTGGTTCTATCGTCTGTGTCAACTCACCTTGTTTTCGTTTCAAACAGAGTTTGGAAACGAGTTGTTTTGTGTGGGATTTTGATGTTAATTATGTTAATGCTTATTCTGGGTATGAGTGTAAGTAGACTGGTGGTGTTGTGGGGAGCTTCAGGGTGGTTGTCTCGGTGGTTACAGGTGGTGGAGTCAGAGTCGAAGGGGGGGTTCGTTGTAACTGTTGTCTCGGTTCATGGTGGTTATGCGAATACAAGGGTGGTTTGGGGGTGGTAACACCGTTGACTCGGGGGAGGTCGACACGGTGTTACCATCGTGGCTGATGGGTCTGTCGTCAAGGGTGGCTTTGGTGGTGGTCTAGGATGGTGTCGGGGGCTGAGTGTTTGTCGATGAGAGTGCAGATCCGTCTGGTCGTGAGGTTGGGCGAGGAACCAGGCCTCGTTTGGGCCCTGGTTCATCTCGCCGGCAGCCAACGAGGGGGTGTCTGGTGGTTGTGGAGGTGGCAGGAGGTACTGGGTACGGAGTTTGGTGGTTGTTGGTGGTTGTGGTGGTGTCACGCGGTGGTAAAAAGGGGGGTTTGAGTCGTGGGTTGGAGAGTCGGGGTAGGGGCTGTTTTGCGTATTATTATTATTATTATTATTATTATTATTATTATTATTATTATTATAAGTATTGTTATTATCATTTACATTGGATTTTATTAATAGAGTTAGTAATTTATATTTTGGAACTATTTAAGAAAGTTATATTTTTAGAAAGTTACCATTTTGGTAGTTACTATTTTAGGAAACTGGCCTTTTTAGGAAGTTACTATAAATAGACTACGTACTTATGTTACGGGATCTAGGGAGTCTTATTAATTATACGTATTATGTGTTTAGGTAACGTTTTCCGAGTGGAACATTTTTAGCAGCTGTGCAAGTGACAATTTCATCCGGCTGTTGAGGTAGGGGATATATATCTGTGGTTGCATTATGACATGAAGTGTATGTGTTGCTTATTATAAGATTGATATAATTGATTATGAATGTATTTTGAATTGTTGATTATTATCGATTATTGTGGAGAACGGGATTTGTGAAATGGGTCTTGTGATACGGGTCTTGTGATATGGGACTTGTGATATGGCCATGGAGGGGTGGTGTGTTGGAGGTGTGGTGTGATGGAGGTGGAAGTGGAGGACTGGTTGATGAGGAGATGGAAGGAAACTGTATTATGTTATTTCATGTCTTAACTATATTGTCTACTCAACCTCGTGTTGACCCTGTGTGTTTTGTATATGTCTGTGTTGATCCAATTTATTGGGGAGCAGAATGACAGGTTTAGACTTATGGAAGCTGGAAGGGAGGAGAGGCCATGGACCAGACCTGTCTAGTGCTAGCTCACTTATTTAGTCCTTCCACCTTGTCTGAACTTTTAGTATTTGTTTTGGAAGACAGTTGTAAAGATCTTGTTATACTGATGTTATCACTTTTAAGTTACTTAATAAAATGCTGCGTTTCTTTCCTTTGTTATCTACTACCTCGGTTATCCGAGATGATAACACCGTTGGTTATTTTGGGAGTCCTAGTTCATGTCTCTAAATAAATGGGGGTGTTACAAAGTGATATCAGAGTGAACGATCCTCAGGCCTAACCTAATGAACCCAATGAATGTAGGAAAGTCTAAATAAAATGAATCCCGGGATAGGACTATTAGGAGCACACCAAAGGTAAAGGATGAGTCTGGGCCCCCCTCACCTGAATTTCAAAAGAGCAAACTAAGGGAAGAATTCGAACTTTTTCGAATGACTGTGGAGGTTTACTACAGGAAGTTTCTTCAGTTACTGAGCCATGTTGGGGAAATGGGGATGGATGAGGCAATGCTTGCCATGAAGTTTGAGAGAGGGTTAACCATCGTTGTCAAGAAGAGACTTATTGCAGCACCACCCACTACTGTCCGTGATATCTATTTGCGGGCTGGGGCAGCAGAGAGACTCGCCGACATGATAAGGGAGGAGAAGAAGACAAGGAGTGAAAAGAAAAAGACAGAGACCTTGAGTGAAAATTCGGGGTCGAAAAAGCAGATTTCTAATAGGTAAAGTGGGTATTTTACCAACAGTGCCTCAACAAGTACAAGGAACCAGGGTGGAGGTAACTACAAGAGTGGGGGTTCGGGAACCAGTTATGTGGGGATAGTGTGCTATGGTTGTGGGAAGACAGGACACAAGCAAGCGGTGTGTCGATCTTCAGGAGGATACTAGGGGTTACCGTACTCCAACTTCAGGGTACAGTGGATCCCGCATGAATACTTCAGGGAGTGGAGGATATCGTACTCCTATGTCGGGTTATGGGGGAAACGCGAGGTCTGGTACTAGCAACAACTACCAGAAGAGCTATAACAACTATCAAAATCGTTCCCACCATAACCAGTACAACGGGAGTGGCAGTAACCAGAAGGCCGGAACTGAAGGGAACCAACAGTCAGGAGCAGCCACTACTAGCCAGAGTGGGGTGAAGACCAATGGCAAACTCTTTGCCATGGAGAAGCAGGCTGCCAAGGATGATGCCCATGTCGTGACTGGTACTTTTCTCGTGAACCTTAAACCTACATTTGTACTTTTTGATTCCGGAGCTACCCATTCTTTTGTGTCTAGAGAGCATGCTAGGGTGTTAGAGCTTGACATCTATGATTGGATTGAGGATTCTGTAACAATATCATCTGGGGAATCTGTGTCATGTAATAGGGTCTATAGGAGTGTGCCCATCAAGATTGGGGAGGTAGTTTTCCATTGCGATCTTATCGAGTTTCCGTTGGGGGACTTTGAGGTAATCCTTGGGATGGATTGGTTGGGAAAATATCGAGCTTTTATAGACTGTTACCAAAAGAAGATTTCTTTGAAGGGACCCAAGGGAGTGAGGGTGACTTATAGGGGATTCGTGGTTAAACCTAAGGTCAAATTCTTATCTGTTAATACCCTTAAGTCTAATCTGAGAAAGGGGGATAGTTTGATCTTGTGTCAAATGTGGAATTGTGAGGCAGAGACTCCGAAGGTTAGCGAGATACCTGTGGTGAGGGAGTTTGAGGGAGTGTTCCGGGATGATGTGTCAGGGTTGCCACCTAGGAGAGAGGTCGACTTTTCTATCGATCTAAAGCCTGGAGCATGACCAATATCAAAATCACCTTACCGTATGGGACCGAAGGAGATGGATGAATTAAAGAAGCAATTGGATGAATTGACTGAAAAGGGATTCATCCGACCTAGTGTGTCACCCTAGGGAGCACCAGTGCTGTTTGTGAAGAAGAAAGACGAGAGTCTGAGGCTTGGCGTTGATTATCAAGAGCTGAAAAATGTGACCGTTAAGAATCGTTGCCCCTTGCCTAGAATTGATGATCTGTTCAACCAGTTGAGTGGAGCTGGAGTTTTCTCAATAATTGATCTGAGATCGGGCTATCACCAATTGAGGATTAACGACGAGGACATTCCCAAGACCGCATTTAGAACAAGGTATGGCCACTATGAATTCGTGGTTATATCGATCGGGTTGACTAATGCACCAGCAGTTTTCATGGATTTGATGAACCGAGTATTCAGTCCGTACCTGGATAAGTTCATGGTTATGTTTATCGATGACATTTTAGTGTATTCTAAGAGTGAGGAAGAGCACGAAGAGCACCTGAGAGTAGTACTGAAGACTTTAGAGGAGAATGAGTTGTATGCCAAGTTAAGTAAGTGCGAGTTCAGGTTAAAGAAAGTTGTTTTCCTGGGTTATGTGATTTCCAAGGAAGGGGGTGTATGTGGACCCTAGTAAGATCGAAGTGGTGACCAGATGGCAAAGGCCGAAGAATGTGGGTGAGATCCGAAGTTTCTTGGGATTGGCTGGGTATTACAGGAGGTTCGTCAAATATTTCTCGAAGTTAGCTAAACCGTTCACATCGTTGATGAGGAAGGAGAACCGTTTCATTTGGGAGGAGGGTTGTGAGAAGGCGTTCTTAACCCTTAAGGAACGCCTGACAACAGCTCCTATCCTTGCCTTACGTGATGGGAGCGACAATTTCGAAGTTTACATTGACGCTTCTAAGCATGGTCTGGGGTGTGTATTAATGCAGAATAGGAGAGTGATAGCGTATGCTTCCCGTTAGTTGAAGACCTACGAGGAGAACTATCCTACCCATGATTTGGAGCAGGGGGTCGTGGTCTTTGCACTAAAACTATGGCGCCACAATCTTTACGGAGCCACATTTAAGGTGCTTTCTGACCACAAAAGCTTGAAGTACATCTATACCCAGCGAGAGTTGAATATGAGACAAAAGAGGTGGATAGAGTTGATTGGTGACTACGATATACAGATTATCTACCATGAAGGCAAAGCTAATGTGGTGGCCGATGTCTTGAGTAGGAAATCCGTTCACGCATTGAGTAGTGCCAGATCAAGGGTGAGACTGCATAGTGAGTTGGGAGAAATGGGAATTTACATGATTCGGAAAGGGGATACTCTTAGTGATCTGACAGTGGAGCCAGAGTTGTATGGAGAAATCAGAGAATTGCAAAAGGAGGATTTGAGGATCCATAGGTGGCAAGGAATGCTCGAGGGAAGTGGTAATGAGACCGATTCCAAATTCAGTGTCCATTCTGACGGTATTCTGAGATTCAGTGGGAGATGGTGTGTTCCGGATAATGATGAGTTGAAAAAGAAGATTCTAACTGAAGGTCATGCTACGCCATACTCCGTGCACCCAGGGGGTGATAAGGTATACAAAGACCTTAAGAAGGCATTATGGTGGCCCAATATGAAGAAGGAGGTTGCCAAGTTTGTGTCGCGGTGCTTAACGTTTCAGAGGGTAAAAGGTGAGCATAAGAGACCTCAAGGAAAGATTCAGCCACTAGATGTACCTGAGTGGAAATGGGAGAATATTTCCATGGATTTCATCATGGGGTTGCCTAGAACTCAGAAGGGCAACAACATGATCTGGGTAATTGTGGATAGGTTGACCAAGTCCGCTCACTTTATTCCAATGAAAGATACCTGGAGTAAGGCTGAGTTGGCCAAGTCATATGTGTAGAATGTGGTCAAGTTGCATGATGTTCCCAAGGATATTGTTTCCGATTGCGACTCGAGATTTATCTCTAGGTTTTGGCAAGAGCTGCAGTCCGCGTTGGGCACACAGTTAAAGATGAGTACGGCTTTTCATCCAACTGTGGGGAATAAAGCATGTATTCGCCCTAAACTTGCAGGATTATAATGAAAATTACAGTTGTGATTATAGTCATAAGATAAATGAAAACATGAATAGAGTACAACCTTTAGTCCTTGTGCGAAAGGCCTAAGAACAGGAATTAACACAAATTCCCTCCTATAACTTGCACCCAAGACTTAGATTGAGACGATGCCGCGTGTGCTAGAAATCCTCTCCAACTGCCTTGCAATATAGGGAGAGCTATTGAGGTTTTAGATGTGAGATCTGAGGTTTTGGGAGAAGAGTGCTCTCAAAACCCTAATTTTCCTTGAGATTTGTTTTACACTCAAACAAGAGTAGTCTGACATAAGGAGAGTCCTCCTCCTTATGTAGCTCTTGGCCGAAAATTTCGAATAGGGTAGGAGTGGGCTTTCCACTCTTACCTTATTCTAATTCGTGATTCGACCCATTTAGCTAAAATTTATTCGCGGGTTTTATTTATAAATCGTAACATGTTATCAGATATTAATACAGTCGATATATTAATAATGGTCTGATAAAAACGATATTGTATAATTACCCAAATTAATATAACAGTTTATATTAATTCGCGAATACAACATTTAATTAAATATAACTGCTTATATTTAATTTTACGAATTAAACATGTAATCCGTATTAGCTAAAATTATTTAATCCGTATTAAATAATAATCTCAACATCTTATTGACTAATTTAATAGTCAATACCTCTGACTAACTGTTTAGTCATATTCGGCATAAATGTGACTGTATTTTCATACCTTCACATCTCTCAAACGTGTCCTATAGGTGTGACGTATAGGGACCAGTTGATCACCGCCATCCGTATGACAATAACGTCAAACTTATCTAGCAAGCCAACCGTTATTGATAAACGTGGATCAACTGGTAATAATACTGAAGTATGCCCTTGTGATCCTTAAAGAGATTTAATAAGTCATTGTACTTAATTGTCAAGGACACCAGCCCCAACAATCTCCCACTTGTCCGTACAAGGGTATGTGCAATGACGTTATCACACTACATGTGGAGGACACAAGGCTCCAACAAACTCCCACTTGTCCGTACAAGTGTAGGTGCGATAACCGATTCTCATATCCTTTTAAAATTTCTCCCACTCAATGTAAGACAATTTGCAAATCCGCATTCGCAAAGGTCGTATCTCACAAGCGATCTGTATCAAGAGTGGTTTCCCCGACTAGAGAGTAACTTAACTGATAAAACGAATCTGTATTGGAGCATGGCCATGCATTTCAGTTACTACTCCTCGAGTGGCCCTGAGAAATGATAAAAATCCTGATAAGGGTTTGGATATTTCCCTCAACTCGAATCCTGCCGATATCGCGCAGCATGAAATAACCCAGAAAAAATCCTCTTGGCCCCTGTTACGATGACCGTGGGAAAGAAACCAAAGTTACCCAAAATCTGCCTTAATCTCAAGAGACAGTTGAAAGTCAAAAGACTCGACTCTAAGGAACACTATGGAGGTCCTATCCACAACCTGGCTCTGATAATATGTATCAAACGAGGGTGAACCGTTTCACAAAATTAATAATATACTATTTCCGTATATAGTATATTACTAAAGGCCATGTGAAAATAAAACATGTTATTTTCGAAAAATAAAAAAAAACGAGTCTGTTACAGGGGGGAGGTCGACCGACCTAAACAAGTGGTCAACCCACCTCCAAACGAGAAACAGAAACTTTCTGCAACAGCAAAATCGGTCGACCGACCTATCAATTAGGTCGACCGACCAACAGGCAGTAAAAACGAATTTCAGAAAAACGCAAAACGCTGCACCTTTTGAAATTTAAACAAGTTTTTACCTTTTAAACTTTGATTAAAACAAGTAAATCAAAATTAACATCAACAAGGGTTCACATATTGTCAAGAATATCGATTAATTAACAATATGTAAACAGGAATCGAAAAACAAGATCGATTACTCACAAAAGAAAAACTTTCGAAACAGAAAATTACACAGGAGGCGGTCGACCGACCGCAACAGGGGGTCGATCGACCGACTCAGCGACAGCACACGAATTTTAAGGTTTTAAAACTTATGAAAAACACAAAAGTAAAATTTTCATGGCCTGGCTCTGATACCACTTGTGGGGAATAAAGCATGTATTCGCCCTAAACTTGCAGGATTATAATGAAAATTACAGTTGTGATTATAGTCATAAGATAAATGAAAACATGAATAGAGTACAACCTTTAGTCCTTGTGCGAAAGGCCTAAGAACAGGAATTAACACAAATTCCCTCCTATAACTTGCACCCAAGACTTAGATTGAGACGATGCCGCGTGTGCTAGAAATCCTCTCCAACTGCCTTGCAATATAGGGAGAGCTATTGAGGTTTTAGATGTGAGATCTGAGGTTTTGGGAGAAGAGTGCTCTCAAAACCCTAATTTTCCTTGAGATTTGTTTTACACTCAAACAAGAGTAGTCTGACATAAGGAGAGTCCTCCTCCTTATGTAGCTCTTGGCCGAAAATTTCGAATAGGGTAGGAGTGGGCTTTCCACTCTTACCTTATTCTAATTCGTGATTCGACCCATTTAGCTAAAATTTATTTGCGGGTTTTATTTATAAATCGTAACATGTTATCAGATATTAATACAGTCGATATATTAATAATGGTCTGATAAAAACGATATTGTATAATTACCCAAATTAATATAACAGTTTATATTAATTCGCGAATACAACATTTAATTAAATATAACTGCTTATATTTAATTTTACGAATTAAACATGTAATCCGTATTAGCTAAAATTATTTAATCCGTATTAAATAATAATCTCAACATCTTATTGACTAATTTAATAGTCAATACCTCTGACTAACTGTTTAGTCATATTCGGCATAAATGTGACTGTATTTTCATACCTTCACATCTCTCAAACGTGTCCTATAGGTGTGACGTATAGGGACCAGTTGATCACCGCCATCCGTATGACAATAACGTCAAACTTATCTAGCAAGCCAACCGTTATTGATAAACGTGGATCAACTGGTAATAATACTGAAGTATGCCCTTGTGATCCTTAAAGAGATTTAATAAGTCATTGTACTTAATTGTCAAGGACACCAGCCCCAACACCAACTACAGATGGTCAGACATAGAGAACCATTCAGACCTTGGAGGATATGCTACAAGCTTGTGTGCTGCAATTCGGGGGATCATGGGAGGAGCGATTGGGATTGATAGAGTTTTCATATAATAATAGCTACCACGCTAGTATTGGTATGACTTCTTTTGAGGCTTTGTATGAGAGGAAGTGCCGGAGTCCTGTGTTGGGATGATCGAGCTGATGCTGTGGTGCTAGGTACGGAAATGATTCAAGAGATGCTCGAGCAAGTCCAAATAATCAGACAGAAAATGAGAGCTGCCCAGGATCGACAGAAGAGTTACGCAGATCTCAAGAGGAGTGACATTTCATTTGAAGCAGGAGAGAAAGTACTACTGAAGGTATCTCCAATGAAGGGTGTGATGAGGTTCGGAAAGCGTGGCAAGCTGAGTCAGAAGTTTATTGGACCATTTGAGATCTTGGACAGAGTTGGAGAGGTGGCATACCGATTAGATTTACCTCCAGCCCTATCCAAGGTCCATCATGTGTTCCATGTGTCTCAATTAAGGAAGTATGTGAGTGACTCATCGCACGTGTTGAGCCATTAGGTAATTGAAGTATATGAGCAACTTGCCTATGTTGAGACCCTGAAAGAGATTCTGGATAGGAAGGTTCGGAAGACTCGGAATGGAGAGACAGCGTTAGTAAAGGTCTTGTGGACCAATCACAACATGGAAGAAGCGACATGGGAAGCTGAATCATTCATGAGGGAGCGTTACTCACATTTTTTTCTCTGAGGTAAGTTACGAGGACCTAACTCTTATTTTAAGGGAGGTGGAATGTAACATTCCGTGCTTTATTTGACTTTATCGTGTGGCGACCTTACTTTGAGTTCGAGTTCGAGGTGAGGTGAACATTTGGCGAACTTCGGGATGAAGTTCATTTTAAGGGGGGAAGACTGTAATACCTCGAAAATTGATTACGACATCTACGTGATTTTGTCGTGTCAATAGCTTTTTCTTTTAAATGATTTTGACACAAGATATGTATTGATCAAGTGGTATTGGTTTGTGTTGACAAGGAGGTTTGAACTCGAGACCATGGGAACACTTGTATGGCCCTCGAGTTGTGTGCATACCTTTCAGCCCACACTTAACGTTTTTCAAACTTTCACAACCCCCACCCCTGCCGTCATTTTTATAAAGAGGAAACCTAAACCTAGTTTACCTTAATTCTCATACAAACATACACATCTACAACCGACATAGCAGGGAGTAAGTAGGTGGTACTCACGGTGGTCATAAGGCGGTCTAAGGGTGGTCGAAATAGGTCAGAAGTAGGTATGTCAACACATATCTTCCTTTTTCCTGCGTTTTTCCTGCTTTTTCAGTAGGTAATTCAATCGTGTAAATCGTGTCTATGGGTTCTGATTTTTTAAATAACCTTGACCTATGACGTTGGTAGTTACGTTTAGACCATATGAGAGTCACCTTTGGCCACCGAGGGCCACCAGTCGTGGTAGTTCTGTCGTCTGTGTCAACTCACCTTGTTTTCGTTTCAAACAGAGTTTGGGAACGAGTTGTTTTGTGTGGGATTTCGATGTTAATTATGTTAATGCTTGTTCTGGGAATGAGTGTAAGTATACTGGTGGTGTTGTGGGGAGCGTCAGGGTGGTAGTCTCGGTGGTTACAGGTGGTGGAGTCAGAGTCGAAGGAGGGGTTCGTTGTAACTGTTGTCTCGGTTCATGGTGGTTATGCGAATACAGGGGTGGTTTGGGGGTGGTAACACCGTTGACTCGGGGGAGGTCGACACGGTGTTACCACCGTGGCTGATGGGTCTGTTGTCAAGGGTGGCTTTGGTGGTGGTCTAGGGTGGTGTCGGGGGCTGAGTGTTTGTCGATGAGATTGCAGATCCGTCTGGTCGTGAGGTTGGGCGAGGAACCAGGCCTGGTTTGAGCCTTGGTTCATCTCGCCGGCAGCCAACGAGGGGGTGTCTGGTGGTTATGGAGGTGGGAGGAGGTACTGGGTACGGAGTTTGGTGGTTGTTGGTGGTTGTGGTGGTGTCACGCGGTGGTAAAAAGGGGGTTTGAGTCGTGGGTTGGAGATGTGGGGAATAAAGCATGTATTCGCCCTAAACTTGAAGGATTATAATGAAATTTACAGTTGTGAATATTGTCATAAGATAAATAAAAACATGAAAAAGAATACAACCTTGGGTCCTTGCTTGAATAGGCCTAAGAACAGGAATTAAAGTAAATTCCCTCCTATAACTTGCACCCAAGACTTTGTTTGAGATGATGCCGCGTGTGCTAGAAAATACTCTCCAATTGCCTTGCAATATGGGGAGAGCTATTGAGGTTTTAGATGTGAGATCTGAGTTTTTGGGAGAAGAGTGCTCTCAAAAACCCTAATTATGAGATTTTCAATTATCAGTTAAAACCAAGAGTCCCTGACATAAGGAGAAGGACTCTCCTTATGTAGCCCTGGTCGGCCGAATTGGATATTGGGTAGGAGTGGGCTTTCCACTCTTACCTTATTCCAATGCGTGATTCGACCCAATTGCTAAAATATAATTCGCGGGTATTTATTATAAATCGTATACATGTTATCAGATATTAATGCAGTCGATGTATTAATAATGGTCTGATAAAATTACGATATTGTATAATTATCCAAATTAATATAAACGTTTATATTAATACGCGAATACAATATTTAATTAAATATAACCGTTTATATTTAATTTACGAATTAATCATGTAATCCGTGTTAGCTAAAATTATTTAATCCGTATTAAATAATAATCTCAACATCTTATTGACTAATTTAATAGTCAATACCTCTAACTAACTGTTTAGTCATATCCGACATAAATGTGACTGTATTTTCATACCTTCACATCTCTCAAACGTGTCCTATAGGTGTGACGTATAGGGACCAGTTGATCACCGCCATCCGTATGACAATAACGTTAAACTTATCTAGCAAGCCAACCGTTATTGATAAACGTGGATCAACTGATAATAATACTGAAGTATGCCCTTGTGATCCTTAAAGAGATTTAATAAGTCATTGTACTTAATTGTCAAGGACACCAGCCCCAACAGGAGAGTCGGGTTAGGGGCTGTTTTGCGTATTATTATTATTATTATTATTATTATTATTATAAGTATTGTTATTATCATTTACATTGGATTTTATTAATGGAGTTAGTAATTTATATTTTGGAACTATTTAAGAAAGTTATATTTTTAGAAAGTTACCATTTTTGGCAGTTGCTATTTTGGGAAATATCTATTTTAGGAAACTTGCCTTTTTAGGAAGTTACTATAATTAGAATACGTACTTATGTTACGGGATCTAGGGAGTCTTATTAATTATACGTATTATGTGTTTAGGTAACGTTTTTTGAGTAGAACATTTTTAGCAGCTGTGCATGTGACAATTTCATCCGACTGTTGAGGTAGGGATATATATCTGTGGTTGCGTTATGACATGAAGTGTATGTGTTGTGATGCCCGTCGTTGAGGGCACCAAAGATAAGATTTATAATTTTCTAGCTTTGACTATAGATAGTGAAAGTCAGGGTCGAACCACAGAGAGGGGGGGAATGTTTATTGTTTGATGTCAATGTTTTAGGGTAACAATTTTGGGGGTTTGAATTGATTGTCACTAAGTCTAGAAATAAATATAAAAACAAAAGCAAGTAAATAAAGATGAGAATAAAATTATAGTACAAAGGATGCTAGGATATTTGGGTAGTAAATAGCTATGATGGTGTAAATCCTAAGTCAACATGTATTGCAGTCGCGTAGGGGGTGTAACATATCCTTTAGGTCTATGCTACCAAATAGCTCCTTTCGGCCTATGCTATTAGTTCCTAAGTCTCACAATTATTGGGTGTCAACAATAAGGGTGATTCCTAATTTCTAGGTCACATACCTTTCAGTCTTAAGTAACCTAGCCGTCTTAAAGTGTAAACCAATGCCCTTCCCGTATCTCTCAATCTTGGGTAGGTCATTACTAACATCCTACAAGTCTCCTTTCAGTCTCATTGTAGGGTATTATAGTCTACGAAATAAAACGAAACAGAAAACATACGCGCGTTGGTCGACCGACCAGTTAGCCCAGTCGGCCGACCAACACCTCAGTCGACCGACCTATAATGGAGGTCGGCCGACCAAGGCGCTGCTACAGTCGGTCTCGGAATTCGCACCATCTACTTATTTATTCCCTACATCCTAACATATGGAATTTAGCTACTCATGACTATTGAAACAATAACGAAAACAGTAGAAAACATGGAAATCATAATGAACATTAATCTAAACATGCAATAACAACAAAGGCTTTGGGATTCTAACTTAAACCGGATACCAATAATTTTAAGATAAGAACAATATTAAAACTGAAATTAAGAAAGGAATTACCGGAAACAAGGATTAAGGCAGAAAAGAACGAACTTTATTGATTATTGCGGAAAGAGTGATGAACGATGAACAAAACTAAAGAAAAGTGTGAGAATAATAAAAAATAACTATTGTATACTAAAACTCTCTCTAAAACTGAATAATTCTTGATGATAGAAAACTAGATTGTAGCTGGATCAAAAACTGCCTCCTAACCCTAATCACGTAATTAGTTTAAATAGGCGGAAAATAAGAGTTTCCTAATGACCTAATCACTTGAATGGGCTTTGCGGAAAAAATCTGGGTCTGCGCTGAGGTCGGTCGACCTAAGTAGTAGGTCGGTCGACCGCTTGACGGGCTTCGTGGATTTCTGGTATTTTCATAATAGTCGCCTGGTCGGCCGACCCATGTAGTAGGTCGGTCGACCTATTTTCCTGTAGGTCTGCCTTGATTTGTCTTCGGTTTGACTTCTTGGTACTTGGCTAGCACTTCGAGTTGACTTGTCTACGCTCCTGGGTCATGAAAAATCCCGAGGGCATAAATTTGGTATAAAATCGTCCCTTTTTCGCATAATTCTGCAAAAGAGCATAAAAATACGAAAGTAGACAATTGTTGGGAAATAAAGGCTAAAACATAGTAAATGAGCGACAAAATGCGTGTAAAAATAGATGTAAAATATCATAAAATAGACACGCATCAAAATCCCCCAAACCAAACCTTTCTTGCCCTCAAGCAAGAAATAGACTCGATCTTAACAGATGGAGCGATTTCAATCTCAGAGCGAAATTTACATGTTAGCCTAAACCAATACCAAGTACAAAATAAGAAAGTATTCAAATCATGCAAACGACTTGTAGTGTCGTCAAACTTGCAAAAATAAAGAATATAGAGACTTTATACCATGGACTCTCGTGGTACGCTCGAGACACTCATGAAGCAAAGGGTGAGTATAAGTAAAAAGATAGAAAGAAGTATATTGTAATGACACTCACCTAACTGCGACCCATGAAAACATGCCTGCAATCTAACATGAACAAGAATTCTACAACTATGTATGAACATACTCATCAAGTGACTCGGATACATGCAAATGAGATATGAAAGATATGTGAGGTAAAAGGCGAAAAGTGGTTAAGATGTTTTTGGATTTGTGGGGTTAGTAGCCAAGCTAGTAAAACCGGTTTCCAACAACATATATTCCACAACTTTTGATATTAAGAAAGTGCTCTTTTGTAGCACAACTCTCACATTATATATAAGAAAGGGCTCCAAAATATTTTGAATGAAGTACGGGAGTGATAACATGTAAAAGAAAAGGATTTTTTTGGAACGAAATTTGAATTCTGACCTTGTCAGTTGGTCGACCGACCTGAGGGTGCGGTCGGTCGACTGACTTATGTACGTTTTTGATTTTTTTCGTTTTTCTTTTCTTTCTTTCTTTTTCTGTTTTTTTTCTTTTCTTTTCTTGCTTTCTTTCTTTCTTTTCTCTTTTTGCTCAAGATATCATACAAACCAAGATGCCTCAAAAAAATAGACCAAAGACCATAAATACTAGCTTGGAAGGGTAGGCTAAGTATGGGATGTAGTTTTGGGGAAATAAAAAGGCAATTTTGGCTATGTAAGGCTTATGGGTAAATAAGAGAAAAGGGATTTCAAATGCACGTACCAAGACTCACAAAACGAGATAGTAAAACAAGTATATAGCAATTCAAGTTCATGTTTATGCATATTGATGTAACATGTTCCAAGGGGAGTACTACTCACATCCTAGACAACTGGTTTAAAGATGAAACCAGGAAATAAACTCTAAAACTTAGAATGTATAGTAGGTTGCCAAGGTATAAGTCAAGTCTCGAGATATACAAATTGACAAAAACTCGTAGATATGCACAAGACTCTCATACTAAAACAGGTTGACAAGGCAAGGTAAGGCATAAACATGTAAGATAGCAAAGATCATCCTTGAAATACTCTCGTTCCGACTCGACCTATATGCTAAAATAAACGTGCATTTTTTTTTTGAAATTTTTGAATTTTTTTGTACTTTTCTTTTGTATATGCAAGGAAGATAAAGAAAAGAACAATGCAAGACAAAAATGCAATAAACGTGTGACAAAATGCAATGGAACAATGCATGTGACTAAACCATTCCCCAAACCAACCCGCACAATGTCCCCATTGTGCATTAGCCTAAGTAAAGGTTTTTATAAAATTAAAGGAAAAATGCAAGGAAAATAAAACCAAGGAAAATGGAAAGAACTCGCTGGATTTTTAAGCGCATTAGAAACCTCCCCAAACCAGCGTAAGCTGGGAGGTTTTGGTGGCCAGCAGTGCCACTCCAAGTACCTTATGACGTTTGCATGCTTCCCAAGGAAAATACGAACATGCTGTAACAGGTAGACAGGTCGACCGACCTAGTGATCTGGTCGACCGACCAATCCGCAGACTATAGGAATTTCTGAACTGCAGGGATTTGGTCGACCGACTGGAGTTGCTGGTCGGTCGACCGTATCTCCTGTACAGCGGCCTTCTTTTCTTCGGAAATAACTTGTATTAACCAGGTTTTTCTTCCTCAAACCTGAAAAATCATTATACACGCGCCTAACATATGCGCAAGATCCCAGAACCAAGTCCAATTGTCTCTACTACGCAAACAAAAACGAAATAGTTCTAAAACTTAAAGCAAACAAAATTAAAAAGTATCGACAAAACAGAAAATAAATTGTCTTAAGAGCTTAAAACTGAAACAACTATCCGCTAAAGATGCGGAAAATCTCCGACCACGGCTTTTGGCGATATGTCGTAGTCTCCACCGTGTTTGTTTGAATGGCAAAACACGTCTCCTCTCCGTCGCAAAGCATATGCGACGGACTCTTCTCTTCTTCTTCTTTTGTCCTCCTCATCAACTATGTCCGGATCCTCATCTTCCTTGTAGCTTAGGAACCCTAGTCCACCTCTTTGCACTGTGATTTTCTTCACCATGGTCTTCCCCAAACCAATTCCTGCATTGGGCAAAACAGAAACATCCTCCATATCGCTCCCAATCTGGGGCGGAGGTGTAAAAACAGGTATAGGAGTAGGTAACAAAGTAGGGGAAGTAGTGATGACCTCATACTTCTTTTCAGAAGCAATAGCATTACAAGTAATAGGAGTCATAGCATCCTTCTTTCTATAAGATAGACCATAGATGATAGAATGTTTCCCTACCTTAAAGGTCAATGTCCCACTACCCACATCAATGATGGCTCCCGCAGTGTGAAGGAATGGTCTCCCTAGTATGATAAGTATATGGGCATCCTCAGGGATGTCCAAAACTACAAAGTCAACTGGGAAGAAAAACCTGTCAATGCGCACAGGGATGTTTTCCAACACCCCTATGGGTTCCATAGATGTACGGTCGGCCATTTGGACAGTCATACTAGTTACTGCAAAATTGGTCATTCCTAACTTCAAGGCAACGCTTAATGGCATGACACTAATGCTAGCCCCTAGGTCACATAAGGCCGTTTTAACTGGAAAGGTCCCTATGTTGCAAGGTACAGAAAAACTCCCAGGGTCTTCTAGCTTATGAGGGGCAATAACATGGGATAGAAAGCTGGAGGACTCTTCGGTAAGTGCTACCGACTCAACTTTATCTAGAGACCTCTTTCGTGATAAAAGTTGTCTCATGAATTTTAGGTATGCAGGAACTTGTTGAACTAATTCTAAAAACGGAACTTGAACATTCGATGAACGAATTACGTCTTTAAACTTATCAAATGATACCTGTTCCTTAGTTGGTACGAGTCTCTCCGGATAAGGAGGGGCGGAACTTTCAGCATTGGCAGCCCTCCTCATGAACTTAGGGGTCTTGTCACCCCGGAATAGGAAATCCCTTAGATTGTCACTCCATCTGGGGTATGGAGCATATGTAATCCGTAAAGATTTCTATATGTCTAGCTGCATCTTCATTGGCCGCGCCTCCAAACTGGTTCCTCTCCACCATGGAGATGTAGGAAGGCTTGGCCTCAAATGGTTTTCCCGTGCCTGTGGGTAAAGTGAATCCCTTATAGAGATCCTTGGTCTGAGGCATAGAGTGACTTACAATACTCGATTCTTCAGCCATCTTTTCTGCCTTTCCTTCAAAGACTTGGAAATAGGTATTTGTTGGTGTTTTTGGTGTAGATGAATTTTGAGGTGAGTTTGGTTGTGATTGTGGTGTTGATGATGATTATTGTTGTTCAAAAATATCTTCTTGGAATAGGGAAGATGGTGAACCTTCTTCCCTACTCTATAAAAACTGTTTCCTCTTTTCTCTTAGAGTTCTCTCAAGCTCGTGGTCTAGTGGTAAGAGTTCTCCTTGAACTGACCTGCGCATAAGATGGAAACTACAAGAAAAAAGTGAGAAGGTTTAAGGAACCAAAGTTCCTTAAACAAAAGAAACAAAAACAAGAAACAATAAACACTGGCGTCACCTCCCCGGCAACGGCGCCAAAATTTGATGCCCGTCGTTGAGGGCACCAAAGATAAGATTTATAATTTCCTAGCTTTGACTATAGATAGTGAAAGTCAGGGTCGTCGAACCACAGAGAGGTGGGGAATGTTTATTGTTTGATGTCAATGTTTTAGGGTAACAATTTTGGGGGTTTGGATTGATTGTCACTAAGTCTAGAAATAAATATAAAAACAAAAGCAAGTAAATAAAGATGAGAATAAAACTATAGTAAAAAGGCTGCTAGGATGTTTGGGTAGTAAATAGCTATGATGGTGTAAATCCTAAGTCAACATGTATTGCAGTCGCGTAGGGGGTGTAACATATCCTTTAGGTCTATGCTACCTAATAGCTCCTTTCGGCCTATGCTATTAGTTCCTAGGTCTCACAATTATTGGGTGTCAACAATAAGGGTGATTCCTAATTTCTAGGTCACATACCTTTCAGTCTTAAGTAACCTAGCCGTCTTAAAGTGTAAACCAATGCCCTTCCCGTATCTCTCAATCTTGGGTAGGTCATTACTAACATCCTACAAGTCTCCTTTCAGTCTCATTGTAGGGTATTATAGTCTACGAAATAAAACGAAACAGAAAACATACGCGCGTTGGTCGACCGACCAGTTAGCCCAGTCGGCCGACCAACACCTCAGTCGACCGACCTATAATGGAGGTCGGCCGACCAAGGCGCTGCTACAGTCGCTCTCGGAATTCGCACCATCTACTTATTTATTCCCTACATCCTAACATATGGAATTTAGCTACTCATGACTATTGAAACAATAACGAAAACAGTAGAAAACATGGAAATCATAATGACCATTAATCAAAACATGCAATAACAACAGAGGCTTTGGGATTCTAACTTAAATCGGATACCAATAATTCTAAGATAAGAACAATATTAAAACTGAAATTAAGAAAGGAATTACCGGAAACAAGGATTAAGGCAGAAAAGAACGAACTTTATTGATTATTGCGGAAAGATTGATGAACGATGAACAAAACTAAAGAAAAGTGTGAGAATAATAAAAAATAACTATTGTATACTAAAACTCTCTCTAAAACTGAATAATTCTTGATGATAGAAAACTAGATTGTAGCTGGATCAAAAACTGCCTCCTAACCCTAATCACGTAATTAGTTTAAATAGGCGGAAAATAAGAGTTTCCTAATGACCTAATCACTTGAATGGGCTTTGCGGAAAAAATCTGGGTCTGCGCTGAGGTCGGTCGACCTAAGTAGTAGGTCAGTCGACCGCTTGACGGGCTTCGTGGATTTCTGGTCTTTTCATAACAGTCGCCTGGTCGGCCGACCCATGTAGTAGGTCGGTCGACCTATTTTTCTGTAGGTCTGCCTTGATTTGTCTTCGGTTTGACTTCTTGGTACTTGGCTAGCGCTTCGAGTTGACTTGTCTACGCTCCTTGGTCATGAAAAATCCCGAGGGCATAAATTTGGTATAAAATCGTCCCTTTTTCGCATAATTCTGCAAAAGAGCATAAAAATACGAAAGTAGACAATTGTTGGGAAATAAAGGCTAAAACATAGTAAATGAGCGACAAAATGCGTGTAAAAATAGATCTAAAACATCATAAAATAGACATGCATCATGTTGCTTATTATAAGATTGATATAATTGATTATGAATGTATTTTGAATTGTTGATTATTATCGATTATTGTGGAACAACGGGATTTGTGAAATGTGTCTTGTGATACGAGTCTTGTGATATGGGACTTGTGATATGGCCATGGAGGGGTGGTGTGTTGGAGGTGTGGTGTGATGGAGGTGGAAGTGGAGGACTGATTGATGAGGAGATGGAAGGAAACTGTATTATGTTATTTCATGTCTTAACTATATTGCCTACTCAACCTCGTGTTGACTCTGTGTGTTTTTTATATGTCTGTGTTGATCCAATTTATTGGGGAGCAGAATGACAGGTTTAGACTTATGGAAGCTGGAAGGGAGGAGAGACAATGGACCAGACCTGTCTAGCGTTAGCTCACTTATTTAGTCTTTCCACCATGTCTGAACTTTTAGTATTTGTTTTGGAAGACAGTTGTAAAGATCTTGTTATACTGATGTTATCACTTTTAAGTTACTTAATAAAATGATGCGTTTCTTTCCTTTGTTATCTACTACCTCGGTTATCCGAGATGGTAACACCCTTGGTTATTTGGGGAGTCGTAGTTCAAGTCTCTAAATAAATGGGGGTGTTACAGCTGGGGTGCAGTGGTGGTGAACGACGGTGAGTTAGGTGGTGGTTGAAGTTGAAGTTGAAGGTTGTTGAATGTTGTTAATATTTACCCAGAAAAGAGATAAAAGAGAGAGAGAGGAGGAGAAAAGATGAGAGCGATGGAGGGTAGTGAGCGTAACTTTTATAAAAAAATGTGGACTACGTTTTCTAAAACGCCGCCGACTACGTTTACTAATCGGGATTCAAAAGGAAGATTAGCAACTAAAAATCAAATTTATACGCAACAAAGCAATTGAATCGAAGGAAAACAATTATACAATTGATTGAACTGGCCATTGATTTGATCAATAATGATAAATTAATCAGCAAAAATTAGGGGTTTTAACAAAAAAAAACATTAACTTTAAAAGCACGACTAGCAACCCAACACAGAATAAAAAATACGGAGCAAACCAATACAAGGATTGATTGAATTAACCATACAATTGATTAATTAAAGATAACTAATATGCAAAATTAGGGTTTCTAAATCTAAATTCGAAAGTACGATTAGCAACTAAAAAACAAAAATCAACCAAAAAAACGACAAAGCAAACAATTGAATGAATAAAAGGAAATGAGTCATCGTGTAGAGCTGAAATTAGGGGTGATCGACGACAAATTGAAGGCGCTGCAAAATAAATAATTGATTAGGGATAAAAATTAGGGGAGAAATTGATAAGAGATGACTTTGATATTGTGGGTAGTATGAGAATATGATGGGGTCGGCAGTATACAATACGGTAGCATGATGAACGTTGTCTATTTTATTTTACTAATCAAGTAAATAACAGTTTTCGTAGTTGGGCGTTTTCTTATTCTTTTTTGTGAATAAGGGTTATGTATTACAGGCGTTTTCTTTATTTCTAAAAAATGCCCCCTCACCCCACCGTTCTTTATCTTGCGTTATTTATTAGCCAATTTGTAGTAGTAATGGTTGTATAAAAACCGTTGATAAAAATAATTCTACAACGATGTTTTGTGAACTGTAAATGGGTTTTTTTTATAACGGTTTGTTAAAAAACCGCTGTCTAAGTATAATAACAACGGTTTTCCTGAGAATCCGTTATTGTTATGGCGCGGTTTAAGTTGCCGCCAATATTTAAAAAACGGTAATCTAAGTGTCGTTGTTATATGTATTAAAGTGTTATGATAGGCTCGTTATTGATGATGACCAGATTTGACATAGCGTATCCTTCCCTTCTCACAAACCTTCTTCTACTCTCACAAACAAACACATCACCTCCTTATCCCCTCCTTTCATTTTGGCGCCAATTTACAAGGGGATGTACATCTCCCTTGCTTGTCACTCCCCTTTCCAAACCAAGACACTCCTTTACTTGGTGCCTCCGGCGTTCCCCTTTCCCGCTAAAGCCATGGGATGCCTAACGCATCCCTTGGGTATAACCGTCATTTCCTCCCTCTAAAAAACCAAGCCTTTGCCTTCATTTTTGAACACAATCTTCTACCCACAAAAACATACGGTATTTTTTCTTTATAATTTAGGTAATCTTTCCCTTTTTAAATACTACATTTTATATATATAGTAATATTTTACGATTATTCTGAATTTTATTAATTTCGTTCTATATTAGGAACTTTTTGACGAAATGGGGTTATTAACCAAACTTTTTATTGCTTTGGGCCCATTTGAAACGATTTATTCTAAATGGGTCCACGTCATCACTTTTATTTTACTTTTAGTTTTTTGTACAAAACCGCTGCCTTAACCAGCGGCTTTACCTATGTTGTTTTTAAAAACGAAGCACAACAAATCAAAAGTTTGGAAAAAAAAATTGAAAGAGAAGTCGTCGCTCTAAGGAGCGGCTTTGTACCTAAGCCGCCGCTCAAAGGAGCGGCTTTGTATGTTTTCCAAAAAAAGCAACTTTGGGCATGTAGCAGCTCGCAAAGCCGCTGCTTCAGGCCGCGGTTTGCTTTGTTATAAAAAAAATCTTGACATGTTCCCCCATTTCTACCTTCTCTCTCCCAAAAACACAAAAAACCCCAAATTGAAAAAACCCTAGATTTCGAATTTACCACTATTTCATCATATTTTTCTATAAAGTTAAATTAATTACTTCCTAATCAATTTCTATTCATCCTATTTCATAATAAGGTAATAATTATTGAAGTTTTTTCATTGTTTTCATCAATTTCTTCCTTATTTGATGTTGATTTATTGATATTTGATTGTTTAAAATTGTTTATTTGCAGGTTAGATTTAGAGTTGTATTATCCGAGTAAGAAAACAACGCAAAGGTAAAAATCAAACTTGTGACTATCTTTTACCTAGTTAGTTAGTTTAGTAGTTTAATAGTGAATTAGTAATGGAAATTAATAATTATCCATTGACTTGTTGGTGGAATGGAGAAATTGTAGTAGATGGTGAGAATGTAGTATATAAAGGTGGTTGTGAAACTTTTGTTATTGCTAATAGTAATATGAGCTTGAGTGAACTTAAAAATGAGATTTATGATATTATAGAAGTTGATAGCTCTAAGTTTGAGCTAATGTTGAAGATGAAATTTTTCTAGTGTGAGAGGTTACAAAGTTTTGTCTTTGTTAAATGATCGTGCTTTGAGAGCTTTGTGGGCAAGTGTGTGTCAATCCAAAGTCGGTTTATGGATTTGTTTGTTGAATTAAATGTCATCGAACCATCAAATAAAAATATTCAATTTTCTTTTACAAACATGTTAAGCCAAATTGAGAATCAAAATATTAGTATGTCATTGGGCACAAATAATGTTGATGAAGATGGATTAGATTGTAATATTGAAGGGGATGAGTTGGGGGGTAATGTTGAGGAGGAGGATGTGTTTATGTTTGGTTGTAATGATGATGATGATATTGATTTAGACCTTGTCTCTTCAAGTGTTCCTAACACCCAATTTACTAAGGTGCATGGTGTAGATGAAGAAAAAATGAATAATTGGTATAGATCGGGTGTAGTTGTGCATAAGAGTGGTGAGGAGTTTATGGTGGGTCAAGAGTTTGGTAGCAAAAAACTATTGGGCCGAATTGTGACATCTTACAATGTTAAAAGAAACCATGTTTGTGGAACCACCGAATCTAAACCCCACACCGTTACCTATAAATGCGCTAGAACACCGGTGCCTTGTAAATGGTATTTAAGAGCCTCTTAAAAGAGTTTTGCTTCTGAAACATTTACCATTGTGACTTACAAAGGACCCCATAAATCATCATGTGTTGCATACAAATCATCCATGGACCATCAAAATCTAAAACGAGACTTTATTAGCAATGCTATAAAACACCTTATTGAAGCGGATTGTAGTGTGAAGGTGAAGTTGAGAGCGGCTATGACTAAAGAATATAACTTTACCATTTCTTACGCAAAAGCTTGGGGTGTAAAACAAAAAACTATTGCGGATCTCTATGGTGATTGGGAGGAGTCTTACCAATATCTTCCAAGGTACTTAGAGACTTTGAAAGAAGCAAATCTGGGTACCCAAGTTCATTTCGTTACTAAATCAACCAACCACAACAACATTCATCAGTTTGATCGTGTTTTTTGGGCTTTTGGTCCATCAATTAGAGGGGTTTCACATTGTAAACCAATCATTTCTATAGATGGTACGCATTTATACGGGAAGTATAGGGGTGTGTTGTTAATTGCAATGGGTGCTGATACAAATGATCAACTATTTCCCTTAGCCTTTGCTATAGTTGAGAAGGAGAATTATGTGAATTGGAGTTGGTTTTTACTTTGCATTAGGGAGTTCGTTACTCGACGAACTGGTATTTGTGTAATATCCGATCGACACCCGGCTATTTTGAAGACAATGGTAGAGGTAAATAGTGGTTGGGAAGAGCCACATGCTTTTCATAGATATTGTATCCGTCATCATGCATCCAACATTAACTCAATGTTCAAAGACACCTAATTGAGAGAAATTTTTACCAAAACGGCTATGGAACACCAACTTCGTAAATTTGATTAGGGGATGGAGAACATTGGTCGAATTAACATGAATGCCAAAACTATGTTAGATAGGATACCATTGAGCAAATGGTGTCTAACACATGATGGAGGTAAAAGATATGGTTTAAAAACCACCAACATGTGTGAATGTTTTAACGGGGTGTTGAAAGGTGTAAGATTTCTTCCTATTCAAGCACTCGTGAAGGCTACTTTCATGCGGGTTAATAAGTATTTTTTTCGATAGGCGTGAAATTGTTAGGATTAGATTAGCTAGTGGCTTGAAATGGAGCGTAAAAATAACCAACAAGTTAGAGGAGAATGATGAAATAGGTGCTCACCATAAGGTGACGGTTTATAATCGTCATATGGGCCTTTATGGAGTGGTTACTAGACAAGGACGCCGTGAAGGAAGCATGTCAAACCATGGTCACACAATAGATCTTGAAAAAAGGACTTGTACATGTAACAAATGGCAAAACTTCCATTACCCTTGTTCTCATGTAATGGCAGTTTGTCGCTCCGAAGCTATCGACTATGACCAATATGTAGACCCGGTGTACTCTTGTGAAGAGTATTTTGGCTCATACCATGCTACATTTTATCCCATTCCTGAGGAAGGTTATTGGAAGCCTTGGACTGGACCAACTCTTATACCGAATCCCAACTTAAAAAGAGGTGAGGGTAAGCCAAAATCAAAACGAATTCGCAACGAAATGGATGAGGTTGTCAAGGGAACCGTTACTTGTAGTCAATGTAATGTAGAGGGTCATAACAAACGCTCTTGTACTTCTAAAGCTTCTGCATCGGCCCCTAAGGAGTAATTTCTGTAATTTGTAGTCATATTTAGTTGTACTTGTACTTGTAGTCATCTCTTGTGCTTGTAGTCATCTCTTGTACTTGTAGTCATCTCTTGTACTTGTAGGCAACTTTGCTATTACTTTTTATCATGTTTGTCTGAACCTAAGTTTTAAGCATTGGATAGGCTTCCAATTTGGGAGCTTCATGTTTCTCGTATGATGATTAAGGATATTCGTGCACCCTTCAAAATTGTGACCTCTGGTTTTGCAAGTGACAACAATTTGATCTTTTGTAGGAATTTGTGACCATTGGTAGATTTGATTATTGTGTTTTAACTTTTTTTTTCCGCAGTTCACATGGATTCGGGCCCACAATTTCTTAATATTCTTAGTCTTCAACATAATCATTGAAGCTCTTGCATTTGGGAGGGAGAGGTAAAAACGAGTCTTTTATTTGTTCGCTTTTTGTTAGTCTAACATAATTCATTTGTTAATATAATTTCTTTTCAACTTCAAGGAATGGCCGTCGCTACATTGTAAGACACACCTTATTGCAAAGTCAAAGTTTACATACACCTCCCGACCCTGTCATTGATTATATAAAAGATACCCAGTTTTATGGAATTCATAGGCTATCATTTGTACATATTTACCCTGATTTAGTTACTGCTTTGGTTGAAAGATGGCGACAAGAGACGCACACTTCTCATTTGCCAATTGGTGAGGTCGGTATAAGTTTACAAGATGTAAATGTCTTATTGGGTTTAAAGGTAGGTGGATTGCCCATAACCGGTAGAGTGGAGAACAACCTTGGGACCAAATATTAGAACATTACTTGGGTATTGCTCCGCCTGAAGGTGCTTTTAAAGGGAAGGCACTAAAATTATCTTGGTTGCGAGAAACCTTCCAAGTCTTACCCGATAACTACACAGAAAAACAACTTCATTACTATGTTAGGGCATATTTACTCTACTTGATCGGAGTCGTACTATTTCCGGATAAGAGTGGCAATCAAGTACAACTCATATACTTTCAACTATTGACTGACTTGACTCGATTAGGCGACTATAGTTGGGGTAGCAGTGTACTAGCTTTCTTATACCGCAACATGTGAGTATCATCTAGGAAAGGGGCCTTTGAAATTAGTGGATGTCTTGTTTTGTTGCAATTGTGGAGTTGGGAATGGCTAACCATTGTAGACCAACGCCAATTAGATCGCATGAGGTGGAGGTGCTGGGATCACAATATCAACTTGGGTCTCAAATGCAAGCGGGATTGGATCCTCCTGGGTGCAAATGGCTTAGGGTTAAGAGGAAGTATACTGACCATCAAGACGGGTTAGTTTGCTATAGACATGCTTTGGATACTATGACGGATGTTATGTTTACATGGCAACCTTACACCCAAAACGTGCTTAGCCATTTACCGGCAATATGTAGTGAAGATGTTGAGGAATGGGTTGTTAATGCCCCTCTCATTTGTTTTGAGATAGTTGAATGACATTTCGCAGAGAGAGTTGTTCGACAATTTGGATGGCATCCGTTTATACCACCTTTTTGTGAGACGAGTGAGGATTTGCATAATCTCGATCGTCGGGGAAGGGAAAATAATTATGCATACCTCCATAGAGCTAGTATACAGAGGTGGATGAACCGGAAGAGATACTTAACTCCACAAGGGTCTCCTTACAATGGCTACTTAAGCTATAACGACCCTTACTAGAGTGGTATCGAAGTATCACTCGCCTAGTCATTAGTCCTCACTCCAATGTTGTGAATCAAAACTACGAGTCTCGTCATTATTACTTGCATACCGCTGCCGACTACTCTTTATTGGTAAGTCACTTATTCTACATTTTTATGCCTTGTTATTATTTATTTGTAAGAGTGATTCATATTCATAAATGTCATTGTTACCCTTTGCAGTCTCAAGGTCATGTATACGACTACAATCACTCTACTGCCTTGCTTGCCTCGTTACCGAATGATGCTACCTTGAGTCAAATACAAATGGTCGCTAAGATGCAGCGGATGTGTCTACAAAGCCTCCAAAATACTAGGCAAGGACATCTCATCACACAACCACAAAATGAAGGTGAGGAGGAAGAGGAAGATGAAGATGAAGAGGAAGAGGAAAATGAAGAGGAAGCGGAAGATGCGATACCGCGCTACAACTTTCGAAATTTTGAGCAAAGAGCATCTTCATCACACGACATCCCCGTGCGCCGTGCTTCAACATCACAAGCAAGTTTGAGCAAGAGAAGTCGTAGGGGAAGAAATTAGGTGGTCGTGTTTATTTAAGTTTCAGAACTTAACATTTCCGTACTTTAGATGGTTATGTTTCAAAACTGTAGACGTGTTCATTGAGTATGTGAAATTGATAAACTTTGTTTCGTTTCTGTCTCTTGTTTCTGTTTTTGTTTGGAAAGTTTAGGTTCATTGAGTATGTTGATGTTTCAAAAGTTTCTGTTTCTTTTTTTTTGTAAAACAGGTAAAGTCGCGCCTCTAAGTGGCGGTTTACTGAAGGAAAGCTGGTAAAGCCACTGCTTTAACCAGCGGCTTACCCTCAATGTTGGTAGAAAAGTTTCTGTTTCTTTTTTTGGAGAGTTACCAAAGCTGCGCCTTAAAGTGGCGGCTTCATGAAGGAAAGCTGGTAAAGCCGCTGCTTTAACCAGCGATTTACCCTCAATATTGTTAGAAAAGTTTCTGTTTTTTTTTAGAGAGTTACCAAAGCCGCGCCTTGAAGCAGCGGCTTACTGAAGAAGCACACAAGCCGTGCCTTCAACCAGCGACTTTGTATAATTTCACAAAATATTGTTTCTGCTTTTTTTTTAAAACATACTGGTGAAGCCGCTACTTTAAGCAACGACTTTGTACAAAAAATTGAAAATAAAATAAAATTGATGACGTGGACCCATTTGGAAGAAATACTTTCAAATGGGCCCCAAAGCAAGAAATTTTTTTATTCAAAGCCCCATTTCGTCAAAAAGTTCCTATACAAGTCTCATTAATATTATTCCAAAGTGATACACATCTTTGTCGAGTGACACACATCTTTTCTCATATCCAAAAATATAAAGACCTGAGACATGGCTGCCAACCTCTCCCCCGTTGGACAAAAACGTCAAGCTTATCATTTGATTGTTATTTGCATCAACAACATCCCTAAGTATCGATACTTCAGCATTTGTCTTCCACGTATATTTGTAATAGAGCATATGTTTTGGGTTTGTGAACATCATATTTGGAAAATTTCTCATTTTAATTTTTAATGTAAGTTGTCTCTTTAAATTATATGAAGAAATTGATGGACTGTTTAGGACAGGGTGTCGTGAAGGGTGGAAATAATTTGGTATGCATAGGATAAATGTTTTATGGAGCCATGGATGGAACATTAATTGCATTTGTACGTAAAAGTATGGAGAGAATATACTTCTTATTTTTAGTATATTAATTTTTGGAATGTGCATTCAAACATTATTGAATCTGTGCAGTCTTCTTTCTTCATAAACTTTCGTTTTACTTAACTTGGAAACATCATTTGTTTGAATTTTTCGCAAAGGGCACAAAGAATTGTGCATACTGAATGAGGTTGAGTTTAGCTCAACTGAACAGAACTGAGCTGAGCTGAACTGGATCGAGCTGAGCTGAGCTGGACTGAACTGAACTGAATCGAGTTGACCGGAACTGAACTGAGCTGAGCTGGACTGAACTGAGCTGAACTGAACTGAATTAAATCGAGCTGAACTGAACTGAGCTAAATAAAGCTGAAAAATAAATTAAGTTTAATTAATTAAAGTGTACTAACTAATAATAATAATAATAATAATAATAATAATAATAATAATAATAATAATAATATAAAAAAAGTTTGATTAGTACAAATTTGCGATTTTTTTAAAAATAATTATACTAAAGAAAATATTAATTTTTTAGGTATTTTTTTAGTCAACTCTAGTGGACTTTGTTTTTTCTTTTCTTGTGTTTTAAAATTAACAAAAATAACATTTCCAGCTTTCTTTATGTCTATTGCATAGGGACCTTGCTTTAGTTTTTGCACATTTTCAGCGTTTGGTCAGCTGAAGAGAAGGGAGAAAGTGGAAGGTGGAAGGTGTTAAAAAACATGCCACAAATGACAACGAAATATCAAATGTCAATTATCGTTGCCTCTTTTACACTTCATAATTTCATTCGGAAGCATAAACTTGGTATTCCAGTTATACAACATCAAAGTATTCAAGGAAGAACATATTCAAACATGGATGATAAAGAATGGAAGAAACTACTCATGGACAAGTTCAAAAAGAAATTGCAAACAAAATAGGGCGTGATATTTGTGTCCATAATGACCTCGATAATGAAGCACGTCAAGTGGATACGAAAGTCAATAACGAAGCAACATAGATGATGTCTTGGTTAATGATATCTATATTTTCAAGATTATGATTTTCGATTGTGTTAGCAAATATTATTATTTAATGTCATCAAATTTTAGTTCTCAATTACATTTTTCTCTACTCTCTCATGTTTACTAATAATAATAATTATAAACAATATATATATATATATATATATATATATATATATATATATATATATATATATATATATATATATATATATATATATATATATATATATATATATATATATATATATATATATATATATATATATATATATATATATATATATATATATATATATATATATATATATATATATATATATATATATAGATTTAGGATCGGGTAAGAACGATTATACGGTGCATACGGTGAGAACGAGTCACGTCCGTTGGATTAAAACACAATCAACGGTTAAGAAATACCCACAACCCACATTCTAGATAGTTTTTTTGACGGAGTAGATAATTTTTTTTTTTTTTACCTTTTTACACAAACTTAGATACATTTTTTTTTAACGGATTAAATACATTTTTTTTACCTTTTTACGTAAACCTATATACATTTTTTTGACGGAGTAGATACATTTTTTTTTACTTTTTTGCGTAAACTTAGATACATTTTTTGACGGAGTAGATACATTTTTTTTTTACTTTTTTACATAAACCTAGATACATTTTTTGAAGGAGTAGATACATTTTTTTTTACTTTTTTTTTACATAAACCTAGATACATTTTTTGGAGTAGTAGATACATTTTTTTTTACTTTTTTACGTAAACCTAGATACATTTTTTGACGGGTTAGATACATTTTTTTTTTACTTTTTTTACATAAACCTAGATACATTTTTTGAAGGAGTAGATACATTTTTTTTTACATTTTTTACATAAACCTAGATACATTTTTGAAGGACTAGATACATTTTTTTACTTTTTTACGTAAACCTAGATACATTTTTTGACGGAGTATATACATTTTCTTTTTACTTTTTTTACATAAACCTAGATACATTATTTGAAGGAGTATATACATTTTTTTTTACTTTTTTTACATAAACCTAGATACATTTTTTGACGGACTAGATATATATATATATATATATATATTTTTTTTTTTACTTTTTTACATAAACCTAGATACATTTTATATTGACATAGGTACGCTTTTTATAGGACTTCTAGTTACATTTTTTTTATCAAATCTCATATACACTTTATATTGATATAGTTACCCTTTTTATAGGACTTCTAGTTACATTTTATTACAATATAGATACATTTTTCTTCATTTTTTTACCAAATTTAAGATGCATTTTGATCAATGATACGTTTTTTATTTTAAATGAAATCAGATACACTTTGTAACATTCTAGATACACATTTTTTCATCATATGTACACATTTCCCAAATATAGTTATTATATATTTATAATATTATTAATGTCTCTTACATTACATTATCTAGCAAATTTGCAAATACAAACTTTAAAGAACGTCTACAAAATACTACCTACACATATACAATTCTAAATGCACAATAACCCCTGTATATTAACCCAGTAACTTCAAATATTTAGTCCACATATTAAATACATCCATCAATCATGAAATAAACAAAGAATTTGTTCTCTGCCATAATTCAACGTTTTCGTCGATACCAAAATTTCGACATCACATTTCTCTGATCAAGGTATAATTTAAATCCTAATTAATGATTGAAATGTTTTACTAATAAAGATTAGAGATAGGGTTGGCAGAAATTGATTAATAAGAAATAGGACATGGCGAGAGATTTTGCCAGTGGTTGTGTGAATGCCGAAACTAATTCGAGAGGGTTTTTTATTGAATCCCGATTAATCTGGGTTTACTAATCGAAAAATACTAGGGGTTTGTGATGTTCAACGGCTTCGTCGGAGTTGTGTCAGCATCGAGGAAGTTCGCCAGAGATGATGGGTATCCGCGTTCTCTTTATATTGATTGGTTATGGTGGTTGTCGGAGGAGAGAACGAATAAGCTCCAAGAAACAACAACGTCAAAGTCGCCTGAAAGAATCGGATTTTCGAGATTTGTCGCCGACCGTAAGGTGGTTAGTGTTGTTGGCGAGTGGTAATGGCGACGATCACTGTCGGCGACTTGTGATAGTGGTGGTTGGAGATGAGAAGGAGGATGGGGACAGGAGTTGGGGTTGGGGTATAAGAGGTTGAATATGTTGTGTCCTTGCTTGGTCTAATCAGGACGCTTAGATTTGGTCTAATCGCACGGTTAGGACTCGTTCTCACCGTATGCACCGAATGATCGTTCTCACCGGATCTTGCCTCTTTCAATATATATATATATAGAACATATTCAAATTTATATATATATATATATATATATATATATATAAAATAATAAGAAGAAGAAATAATAAAAACAACAACAAAAACAACAATAATAATAATAATTATTAATTATAATAATAATAATAATAATAATAATAATAATAATAATAATAATAATAATAATGTGGGCTGAACTTAATAAAGTCGAGCTGAACTGAATTAAATGAAACTGAGCTGAGGTGAACTTAACTGAACTGAATGAAGCTGAGCTGAACTGAACTGGGCAGAGTAAAATGAACTGAATAGAGCTGAGCTGAACTGAAACGAGCTGAAAATAAATCAGAAAGAACAAGGCCTAAGTTATTTTTTTTTTTGACATGTCATATTTTACAATTTCAATAATTAAGATTTTTTTTCAAATTTAAAAATTATAAATAAAGTTTTTGAATGAAGCCATAATTAATATGTAGAAAGACCATATATCTGATGTACTAACAACAGTTTTATAGTTTTTGAGTACCATAAAAATTTTATTGAGTTTTGTTTTAAAAATTATGAACATTGTTTACCAATTTTTTATTTCTTTTTTCAAACCAAGTTTGTTTTTATAAGAACAAACGTTATCATGGAATGAGATCAACATTTTTTTTAAAGTTTTTATCGACAAACACAATACAAAAACCTCTCGTTATAATTGCCCTAAGTATTATGTTATTAGGGGTATGATTCGTTGTTTATTTGAATTGGTAAAGATATATTTTCAAGATTTTTATCAATAATTCAATGTATATAGATATATGATAAGATACAATAACGTCATTTCATCGTTGTCAACACAAAGAAACTCATCCTTTTCTACAACATTAATTAAACAACAAAGTAAAGTACATTAGTTCACACGTATGACCATTACTACATTCTAATGTAATCCCTCTATATAAGACTCCTTATACTTAGCAAACATTCATCATTCTAAAAAAACAATTTATCATTTTCATTTTACACCAGTTCAGAAGCTCAAAAAATGTTGAAAATTTGCATTCTTTCATTCATAATTATCCATCTTGTAGGATTCCCGCAAGTTGCAAGTTGGAGTCTTTTAAAACAAGTTCATTACAACGTTAGTATTGGTAATGGATTGAATAACACAAATAGACTAATGGTGCACTGCAAAGACGGTAATGGAGATCTAGGGCTTCATGCAATTCCATTAGGTGGTAATTTTTCATGGACATTTAAAACACATTGGCTTCTCAAAAGGCTTTACTTTTGTGGGCTCACATGGAATAAATTTGGTCGTAAAACATTTGATGCATTTCGTGATGAATTAGATTTTGTTGATCCCAAATGTGGTGGACGTCATTGTTTTTGGAAAGCACAATCTGATGGAATTTATTTGTATAACATATACAAAGGCCATTATTACAAACAATTTGGTTGGGATAAATATTAAATATGCATTGTAATCGCGAGTATATAACTAGTAAAGTATAAATAAATTCTTTATCTTTGTAATAAGGTACAAATTTGTATCTTAATATAAATCTTATTATATAATTTCATGTGTTAAAAGTATGTTTTATTTTATTCTAATGTATTTATCTTTACTTTTGTCTTTCCTATAAGAGTAAAGAGTTTCAATATCTCCAATTATATTTGAAACTAAAAAGACGATCAACGTTGCTTTGATAAATATTTGGTGTTTGATTTTGACAAATGTCAAGTTTTGTTTAAAATCTCGAAATTGTGTTAGATATATAAATGTATTGAAGATTAATTTTGGTCTAAACATAAAAAGTGGAGCATATAGGAACTTTTTGTATCTATAGAAGGATTTAGCATGAACCGTACGCTAATAACCGAATATGTTTTTGTTTGGTATTTGGTCTTCAAAATTCATCTTGTTGAATTGTAAAATTAATACTCCATAGTAATTAATACTGTTACTTATTTTTTTTGTTAAATTTAAACTGATTTATAACTGAGCAATTTAACGATAAAACTTAAATTTTAACAAATCATCAAGGCCAATTGAATTAATTTCAGCTAAACAAATAAAGAGACCGATTTTATTGACAACTGATTTTTTAAAGTTAAAATAAAAAGACCGGTTTTAATTTGCAAGCGGTTTCTTATGTACAAAGTAAAGAGACCAGTTTTAACCATAACAGATCTCTTACAAAAAGAGCAAAGATACCGATTATTAGTGGAAACAAATCGATCTCTATATAATCAACAAAGAAACCACCAATTCCACCGGTTTCTTAGGCTAAGAATCCTGTGAGATATAGACCGGTTATAAACTGGTTTCTTATGTCATTTTTAACCGGTTTCTTATGCATTTTTTGTAGTAGTGTATTGAAGACTTTTTCGAAAATGATGTGCAAAAGTTAACCCCGCTAAAGTACGAAAATCAAACAATTGAATGAAATTAAAGAATACTAAGATCAACCATCAATTTGATTAACTAATCATAATCAATCAGCAAAAATTAGGGCTCTTATACCTAACCCTTCAAAAGAGGGTTAGTAAACGTAGTTGACATTTTTACATAAAAAGACGAAAATGCCCTTGGGTATTGTGAACACTTTCTCCCTCTAGGACTTTCCTCTGAAATTCATGAAAAACCCGATAAATCCATGAAAAACCCGAAAAAATAAAACCACAAAAATTATCTAAACTCGCAAATTTTCATGACGGAGTCAAATTTAACACATTTTTCGGTTAATTAACAACTTTTTAACATCGTTTGTTAATTAATTTGTGTTTAATTTATAGTTTCGGGTTAATTTAGTGGTAGATTTCGATAATTTTAATGCATTGCGGAAGGATGACGACATTCATCATCTATCCATAGATGGATGATGAATTTCTTCATCTTCGCCATGGGCAGGACGGAGATATTCATCATCCATACATGGTTGGATGATGAATGTCTTCATCTCCACCATGGATAGACTATGAATGTCTTAGTCTTGTCCATGGTGGGGTTAAGGACATTCATCATTCAACCATGGAGGAATGATGAATGTCTTCATCCCCGCCATGGACTGGACAAAGACATTCATTGTCTGTCCATGGTGGATATGAAAACATTCATCATCCAGGTGGAGATGAAGACATTCATCATCTCCTCCATGAAGACACTTTAATTTTTCTTTAAAAACGTTTATTTTCTCCTATTTTACGTAATTTATTACTGTCTTCGGTTTAACGTAATGTATTATGTTTAATCTAAAATTATATGCTAACAAATAAATTTTTTGCATTGAATAGGATTCGTTCGAGTATTGGCACACTTCGATGGGTTTAGAGTTTAGGGTTTTCGGGTTTTAGGGTTTTAGGGGTTTAGGGGTTTAGGGTTTTCGGGTTTTAGGGTTTTAGGGTTTTGGGTTTTAGGGTTTAGGGTGTTAAGGTGTTATGGCTTATGGTTATCGGTTTAGTTTAGGGTTTAATTTAAATTGTAATCGTTTTAATTTGAATTGTTACCGTTTTTATTTGAAAATGTAACCGTTGTAATTCGAAAAAGTTGTCGTTATTATTCAAAAAAGTAGTCGTTATTATTTAGCTATAAATACAAGTAAATCTTTCTGTAGCTCCATTCATATTAAGTTCACATCAACTTAATTCAAAAGCAAAAGCATGACAATTAATGCTCAAGTAATGATTGGTTCAACAAAAAATCGATTACATTGTTTTCAAGTTACCAGAGTTAGTCAACCGCCTTGAGTTAGTCACACCACGTGTTATGGTGTGGAACATGCTAGAACAACCTTCAATTGACATGCCTTTTCTATGGTTCTAATTAAGTCGTATTAGGTTGTTTTTATTTAACTTCTAACTTTTGTATGATTTTAATTCTAATTTTCTCCTCAAACCAACAACTACAACAACTAAAATAATCCATAAAAACAACTAAAATGAAAAGGCAACAAACTAACAGAAATCAGTCCTAAAACAACTACAATAACTAAAATAATCTATAAAAACAACTAAAATGAAAAAACAACAAATCAACAAAAATCCGTCCTAAAACAACTACAACAACTAAAACAATCCAAAAAATAACTAAAATGAAAAAACAACAAACTAATAGAAATCCGTCCTAAAAAACTACAACAATTGAAACAATCCATAAAAACAACTAAAATGAAAAGGCAACAAACTAACATAAAACCGTCCTAAAAACAAATTAAAATATACGGATGTGACTGTGGTAAACGCGGTGGCAACTGTCTTGAAACTTGAGCGACCGCACGACACTTAGAAGATGTCACATTCCGACCAAGGGTCCGGTCCTGCATTTTCATAACAGCTGCCGCTCTACGATCTAACTCTCTATCTTTTTCACTATTCATCTGCATTAAACAAATTAAAAAGATCAAAAAAAATATTAAAAAAACAAACAATTGAATTAAACATTACAGATTTAATGTTGACTTCAATTCAATTAAACATAAAAACCTAATCAATATCAAAAAAAATATTAAATCTCTAACATTTAATTAATTTTTTTTTTAGAAGTTAAACATTTAATCTGATAAATTTCATCGAATATCATGTTATTCGATAAATTTTATCGAATATCAAGTTATTCGATAAATTTCATAAAAACTCGTAATCAACAAGTAAATAAATTAAGAATATTATAAAACTACCAAATAAATGAATTTACACTAGTGAACCGGTTAAATTAATGCAAATTATCGACTATCAAAGACAATTTCTAATTATTTTTTCAAAATTAAACATTTAATTGGTTAAATTTCATCGAATATCATGTTATTCGATAAATTTTATCGAATATCAAGTTAATCGATATATTTCATAAAAATTCGTAATTAAACAAGTAAATAAATTAAGAAAATTACGATATAAATGATTTTACACTTTTAAACCGGTTACATTAATGCAAATTATCGATTTCCATTAGATATTTAAAAAAAATACACGTACCATGAATGGACGTTAAACATCAACGTGAATCCCATGGACAGACGTTGACATTCAACGTTCGTCCCGTGGATGAACGAAGAACTGGGCTGGGGCTGCCATGGATGGACGAAGAACTGGGCTGGGACTGCCATGGATGGACGAACATATGCAACGTTCACCCATGATTGGACGAAGAATGCTAACGTTCAGCCATGGAGCAGACGTCCACTACAAAATACTAACGTATTTGCGACGGACCTGTCCGTCGCAAATCAGGGGAATTCCATCGCAAACAGGAGATTTGCGATGGACACTGTCTGTCGCATTTTTCTATCGCAAAATGAATTTTTGCGAAGGATTTGTCCGTCGCAAAAGAATGGTTAAGTCTTGCGACGGATTTTCCGTAGCAAGAATTGACTGACTTTGACCAAAATGTCAAAGTCAGTCAAGATTGACTTTGACCCTTGCGACGGAATTTCCGTCACAAAATTTGACTGACTTTGACCCTTACCAGAGAGTTAGTCAAGTTTTGCGATGGAATTTTCGTCGTAAGGGTCAATATTTGCGACGGAATGTCCGTCGCAAACCTTCCCGCCATTTGACTTTCAGTTCGCAGGTAGGGAAATTTTGGATCCGTCGAAGTTTCCGTCGCAAATAAAAAGTCCGTCGCAAATTCCGTCCCAAGACAGTATTTGCGACGGAATATATGTCCGTCGCAAAAATTCCGTCGCAAATCAGCTATTTTCTTGTAGTGGTCATAAGCCTGGGTTGGACGAAGCATTGCAACGTTCATCCATGAAGCAACCTTTATAGTCTTCATCTTCCAAAGAAATTCGAGAAAAATGAAATTCAAACCCAGAAATTCGAGAAACAATGGAGAAACACGCATTCAATCATGCATTATTACAATCTAATCCAACAAATAACGAAATTAACAACTAAACAACAATCTATGAAGAAAACAACAATTTCGAATTAAAATCAAACCAATTTCTAACAAATTGAAAATTCACAGAAAAACTCTTTCTAATGTTTAGTTTCTAACAAAATTGATGCAAAGAATATGTTAATCATATACATACAATATGTCATTCAGAAGCAATTTCTACACTAGTTTTACAATTTCATACAAAAAAATCGAAAAAAATAAGAATACATACTGGAAAATGACGGTGGTGAGCAGCTTGTAGGGCACGGTGGTCATTTACAGTGCTGGTGTAATACCTCGAAAATTGATTACGACAACTACGTGATTTTGTCGTGTCAATAGCTTTTTCTTTTAAACGATTTTGACACAAGATATGTATTGATCAAGTGGTATTGGTTTGTGTTGACAAGGAGGTTTGAACTCGAGACCATGGGAACACTTGTATGAGCCTCGAGTTGTGTGCATACCTTTCAGCCCTCTCTTAACGTTTTTCAAACTTTCACAACCCCCAACCCTGCCGTCATTTTTATAAAGAGGAAACCTAAACCTAGTTTACCCTAATTCTCATACAAACATACACATCTACAGCCGACATAGCAGGGAGTAAGTAGGTGGTACACACGGTGGTCATAAGGCGGTCTAAGGGTGGTCGAAATTGGTCAGAAGTAGGTATGTCAACACGTATCTTCCTTTTTCCTGCGTTTTCCTACGTTTTCGGTAGGTAATTCAATCGTGTAAATCGTGTCTATGGTTCTGATTTTTTATATAACCTTAACCTATTACGTTGGTAGTTACGTTTAGACCATAGGGGAGTCACCTTTGGCCACCGAGGGCCACCAGTCGTGGTGGTTCTGTCGTCTGTGTCAACCCACCTTGTTTTCGTTTCAAACAGAGTTTGGGAACGAGTTGTTTTGTGTGGGATTTCGATGTTAATTATGTTAATGCTTGTTCTGGATATGAGTGTAAGTAGACTGGTGGTGTTGCGGGGAGCGTCAGGGTGGTAGTCTCGGTGGTTACAGGTGGTGGAGTCAGAGTCGAAGGGGGGGTTCGTTGTCACTGTTGTCTCGGTTCATGGTGGTTATGCGAATACATGGGTGGTTTGGGGGTGGTAACACCGTTGACACGGGGGAGGTCGACACGGTGTTACCACCGTGGCTGATGGGTCTATCGTCAAGGGTGGCTTTGGTGGTGGTCTCGGGTGGTGTCGGGGGCTGAGTGTTTGTCGATGAGAGTGCAGATCTGTCTGGTCGTGAGGTTGGGCGAGGAACCTGGCCTGGTTTAGGCCCTGGTTCATCTCGGCGGCTGTAATACTCCATTGAACCGAATAGGATATTCGGGTGGGGTAACCCCTTGAAGAGGTCCATTGATAGGCTTATATGACTAGTGCTTAAAGGGATTGAAAGTACTACTCATATCAACAAAGTGCACTTTCTTTTCTGGTTATCCATGCGAAAGAACTCCAAAGTTAAGCGTGCTTGGCTGGGAGTAGTCTTAGGATGGGTGACCTCCTGGGAAGGTTCCCGGGATGCGCATGAGTGAGGACAAAATGTGCTGGAAAGGACACGTGTTGGTCTGTGGGGCCAATACATAGCCTGGCGAGCTACCGTGGCTAACATTTCCGGTCCTAGGTTTGGGCCGGGGTGTTACAAGTGGTATCAGAGCAACTCTGCGACCGTCTGGTGAGCGCCCGTGGTCTGGAGTACCTGGGGCACCAACCAAGCGGGGGAGGATTCCTGGTTTGGCTCGGCTGCGGTTGGATGCTGCCAGGCGCAACGAGGACGTTGCGTTCTTCAAGTGGGGGTGTGTAATACTCCATTGAACCGAATAGGATATTCGGGTGGGGTAACCCCTTGAAGAGGTCCATTGATAGGCTTATATGACTAGTGCTTAAAGGGATTGAAAGTACTACTCATATCAACAAAGTGCACTTTCTTTTCTGGTTATCCATGCGAAAGAACTCCAAAGTTAAGCGTGCTTGGCTGGGAGTAGTCTTAGGATGGGTGACCTCCTGGGAAGGTTCCCGGGATGCGCATGAGTGAGGACAAAATGTGCTGGAAAGGACACGTGTTGGTCTGTGGGGCCAGTACATAGCCTGGCGAGCTACCGTGGCTAACATTTCCGGTCCTAGGTTTGGGCCGGGTTGTTACAGCGGTAGCCAACGAGGGGGTGTCTGGTGGTTGTGGAGGTGGCAGGAGGTACTGGGTACGGAGTTTGGTGGTTGTTGGTGGTTGTGGTGGTGTCACACGGTTGTAAAAAGGGGGGTTTGAGTCGTGGGTTGGAGAGTCGGGTTAGGGGCTGTTTTGCGTATTATTATTATTATTATTATTATTATTATTATTATTATTATTATAAGTATTGTTATTATCATTTACATTGGATTTTATTAACGGAGTTAGTAATTTATATTTTGGAACTATTTAAGAAAGTTATATTTTTAGAAAATTACCATTTTTGGTAGTTACTATTTTGGGAAATATCTATTTTAGGAAACTTGCCTTTTTACGAAGTTACTATAAATAGAATACGTACTTATGGTACGGGATCTAGGGAGTCTTATTAATTATACGTATTATGTGTTTAGGTAACGTTTTCCGAGTGGAACATTTTTAGCAGTTGTGCAAGTGACAATTTCATCCGACTGTTGAGGTAGGGGATATATATATGTGGTTGCGTTATGACATGAAGTGTATGTGTTGCTTATTATAAGATTGATATAATTGATTATGAATGTATTTTGAATTGTTGATTATTATCGATTATTGTGGAGAACGGGATTTGTGAAATGGGTCTTGTGATACGGGTCTTGTGATATGAGACTTGTGATATGGCCATGGAGGGGTGGTGTGTTGGAGGTGTGGTGTGATGGAGGTGGAAGTGGAGGACTGATTGACGAGGAAATGGAAGGAAACTGTATTATGTTATTTCATGTCTTAACTATATTGCCTACTCAACCTCGTGTTGACCCTGTGTGTTTTGTATATGTGTGTGTTGATCCAATTTATTGGGGAGCAGGTTGACAGGTTTAGACTTATGGAAGCTGGAAGGGAGGAGAGACCATGGACCAGACCTGTCTTGCGCTAGCTCACTTATTTAGTCTTTCCACCTCGTCTGAATTTTTAGTATTTGTTTTGGAAGACAGTTCTAAAGATCTTGTTATACTGATGTTATCACTTTTAAGTTACTTAATAAAATGATGCGTTTCTTTCCTTTGTTATCTACTACCTCGGTTATTCGAGATGGTAACACCCTTGGTTATTTGGGGAGTCCTAGTTCAGGTCTCTAAATAAATGGGGGTGTTACAACTGGGGTGCAGTGGTGGTGATCGACGGTGAGTTAGGTGGTGGTTGAAGTTGAAGTTGATGGTTGTTGAATGTTGTTAATATTTACCCAAAAAAGAGATAAAAAAGAGAGAGGAGGAGAAAAGATGAGAGCGACGGAGGGTAGCGAGCGTAACTTTTATAAAAAAAATGTGGACTACGTTTTCTAAAACGCCGTTTACTAATCGGGATTCAAAAGGGAGATTAGCAACTAAAAATCAAATTTATACGCAACAAAGCAATTGAATGGAAGGAAAACAATTATGCAATTGATTGAACTGACCATTGATTTGATCAGTAATGATAAATTAATCATCAAAAATTAGGGTTTTTAACAAAAAAAACATTAACTTTAAAAGCACGACTAGCAACTAAAATCAAAATTCAACACAGAATAAAAAAATAAGGAGCAAACCAATACAAGGATTGATTGAATTAACCATACAATTGATTAATTAAAGATAACTAATCAGCAAAATTAGGGTTTCTAAATCTAAATTTGAAAGTACGATTAGCAACTAAAAAACAAAAATCAACCAAAAAAACGACAAAGCAAACAATTGAATGAATAAAAGGAAATGAGTCATCGTGTAGAGCTGAAATTAGGGGTGATCGACGACAAATTGAAGGCGCTGCGAAATAAATAATTGATTAGGGATAAAAATTAGGGGAGAAATTGATAAGAGATGACTTATATTGTGGGTAGTATGAGAATATGATGGGGTCGGCAGTAAAGAATACGGTAGCATGATGAACGTTGTCTATTTTATTTTACTAATCAAGTAAATAACAGTTTTCGTAGTTGGGCGTTTTCTATTCTTTTTTGTGAATAAGGGTTATGTATTACAGGCGTTTTCTTTATTTCTAAAAAACGCCCCCTCACCCCACCGTTCTTTATCTTGCGTTATTTATTAGCCAATTTGTAGTAGTAATGGTTGTATAAAAACCGTTGATAAAAATAATTCTACAACGATGTTTTGTGAACCGTAAATGGGTTTTTTTATAACGGTTTGTTAAAAAACCGCTGTCTAAGTATAATAACAACGGTTTTCCTGAGAATCCGTTATTGTTATGGCGCGGTTTAAGTTGCCGCCAATATTTAAAAAACGGTAATCTAAGTGTCGTTGTTATATGCATTAAAGTGTTATGATAGGCTCGTTATTGATGATGACCAGATTTGACATAGCGTATCCTTCCCTTCTCACAAACCTTCTTCTACTCTCACAAACAAACACATCACCTCCTTATCCCCTCCTTTCATTTTGGCGCCAATTTACAAGGGGATGTACATCTCCCTTGCTTGTCACCCCCCTTTCCAAACCAAGACACTCCTTTACTTGGTGCCTCCGGCGTTCCCCTTTCCCGCCAAAGCCATGGGATGCCTAACGCATCCCTGGGAGCATAACCGTCATTTCCTCCCTCTAAAAAACCAAGCCTTTGCCTTCATTTTTGCACACAATCTTCTACCCACAAAAACATACGGTATTTTTTCTTTATAATTTAGGTAATCTTTCCCTTTTTTAAATACTACATTTTATATATATAGTAATATTTTACGATTATTCTGTATTTTATTAATTTCGTTCTATATTAGGAACTTTTTGACGAAATGGGGTTATTAACCAAACTTTTTATTGCTTTGGGCCCATTTGAAACTATTTATTCTAAATGGGTCCACGTCATCACTTTTATTTTATTTTCAGTTTTTTGTACAAAACCGCTGCTTTAACCAGCGGCTTTACCTATGTTGTTTTTAAAAACGAAGCACACCAAATCAAAAGTTTGGAAAAAAAAATTGAAAGAGAAGTCGTCGCTCTAAGGAGCGGCTTTGTACCTAAGCCGCCGCTCAAAGGAGCGGCTTTGTATGTTTTCCAAAAAAAGCATAAACTTTGGGCATGTAGCAGCTCGCAAAGCCGCTGCTTCAGGCCGCGGTTTGCTTTGTTATAAAAAAAATCCCGACATGTTCCCCCATTTCTACCTTCTCTCTCCCAAAAACACAAAAACCCCCAAATTGAAAAAACCCTAGCTTTCGAATTTACCACTATTTCATCATATTTTTCTATAAAGTTAAATTAGTTACTTCCTAATCAATTTCTGTTCATCCTATTTCATAATAAGGTAATAATTATTGAAGTTTTTTTCATTGTTTTCATCAATTTCTTCCTTATTTGATGTTGATTTATTGATATTTGATTGTTTAAAATTGTTTATTTGCAGGTTAGATTTAGAGTTGTATTATCCGAGTAAGAAAGCAACGCAAAGGTAAAAATCAAACTTGTGACTATCTTTTACCTAGTTAGTTAGTTTAGTAGTTTAATAGTGAATTAGTAATGGAAATTAATAATTATCCATTGACTTGTTGGTGGAATGGAGAAATTGTAGTAGATGGTGAGAATGTAGTATATAAAGGTGGTTGTGAAACTTTTGTTATTGCTAATAGTAATATGGGCTTGAGTGAACTTAAAAATGAGATTTATGATGTTATAGAAGTTGATAGCTCTAAGTTTGAGCTAATGTTGAAGATGAAATTTTTCTAGTGTGAGAGGTTACAAAGTTTTGTCTTTGTTAAATGATCGTGCTTTGAGAGCTTTGTGGGCAAGTGTGTGTCAATCCAAAGCCGCTTTATGGATTTTGTTTGTTGAATTAAATGTCATCGAACCATCAAATGAAAATATTCAATTTTCTTTTACAAACATGTTAAGCCAAATTGAGAATCAAAATATTAGTATGTCATTGGGCACAAATAATGTTGATGAAGATGGATTAGATTGTAATATTGAAGGGGATGAGTTGGAGGGTAATGTTGAGGAGGAGGATGTGTTGTTGTTTGGTTGTAATGATGATGATGATATTGATTTAGACCTTGTCTCTTCAAGTGTTCCTAACACCCAATTTACTAAGGTGCATGATGTAGATGAAGAAAAAATGAATAATTGGTATAGATCGGGTGTAGTTGTGCATAAGAGTGGTGAGGAGTTTATGGTGGGTCAAGAGTTTGGTAGCAAAAAACTATTGGGCCGAATTGTGACATCTTACAATGTTAAAAGAAATCATGTTTGTGGAACCACCGAATCTAAACCCCACACCGTTACCTATAAATGCGCTAGAACACCGGTGCCTTGTAAATGGTATTTAAGAGCCTCTCAAAAGAGTTTTGCTTCTGAAACATTTACCATTGTGACTTACAAAGGACCCCATAAATTAAATCATCATCTGTTGCATACAAATCATCCATGGACCATCAAAATCTAAAACGAGACTTTATTAGCAATGCTATAAAACACCTTGTTGAAGCGGATTGAGGTGTGAAGGTGAAGTTGTTGAGAGCGGCTATGACTAAAGAATATAACTTTACCATTTCTTACGCAAAAGCTTGGGGTGCAAAACAAAAAACTATTGTGGATCTCTATGGTGATTGGGAGGACTCTTACCAATATCTTCCAAGGTACTTAGAGGCTTTGAAAGAAGCAAATCTGGGTACCCAAGTTCATTTCGTTACTAAACCAACTGACCACAACAACATTCATCAATTTGATCGTGTTTTTTGGGCTTTTGGTCCATCAATTAGAGGGGTTTCACATTGTAAACCAATCATTTCTATAGATGGTACTCATTTATACGGGAAGTATAGGGGTGTGTTGTTAATTGCAATGGGTGTTGATGCAAATGATCAACTATTTCCCTTAGCCTTTGCTATAATTGAGAAGGAGAATTATGTGAATTGGAGTTGGTTTTTACTTTGCATTAGGGAGTTCGTTACTCGACGAACTGGTATTTGTGTAATATCCGATCGACACCCGGGTATTTTGAAGACAATGGTAGAGGTAAATAGTGGTTGGGAAGAGCCACATGATTTTCATAGATATTGTATCCGTCATCATGCATCCAACATTAACTCAATGTTCAAAGACACCGATTTGAAAGAAATTTTTACCAAAACGGCTATGGAACACCAACTTCGTAAATTTGATCAACGGATGGAGAACATTGGTCGAATTAACATGAATGCCAAAGCTATGTTAGATAGGATACCATTGAGCAAATGGTGTCTAGCACATGATGGAGGTAAAAGATATGGTTTAAAAACCACCAACATGTGTGAATGTTTTAACGGGGTGTTGAAAGGTGTAAGATTTCTTCCTATTCAAGCACTCGTGAAGGCTACTTTCATGCGGGTTAATAAGTATTTTGTCGATAGGCGTGAAATTGTTAGGACTAAATTAGCTAGTGGCTTGAAATGGAGCGTAAAAATAACCAACAAGTTAGAGGAGAATGATGAAATAGGTGCTCCCCATGAGGTGACGGTTTATAATCGTCATGTGGGCCTTTATGGAGTGGTTACTAGACAAGGACGCCGTGAAGAAAGCATGTCAAACCATGGTCACACAATAGATCTTGAAAAAAGGACTTGTACATGTAACAAATGACAAAACCTCCATTACCCTTGTTCTCATGTAATGGCGGTTTGTCGCTCCGAAGCTATCGACTATGACCAATATGTAGACCCGGTGTACTCTTGTGAAGAGTATTTTGGCTCATACCGTGCTACATTTTATCCCGTTCCTGACGAAGGTTATTGGAAGCCTTGGATTGGACCAACTCTTATACCGGATCCCAACTTAAAAAGAGGTGACGGTAGGCCAAAATCAAAACGAATTCGCAACGAAATGGATGAGGTTGTCAAGGGAACCGTTACTTGTAGTTAATGTAATATAGAGGGTCATAACAAACGATCTTTTACTTCTAAAGCTTCTGCATCGGCCCCTAAGGAGTAATTTCTGTAATTTGTAGTCATATTTAGTTGTACTTGTACTTGTAGTCATCTCTTGTGCTTGTAGTCATCTCTTGTACTTGTAGTCATCTCTTGTACTTGTAGGCAACTTTGCTATTACTTTTTATCATGTTTGTCTGAACCTGAGTTTTAAGCATTGGATAGGCTTCCAATTTAGGAGCTTCATGTTTCTCGTATGATGATTAAGGATATTCGTGCACCCTTCAAAATTGTGACCTATGGTTTTGCAAGTGACAACAATTTGATCTTTTGTAGGAATTTCTGACCATTGGTAGATTTGATTATTGTGTTTTAACCTTTTTTTTTTCCGCAGTTCACATAGATTCGGGCCCACAATTTCTTAATATTCTCAGTCTTCAACATAATCATTGAAGCTCTTGCATTTGGGAGGGAGAGGTAAAAACTAGTCTTTTATTTGTTCGCTTTTTGTTAGTCTAACATAATTCATTTGTTAATATAATTTCTTTTCAACTTCAAGGAATGGCCTTCGCTACATTGTAGGACACACCTTATTGCAAAGTCAAAGTTTACATACACCTCCTGGCCTTGTCATTGATTATATAAAAGATACCCAGTTTTATGGAATTCATAGGCTATCATTTGTACATATTTACACTGATTTAGTTACTGCTTTGGTTGAAAGATGGCGACAAGAGACGCACACTTTTCATTTGCCAATTGGTGAGGTCGGTATAAGTTTACAAGATGTAAATGTCTTATTGGGTTTAAAGGTAGGTGGATTGCCCATAACCGGTAGAGTGGAGAACAACCTTGGGACCAAATATTAGAACATTACTTGGGTATTGCTCCGCCTGAAGGTGCTTTTAAAGGGAAGGCACTGAAATTATCTTGGTTGCCAGAAACCTTTCAAGTATTACCCGATAACTACACAGAACAACAACTTCATTACCATGTTAGGGCATATTTACTCTACTTGATCGGAGCCGTACTGTTTCCGGATAAGAGTGGTAATCAAGTACAACTCATATACTTTCAACTATTGACTGACTTGACTCGATTAGGCGACTATAGTTGGGGTAGCGGTGTACTAGCTTTCTTATAACGCAACATGTGAGTATCATCTAGGACACTACAAAACAATGATGTATTTGCGACGGACAGTTCCGTCGCAAACAATGTGAAATCCGTCGCAAAAGCATCATTTGCGATGGATTTGCGACGGACAGTGTCTGTCGCATATTTTTGTCGCAAAATGAAAATTAGGGACGGAATTTCCCGTCGCAAAAAATTTGCGACGGATTGACCATGGTTTGCGACGGAATGGCTTTGACCCTCTGGTCAAGGTTAGTCAACATTTGCGACGGTAATTCCATCGCAAATTTCCTCTTTTGCGACGGAATTTCCGCTGCAAATGTTGTTTGACCTTGACCAAAAGGGTCAAAGTCAGTCAACATTTGCGACGGAAATTCCGTCGCAAAAGAGGACATTTGCGACGGAATTTCCGTCGCAAATGTTGACTGACTTTGACTTGTTGGTCAACATTTGCGACGGAATTCCGTCGCAAATCGAGACATTTCCGTCGCAAATTCTTGTAGTATTTTCCGGTTTCAGCTGTTTTTTCAGCTCCCCATTTCAATTAAATGGCTAATTTTACCCTTTTGTAAGCTCTCAAAACCTGCATATTTCAGCAAAAAGAACCCAGCAACAAAGAACTTGTTGGAGACAAGGTTTTTAAAAGGTCTTTTCATAACTAAAATGAAGGTTTTACATATGTTCATCCAATTAAAAACTAGACATAATCCGCGGTAGACCAACTAACCAACCTAACAAAACCTATCTAACGGTGGTCTCAGTGGGCTGTGGGGTGACGAAATGGCTGGCCGCCCTAGCATTGTCGCCGCCGTCATCATCGAAGTCGCATCTTGGCTGAGAAAAGACTCCCGGGTTGCAGCTTTGAGTAGTGAACTCCCCTCGTTGACTTAAGAACTCTTCAATTGCCTTCAGCCTTTGAGATGTCTCGAGTTCACGTTCCCTTAGCTGAGCATTCTCTTGAAGAACTCTGCTGACGATACCTGCAATTAATAGTCAAACATGGTATTATATTCATTCAGTAAACGGTAAAATAATTGGTTAGTCTTAATCTTTAATATACTACAAAATACTAACCTGGGGTGTATGATGGGTTCCCAGCACTTGAGTGACGACGACGTTCGTAAATAACCGGTGCTGCATTTCCCATACCAAGTATCAACCCTTTCTTGTTAAAACCGTCGTGTTTTTCGAAGTAGATCTCGTTGTCGTCGATCTCCTCCTCCGGTATCCCTTCACTTATCATTTTTGTCTTCCTTGAAAAAACCTTTCGCTACAAAACAAAAACAAAGTTTGATTAGTATACGTTAATTAATTACTAAAGCAAATTACTAAAACATAAAGAAAAGTTTCTGATAACTTACAAAGAATTCTTTCGATTTCGTTGAAAGCCATCCCTTCTTGGCATGCTTCTTGGTCTTCTCCACCAAAACCAAGGCGGATGGTACATCCCTCCCATCTTGTCCAGCCTGCAATTTAAATTAGGGACGGTACTTGTTAAAAAAAAACACTCAAGATTGTCAAAGTTTGCCAATTGTTAAAATTTATTCAAGACGAGAAAAAGTGAAGTAAAAACTATGAAATTACCATTTCATCCATGATTTGGAAGGTGTTTCTACGCCCCATAATATGAGTACCTAAGGCCTTGCATTTTGCGGTACTTCCAAACATCCGTTGGCGATGTTTTTCTCGGATGTGTCCTGAAACTTTGGATCATTCTTTCTAGCCAGAATCTTTTTGAATATATCCGCCGGTATCCAAGATGGCCTTTCCTCCGCATTTTTCTTGGAAGCGTAGTGGATCTTTTTGCGTAGGCGGTCTTTCATCATGCTGGTCCAAGCCGCCTTAACCGCATCTCTGTCGCGAGCATGAAAGGTAACATGTTGTTTCAAAAAATAATATAGTTAAAAAATAATGAAACGAAAATAGGTAATAAATAATGAAACATAAATAGGTAACAGTTAATAAATACCTCAAACCAATCCCACCATTCTTTCTTCATCGCATCCGACGCAAATGACCAGTTCGGCGCAAATTCCTTGTAGTTCGAAATAATGGTCAAGCTTACGAGATCGGAAACGTCTTTGCGACTGAATCTGAAAAAGAGTTAAATTTCAAAATAAAATAATCAACAAGTAATCATATTATAATCAATATATATATATATACAATCAATAAGTAAACAAATGAGATACTTACCACATGCCGTCATTATAATCAGTCGGATCGAGGTGTATTCGACGTGTAAGCTGCTGAGGCTGAGGAGGAACAATCCCGTCCTCGTCACTACCTCCCGCTCGTCCCTCAGGCTGACGACTACCACTACCTCATCGTCTTCCGCCCCGCATATTATCAAACTAATATAGCAACAATTAGAAATAAATGGTTTAAATAATTAAAAACTTGAATAATAAAGGAAATAAGATTATTTCATTGACTTTAAGTCATACGGCATCTACAATAATATCAAGAAATACAAGATTATCAAATCTAATAGATAGCAGTCCTAATCATCATCATCATCACTTGAACAATTTATTCCTACATCCTTACAAAGAGAATCTATAATATCTTCATCTTCGTCATCATCCTCATCCTCATCCTCATCCTCATCCTCATCCACATCCTCATCCTCTGCCACAATTTGTATGTGTTCTGGTTCCTCCACAATTTCATCTTCATCTTCTTCTTCTACTTCAATGGGTGACAGTATTGTTTCACCATTAGTAACATTTTCTTGAAAGAAAGATTCATCAACGGGAGCATCGACATGTGATCTAGCCTTGGTTTTGAATACCGCTGACTATTGACTTTGATCCTTTTTTATACCTGGATAAGGACTATAGTAAACTTGTTCCACTTGATATGCCAACACAAATGGGTCGTACTTTGCAAATTTTCTACTCCGGTTAATATTCACAAGCTTATATTCTTTATGTACTTGCATGCCTCTTTCGGAGTTATCTAGCCAACTACATTTGAACAAAATGACTTTGTAAGTGTTTTTTGGGCCTGTATAAGTCATCTCAACAATTTTGTCAAGGGTCCCATAGTAATCAGCTCCTTCAGTGGAACTCACACAAACTCCATTGTTAATTGTGCACTTTTCCAAATCTTTTCCTTGAATGAAAGCTCGAAATTTGTAGCCATTGATGGAATAGCGTTTCCCTGTTCTGACTCTTCTTGAGGGACAATTTGCTAAGGCAATTAGAACTGGATCTTCCATATTAATAACCTGAGATCTAAACCATCTGGGAAATCTTGTTTCATATTTTTCCCAAACATCATTGCCTACGACACATTCAGGATGTTCTCTCATGATAAAATTTTCAAACAACCTATATTCAGATAAGAGAAATTATTAATTTTTGAACAACTATTATAAAGTACGTTTTAAATATCAAAATTTAGATTCACCACTTACAATTCGTTGTGTTTCAATTCATCAGAATCGCAGTTAGATAAAACGTAGAGGTGTGCACGCTCATATTCGTTATCCTCCAAAAACCTTTCACGGCACTTTCCAGAAGTAGTGCCATCATGATCTTGAAATATCTCAGGCAAGTTAGATTGTGTCGGCTTTTTTGGACCAACGTCAAGGTCCTTTGCCTTGGTGTCTACGTGATCTTCAAAGTATAGGGAATAGAAATTTGTTATTTCCTCAATTAAATATGCATTACATATAGACCCTTCAACATGAGCTTTATTTTTGATTTTCTTTTTCAAATGATTCAAAAACCTACAAACAAATTAGTTTAGAATGAAAAATATGATGATATATATGTATTATGTAATATAAAGTATTAAATAAGGATGATGACATTACCTCTCGAAAGGATACATCCACCTATATTGCACAGGACCACCCACTTTTACTTCATATGGCAAATGAATAGGTAGGTGTTCCATTGAGTTAAAAAAAGAAGGTGGAAGGATTTTCTCCAATTTGCAGATGATCTCCGCAATGTTATTTTCGAGACTTGTAATTTTTTCAATTTGTACTGATGAAGTACACAAATCTCTGAAAAACTGACTAATTTCAGTTATGGCATTCCACTCATTTTTTGGGAGAAGATGTTTCAAAGCAACTGGGAGTAATCGCTCCATGAAGACGTGACAATCATGACTTTTCAAACCGTGTATCTTCAGTTCATTCATATCGACACACCTCCTCAAATCTGAAGCATAACCGTCGGGAAACTTCAGTTTGTATACCCATTCACATAGGACCTTCTTTTGTTCCTTTTTCAAAATGACCGAATCCACTTTTCTTTTACTTGAACAAAGCAGTAACATGTCTTTCTCTGCATTTGAGTCTAATTTCTTTTTCCTTTCACGTCCATGACACTGTGAATTATTTGCTCGAAATTTTTTTTCTCAATGTGCATGACATCAAGGTTATGTCGAATTAGTAGCGTGCTCCAATAGGGAAGCTCCCAAAAAATGCTTTGTTTCCACCACCCAATCCGTTTCGCTTTAAGCAAATTCAGTTCACGGTCAGATCCATCCACAATTTTTGGTAAATGTTTCACACAATCCCAGACTTCTTTGTCTGTTAACCTCTTTGCAGCAACATCGTTCTCAACTTTCCCTTTCCTAAAATGCACCTTATCCTTGCGAAAAACATGATTACTTTCTAAAAACTGTCTATGACAATCAAACCAACTCCATTTTTTGCCATGTTGTAGCCAAACTGACTTAGTCTCATTTTTCATACAATATGGACATGCATGCTCACCAGCAGTTGTCCAACCGGATAACATGCCATATGCAGGAAAGTCGTTGATCGTCCATAAGAGTGCGGCTCTAAGATCAAAGTTTTGCTTCAATGAGACATCATAGGTTAAGATGCCCGTCTCCCATAACTGCTTCAACTCGTGAATAAGAGGCTGCAAATAGACGTCAAGGTTTTTCTTTGGATTGTGGGGACCGGGAATAAGTAATGTTAAGAGCATAAACTGTCTTTTCATACAAAGCCAGGGTGGTAAATTGTATGGGGTAAGTATCATCGGCCAACATGAATATTGCTTCCCGAATTGACTAAACGGTGCGAAACCATCAGTGCAAAGTCCAAGACGGACATTCCTAGGCTCAGATGCAAAATCAGGATGCAGCCGATCAAACTGTTTCCAAGCCTCCCCGTCACTTGGATGAGACATTGTTCCACTAACACGAGGGTTTTCATAATGCCAACGCATTTCGCCCGCGATGTGCTTTGTGGCATAAAAGCGTTGCAACCGTGGTCCTAATGGAAAATAAGTTAAGAACTTTTCAGGAACTCTTTTGCCATTTGCATTTTTCTCTAATTTGTACCTATTCGTACCACATTTTCTGCACTTATCAAGTTGAGCGTCGTCCATCCAGAAAATCATACATCCTCCTGAACAGGCATCCATCTTTTCATGGGGAAGTTAAAGAGCTTTAAGAACTTTTTTGGTTTCGTAGTAGTTACGCGTCATAAGATTATTTTCAGGAATCATATCTCCGATATATGACGCAAAACCATCTACACATTTTTCATCTAAGTTGAATTCACATTTTAAAGTGATCAACCTTGAAGCCGACTGTAGCAATGTCATACGACTTCCTACATAAAGAGGTTGTTCGGCATGTTTTAGCATTTGGAAAAAAGCTAATACATTAGGATTTGGAGATCCATCGATCACCTCGGCGTTAAGAGCATCTTCCCTAATTTGATCAATGCTATCGCGTAATGCATCTTCTACCATATCCCTATAAGGATTGTCGGAGTGCATTGATGAGCTTCCCTCTTCCTCAACGGAGAATTTCTCTCCGTGACACACCCAATCGTAATAGTTATCACAAAACCGTCTCAAACCAAGGTGTTTCCGTACTTCTTGTTCAACTAAATACTTTGTATTCTTGCACTTAGAACATGGACACCTAATTTCTCTATTTCTAATGAATTCGTCTTGTTGCTTAACATAGTTAATGAATTCATTAACACCAATTACGAAATCCTGCCTTATTTTTTTCCTAGAATCCAACCTTTCATACATCCATTTTCTTTCTAATCTCTTCATAGTAAATCTACATATTTTAACAAACAATAACAATAACTAATTAACAACAACAACTAAGCAACAACAACTACATAACAACAACAACTAGTTAACAACTATCTAGCTAATTAACAACTAATTAACAACATCAACTAACAACAACAACCACAACTACATAACAACAACTACATAACAACAACTAACAACAACAACTAGTTAACAAATATCTAGCTAATTAACAACATCAACTAACAACAACAACAACAACAACAACAACAACAAAAACAAAAACAACAACTACCAACACCAACACCAACACCAACACCAACCTGCAAAAAAAAAACAATTTGATATATTGGTCTGGGGTCCTTATCTCTCCAACCTAAACTCATCTTTGAATCTTTCATACCATTAGTAAACACTCTTATATTTTCTTGATTGTAATGAGACAAAAATTGGGCAGCACTTCCCTATTTTTCTCCAAATACATTATATAGAATGTATTTGGAGAACAATAAGGAAGTGTTGCCCAATTTTTGTATCATTACAATCAAGAAAATATAAGAGTGTTTACTACCTAAATGGCATGAAAGATTCAAAGACAGTCTCAAAACGGGGACTATTCAACAATTACACCTAATGTGTAATTATTGAACGGGTACTATTCCAAAATGTTCTAAATAAATCAAGAACACTAACAATCAACAACACTGCAAATTTTATATCAAAAATCATTCGTCATAAACATCTTAATAACAATATGCGACGGATTTCGGACGAAATTAGCTACTAACCTAATATTACTAATTACCTAACAATACTAACTAAACTAATCAAATAACAATTAAACTAAACTAACTATTCTTAATAACAATAAACAACAAAATACGGAATTTGCGACGGAATTTTGCGACGGATTAAACATAACTAATTAAGACGGTATATAAATAACGAAAGTTAGTATACATACATAAGGAGAAATGGAGAAGGAAGAAGAAAGTGGCGGCGGCAAGGATTTTCCGGCGGTGAGGTGGTGGCGGCGGTGAGAAAGAAGAAGGAGAGTAAGGAGGAGGAAGGAAGGAGAAGGAGGTTGTGGCCAGTGGTTAATGCGGCGGCGCGGTGGGGTGGTGGTGGTGTGGTGGTGGTTGCCCTTAGGGTGGTGGTGGTGGTTGCAATTGGGAGGAAATCGCGATTTAGGTTTTATAAAATCAATTGATTTGGGGAAAATGGGAACCCCGCGGGTCTGTATACTAATTATTTTTGGGACGGAATTTCCGTCGCAAATCTGGTCAAACTTTGACCCTTGGCCAAATTTTGGTCAAGTCTGGTCAATGATTTGCGACGGAAATAACGTCGCAAAGGTCAATGTTTGCGACGGATTTTCCGTCGCAAACTTTCCCGCCATTTGACTTTCACTTTGCGGGTTTGGGAATTTTGGGTCCGTCGCAAAAAATATTTCCGTCCCAAATTTCGTCCCAAATCTATTTTTGCGACGGAATTTCTGTCCGTCGCAAATAATCCGTCGCAAATTAAGCGTTTTTTTGTAGTGGGAAAGGGACCTTTGAAATTAGTGGATGTCTTGTGTTGTTGCAATTGTGGAGTTGGGAATGGCTAACCATTGGTAGACCAACGACAATTAGATCGCGTGAGGTGGAGGTGGTGGGATCACAATATCCACTTGGGTCTCAAATGCAAGCGGGATTGGATCCTCTTGGGTGCAAATGGCTTAGTGTTAAGAGGAAGTATACTGACCATCAAGACGGGTTAGTTTGCTATAGACATGCTTTGGATACTATAACGGATGTTATGTTTACATGGCAACCTTACACCCAAAACGTGCTTAGCCATTTACCGACAATATGTAGTGAAGATGTTGATGAATGGGTTGTTAATGCCCCCCTCATTTGTTTTGAGATAGTTGAATGACATTTCGCAGAGAGAGTTGTTCGACAATTTGGATGGCATCCGTTTATACCACCTTTTTGCGAGACGGGTGAGGATTTGCATAATCTCGATCGTCGGGGAAGGGAAAAGAATTATGCATACCTCCATAGAGCTAGTATACAGAGGTGGATGAACCGGAAGAGATACTTAACTCCACAAGGGTCTCCTTACAATGGCTACTTAAGCTATAACGACCCTTACTAGAGTGGTATCGAAGTATCACTCGCCTAGTCATTAGTCCTCACTCCAATGTTGTGAATCAAAACTACGAGTCTCGTCATTATTACTTGCCTACCGCTGCCGACTACTCTTTATTGGTAAGTCACTTATTCTACGTTTTTATGCCTTGTTATTATTTATTTGTAAGAGTGATTCATATTGATAAATGTCATTGTTACCCTTTGCAGTCTCAAGGTCATGTATACAACTACAATCACTCTACTGCCTTGCTTGCCTCGTTACCGGATGATGCTACCTTGAGTAAAATACAAATGGTCACTGAGATGCAGCAGATGTGTCTACAAAGCCTCCAAAATACTAGGCAAGGACATCTCATCACACAACCACAAAATGAAGGTGAGGAGGAAGAGGAAGATGAAAATGAAGAGGAAGAGGAAAATGAAGAGGAAGCGGAAGATGCGATACCGCGCTACAACTTTCGGAATTTTGAGCAAAGAGCATCTTCATCACACGACACCCCCCGTGCTTCAACATCACAAGCAAGTTTGAGCAAGAGAAGTCATAGGGGAAGAAATTAGGTGGTCGTGTTTATTTAAGTTTCAGAATTTAACATTTCCGTACTTTAGATGGTTATGTTTCAAAACTTTAGACGTGTTCATTGAGTATGTGAAATTGATAAACTTTGTTTCATTTCTGTCTCTTGTTTCTGTTTTTGTTTGAAAAGTTTAGGTTCATTGAGTATGTTGATGTTTCAAAAGTTTCTGTTTTTTTTTTTGTAAAACAGGTAAAGCCGCGCCTCTAAGTGGTGGCTTACTGAAGGAAAGCTGGTAAAGCCACTGCTTTAACCAGCGGCTTACCCTCAATGTTGGTAGAAAAATTTCTGTTTCTTTTTTTTTGGAGAGTTACCAAAGCCGCGCCTTAAAGTGGCGGCTTCATGAAGGAAAGCTGGTAAAGTCGCTGCTTTAACCAGCGGTTTACCCTCAATATTGTTAGAAAAGTTTCTGTTTTTTTTTTGGAGAGTTACCAAAGCCGCGCCTTGAAGCGGCGACTTACTGAAGAAGCACACAAGCCGCGCCTTCAACAAGCGACTTTGTGTAATTTCACAAAATATTGTTTCTGCTTTTTTTGTTTTTTTTTAAACATACAGGTGAAGCTGCTACTTTAAGCGACGGCTTTGTACAAAAATTCGAAAATAAAATAAAATTGATGACGTGGGCCCATTTGGAAGAAATACTTTCAAATGGACCCCAAAGCGAGAAATTTTTTTGTTCAAAGCCCCATTTTCGTCAAAAAGCTCCTATATTAGTCTCGTTAATATTATTCCAAAGTGATACACATCTTTGTCGAGTGACACACATCTTTTCTCACATCCAAAAATATAAAGACCTGAGACATTGCTGCCAACCTCTCCCCCGTTGGACAAAAACGTCAAGCTTATCATTTGATTCTTATTTGCATCAACAACATCCCTAAGTATCGATACTTCAGCATTTGTCTTCCACGTATATTTATAATAGAGCTTATGTTTTGGGTTTGTGAACATCATATTTGGAAAATTTCTCACATTTTAATTTTTAATGTAAGTTGTCTCTTTAAATTATATGAAGAAATTGATGAACTGTTTAGGACAGGGTGTCGTGAAGGGTGGAAATAATTTGGTATGCATAGGATAAATGTTTTGTGGAGCCATGGATGGAACATTAATTGCATTTATTTGTACATAAAAGTATGGAGAGAATATACTTCTTATTTTTAGTATATTAATTTTTGGAATGTGCATTCGAACATTATTGAATCTGTGCAGTCTTCTTTCTTCATAAACTTTCGTTTTACTTAACTTGAAAACATCATTTGTTTGAATTTTTCGGAAAGGGCACAAAAAATTGTGCATACTGAATGAGGCTGAGTTCAGCTCAACTGAACAGAACTGAGCTGAGCTGAACTGGATCGAGCTGAGCTGGACTGAACTGAACTGAATCGAGTTGAGCTGAACTGAACTGAGCTGAGCTGGACTGAACTGAGCTGAACTGAATTGAATTAAATCGAGCTGAACTGAACTGAGCTAAATAAAGTTGAAAAATAAATTAAGTTTAATTAATTAAAGTGTACTAACTAATAATAATAATAATATAAAAAAAAAAAGTTTGATTAATACAAATTTGCGATTTTTTTAACAATAATTATATTAAAAAAAATATTAATTTTTTAGGTTTATTTTTTAGTCAACTCTAGTGGACTTTGTTTTTTCTTATCTTGTGTTTTAAAATTAACAAAAACAACATTTCCAGCTTTCTTTATGTCTATTGCATCGGGACCTTGCTTTAGTTTTTTGCACATTTCCAGCGTTTGGTCAGCTGAAGAGAAGGGAAAAGGTGGAAGGTGGAAGGTGTTAAAAAACATGCCACAAATGACAACGAAATATCAAATGTCAATTATCGTTGCCTCTTTTACACTTCATAATTTCAGTCGGATGCATAAACTTGGTATTCCAGTTATACAACATCAAAGTATTCAAGGAATAACAGATTCAAACATGGATGATAAAAAATGGAAGAAACTACTCATGGACAAGTTCAAAAAGAAATTGCAAACAAAATAGGGCGTGATATTTGTGTCCATAATGACCTCTATAATGAAGCACGTCAAGTTGATACGGAAGTCAATAACGAAGCAACATAGATAATGTCTTGGTTAATGATATCTATATTTTCAAGATTATGATTTTCGATTGTGTTAACAAATATTATTATTTAATGTTATCAAATTTTAGTTCTCAATTACATTTTTCTCTACTCTCTCATGTTTACTAATAATAATAATTATAAACAATATATATATATATATATATATATATATATATATATATATATAGACTTGAGATCCGGTGAGAACCACCTTACAATGAGAACTTTGTGAGAACTCTACCTTACGGATTTTTTTAGAAAAAATTAATGACATATTTGGATTCGGCATGACATTTTATAGCTAGAGAACATATTTCTTGGTCTAGAAAATAAATACTAGTGACGGAAATCAAGGTGAGATACGTTTTATTTATTTGCATGCACATACTATCTATTTTTTCGTACCAATCATTTTTCCGCCACTAGTATTTATTTTCTAGACCAAGAAATATGTTCTCCGGCCATAAAATTCCATGCCGAATCCAATTATGTCATTAATTTTTTTAAAAAAACTCCGTAAGAATGAGTTCTCACCGGTTCTCATTGTAAGGTGGTTCTCACCGGATCCCAACCCTATATATATATATATATATAATAATAATAATAATAATAATATTAATATTAAAAATAATAATAAGAAGAAATAATAAAAAAACAAAAAAAACAATCATAATCATAATAATAATTATTAATTAATATTAATAAATAGAATAATAATAAATAATAATAATAATAATAATAATAATAATAATAATAATAATAATAATAATAATAATAATAATAATAATAAAAGTCGAGGTGAACTGAATTAAATAAATTATTTTATAATAAAAGGCCCCGGTTTTATAAAAAAAAAAAAATAATAATAATAATAATAATAATAATAATGTGGGCTGAACTTAATAAAGTCGAGGTGAACTACATTATATGAAACTGAGCTGAGCTGAACTGAACTGAACTGAATGAAGCTGAGCTGAACTGAACTGAGAAGAGCTGAACTGAACTGAACTGAATAGAGCTGAGCTGAACTGAAACGAGCTGAAAATAAATCAGAAAGAACAAGGCCTAAGTTAATTTTTTTTTTGACATGTCATATTTTACAATTTCAATAATTAAGATTTTTTTTCAAATTTAAAAATTATAAATAAAGTTTTTGAATGAAGCCATAATTAATATGTAGAAAGACCATATATCTGATGTACTAACAACAGTTTTATAGTTTTTGAGTATCATAATAATTTTATTGAGTTTTGTTTTAAAAATTATGAACATTGTTTACCAATTTTTTATTTCTTTTTTCAAACCAAGTTTGTTTTTATAAGAACAAACGTTATCATGGAATGAGATCAACATTTTTTTTAAAGTTTTTATCGACAAACACAATACAAAAACCTCTCGTTATAATTGCCCTAAGTATTATGTTATTAGGGGTATGATTCGTTGTTTATTTGAATTGGTAAAGATATATTTTCAAGATTTTTATCAATAATTCAATGTATATAGATATATGATAAGATACAATAACGTCATTTCATCGTTGTCAACACAAAGAAACTCATCCTTTTCTACAACATTAATTAAACAACAAAGTAAAGTACATTAGTTCACACGTATGACCATTACTACATTCTAATGTAATCCCTCTATATAAGACTCCTTATACTTAGCAAACATTCATCATTCTAAAAAAACAATTTATCATTTTCATTTTACACCAGTTCAGAAGCTCAAAAAATGTTGAAAATTTGCATTCTTTCATTCATAATTATCCATCTTGTAGGATTCCCGCAAGTTGCAAGTTGGAGTCTTTTAAAACAAGTTCATTACAACGTTAGTATTGGTAATGGATTGAATAACACAAATAGACTAATGGTGCACTGCAAAGACGGTAATGGAGATCTAGGGCTTCATGCAATTCCATTAGGTGGTAATTTTTCATGGACATTTAAAACACATTGGCTTCTCAAAAGGCTTTACTTTTGTGGGCTCACATGGAATAAATTTGGTCGTAAAACATTTGATGCATTTCGTGATGAATTAGATTTTGTTGATCCCAAATGTGGTGGACGTCATTGTTTTTGGAAAGCACAATCTGATGGAATTTATTTGTATAACATATACAAAGGCCATTATTACAAACAATTTGGTTGGGATAAATATTAAATATGCATTGTAATCGCGAGTATATAACTCGTAAAGTATAAATAAATTCTTTATCTTTGTAATAAGGTACAAATTTGTATCTTAATATAAATCTTATTATATAATTTCATGTGTTAAAAGTATGTTTTATTTTATTCTAATGTATTTATCTTTACTTTTGTCTTTCCTATAAGAGTAAAGAGTTTCAATATCTCCAATTATATTTGAAACTAAAAAGACGATCAACGTTGCTTTGATAAATATTTGGTGTTTGATTTTGACAAATGTCAAGTTTTGTTTAAAATCTCGAAATTGTGTTAGATATATAAATGTATTGAAGATTAATTTTGGTCTAAACATAAAAGGTGGAGCATATAGGAACTTTTAGTATCTATTGAAGGATTTAGCATGAACCGTACGCTAATAACCGAATATGTTTTTGTTTGGTATTTGGTCTTCAAAATTCATCTTGTTGAATTGTACAATTAATTGATAAATACTCCATAGTAATTAATACTGATACTTATTTTTTTTGTTAAATTTAAACTGATTTACAACTGAACAATTTAACGATAAAAACTTAAATTTTAACAAATCATCAAGGCCAATTGAATTAGTTTCAGCTAAACAAATAAAGAGACCGATTTTATTGACAACTGGTTTTTTAAAGTTAAAATAAAAAGACCGGTTTTAATTTGCAAGCGGTTTCTTATGTAGAAAGTAAAGAGACCAGTTTTAACCATAACAGATCTCTTACAAAAAGAGCAAAGACACCGATTATTAGTGGAAACAAATCGATCTCTATATAATCAACAAAGAAACCACCCATTCCACCGGTTTCTTAGGCTAAGAATCCTGTGAGATATAGACCGGTTATAAACTGGTTTCTTATGTCATTTTTAACTGGTTTCTTATACATTTTTTGCAGTAGTGTATTGAAGACTTTTTCGAAAATGATGTGCAAAAGTTAACCCCGCTAAAGTACGAAAATCAAACAATTGAATGAAATTAAAGAATACTACGATCAACCATCAATTTGATTAACTAATCATAATCAATCAGCAAAAATTAGGGCTCTTATACCTAGCTAACCCTTCAAAAGAGGGTTAGTAAACGTAGTTGACATTTTTACATAAAAAGACGAAAATGCCCTTGGGTATTTTGTGAACACTTTCTCCCTCTAGGACTTTCCTCTGAAATTCATAAAAAACCCGATAAATCCATGAAAAACCCGAAAAAATAAAACCACAAAAATTATCTAAACTCGCAAATTTTCATGTCGGAGTCAAATTTAACACATTTTTCGGTTAATTAACAACTTTTTAACATCATTTGTTAATTAATTTGTGTTTAATTTATAGTTTCGGGTTAATTTAGTGGTAGATTTCGATAATTTTAATGCATTGCGGAAGGATGACGACATTCATCATCTATCCATAGATGGATGATGAATTTCTTCATCTTCGCCATGGGCAGGACGGAGATATTCATCATCCATACATGGTTGGATGATGAACGTCTTCATCTCCACCATGGATAGACTATGAATGTCTTAGTCTTGTCCATGGTGGGGTTAAGGACATTCATCATTCAACCATGGAGGAATGATGAATGTCTTCATCCCCGCCATGGACTGGACAAAGACATTCATTGTCTGTCCATGGTGGATATGAAAACATTCATCATCCAGGTAGAGATGAAGACATTCATCATCTCCTCCATGAAGACACTTTAATTTTTCTTTAAAAACGTTTATTTTCTCCTATTTTACGTAATTTGTTACTGTCTTCGGTTTAACGTAATGTATTATGTTTAATCTAAAATTATATGCTAACAAATAAATTTTTTGCATTGAATAGGATTCGTTCGAGTATTGGCACACTTCGATGGGTTTAGAGTTTAGGGTTTTCGGGTTTTAGGGTTTTAGGGTTTTAGGGTTTTAGGGGTTTAGGGTTTTCGGGTTTTAAGGTTTTAGGGTTTTGGGTTTTAGGGTTTAGGGTGTTAAGGTGTTATGGCTTAGGGTTATCGGTTTAGTTTAGGGTTTAATTTAAATTGTAATCGTTTTAATTTGAATTGTAACCGTTTTAATTTGAATTGTTACCGTTTTTATTTGAAAATGTAACCGTTGTAATTCGAAAAAATTGTCGTTATTATTCAAAAAAGTAGTCGTTATTATTTAGCTATAAATACAAGTAAATCTTTCTGTAGCTCCATTCATATTAAGTTCACATCAACTTAATTCAAAAACAAAAGCATGACAATTAATGCTCAAGTAATGATTGGTTCAACAAAAAATCGATTACATTGTTTTCAAGTTACCAAAGTTAGTCAACCGCCTTGAGTTAGTCACACCACGTGTTATGGTGTGGAACATGCTAGAACAACCTTCAATTGACATGCCTTTTCTATGGTTTTAATTAAGTCGTATTAGGTTGTTTTTATTTAACTTCTAACTTTTGTATGATTTTAATTCTAATTTTCTTCTCAAACCAACAACTACAACAACTAAAATAATCCATAAAAACAACTAAAATGAAAAGGCAACAAACTAACAGAAATCAGTCCTAAAACAACTACAACAACTAAAATAATCCATAAAAACAACTAAAATGAAAAAACAACAAACCAAATAAACTCTCTATCTTTGTAATAAGGTACAAATTTGTATCTTAATAAAAATCTTATTATATTATTTAATGTGTTAAAAGTATATTCCGTTTTATTCTAATTTATTTATCTTTACCATTATCCTTCATATAAGAATAAAGAGTTTCAATATCTCCAATTATATTATTTGAAACTAAAAAGACGATCAACGCTGCTTTGAAAAATATTTGGTGTTTGATTTTGTGTTATATTTAAAATCTCTAAATTGTGTTAGATATTTAGATGTATTGAAGATTAATTTTGGTCTAAACATAAAAACTGGAGCATATAGGAACTTTTAGTATCTATTGAAACATTTAGCATGAACCGTATGCTAATAATGGAATAGGTTTTAGTTTGGTATTTGGTCCTCAAAATTTATCTTGTTGAATTGTACAATTAATCGATATATACTCCATAGTAATTAATATTGATACTGATTTTTTCTGGTTAAATATAAATTGATTTTCAAGTGGGCAATTTAACGACAAAAACTTAATTTTAACAAATCATAAAGGCCAATCGGATTAATTTTAGCTAATCAAATTGATGATCATCTTTTTAAAAATATTTAGCAAAATCAACAATATATGGTGAATTTTTATTTTGAAGTTGGTTTTGAAAACCACATCGACGTACCCAATGAAAAGGCAACAACAATTATTTCCAAACCCATCCATCATCAAGCCTTGATAATCTCGGGCTTGGAAATAGACCAAAGCGGGCAAGGGGAGCGGTCTTGGGAACGAGAAGGGAGATTAGACACAGGAGCTCTGAATTGGTCTATGGTCAATTGGAAGTTACGTCGGGATTTTGGCGAGCCTTTAAAAAGCGATCCAACAACACAAGTGAACTATTTCGAGCCAGGAAACACGTATTATTCCGACCAAAAAATTTCAAATCGCGAATGTTTAAGGTATAAGCATGTAAACACAGCATGCATTGGCTAGTTACCGTTTGGCTTCGTATTCAAGCTACTATTTTATATTTTCATGCTATAATCTTTGATAATGAAATTTTCATGCTATAATCTTTGATAATGAAAAATGAGAGCTTCTACCCATTGATATTCACTTGTACTACCACCGAAGATATTTCAATAAATTATCTGACATTTCCATTTTCCTTGTTTCTAACTTTAAAATTCTCAAAATATTTTATTGGAGAAGGGTATAACGGAAATAACTAGGCATAATTATAATTTTAGGCAAATTTTTGTTTTGAAGGACAATTTTTGTCTGAAATTAAAAGGGGACTAATCGTTACTACTTTATGATAAAATGCACATATCTATATAATAATATAAAAAGGCTAGATTAAATAGCTATTGCCTATTAAAATGACACGTGGCGGAATAATAAAATTACACGATGGACTAAATTAAATTAATACAATTATTTGTGGTATTAAACAAATTGTGAAATAGAACACGAAAAGACAAAATAGTAATGAGTTAATCACCATTTTATTTAAACATTCATTTCCCTAACATTATTTCATCCCATATTCACGATATTTATATTTATTTAATGCAAAACTTTTCGTATTTTTAAATTATGAAAATCCAACTATTCTTATGTAGATTCATCTCCCGAATATTATTATTCCACCTCATAATCATAATGTTTATACTTATTTAATATTTCAAAAAAATTTATATTCCACAATTATGAAATTTCAATTAATTATTTTATGTATAAAATGAGATAAGTTGATTAGACATTTTTAGCAAAAAAAAAATAATGTTGAGTTTCTCTTTTTTTTTGTGATATTACTTCATTTTCATTTGTTTGATTTTTCAGTAGTCTCCATGGAAGAGATAAGCGGAAAAATATAAGTCAATGACAAGTATCTATAAAATCTTATTAAAAGGGTACTTAAAATAATGTGACGTGACATATTTTAATGTGACATGACATATTTTTAATGTAACATGGCAAGTTAATGTGACATGGAATATCAATTTATTATTACATGACATTTTATCTGTAAATTAATTTAATTCACTTATCTATAATATTGAAGGATATTATCATTATTCTTAAAGTAATTTTCTATATTAAAAATATATTGTTTTCCAAAATTTATGTAACCCTTTACAATTTCAAAATTTATAATTAATATTGACTTTTTAATAGAAATTTTTGTAATAACAGTTTCTTATTTTATAATTAAAATTAATGTTTTAATTGAAATTTTTGTAATAAAACATGTTAATAATTAATTAAAGTTCTTCATATTTCTTTTTACCTACCATTTTTATTAACAGTTTTCCCTATTTAATTTATTTTCTTAATTAAACATGGCAATAAATTAATTAGAACTTTTCATAATACTTAACATCCACCAAATTAATGAAAAAGTTCTTCTTATTTAATTAATTTTTGTAAAATAATATGTTTATAAATTAATTAAAACTCTTTATATTACTTAACACCCATAATTGTCATTAACATTTTTTGCTATTTAATTCACCTCTTAATAAGTTTCTTGGCATTGAATTATCTAATTTAATAATAACACAAAATAAATTAAAATTAAAAATAAATATGGGAATTTGTGGTTATGTAATGTCTATAAAAACTAAAGTACCTATAATAGTTTATATTCACTTTATTAAGTTAATATTTGTTGCTCATGAGTTTCTATGTAGCGGATTATATTCTATGGTTTAATTTAATTAATTGATGATAGTGAGTATATTGAGAATTATTGTTGAGTGTTGTTGTTGTTGCGTTGATGATGTGCAATAAAATATATTTATATTTGTTATATTGTTGGTTTTATAATCGTTTTTTGTATATTTGAATTCATGTTCTCCATTTGGTGTAATTTACATGATTTACATGCATATGACAATGTTTTTGTCATGTTAATGTTTTACCTTTTGGTCAAGATATTTTTTATATAAGCATTAACGTATCATAAATGTGAATGCAGATAAGACAAAGCATCACGTGGGTAATCAGGGGAGGGAAGAAATACAAAAGGCAAGAAATTGAGGTAAAACAAAAGTTAAAAAAACCAAGGTAAAAGATTATAAGTTTTGAATGTATTAAAATATATACTCGAATAAAAGAGCGCATATTTTAAGTTAATGAGTTGGAAAGTTTGAGGTGCAAATTTTAGATAATTATTTTATTCATATATTATTTGTTTTTGTATTTAACAAAACATTAATTTGTTTTCGTAATTCAAACTATTTATGTTTTTTTTAAAAATACCTAATTGTCTTGTATTATAAATTGTAATTGTCTTGTACTATAGATTTTAATTTGTGAAAAATTTTGTTATACATTTATCTTTAAACATTGACGTTCAATTTTATAAATAAAAATATACATCAAAATTCTACGAAAACATAGAATATCTCGTGCATTGCACGGGTCACAAAACTAGTTTTGTATAAAATGTTACTAATAATCCATCAATACTATATTACTACTACAATTGAGCAGTTAGTTCATAAATTCGTGACACAAGTGTTAAATTTCCGTGGCTAAACTACTTTGCCACGGGAATCCCATTTATGGCGTAAGGGGACGTGGCTAAGAGAGAGCCAAGTGAAAAAACAAAAAAAGTGGCTATAACTTAATTTTTAGCCACAGATTCCCTCGTGCCTAATAACTTCTGTGGCAAAAAAAACGTTATCCGCTGGCCATAATTATTCTCGTGGCAAACAAAAAAGATAAAAAATAAATAAATAAATGTAAAATATTATTTTTTAATAATAATTAAAATATTTCCACATACGAAATTGCGTCCCTTGCGAAAGCGGAAATATAAACAAAGCAGCATACGGAAAAATGTCGAAATTAAAACCTTTTGATATGAATGTAGAACATGCGAGGTGACTTTACTTAAACCAAAATGCAGAAAATTAACTAAATAAATTATTGGATTTACATACCAATAAACCAAACGGATATGGTACATTCCATGAATATCAAAAGAGTATATGAACTGAAACTAGCTAAACGATATAGATGTGTAGCGTCATGTCGATGCACTGCATCGCTCACTAGCTCTCACGAATCCCCATATTAGCAGCAACCTACATATATGATAACATGTACGCCGCAGTCAATGAGGATCAACTAGAGGTTCTCCCAGCCACTTATTGTCAATAAACACATAGGCAGATAAAACCCGTTATTCACATAAACATGCTCCAACATAAATGAAAATCATGTGAAACATAACTCCATACATCATCATAAGCTATGAATAAACCATATACTTTACTTAACCATATTTCGCCAAATCTCAAATATACTTATCAACAAGCATATCAACTTACTTAGTCCAGCATTTAGTTTAAAGGTCATCACTTAAAACGTGACTAAATACAACCGTCAACTCAATATCCAGTTCAGAGGTCATCACTTAAGACATGACTAAATACAAACATTCAACTCAATATCTAGTTCAGAGGTCAACACTTAAGATAAAAATAAATACAAACATTTAACTCAATATCTAGTTCAGAGGTCATCATCACTTAAGACATGACTAAATACAAACAATCAACTCAATATTTAGTTCAGAGGTCGTCACTTAAGACATGACTAAATACAAACACAAGAATAAGGCTCAGAGGTCATTACTCAAGACATGTCCAAATACTACAAACAAGGTATTGAACTCAGAGTTCATTACTCAAGGCATATTTCAATACCATGCAATCACACATCAGGCACAACGTCAATGGCCGTAGCTACCCCAATGCATAACCACTCTACTTATCAAACTCAGAGGCCATTACTTAAGGCATGTTTTGACACGATTACATCAATAACGCATCCGGACTCAGAGGCCATTACTTAAGCCATGCTCCGAATACGACAAACACTCACGCATTAGACTCGGAGGCCATTACTTAAGGCATACTCCATTGCGCACCACAACATACACGTATTAAACTCAGACGTCATTACATAGGGCATGTATGTTTTAATACATACAAGCAACACCCACGTATTGGGCTTAGATGCCCACTCGAGGCATAACTCAATATGCAGCCACAGACAAGTAATCAACAACCAAATCTTTCTAAAAAGGCTATGCTACCAACTCCTATGAAACTATACAGATATACGAATCCTACGGAAAAAGGAAATCGATAATTACAAATTACACAAGTCAGGTGTTTGTAGCTAGTCAGGCTACCGGCTGCCGGTCGACCGACAACGGACACTAATACTTAGCCACAGACACCAATACTTAGCCTTTAATTTCGAAACCGAGAAAAAGGCCAACGTTTAATATTATATTAACCTACATCTCATACGGATTTAACTAACGCTTACGATTGTTATGACCTAAGTACTAAATTATATTACAATCAAACGGTTCAATCGAGAAAAGAACTAACCACGAATTAAATAAAGTTCATAATATACGACATATATTCTTTACGGAATTAATTACGTATATAAAATAACTAACGAATCGTATATTAAATATATAGTTCATTCGGAAAAGAGAAACAAGAACTAATTTAACATTTCATATTGTATCAACATATTTTTTAAATAAACTTAACATGTGAGAAATTAAAATAGCAAGTTGTACTTTAATTATTCCGGAATCGATTAACTAATTATATATATTTTAAACATGAAATTTAAAATAAAGATCGCAATCATTTCGAATGTCTTATACAATTTCAAGAAAACTATATTCAATAACCAAGAGACGTGCCAAGCCACGCCTAGGCAGCGGTCGAGGCAGCAAGCAATGCAGTCCAATAACAGCTATTATCAGAGCCATAGAGCCGTTGACATATTGACGTTGCATATCTTCCTCAAATCACGGTAAACATATTGATCCCCTTCCCCTGTTTAGCTAAATAAGATGCTCTGTTTATATTTTCCCATAAATAGGCTTTTCTTTATTCTGTATATATACCATAGAATAGTTTGTACACAACATGAAAAAGATATAATACAATTTCATGAATCTTTCCTACTCTTCTATATTATTAATATGATTTCACAAAGCTAGGTCTTACCTCTACAAATCTATCGTCTTCAATTTTTTTTTCTCTTTCTTTTTTTTCAAAATCTCTAAACAATGACAAATACTGAAACTGTTGATTCATCAAAATCTTCCTCATCGTTTTCAATTGTTCAGTCTGAACATCCGGGACATAGTATATCTCCGGTTGTGTTCAACGGAAACAATTACGATGAATGGTCTCGATCTTTTCATCTTGCTCTTATGGCCAAAAACAAACTCAGGTACATTGGCGGTACCATCTCCAAACCACGTGCTCCTGCCGCCACATTTGAAACATGGCAGTCGATCAACGCCTTGGTTACCATGTGGATTTTCAATACAATCGAACCCACCCTTCGCAATCAAATCGCACTTTAACGAGAAGCAAAACAAGTGTGGACTGACATTAAAACTCGTTTCTGTCAAATTAATGAAGCTCGGATTTACCAATTGCAGGCAGATTTGTTAGCATGTCGCCAAGGTCCAACCGAAACTCTTGTTTCATATTATGGACGAATGACAGCGATCTGGAATGCAATTTCAGACCACGATGCTCTCCCAACGTGCTCATGTAATCCGTGCAATTGTAATTAGTTGACTATCATTCATGCTATACGGGACAAGGAACGGGTTCGCGGTTTCTTAATGGGACTTGATGGCCATTTTTCTAATACTCCAGATAGTTGGTATTACTCCTCTCCCATCTTTAGATGTTATTTATAATCGTTTGTTACAAGACGAAGGAGTACGTAATCTGTCATCCACAAAAACAAACATTACCCCTACTGCAATGGCTTTTGCTGCTCGCATTAATACCGGGTCTCGACAGTAGGGGGAGGGCGTAATGACCGTCGTAATTCTTCTGAACCTTCTAAGTATTTTTGTATTGTTTATCAAAAGTCTGGTCATAGTCTTAAATACTGCTACCAGGTTACGGGAAATTTCCCGGAATGGTAGGGTGACCGACCCCGTAATCGCATTTATATCGATCCAAATACCACTGACTTGAGCAATGCAGTGTTCGTCCCCGATACTCACACTAAAACTCAGACTGACCGTGCTAAACACTCTACTGGCCCGACTGATACCGTCGTTTCAGTACTACTAACGGAAGTCAGCGGTAAGTAGGGTCGATCTCCACAGGGAGGCTAAATTGTTAAGTATCTGTGTAAATTGGTCTGTCAGAATGTCACAAATTGGGGGTTTTTTGATTTGATTTCTAACAACTATGAGAAAAAGGGAAAGAGGAAACAGATAGAAAAAACACTAGGATTGTCGGTTTACCATGGCTACTAAAGTCTGAACTAACAGTCACAAAACACCCTAAATTCGGTTTGTGGGTAGTGAAAAGGTCCTTCCGGTCCGCTATTCGCCCTAAGACTATACTAACTTAGCTTCCGCCCTAATTAGTACGATCCTAATAATCGTCGTAGAACTACCCCAATTCCAATCTTCTGATCCAGGTCAAGGGGGTTTCTAAACAGTCAATTGAGTGCGTCGACTCAAACAATTAACAGATATAATATGCGACAGATACATACAAACCAAATTACGGGTACTTTAACTAATAGTTCATCCTACGCCATGGCTACCCTAAATCCTAGCGTAGGAATTAGCTATGCACGATTATTAAAAGAACAATTATAACAATAGAATGAATAAGCAATAACATCATAGTAAAATAAGAGAAAAAGATTAAAGATTAGAAAACAGAGTTACCGAATCCGAGTAGCAAACAAAGAGAAATGAACAAAACGAATCCGAGAAATGGTAGAAAAAAACTGCAAAATTCTATTCTAAAAATTAGGTCTGAGAAATATGAGGAAAGTGATAAGTAGTCCCCTACTGCTCTCTCGTTCTCTTTTTATATACAAAAACAAATCTCAAACAAAAGCTGACGGCTTAGTGCAGCCCAACAGTCACAATCTTCTCGATCGAGAAGAATAGCTATCAAAAGCTCTCGATCGAGAAGAATGGCTATCAAAAGCTCTTGATCGAGAAGAATGGCTATCAAAAGCTCTCGATCGAGAAGATAAGTGCCTGATCGAACAAATAAAGTACTCGATCGAGTACTTCTCAGCGCGTATTTCTTGCAATGCGCACTGAACTTCAAATGGCTGCCATTTCTACGTTACTCGCTCAAATCAAGCGTTTTTGGTGGCGTTGGAAAGCTAAGAGGATAAGCTTTCATATACAACTAGAATCACCTGATTATCTGTTGTATAACTAGAGATATGGCTCCTCAAAGTAGGCACTAGCAAATTGAAGCTCTTCCTTTGCTTGATAGACCTTATTGCTTCTACGCGCATCTCAAAATGGCAGTAACAAGCTCCGACTAAGCTCTTCTCCTAAATTTATGCATAAGGACATGTTTTAAGCTTGATTATGATCTTGTCCGGCTCAATTCTGCAATTAGCACAGGACAAACCAAAGTAGACTATTCGGGGGATATCTGTAGCAAATAAAATACTACGGAATAAGCATAGAAATGTGTGCTGAAAAGGCCTAAAAGGTCTATAAGAAATACACACATCACCGACACCGAAAGCTCATATGACGGTTGCAACACCCACACCTGCTACTACATCCTCATCTCGTCCTCCTCTTGCTCAATTTGATAAATTGGATCTCAACTCTCTGACTCCAAAAGAATTGGAGGAATTGAGTACTCTTTGGCACACTCGTCAAGCTGACCAAAGTAGTGAACGCCTTAATGGTAATCATTTTTACTTCTTCTTGGATTGTTGACACGGGTGCGTCGCATCATATGTCAGGATGTCTCACTCATTTTTCTAATATAGGAATTATTAATCCTATTTCTGTTGGTTTACGTGACGGCAATCTTACTATTGCTACTAAAAGTGGTGACATACAATTATCGTCTCGTCTTGTTTTACGAAATGTCTTGTATGCAGCAAACCTACATTGCAATTTAATCTCGGTATCCAGCCTTTTACTTGATACAACACTAAACATTCAGTTTTCTCATAACTGTTGTTTAATACAGGACCGTATCTCGAAGACGGTGACTAGGGTGAGTGAGCAACACGATGGACTCTACTACCTCAAAGGTGTCCGACACAATAAAGCTCGTGCGTGTTTAACTGGACCCGCTGGATCTATAGAACTTTGGCACCGAAGGTTGGGGCACCCCTTTTCCACATTTCCCGGTTTTTGCCTTTTATTACTCATACGTCTCAAACTCATAATGTTTTTCATAGGAAATCTTGTGACATTTGTTCACGTGCAAAACAAACTCGGGAACCTTTTTATTCAAGTAATAGTCATGCTAGTTCGTCTTTTGATCTTATTCATTGTGATTTATGGGGGTCTTACTCTAAAAATGCCTCATGCGGCTTTACAAATTTTCTAACTATCGTTGACGATTTTTCTCGTTCCAGAGGGGTGTATCTTTTACGTCGTAAAAGCGATACAAAACAAACGTTATTAAATTTTTTTGCTATGATAGAGCGTCAATTCGATAAAAAAATAAAAGTTTTATGCACCGACAATGGTACTGAATTTCAACCATCCGTTCTTTCAAGAAAATGGTATACTTTTTCAAACATCTAATGTTGACACCCCGCAACAAAATGGTCGCGTTGAACGCAAACATCGTCACATTTTAAATGTCGCTCGTGCACTTCTTTTTCAAGCAAACTTGCCTTTTTTTTTTTTGTTTAGAATGTGGTTTAAGTGCATTTTACTTAATAAACCACACTCCAACATCGCTCCTACATGGAAAGACGCCTTATGGAATGCTTTTTAATAAACCACCGCCTTTTGAACATATTCGTATTTTCGGTTGTCTCGTTTATGCTCGCAATTTAAACCGATCTCATGACAAATTCGCCTCCCGTAGTCGTAATTGCGTGTTCATTGGGTATCCCTTTGGCAAAAAAGGATAACGTCTATTTGATTTAAATAACGGGTCTTATTTCGAGTCACGAGATGTCCTATTCATTGAAATAATTTTTCAATATAAAAAACTTAATCTAAATGAGTTGGACCACGACTCTACAACTTCTCATTTCAATTCTTTGTCCTCTACCCCTGACACCATACTCATCTCCCTTGGCACACCAACTGTCTCTACCACCGATCAAAATACATCGATACCTCCTTCCCCGGAGCCCACATCTGAACCCTCTACCACGACCCAAACTCCAAACTCGACCGAGACCTCTGCCACAGAAACAGAGCCTACCACCTCAACTACTACTGTTGTTGACCCAACTAATAGTATTGTTGCTAACCCAACTACTACTGTTGCTAACCCAACACATTTGGTCCGATGACACCGAGTAAAGATTCCCAATTCCAACTTGCAGGGATTCGTTCTCTCGACACCTCGTCCATCTTTACACTCACTCACCACCTCGCCACCGTCTTCAGTTACCATTTATCCTATTTCTCATTATCTCAACCATGCCAAATTTTCTACTAAACGTCAAGTGTTTTTGTCGGCCGTGACTAAACACCACGAGCCTAGTTTTTTAAAAGATGTTGTGCAGGTTCCCAAGTGGCGCGCCTCTATGAAACTTGAGATTGATGCTCTCGAAAAGATTAACACCAGGACTCTCGAACATCTCCCTGCCCATAATAAAGCTATCGGTTCAAAGTGGGTCTAGAAAATTAATTATAATGCCGATGGTTCCGTCTAACGGTATAAAGCACGCTTAGTCGTAATGGGTAATCGTCAGATTGAGGGAGTGGATTATAACTAAACATTCGCTCCCACCGTTAAGCTTGTAACAGTTCGCACCTTACTCGCTATAGCCGCAGCTAAAAGATGGGTATTGCATCAAATGGACGCTCACAACACTTTCTTACATGGGGATCTTCATAAGGAAGTATATATGAAACCTCCACCTGGTTTTCAGCCTTCTTACATGGGGATCTTCATGAGCAAGGTATGTCGCTTACGTAAATCTTTATACGGCCTTCGTCAAGCTCCCCGATGTTGGTACACCAAGCTAGCTTCCGCTCTCATTCAATATGGTTTTAAACAATGTTCGTATGATCACTCTTTATTTTCCATATCGATGATCACTCTTTGTTTTCCATATCAAAACCCAACGTTGAAGTCCATATACTTATCTACGTCGACGATTTGGTAATTTGCGGGGATAATCCAACCTTTATTGCACAATTTAAAGAATATTTAAGCAAGTGTTTTTACATGAAAGACCTTGGACACTTAAATATTTTCTTGGCTTGGAAATAGCTCGCAACAGCTCCGACATTTTTATCTCGCAACGAAAGTACGCTCTCGACATAATAAAAGAGATGAGTCTCCTTGGTATAAAGCCTGCACCTATACCGATGGAACCAAATCATAAACTAGCCATTTCTAAAGCCGCCTTGCTCTCTGACCCGCAACCATATCGTTGGCTTGTCGGACGGCTCGTTTACCTTACCATCACTCGTCTTGAGCTGACGTACTCGGTACATACTCTTGCTCAGTTTATGAATACTCCCACTAATGAACATTTTAATGCTGCACTTACCGTGGTCCGATATCTCAAGAATTCCCCAGGCCAAGTCATCCTTCTCCGTTCCGACAGTGATTTACGCCTCAATGCATATTGCGATGCCAACAATGCCGTCTGCCCACTCAACCGCCGTTCTCTCTCTGCTTATTTAGTCTTCCTGGGCTCCTCTCCTATTTCAAGGAAGACAAAAAAAACAAGGTACAATCTTCCGCTCTTCCGCTGAATCTGAATACCGAGCAATGACATTTACTTTATGTGAACTTAAATGGCTTAAAGGCCTACTACATTCTCTCGGCATACACCTGTCGGGGATAATCATGTATTCACCCTTAACATTACAGGATTACAACTAAAATTACATATGTGAATAATTGTCATAAGATGAAAAACATGAATAAAAGAGTACAGCATTTGGTCCTTTGCGCAAATGGCCTAAGAACAGGAATTAAAGAAAATTCCCTCCTATAACTTGCACCCAAGACCCGTTCGAGATGATGCCGCGTGTGCTAGAAAATGCTCTCCAATTGCCTTGCATTATGGGGAGAGTTATTGTGAGTTTTAAGATGTGAGATCTAGGTTTTGGGAAAGACAATTCTCAAAACCCTAGTTTTGTGAGATATGATTATCAGTAATCAGTAGTAGAGTCTTTTTTGACAAAAGGAGAGGCCCTCTCCTTTTGTATTACTCGGCAGAAATTAGGTCAAGGTGAGAGTGGGCTTTCCACTCTTACCTTATTCTAATACGTAATTCGACCCTAATTGCTAAAATATATTCGCGGGTTTTAATTATAAATCGTATACATGTTATCAGATATTAATGCAGTCGATACATTAATAATGGTCTGATAAGAAATACAATATTGTATAATTAGCTTAATTAATATAACTGCTTATATTAATATACGAATTCAATATTTAATTAAATATAACCGTTTATATTTAATTTACGAATTAATCATGTAATCCGTATTAGCTAAAATTATTTAATCCGTATTAAATAATTATCTCAAGATCTCATTGACTAATTTAATAGTCAATACCTCTGACTAACTGTTTAGTCGTATTCAGCATAAATGTGACTGTATTTTCATACCTTCACATCTCTCAAACGTGTCCTATAGGTGTGACGTATAGGGACCAGTTGATCACCGCCATCCGTATGACAATAACGTCAAACTTATCTAGCAAGCCAACCGTTATCGATAAACGTGGATCAACTGATAATAATACAAAAGTATGCCCTTGTGATCCTTTAAGAGATTTAATAAGTCATTGTACTAACTGTCAAGGACACCAGCCCCAACAATCTCCCACTTGTCCGTACAAGGGTATGTGCAATGACGTTATCACACTACATGTGGAGGACACAAGCTCCAACAAACTCCCATTTATCCGTACAAGTGTAGGTGCAATAACCGATTCTCATATCCTTCTAAAATTTCTCCCACTCAATGTAAAACAATTTGCAAATCCGTATTCGCAAAAGTCGTAATTTACAATCGATCTGTATCAAGAGTGGTTTCCCCGACTAGAGAGTAACTTAACTGATAAAACGAATCTGTATTCGAGCATGGCCATGCATTTCAGTTACTACTCCTCGAGTGGCCCTGAGAAATGATAAAATCCTGATAAGGGTTTGGATATTTCCCTCAACTTGAATCCTACAGATGTAAGCGCAGCATGAAATAACCCGTAAAAAAATCCTCTTGGCCCCTGTTACGGAAGACCGTGGGAAAGAAACCAAAGTTAGCCAAAATCTGCCTTAATCTCAAGAGACAGTTAAAAGTCAAAAGACTCGACTCTAAGGAACACTATGGAGGTCCTATCCACGACCTGACACCCAATGTTATAAAACATTTGGGACTCCATAACGTTGTCACGGGATGTCCTACGAGATATCCGTATAACTCGCCTTTGTGATTGGTCAGTCAACTGTTTGACTTATGGCTCGTTGAACCCACCATCAACCAATGTCACAAAATGATTACCTGAGTTATCAGCTCAAGTGGGTAATCAAGGACTAAAAACGATGTAATGTTAATCAGTTCACTTTGTGGTGTTCAAAATTGGCGTACAAATCCACATGAAAAACAAAACATAAAATTATCATAACGATGAGGTTGTAATAGAGTACACGAGAAAATGAATTAAAACATGAATTCATAAAAGAGTACTACAACTCAGGAACACGTTTAATTCCCATGGAATTAACGTGCCCTTCATGCTTATCACGTCGTAATGCTTTAGTGAGAGGATCGGCTATGTTGTCATCCGTAGCGATCTTATCAATGAATATCTCCTTTTACGCGGACTCAGTTGTAGAATCTGCTATAACACTTTGTTTAGAACTTTTCCAGCTGACAGCAGCGCCAATAAGAGTAAAACGAATCCAGACTGAGATTTCGAGTCGTCTCGATCCGTTTGGAAGCTAGCATCTGCGTAACCAGTGGCGCAGAGCCTCGTGTCACCCCCATAAGTCAATCCCCAATCTTTAGTCCTCCGTAGGTACATAAGAATGTTTTTCACGGCCATCCAGTGTTGTTCACCTGGATGTGCTTGGAATCGACTTGTCATACTCAATGCATATGCAACGTCTGGACGTGTGCATATTATGGCATGCATGATCGATCCTATAGCCGAAGCGTAAGGAATCCGACTCATGCACTCTTTCTCTTCCAATGTCTTAGCTTCTTGAGACTTGCTCAAGTGAATCCAAGTAGCCATGGGAAGGAACCCTTTCTTGGAGTTCGTCATGCTAAATATCTCTAGAATATTATCTATATAAGACTCCTGACTGAGAGACAACATCCGTCGTGATTTATCCCTGTAGATACGGATGCCCAAAATTCTTTGTGCCTCTCCCAGATCTTTCATCTGGAAATGGTTTTTCAACCATGCTTTAACCGAATATAGGAGAGGTATGTCATTCCCAATCAGGAGTATGTCATCGACATACAATACTAGGAAGACAATCTTGCTCCCACTCGACTTGATATAGAGACATGGTTCCTCGATTGATCGAATGAAACCATTCTCCTTTATCACTTGGTCGAAGCGATGATTCCAACTCCGTGATGCTTTCTTAAGTCCATAAATGGAACGCTTAAGCTTGCAATCCTTCTTAGGATGTTCAGGATCAATAAAACCCTCGGGCTGTACCATGTACAACTCTTCCTCCAAATAACCGTTTGAGAAGGCGGTTTTAACGTCCATCTGCCAGATTTCATAGTCATAAAATGCGGCGATCGCTAAGATAATCCGAATGGAACGTAGCATGACTACGGGTGTAAAAATCTCATCGTAGTGCAAGCCTAGCACTTGGGTGAAACCTTTAGCAACTAGTCGTGCCTTGTGAATATCTTGTTGTCCTTCCACGACATGCTTTATCTTGTAAAGCCATTTGCATTGAAGGGGGCGTACCTTTGCAGGTAGGTCCACAAGATCCCACACGTTGTTCTCATACATGGAGTCCATCTCGGATTGCATGGCTTCTAGCCATAGCTTTGAGTCGGAACTGGTCAGGGCACCTTTATAGGTTGTGGGTTCATTACCCTCTAGGAGTAAGATGTCATCTATGTCATGTTCCTCGACCAAACCAATGTATCTGTCCGGAGGAATAGAGACTCTTCCCGACCTCCTAGGTTCCTCAGGAATATCTACCGCAGCCGAGGTTGAAGGAACTGCTTCCTCCAATGTTTGCTCGGTAGTTGATTCTTGAATCTCCGATAGATCGAAGGTTCTATTACTCGACTTTTTCTCGAGAAATTATTTCTCTAAGAACGTCGCACTAGCCGCAACAAAAACACGTTGTTCGGTTGGCGAGTAGAAGTAATGACCAAAGTTCCTTTAGGATACCCTGTAAAGTATGTCTTGACTGATCGCGGGCCGAGCTTGTCCTCGTGTCTCCATTTGACATAAGCTTCGCATCCCCAAACCCGAATAAAGGACAAGTTAGGGACCGTTCCCTTCCATAACTCGTATGGATTCTTGTCAACAGCTTTAGACAGACTTCGGTTAAGTATTAGAGCGGCTGACAAAAGAGCATAGCCCCACAATGAATCAGGCACGACGGTGTGACTCATCATGGATCGAACCATATCAAGTAGAGTTCGATTTCTCCGTTCGGACACACCATTTAATTGTGGTGTTCCAGGTGGAGTTAACTGTAGAACGATGCCACAGTCTTTAAGGTGTTGATCAAACTCGTGTGAAAGATACTCACCACCACGATCAGAACGTAGTGCTTTAATCTTTCTTCCCAGCTGGTTCTGTACCCGATTCTGGTATTCTTTGAACTTGTCAAAGGATTCACTTTTATGCTTCATTAAGTAGACATAGCCATATCTACTCAAATCATCTGGGAAAGTGATGAAATACCTATAGCCTTCTCGTGCGTTGATCTACATAGGGCCACATACATCCATATGTATGAGTCCTAATAGGTCGACAGCGCGCATTCCAACACCTTTAAAGGAAATACGAGTCATCTTAATGATGAGACATGATTCACACGTGCCATATGATTCGAAATCAAAGGCCGAGATAGCTCCATTATGTATGAGCTGTTTTACGTGTTTCTCATTTGTATGTCCCATACGGCAGTGCCATAGGTAAGTTTGATCTTTGTTACCAACCTTTAACTTCTTGTTATTCACGTGTAATATTTCGGTGGTTTGATCTAAAACATAAATTCTATTCATGGAAATTGCCTTGCCATATATCATATCGTGTAATGAGAAAATACAGCTATTATTCTCTATTACAAATGAAAAACCGAGTTTGTCAACTGCAGAAACAGAAATAATGTTTTTGGATAAACTAGAAACATAATAACAGTTATACAAAGATAACTCGAATCCACTAGGAAGCTGGATCACGTATGTTTCCCTCGAGACTGCAGCAACTGGTGCTCCATTCCCGACACGCAGGTCAACCTCACCCTTTATGAGGGGCTCGAGGTTTCGGAGGCCCTGCACATGATGACACTGATGAGAACCACAACCAGTATCTAGTACCCGAGTTTCGTAACTTGCATGGTTAATCTCAATCATGTGAATAAAAGAAGAAGAAGACATACCACCAGGAGTAAAGCGTCCTGCCTTAATGTCTTCGTGATACACGGGGCACGTGTGCCTCCAATGCCCAGTCTTGTGGCAATGGTGGCATTCCATGCTTGTATCCTTGCTCTTTGTCTTACCCTCTGAGTTGCTCGACTCACCGGGCCCACTCTTAGCAAATCCCGACTTCTTTAACTTAGGCTAACCTACCGCTAGGTCGCTTTGAGCTTTCGCTTTCCCTTTACCCTTCCCTTTACTGGAGATCATGAGAACATCCTGCTTCACGCTCCTATTTAATTTCAGATCCTTCTCGGTCTGTACGAGAAGGGAGTGGAGCTCATGAAGAGTCTTCTTCATGTCGTTCATGTAATAATTGGCCCTAAAGAGGGCGAACCCATCATGAAGCGAATGAAGCATTCGATCAACGATTATGTTCTCACTAATCTTGCAGTTTAAGACCTCCAGTTTCTCTATATTCTCAGTCATGTTGAGAATATGTGGGCTAATAGCTTGGCCCTTCTGGATTTTCGCTTCAAAGAAGCGACAATTATGCTCATACGAAACGATTCTCGGAGCTTTCGAGAATTCGTTAGTGAGCGTGGTGAAAATGTTGTTTGCACCATGGGAAATGAAGCGTCTTTTCAAATTGGGTTCCATTGCATAGATAAGTACGTTCTTTAACTCACCCGCTTCTATGACGAAGTCGCTATGAGCGCGAACTTCGTTAGCTCTAGCTCCAGTTCCTGGGTGTGCCGGAATAGGCTCAGTCAAGTACTTGAGCTTTCCGTCAGCAACGGCAGCATTCCGTAATGCTGCCTCCCAACCAGAGAAGTTTGACCCATCATTCCTCAGTCTAGTAGACTGATTCATGGAGTCTATGAAGGCTTTAAGCCAGGATTCCCGTGCTAGCTTGGCACTTGGCATTGGGTCTTCACCAGCCATTTGTAATTTAACACTTTAAATTTGATCGTGTTCTACACTAAAAAGAAGATAAAACAAAACGATATAAGCAACTCGTCGTTGTGATATAAGTCTATTTTAAATTGAATTTAAACTCGTAGACTCATGCATTTATATAATTGATCTCCCTCAAGAATTATATAAACGATCCCAAGACCCAATTTCCGTAAATTGATAAGCCAACTGTTTGGCTAGTTCTACCGTTAGAACTCCTAGTCGATAGATTTCCGTAAATCTCATCTTTTAGTCCATCCACTACAACACAACCCGTGCATTCATGACGCTTTTTCAAGCGTTTTTCAACACTTAAAAGCGTCAATTTTTTGTTTATCGACGCTTTGAAAAAGCGTCAATTTTTTGGCCGTCGTTATTTTTTGACGCTTTTAAGTGTCAACAAATATGACACTTTCAAGCGTCTCCAGGGTCTCTTGACGCTTTTAGTTGTCAGCAAAGTTGACGCTTTAAAGCGTCTATAGTGGCTACTGACAGTTTTTTGTGTCAAGAAATTTGACGCTTTTAAACGTCTTCATGGATTATTGACGCTTTTAATTGTCAACAAGTTTGATGCTTTTAAGCGTCTTCAGCGACTATTGATGCTTTTATATGTCACTCGATGAGACAGAATAGACGCCAACTATTTATATATTGTCACTTCTTATTGTTACGGTATAATTTCGGCTTCTTGATTTCCTTGATAAAATCGTAAAGATTAATTAAATAGATAAGAGTACTACTACCTATTACTTTAATCATGAAAAAACATAATGCAAAATATATATAATGAATTAGTACCTTTTATAAATAGTCATACGTTTTATACATATATCATCTCCGTCACAAAAATGTACTTGCATTCACAATTTAACTAATATAAACTTGTATATACTTTATAGTAAAACAAAATCAAAAATATTAAAAGGTATCTAAATGATGGTAAAATTCAACAGAAAGTTGTCCAAAAAAATCGTAAAAAATGCTACATAACTAGCTAGACAAGGGCACTTAGTAGTTTCAACATCGTAGGGGCTTCAATCATGGAGGCGCAATGTCAAAGGGAGTTCAATCAACATATGGGCGCATCGTAACCATCTGATGAATCTGAACCTATAACGAGCAAAACAAATACTATAATTTATATGAATTTATTTGATTAGTACATATATAAACTTCACAAAAATGTTCCAAAATTGTGCTAAATGAAATTACCCGTCGACAGGTAAGAAGGAAACCCATAAAAAAATTCATCTAAATTCCCAGAAACAAACAAAACACAGCATCACTGCGTGGTTTCATCAGCATCAAGCAATGAATACAAAGGAGAAACTCATGAAATACAATCTGGTCCAGGACGAGCTGTGCTGCATCTTCCAGAACAGTTCAGAAACATTGACTCATCTGCTCTGTCAGGGTGAGTACAAGTACAGTAAGCGAATTATTGGGACAATAGGTACTTGTTTTGGTGTTAACATGATAGATAGCATCCCCAATCAGTGGAGACTGAGAATACGGGGTTCTAAACTGAAGAGGGCAGTAATCAATGGAGTCATCAATGCAGTGATATATCATATATGGCAGCAGAGAAACAAATGCAGAATTGAAGGGGTGTTGAGGCACCCAGACAGGGTCAGCAAGCAAATTATCACAAAATCTCAGATATATATACTAATGGGATTGCAAAGGGGCAACTTAAACAAAGAGACAAGTTACTTATTGCTACATTAGCATCTATTACTTTTACTTGTTAGCCAGCATCATGTACATGGACTTATGATCTTTTGATCTTTTTATACAATACTTACCTTTTTCCAAAAAAAAACAAACAAAACATACCATGTCTCATAAAAAAGTGACAAAATTTCGAGGTTTAGCTGCTTGCATATAGGTATGAAATAATTCGGTATTACTGTCGCAAATTTATTCAAAAACTAGACGAATTAGGCCTACCTAGGCCTGCATATAGGTCTGAAATAATTCGGTATGCTAGTTTTAACTTAAAGTGCACAGAAAGATGATGATCACCAAAAAGGCTCTAAAATTGTCACCTGTTCACAAAAGATAGAAGCGAACAACGAGATTTTCAACTCTTAAACCCCAAATCAGTTACAAGCATCTAACACAAAACTTTTTGCTTAACTCCAGGAAAATGATATTTTAAAGTGAATAATGAGAGGAAAAATAACAAATACTAGTATGCAGTCTCTATAAAACAACATGATACTAGTATGTCTCTCTATAAAACAACATCATGCTCAGTTACTATAAGTAGCCGTGAGAAAATAAACAACATTACTCTTGTGCCTCAATGGTTCTCATGAGAGAATACTCAAACCATTAAATGCATATTAAGTTGAGAGTCAGGAGACTTACACTTCACATGAAACAAGGCTTCAGCTAATATTAGACCGATAAAGGCAGCAGGAATTAACAAAAGAGGCTCAAAATAACAAAAAGACATGCCTGGGTAAATATTAGCCTCCAAGCTCGGAAAATTTTGCATTATCAACATCACTAAACTATAAAGAAAACAAGGAAGAAATAATCAATAATTAATAATCAAACATGATGTTAGGAGTTCTGTACCTAGCCTTATAAAAAGACTAAATTCAACCAACTTCTTGGTCAACCTTTCAATCTCTTTGGATGGTACCCTGGTTTTAGAAAAAAAAAAGAATATTGAATAACTATAAAATGTGGATGTTAAGAGATGAAATTAAATATACAACTCCCAGGCGCGTAACAATAGGTTCGAAAGCTTAAGCGAAATATTTCAAAAATCACTATTCTAATTGTAACTTATAAGTAGAAAAATCAGGAAGGAGAAACAATAATTAACATTGCTACAAAATTCAAAGCTTAGGTGTAACATTGTTTTAACACATTTGGAAACAAAAGGAGGAGCTCAATCCAACTGATAAATGAATGTTCGTTGTCAAATATATCACACTTCACACTTGCACTTAAGCATCATTACCTCCAAAAAAATAGGATAAAATTCACTAACATGACAACAGCAGCAAACTGCTTGAGAAGCTTGTCCAGATATAAAGGACTATATCCTAGAGAGTTTGGTACACTTGTGTAATAAATTTTTTAATCATTCTATTGACATCATTAACTGCTGTCTCAAAAATGCAAGAGTTCCTATGGATGTAAAGGAGCTAACTTTACGAGTTTACAAGATACGTACTCATCCACACTTTCAATAATAAGTTATTGATCCACTAAAAACCGTGAGCAAGAAGAAACAAGAGGCTAGGGAGGTAAACATGAGTTTCTACCATAAATTACTATGCGATATTTGTTGATTACGACCCTAGAAAGACAACCAAAGCCAATAGAGAAGGTATATAATTAGTACAGCATGAACAAAATCGAAATTTGCTTTTGCGAAACTCGCTTCTTCCGCTGCTTTCCTGGCATAGTATATAAGATTAGGACACATCATCACTGGCATAGTATTTAAGATTAGAACCAGCTCTAATCCTGATTTTCAAAATTTCCTTGGGTTGTCCCTTCAACTCTTTTATATGTCAATCTTACCAGGTTATGGAACTTCAGCCTCATGCAAAAAAATCATACAGGAAAGAAGCATTACATGAAAACGTTCTGTAGTTAGATATGACTAACCTCAAATCTATATCCTTTCAAACTATTGTTCATGACCGAGGCGAATAATTCCTCATACGCGAATAGGTCAGCTATATGAAGTCGCCTTTTTGATGGTCAATGAAGCTAAAATCCATGTCACACCACACTAAGAGAGGGTGAAACTGCCAGAAATCAACGATAGTACGTGGAGGGCTGCAGGCTCAACCCTACTCGATCGATTCAGTTAGAAACAAAATTCATAATCAGTTCAACTAGCAGTTCTTACTCAATAACATCATCTTATTAATACAACTATACCGTGATTTTAGAACTAGCTTATTTTCTAGGCAAAATACCTAAATATTCTAAGAACCCTAATCATAAAAAAAAATATCGATTTTAAATGTAAAAATTTATTGCAATCAATTATATGTTACTATTAGCAACAAAACTATCCGCAAGATTCAATCAATTGATCAAACAATTTCAAAATTGAAAAGAAGAAAAATGAAGATTACCTCTAGTGGTTGTTGAAGGAAGCGGTATATGGAATCTAGCAAAAATCTAGATTACCTATAGCAAATAACAACAAAAATTGATTCAACTAATGTTAGTAATCAATTAATGTTCAAAGATTTTGGATTATTGTTGAGAGATTTTTAGCGTTTTTACTTAGGGTTTTTTCAATGGGTTAGAGAACATGGGAGACGAAGATGAACCACGAATATGTTTAGGCGGAATATCCTAGGCGCATTCAAGTTTTTGGTGAATTTTCAATTTTTAATAATTGCGCTCAAACCAAAACAAGGGATTATGTGAATTATGTGGTTGACGCTCTATTAAAGCGTCAATAGTGAAGTGTCATATATGCAAGGGATTTGTAGTAGTGATCATAGTCGCTAGATAGTATCGAGTGACCACAACGTTGAGATAAAATAAATCATCTGTTCCCACTTACCCGACGTAGAAGGGGTCATATTATGCCTACCGACGAAGAACGGATTCATGGGAGTCTGATTTATAAAGACTTTTCTCAATTTTTGGTTATACGAGGAAGACCCCATCAACTTATATTTATTCATTTTAAGTGAACTAAAATCTAGCATTATCGTGAATGAATGAAATTAAGCGACGGCTTAAAATTGACAATAGACATCAGTATGTCATAGAAAACTAACGCGTAACCTCTACATGAGTCAGTTTTCAGGCATGTTATAGGTGGTTTGGTTTTAGGCGAAATATGATGCAAGATATTATCGATGAAAGCATAAAAGAAAGCAATAAACGTAAATAAAAATCCTAGTGTGGCCTATCCTACCAAAATAAAAATAAAACAACTTTGGAATCCACCGTTGGACCCTAGAAGCTTGTCTTGATGTTCCATCTTGGTCTTTGCAGCGGGAGTGAGCATCTTGTCTTCGTCTTTGGTCTTCACAAAATTACTAATTTAAATTACAAATATAAACCTATTTACATTCTAATTTAAATACAAAAGTAATTACAAGGGAAAAACCAAAACAGAGATTCAAGATCTCAAAATACAACCAAGACTGTGTTCCATCATTACGGAGACACAATCTACTAAGGCCACACTAAGTTACAACCGTTTGCAAAAATTAAATATGTTATGAAAAGCATGCAATAGCATTCACGAGACGATAAATAAAATGCATCAACTAAAACAAATTCATACGTGACATAATACCGTTATTATGTTTAATAAATTTCACCAAACCACCTTACGAGATTAAAATTATGTGATTATACCGTTTTAGTCACATAAATTTTAATAAACTTATAATCCATTATTTTAAACCGTTTTAAAATAATATGTATCTTACGAGTGTGAACCGTTTCACAAAAGCCAATATACTATTTCCGTATATAGTATATTACCATGGGCTAAGAGAAAATAAAAAAAATTATTTTCGAAAAATATGCCAGAACAGGGTTTGCTCGATCGAGTAACCTTGACAGACTGGGTTTTGCTCGATCGAGTAAAACAGGTACTCGATCGAACCCAAAAGTTTCCAGAAAAAAAAAATTCAGAAAAATTAAGATTTCTAGAAAACTGCTCGATCGAGATAAAACATGATCGATCGAGGAACAGTGTCACTCGATCAAGTACTGGAAGTCTCGATCGAGTGACGGGTCATCGAGGCAGACTACGAACGAGTAATAATTCGCTCGTTCGTAGAATCCAAAGTGCTCGATCGAGCCAAAAAGTGCTCGATCGAGCCAAAAAGTTATTATCGATCGAGTGACTAGTTTCTGCAAAAGCTTCTCGATCGAGCCAAAAAGTGCTCGATCGAGTGACAGATAGCAAAAGGATGCTCCGAACGAGTAGAAATACGCTCGTTCGCGGAATCCTTCATACGCTGCTATGTTTAAAACAAAAATAAGTTTATCCTTGATTTCAATCGAGTAAATCAACAATAAACACCAACAAGGGATTTATATATTGTTAAGAATATTGATTAATCAACAATATACAAATCTAAATCGAAAAACATGATCGATTTCACAATAAAAGCAAGGCACACGGCCGAGACATCATACGGGTTTCAAAATCCGATTTTTAAAACATCATATGAAAAACACAATTGTAAAATTTTCGTGGCCTTGGCTCTGATACCACTTGTCGGAAATAATCATGTATTCACCCTTAACATTACAGGATTATAACGAAAATTACATATGTGAATAATTGTCATAAGATGAAAAACATGAATAAAAGAGTACAACCTTAGGTCCTTTGCGCGAATGGCCTAAGAACAGGAATTAAAGGAAATTCCCTCCTATAACTTGCACCCAAGACCCGTTCGAGATGATGCCGTATGTGCTAGAAAATGCTCTCCAATTGCCTTGCAATATAGGGAGAGTTATTGTGATTTTTAAGATGTGAGATCTAGGTTTTGGGAAAGACAGTTCTCAAAACCCTAGTTTTGTGAGATATGATTATCAGTAATCAGTAGTAGAGTCTTTTTTGACAAAAGGAGAGTCCCTCTCCTTTTGTATTACTCGGCCGAAATTAGGTCAAGGTGAGAGTGGGCTTTCCACTCTTACCTTATTCTAATACGTGATTCGACCCTAATTGCTAAAATATATTCGCGGGTTTTAATTATAAATCGTATACATGTTATCAGATATTAATGCAGTCGATATATTAATAATGGTCTGATAAGAAATACGATATTGTATAATTAGCTCAATTAATATAGCTGCTTATATTAATATACGAATTCAATATTTAATTAAATATAACCGTTTATATTTAATTTACGAATTAATCATGTAATCCGTATTAGCTAAAATTATTTAATCCGTATTAAATAATTATCTCAACATCTCATTGACTAATTTAATAGTCAATACCTCTGACTAACTGTTTAGTCGTATTCAGCATAAATGTGACTGTATTTTCATACCTTCACATCTCTCAAACGTGTCCTATAGGTGTGACGTATAGGGACAAGTTGATCACCGCCATCCGTATGACAATAACGTCAAACTTACCAACCGTTATCGATAAACGTGGATCAATTGATAATAATACAGAAGTATGCCCTTGTGATCCTTTAAGAGATTTAATAAGTCATTGTACTAACTGCCAAGGACACCAGCCCCAACAACACCACCCTCACCCTATCCAACTTCAATGTGATAACAAGTCCGCACTCCCTATTGCCCGGAATCTGGTGTTTCACGAGCGCACGAAACATATAGAAGTTGACTGTCATTTTATCCGCGACGAGATACAAAAAGTAGTCATAGCTCCGAGCTATGTCCATACAACAGCCTAACTCGCGGACATTCTTACCAAAGCTCTCGGCCGCATTACATTTGATGGTTTACTCTCCAAGTTGGGTGTCTCGACTCTCCACACTCCAACTTGTGGGGGGTATTATCAGAGCCATAGAGCCGTTGACATATTGACGTTGCATATCTTCCTCAAATCACGGCAAACATATTGATCCCCTTGCCCTGTTTAGCTAAATAAGATGCTCTGTTTATATTTTCCCATAAATAGGCTTTCCTTATTCTGTGTATATACCATAGAATAGTTTGTACACAGCATTAAAAAGATATAATACAATTTCATGAATCTTTCCTATTCTTCTATATTATTAATAGCAGCATTAGCATCAAGATAACAACAAAACCAACGACCTTAATTGGTAATAAGAAGCAGCGTTTTAACAAATTAATAGCATTTCAGTAGAGTAACGAGGGAGATTATCAGCAGTTCGGTAGGACCGATATAGTGACAACAATACAACCCATAATGAACGTAACATCTAAAATTTAACTCAAAGTTTTACATACAACATACAACATAATAATAACAGTCGATCGCCAAATAACGACAACCAACAACAGCAGTACCCAAAACGTAGAACATCAGTAGCATTAAAATAAGAGTTTTTTGTCAGATAGCACCTAACATTTACACTGTTTGTAGAAATAGTACCTAAAGTTATTTTTTTCGCCCAACAACACCTAACATTTTATGTTTTTTGTCTAATAACACCAAAGTCGATTTTCCGTCAAAAAAATCGAGATTCCGTCTTGACTAACGGTGAAATTGATTTGACCTTATTTCTTCATTCTTTCTTTTCCACCGACTGATGCATTGTTAAAATAATTGATAATGAATCTTATTCTTAAGTAACTTATTTTCATTCAACAAGCCAATCACTTAAAAAAAACAACACCCACGCAAACCCGTCTCTACATTGTAAAACTTGCAGGCCATGAATCTCCTACCCAGATTTTGATGTATCCATAATGTTTTCTTAGATATTGGAATGCCACAATTGCATCTCACCCGCTTTGTTGAATTTGAGGATGAGTTTGAAGAAGACATTGAGTTGAAAGGATGGTGGGAGAAAAGGAGAAAACTGGACAAAGTAAGCCTAATTTGAGGTTTTAATTTGAAAATTGAGGAATTAAATAATTAAGGAGGAAGTTACGTAAGAATTTAATAGGAGGGAAATTAAGTTTAATTGAAGGGAAATTAGCGAAAGGAGAAATTGGGTTCAGAAAATGATGATGAAGTGGGTAATGAAATGCATCGGGGGAAAAGAAAGAAGCGTCAACTCAATTTTACCGTTAGTCAAGACGGATTCTTGACTTTTTTTGACGGAAAACTGATTTTGGTGTTATTAGACAAAAAACATAAAATGTTAGGTGTTGTTGGGCAAAAAAAATAACTTTAGGTACTATTTCTACAGACAGCGTAAATGTTAGGTGTTATCTGACAAAAAACTCTTAAAATAATAACCCCAAACAACAGCTATACCAGCGTCTACAGTAGCAAACACGACCGCGACTAACAAGTTAGTTCAATGCAGCAACAATGACACAGAAGCAGCACCAATACATGATAATAACAACAATAGCGCAAACAGTAACGACATAGCAACAACAACGCCAACCCAGAAACTGATTTAACACACAATTTAACCCGGAAGTTAACATACAACAATAAAAGTGGATTTTTGACATAAGTCGAGTAACCTCTCAAAGTTACCTCTTTTTGCAATTAAAACCCAGATTTATCGCAAATCCAAGTTCAAAATCGAACAAGACACAACCTACACAACAATGAACGAATTTTAAGAACAAAAACGAAAATGGGTTTAAGGGCAGAAATTTCGAGATGCCTAGGTGTTGGAATTCATTACCTAGAAACGACGGCGACAGCGAGATGAAGAGAATCACGCGAAAATTGCTAGAAACCGTTGAAAAACGAAGAAATGCTGAAACTTTTTGTGAAATGTTTACATTGTATACAAATGGAGGAAAGTAAGAGGATAGGGTTGGAGATGAGAGGATGAGGATGACTGATTATGAAATATCTTTTTTGTATAAGAAACGAGTTTTGAGTCGAAAAATTTATTACACGAGTTGAGTTTGGGTCGGGTTTCATTTATGAGTCGGAAATTGCTCAAATATCAGTAACACACTATTTGTACGTTTATTACGACTCGAAATAACAATTGAACGTGTAACTTACATTTTACAAAATTAAAGAATACGTTTAAATATTCCGAACGATAAATTAAAATCGTTAAAATATAGTTTACGTAATTAGCCAAATTGTCATTTAAAACTAAAATTTTTTTAAAATTGAAATTTATTTCATTTAACATCAAAATTATGAAATTTTATGAAATATAAATCATTCTGAACTTAGAACTAAAATGAGTAAAATTACAAGTCAGACATTTAATGAAATATAATCTATTTCGAAATTACAATTAAAATCAATAAAATTACGGGTCCGAAATATCAGGGTGTTACAGTAGTTGCTTTCGAAGTTAACTTGATTCATTTTATCGTTATTTCCATTCACCAGGCCAGTCATGCATGTTTGCAAATCGGGTCGTTATTTCCATTCACCAGTCATTCATTTGTGCGAATCAGAGATTCTTCCCTGAAGGTCACTCATCCCAAGACTACTTTCGCATGAGCACACTTAACTGGGAGTTCTTATGATAGATAATTAAGCTACCGAAATTAAAACTTAACTTTGTTGATATAGTTAGCACTTTGAATCCTTTAAACATGTTTTTTTTTTCTTTCAAAACTACCTTTACTTTGATTTAATTGAAAAAATAGTACATGATTTACATACTTCTTCCAAAAAAAAATTATGTTTGCCAAATTACTCGAGTTTTCGATGTTGACTTTCTGATTAATGATTTTGAGTTCATTTTTTGCTCGAATCAGCAAAACTATTTTCCCCAAACAAAAATTAGTCTTGTTTTTTTCATATATTTTTTAATTTTTTTTTATTTGTCGACGTTCTTATTTTAATTTCTCTTTACCCATCTTTTCATATGTTTTTTTTTACTTAAATTTTATTATGTGATCGGCGTACGTGCAACGTGAAAAGTTTAATCACTTTTTGCTAAATAATGATCACCTTTGAATAACAATGACCATTTTTATTACTAAAAATTACTAGGTTATTATTGGCAAAAAAGTGGTCAATTTTTGTCAAAAAACACAAAAAATATCGTTGAGCGCCAATTATATAAGTAATTTGACGCTAGATATTAAATTACGCATCTACAACATTAGCTTGAACCCTTAAAATTTGGGATAGATTACAAAATATAGGAAGATAGTTCCGCATTTCAGGGTACCTTAAAATACTCTTCTTGTTTCCATGCAAATAATAATAATTAACTCATAAATTGAGCTTATTGGTGTTACTAAATTGACGCTAGATAATAATGTCCCTTTTTAGGCTAAAAAATACTTGGTAATAAATTCTCTCATATCCACTACATTAATTATACAAGAAACTAAAGTGCATTAGTTCACATGAAGTAACAATCCCAGCTATATAAGGCTTCGTTATACTCCATAAACATTTATCATTCCAAAAACATTTTATATTTTACACAGCTTGATAAGTTTACAAAAATGTCGAAAATTTTCATTGTTTCATTGATATTGATTCATCTTATAGGACTCCAACAAATTACAAGTTTTCGGATAGTTCCTTACAGCGTTAGTATTGGTAATGAATTAAATAACAGTAATACTTTAATGGTGCATTGCAAAACAATTACTGAAGATCTAGGACATCATACAATTCCTCAAGGTGGTAACTTTTCTTGGAAATTTAAAACAATTTTGGTTTTTAAAAGAGTTTACGTTTGTGATCTAACATGGGAAGAATATGGGCGCAAAACATTTGATGCATTTCGTGAAGAACTAGATTTTTTTGATGACAAATGTGGTGGCCACAATTGTTTTTGGAAACTACGTTCTGATGGAATTTATTTATACAACACACAAAAAGGGCAAGACTTTAAACAATATGATTGGGATAAATATTAAATATGCATTGTAATCGAGACTATATAACTCGTAAAACATCAATAAGATCTCTATTTTTATAATAAAATTTATTTTTATTTTATATATAATTCTATGTATGTGTTAAATGGAAGTTATGTTTTATTCTAATGTGTCTTTATTTATACTTTTCGTTATAAAAGTTTCACTAATATAGGAATGAGAAAGATCAATGTATAATATTACATGGCTAAACATTCGGTGTTTAATTTTGACTAATGCTCAAAAGTTTATCTAAAATCTATCATGTCCGATCTTCTTCAATATCATGCTAGAAACTTAGATGCAATGAAAACAAGTGTTGGATACTTAGATGCAGTGTAACCGAGTTTTCGGGGGCGGCTTGGGTTAAGTTCAGGCTAGCCTCAAATTTTTTTGGGCCTCAAAAATATTTTTTATAGTATAAATAAAATAAAACCTATAATTCTATCAACATACAAAGGATGATATAGTGGTTCCAAATTTGTCTATTAGTTAGGAAGCCTAAGTTTGACTCCCATTGCAATCATTTTCTAACTTTGCTTCCATTTAAAAATATTCCTCACTCTTGTAAGGTAATAATGATACAATTTTCAAGAGAAATCATCCAACGAATGAATCTCATATGTTATTTTATTTTTGTTTCTTTTAATAAAACCTCATACTTTTCAAGTGTAGTTTAAAAGGTAGAGTTTAACATATAATGTTTAGAGTCTAAGGGCAATCTCAATTCTCAACAATAAAGAAACAATAAAAGCTAGTGGGAAACTAATGTGTCAAAGTTTTAAAATTTTGACGAATTTTACCAAAAATCTTACCCTTACACCAATCGAATAGGTTTAAGGTCAGTCATTGACTTTGTGGTTCTCAAAATTTATCTTTTTGAATTGTACGATTAATTGATGTATAGTAATAATTAATGGGAAATGGTAAATACAACCCGTAGGCACGGAAAATTCATTAATATGGCGAATAGATAAAATAAATTAATTATTTTGAATTAATACTAAATTTTAACTTAATTTAATTATTTGTCCCGATTAAATAAAATATGGGTCCATTCGGATTATTAAAGGAGCTATTTTGGAACCTTAAACGCGAAAATAAATACATTTGGTTCAGATTCACAAGTAAACCTATAAATGGGAATGTGATTACCATTGTCCAACTAGGAGAATCAAAACTCTATTAATAGAGTTTTCCTCATTCATTTCATGAGTTGAAAAAATTCGTACCAAAAAAATGAGTTGAAAAAATGATAATTACAATTTTACAAATGAGTTAGAGAAGACAAGGTACAAATACCTACAAATACAAGGCGGAGCCTTTGATAATTGGTGTTGATGATCTGGATGTGCTTAAAGGGAATAATTTTAAGTTTTCAGCATCGAAACACATCTAGGAAACACAACCTCAATTAACGGGTGAATTGGTTCTTGTTCAGATTGCAAATCCGGCTAGAAGTCGAGGGGAGGACATCCTCGCTCTTTAGAGGGAGTTTGATCTTATCGTCAAGGGAACTAATGAAAAGTATGGTATGTTCAACCAGGTTGAACCAATTGTCTATCAATGCGACTTAGCAAAGGCTGCACATTATGTAATATTTTACTATTTGAGTGTTGCATGCTTAATAGAGTTGATCAAATGGCCCAGCTCCCAAAAGTCCAACCCGACTCGATCGTCTTTTTTTCAAGTTTGGGCTAAACTCTGGGCCCCAAAAAAACCTAAAGCCCGATCCAAGCGGCCCATGAAAACATTTGGGCTGGATTTGGGCTAAATTCTCGGCCCAAAAAGAAGCCCAAAGACCGGCCCAATTTTAATATTTGTGTAATGTGTAGTTGTGTACAGTTGTACACCATATAAGTAAGCAAAAAGTCAAAAACCGTTGATTATTGAGCCTACGACAAAGTTTTATGTTCATGTTATCAATATCAAGTTTGGGTTCATTTGACTTGGAATTGTAGACTAGAATTTGCTAAGACCTTGTTTCAAGCCTTTTTCAGATGTATTTTTTTTTTCAGTGTGCATTTTTTTGCCTCTTTCACGTTTTGAAGGTGTCATCAGTCGTAACGGCCAAAAAATCCCGATCTAGCCCGAGGGCTCGTTTGAGCCCACAAGGGTTGGATTTGAGCCAAGGAAAAAGGCATGTTGACTTGGTCCGGCCAGCCCCAGCCCCAATGAATTGGCTGATTTTAACATGTAAGCCCGCCCCAAGCCTTATCGACGTCGACCCATGATCAGTTAATGCTTAACTGTTCAAAGGAGGGAATCAATTTGGGCGTTTGGTTGGGGTCTATAGGAAAGAGAAAGGGAAACAATGTTACTCTTTTCCTTTGTTAGTGTTTGTTTGACACAAACAAAGGAAATGGAACTCCGTTCCTTACCCTCAATCCATCTAATTTCTTACCTCTACCCTTTAGGTATGAGATTTCATTACCTTTGTTACCCTTCAACCACTTTCTTCACATACCACCACACTTGCGACTACCACTACACTAGTCACCACTTTCACCACCACCATGCCGCCACCGCCACCGCTGCCGCCACCTTCACCACCGCCATGAGACTCCCACCACCACTGCTATGAGTCCCCTACCGACATCACCCCTGTCGTGACCACCGCCATGACATCTCCACCACCACCAACATGACACCCGCACCACCATCACCGCCGTGACCACCATCGCCGCCGCCAGCACTGCCATGACACCCCCCATCGCCACCACCATCACCACCGCCAATAGATAAGTGGTTGTTTGTGGTGGTGTGTGTTAGTGGTAGGAGTGAATGTGAGTGGACCATTAATTCCTTTTTTGGTGTAACCAAACAACAAATTTAGGTAATCCTTTACGTTTCCCTCTCTTATCCTTTCTTGTATCATTTCCCTTTTCTTTTCTCTACCAAACGCCCTATATTGTGTGCCGCCAAGCGAATCCAATTCTAGTCACATTGGACTATTGGATGACAAATAGTGTTATAATTGTCTCAGGGTTTGTTGGTTGTTCACCATCACTTAGTAATCAAATAAGGGTCAACCCATGGAACGTTGAACAAACCTGCTAAATCAATGCACAAGACAATCACCATGAGTGACATGGAGACGTGAGAAGCATTTACAAGTATATAAGTTCTCATGATACTGGATATTGGGCTAGGAGTTTTGATCAGGATCTTATAAGGGCTTGCGGAGATCATTGTCCAAGAGGTGTTGTGGTATTGGGGTTTGGTTTGAGCTATGAAGTTTAGGGTTGTGACGTTGGGGTTTGCAATGATCCAAGAAATAATGTCTTCATTGTGAGTCGAAGAGATAGAGATGTGCAAAATATCATTCTAATTTTGAGCCAAATATCGAGTTCTAACTCATTGTCAACACCCTAGAAGAATGTTATGTAACTTTGGGAGACGATGCCCGATTTGCATCATAATTGGGATAACTTGATTTCTCGATTAATGAGTCACATTGTGAAATGATGACGATGCTTTAGTGTGATAAGTGATCTTATATGCAGAACAAAGTGATCATATATGCAGAAAAACGCTAGCTGAATAAAAACACCTAATAAAAACCAAAAACACAACACCCGAGACAGCCACCTTGCCCAAGAAAACTAACTTCAAAAACTAACCATGCAAGTCTCGGAAAGTGTGAATACTACTATACCTATACCGTTCCTACCATTGTTAAGCAAAATAGATAATTTTTTACATTTCAGTGAATCATTGTATACCGTGTTGGATCCTGCTGAAAATAACACATATGTCCTACTAAATAATACATTTAGCCATAACAAACTAACCTATTTTGGAAGCTAAGTGCATGTTTGGCCTTGTTTATGGAAAAGAATTTTTACTTTTGTAAAGGAGTTTTTGTAAAACTAGTTCTTGATAAAATTGTTCATGTTTGGCCAAAATTTTTAAAAAACTATTTCTATCAGTTTTATCGTGTTTGGCCTAACTAGTTTCTATCAATTTTTTTGGATTTTGGGCTCAAATAACTTAAGAGCAACGTGAAAAGAGAAACAGAAGTAACAATTTGCTACTTCTGTTTCTAGGTGTTTCTAGGAGTCAGTTTTTGAATTTTTGTTTAATAAAATTAGTTTTTAGTTTTTTAAAAAGTAGTGTTTGACCCAGCTTCTATTTCTTTAGTTGAAAAAACAGTTGAAAAGCAGGGCCAAACACGTACTAAGTCATGCTGAAAACATTTACCAGGCCAATCAATTTTCGTTTTTTAAAGAACAATCGTTTAATCTAAATGAAGGCAATTTTTGGGTAGACAAATTAAATTGACCAATTACTATTTAAGGTGGAACCAGTTAAGTAACACTTACAAAACAACTGAGGATCTAAATAAATCAAACTTAAGAACTTCAGACTTCAGACCAACAAATGCGTTAACAATGAGTTTTATTGCTTAACATGTAGACAATGTTTTTAATTCACACTTGTACTACTATCTCAAAGACCTGCAGATTATGTATGACACTACATTGTATATGCAGTAAGTGTAAGAATTATTATTTAATTCTTTAATATGTGAACCTAACTACTGATGTCGGTCGCCCTAATTAGAAACAATTAATTATAATATTTCGTGTTTTTTAATAAGAGTAATAGAATAAGTGGATTAGGGTTAATGTTTACAGGCCATTAACATATTAGGCCCACCTATCTATTTAAGCCCCTTCTGCCACCTATATATAAAGCTACACTTGTTTATAGTTTTAACCTAATATTTCATCAAAAGAAAACACACAGTAAAGGAATTCAGAATTAGGGAATACGGAAGGCAGGAGAAGGCAAAACATCAGGGTTACATCTTCTAATTGCTCTCAACGAATCCCCTCACCAAACCTAATGGTTGCTTCATGTATGTATCTATCAGTAATTATCACTACAATCAAGATCCTCTAATTTTAGTTTACATGCGGTATCAGAGCAGGATTATTATTGTAGTTATAGTTCTGATTAATGTTTTAATTATGTCTTTTGAATGAAATTAAAGTTAATGAAGTTATTATTTTCATCCATGGTTGATTATATATATCTTTGATTATGACTGTTTTCCGCTGCTCTATTCGAATTATTTCGATTTATATGTTTGATTATGATTATCGCTTCATCCTTATTTAATTATTTCAATTCGTATGATGTTTTGTCTGGTTGCGTTTCATATGTCGCTTGAAGAGTACTCGATCGAGTATCATGTCTCACTCGATCGTGGTTTATTTTCTCGATCGAGCTAATGTTTCACTCGACCGAAGATCTCCCGCATGAATAGTTTCATTCTCGCATTATAATTTATTGTATCTCCTACTTGTTTATGTATGCTCATATGATATTAATGTTATTATACCTAAAATAAATAAAAATCATCATATTATTGTTGCAAGCATACACTCTGATTATGTATATATGTGGTATTTTTAGCAATTGAAAGAGACCTTCGCATTATGGCAAGTTGAAATTCACTACAGTGATTTCATCTAGTACGCGATTAAATCTCATAATGGAAACACATTGGATATTCGCATTAGGTTGAGGATCACCAAAGTAGACTCAATTATGTAGTGAATATCCGACTAAGCATCTAATGTGGTAAAGTAACTTGTATTAAGGTTTTACCCACAGGTAACCTGACATTAAAATGAAACACCCATTAAAGAGAGCAAATTAACTTGTATTAAGGTTTTACCCACAGGTAACCTGACATTAAAGTGAGACGCTCATTAAGAAGAGTATACCAGATTATGTAATTAAGCATGTGTAGGTTGTCCACATATACTATGCTTGCTTGATGAATGCTTATGAGTTACTCATTTAAGTTTCAAGTCTTAGTCATGATTGATATTGTGTGTTAAACTCAAAGCCTAAGTTTTGAGCATTGTTCATAATGCAGTACCGTTGCAAAGCTCTCTTAATAACTGTGTCCAAGCAATTCCACAACTTGATGATACTAATTACTCAGAATGGAAAGAGCATCTCGAGTTTTATGTAGGGATTCTTGACCTTGATCGAGTGCCTACTGGGTCAGCTCCAACTAAACCAGCCTCTGATGCGAGTAAAGAAGTACTTGAAGAATATAACTGGTGGAAGAAATCTAATAGTCTTTGCCTAAAGTTTTTACGCCTTACCATTGCGCCAAACATTAAGTCCTCCATTTCGGAGACAGGCTGTGACACATCCAGTAAGTACATGGAAATAATTAGGGAACGCTTTCAGACCACCAATAAAGCGGTAGCTGGAAGGCTTATGTTTGAACTTACCACTGCTAAGTATAATGAGGGTGTAACCACCATGCAGCAGCATGTGCTACACATGACGAATCTAGCTACTAAGTTGGGAAAACTGGGCATGAAAGTTGAGGACTCGTTCCTTGCCCAGTTTATCATCAACTCTTTGCCTGACAAGTTTGATGTCTTTCATCTCTATTACAACACTGTTAAAGAAATTTGGAGTGTTAATGAATTGACCAATAAACTGGTTTAGGAAGCAGCAAGGATCAAACAAAAAAATAAGGTTGATGCCTCAAGTAAGAATAATGGCTTATCCCAGGCACACCATATGCATCATGTAAGTAGGAAATCAAAATGTAAGTTTGGAAACAGAAAAGGGCATGAACTCTGGCCCTTCTAATAAGCCATCTACATCTGGCTTAAAGAAGGATATTAAGAAGCAGGAAAATTGTTTTTCTGTAAGAAACCTGGGCACTTTCAGATTAACTGCATAAAACGTAAGAATTAGTTCGAAAAGAAGGGTAAACATTTGGCTTTAGTATGTTTTGAATCAAATTATGTTGAAGTTCCTTCTAATACATGGTGACTAGATACAGGCTCTAATGTACATGTTTCAAATTCCTTGCAGGGATTCCTTATGACAAGAACTATAAAGCCAAATGAGGCCTCCTTATACATGGGGAATAAAGATAAAGCCTCCGTAGAAGCCATTGGAAGTTTTAGCTTGAATTAATGATGGAAATTAGGTCATACCAACTTAACCATGAAATTAGTCTTACTAATTATATTGACAAAATTAACTCATTAATTTATATGATCTTGTGCATGCAATAAAACTTGCGGAAATATAAAGAAAGAATCCTTACATTCGGTCCGAGAATGCTAAGGTTGATCCTCCACGGAGCAACCGACGTAGATTGCCTCCTTCAAATTGCACCCAAGACTTACCCTTAACCAACCGAGATGGACACGGACTAGGTGTGCAAAACGGTTTTACCTTAAAATCGTAAACTAATATCTTTTATTATTAGTCTACAAAATACAACTATTGTAGTATAAATATTATGTGAATAATATTTTAAGAGGTTTTGTATTTTAATTCTTACACTTAGAAAATATTAAGCATGATCTATGGAATGAATGTGTGAGCAAGTCATATATATGGGAGGAGTGTGGTGAGTGTGGTGTGTGAACCTTGCTTGGCAAGGCCAATTTAGATGCCTTTTGTCTTTACATAAGGTTAGCGTTGCATGCCTACTATTAGGCATCTTACCTCTCTAATGATTGTGTTTTTGTCCACTAATTTAAACAAATTAGTCTTTCTTACATACACAATCACACGCCACTTTAGGGTGTAAAATGGTCTTTCATTTTACAATTTGTAATTTGTACAATTGTGTAATATGTAACATCTTATGTGACATAATTAAATTGTATTAGTTTAAAATATATTTATCTTATAAATATTATTTCTAACTTAATTAAATCATATTTAACAAATTAATCTAGTAATTCGTAATTACCGTCCCAATATATGGTTATTATAATAATCGTCGATACGATATACAACGTTTGTTATAACCACGAACCATTCATATTCTAATTTCGATATTTCAAAATTATCGATTAATATTTGACAATTGACACAATTCAATTTCAAATATAATTCTTACATTAAGATTCAACCTCCGATTTCTCGATATTTGATTTTAAGGAATTTGATCAATTCGTATCGCGTACTATTGATCAACATATGTGTTAAGGGGATTATCCTATAGGGGTGACCTAAAGGGATCAACTGACCACCACCGTCATACGACAGTAATATCAAACTCTAGTCAGCCAATCATTACCGATTAATGTTGGTCAGTTGACTATATATAATATCGGATCATCCCTTGCATATTCATTTCATAAGATTTTGACAATGATTATTATCATTGAAGTGATCGCACTATTGTTGATGACACATTTCCCAACAATTAAGCACTGGATTTAAGTTGAATTTAAAGGATACACTTTATGTTCCCTCCTTCGGACGCAATTTAATTTCAGTTTCTAAGTTATATAATGATGGTTTTAAATTAAGTTTTGGACAAGGTTGTTTCAGTATGCTTCGAGCAATGCTTTTGTTGGTTCTGGGATTTTGGAAAACGGATTGTATCGAATTTGTTTAGATAAATTGTTTTCAGAATCTCTTTGTGTTTCTCATAATGTTTCCTTGCATAATAATGTTAGTTCAAAACGTGGAAGGTCTAATGAAAGTTCCTCCTTCTTATGGCATTAACGTTTGGCTCATATTTCAAGAGAAAGAATGAGCATGTTGGTTAAACACTATACTACCTTCTCTTAATTTTACGGATTTTTGGACGTGTGTGGAATGTATTATGGGTAAGCAAACCAAACACACCAAGAAAGGGTCCACAAGAAGCATTGTTCTTTTAGAAATTATACATACAGAAATATGCGGTCCATTCGATGTTTCGTCCATGAGCGGAGAGAAATATTTCATCACTTTCATCGACGATTATTCATGTTATTGTTATCTTTAACTTTTGCATGAAAAATCTCAAATCAGTGAACGCTTTAGAGGTTTACATTAAGGAGGTGGAAATACAATTAGGAAAGAAATTAAAAATCGTCAGATTAGACAATGGTGGTGAGTATTATGGCAAATACGATGAATCACGACAACATCCTGGTCCTTTTGCTAAACTCCTTGAAAGTTTGGGTATTGTCCCTCAATACACAACTGCTGGTTCCCCATGGATGAATGATGGTGCTGAGAGGCGTAATCGAACCCTATTAGAGGCTGTGAGGACAATGATAAGTAATACCAATTTGCCCTTGAAGTTGTGGATGCATGCCCTAATGAGTGATGTGTATGTTGGAAACCGAGTTCCAAGTAAGGCAGTTTCAAAGACACCATTTGAACTGTGGAAAGGGATGCCCAGTAGAGGCACACATTTAAAATCCACATGAAAAAAAGCTTGATCCTTGAACCATTAGTGGGTTCTTTATCGGCTACTCGGAAAAGTCCAAAGGGTATAGGTTTTAATGTCCTACACACAAAACTAGAATTGTGAAAACCGAAAATGCCAAATTCGTTGAGAATTGCGAAGTTAGTGGGAGTGATCAAATAAGGGACGTCGTCATCAGTGAAGTTAGGGTTGCAATTCCAGTCCCTTTGCCCTTAATTTCTATTAATGAGGTACCACATAATGAAAATGTTGACTCAGCCAATGTTGTGGAACCTAATGTCGATGACCCTCCACTCCAGAATGATAACATCGCCACTGAAGTTGTTGATATAATACCTGAAATAACATTAAGAAGGTCCACAAGACCTAGAAGGTCAACTATTCCAGATGACTGTGAAGTATATCTACAACAATGTGAATTAGACATTAGTATAGATAATGATTCCGTTACGTTTTCACAAGCTATATAAATAGTAGTGATTCCGCTAAATGGATTAATGCCATGAAAGAAGAGATGGAGTCTGTAGCTAAGAATGAAGTCTGGGAGTTGGTCAATTTACCAATAGGTCATAAGGTTGTCGGCTGCAAGTGTGTCTTTAAGACCAAGCGCGACTCCTTAGGTAATATTGAACGACATAAAGCCAGATTAGTAGCTAAAGGCTTTAATAAAAAAGAAGGCATTGATTATAATGAAACCTTCTCTCCAGTTTCAAAGAAGGATTCCTTACGGATCATACTAGCTTTAGTAGCTCATTTTGACTTAGAGTACATCAAATGGATGTGAAAATGACCTTTTTAAATGGGAGTTTGGAAGAAGAAGTCTACATGGGTCAACCTAAAGGCTTTTTTATTGATGGCAAAGAGGACAAGGTCTATATATTACAGAAGTCCGTTTATGGACTTAAGCAAGCTTCTCGGCAATGGTATATTAAGTTCCATAGTACCATTACCTCCTTTGGGTTTCAAGAAAACACTACTGTTGATCAGTGTATCTACCTGAATATTAGTAGGAGTAAGTTTGCATTTTTGGTCTTATATGTTAATGACATACTTATCGCGAGCAGTGATTTGGGACTATCACGTCAAACTAAAGATTTCCTATCAAGCAACTTTGGGATAAAAGATATGAGAGGGGCGTCCTATGTGATAGGGATGGAAATATCTCGAGACAGATCACAAAGGACATTAGGGTTGTCTCAGAAAGCCTATATCATGAAGGTCTTGGAAAGATTTAACATGGTAAAATGTAATCCCAATGATGTTCCTATTCAGAAAGGGGATAAGTTCAGCTTAAGTATGTGCCCTAAGACCGAACTAGAACGAAATGCCATGAAAAACTTTCCTTATGCATCTCTGGTTAGAAGCTTAATGTCTGCTCAGGTCTGTACAAGACCTGACATAAGTTTTGCAGTGGGTATGTTGGGTCGATATCAGTCCATTCATGGAATGGTTCATTGGAATGCGGCTAAGAAAGTCTTAAGGTACTTAAAGGGAACGATGAACAAAATGCTCACTTATAGACATACTGATCAGCTCGAGGTTATTGGGTATGCTAAATCAGATTTTGGAGGATGCGTGGACTCAAGATAAAGCACTTTTGGTTAAGTGTTTGCTTTACTGGAGGAGCAATCTCCTGGAAGAGTGCTAAACAAACAATCATCGCCTCATCCACCATGGAAGCTGAATTTGTAGCATGCTTTGAGGGTACTATCCAAGCCTTATGGTTGTGGAATTTTCTTTCAGGGCTCAGCATTACGAAATCTGTCGTAAGACCGCTAAAAATTTACTGTGATAATGCCGCAGCCGTCTTGTTTTCGAAGAATGATAGATACTCTAAAGGTATAAAGCACATGGAAATGAAACACCTATCAGTTAAGGAGGAAGTTCGGAAAAACACTGTGTCAATTGAGCAAATCATGACTAGTGCTAATATAACAGATCCTTTAACCAAGGGATTACCTCCAAAGACATTTTTGAAGCATGCTACTGATATGGGTGTAATACTCCGTATTTTTTTTATTTCGTTTTATTTATTTATCTTGATTTTTATTGGATGTCGATGTCGATGGGTTATAATAAAAGCGATATAATATTTGTGGACAAGGTGTTTTCGTGTTGTATTTAAAGTCGTGTGGGCGAATATTTAACAAAACCGTATTTGAATTAAGTTGTTTACGTATTGGGATGTGTAAAGGGCCGACCCATACACGAAGAATACCCATCTATGGGCCTAGGGTTGCGTGCCAAGTAAGTCCCATCACACGTTTTATCTAGTATATCAGAATTTCAGAACACTCCCCTCCCTCCCGCCTTATATATACCATGATCTGACCTACTTTTACCCTAAACGACACACAACATACACACCAATACGACAGCCGCCACATCAGAGAGTAATAAGGAGTGGTTCACACGGTGGTTAGGGTGGTCTAGGGCTCCTCGATCTCGCTGATAATAGGGTATGTGCAACCATACTCTGTTTTCTTTCCTGTTTTCGTGTTTTGCTCTAGATTTTAATCTCGTTTGTAATTACATCACATGTTCATAATCTCGTGTCTTAGTAATTCTATAATCTGTGTTATGCAAGTTATATGTTTCAACCATTATCATGACGTCTTTACTCTTTTAAGATCTTTGTTATGGGGTTTCGTTTCTGGGTTGTTGAATCGTGTAGTGTCTTCGAAAACAGAGTTTATGAACGGGGGTTTTTATAATTTAATTCGACCTATCTTCTGTCAGTTTACATTCTGGGTTTTGGCGTGGGGGTATTGGTTGTTGTATAGGGAGTCGATAGGTGGTGGTTGTGGCCGGTCGTAACACCTCACGGTGGTAGTCTGGTGGTTAGAATGTAGGAGGTCTGTAAGGTAGATCAGAATAGGCGTGTGGGTTAGGGTTTTGAATCTGTTGGTACGACTTGTGGTTGTAGTGGCCACGACTGACACCTGTACAAACGGAACCACCATGGACCAGAGGTAGGTCTGGTGGTGTCGTAAGTAGAGGTGGTGGTTACTGGTGATGTCGATGGGGAGGTTTTGTCACGGTGGTCCATGGTCAGTCTGGTTGTGGTTTCCTTTCAGGTACGCGGTCAGGTTTCTGGTGGTGTTTTTGACGGCTGTGGTCGTGGCAGGTACCCACTGACCTCCTCCCTGGAACCACCGTGGCTCAGTGGCGAGCCTGGTGGCGCCAGTGGGGAGGCCAGCGGTGGCAGCAGGTGTTGGGAAGAGTGTTTGATAGGGCTGTCGGTAGTGGGTTCGCGGTTTTGGGCTGTTACGTATGTATCTTGTGAATACGTGTTAAACGTGGAGTAAGTTTGGGTGTTGGCCTGATTTTGGTAATAGTAATATTTCCTTAATTGATAATGTATTTAACTTTTATGGGGAAATATTATTATTATTATTATTATTATTATTATTATTATTATTTTATTATTGTTATTATTAAGACTTGGTAGTTTGATGCTAATAGTGTTATATGTAGTCTTAATCATGTGTTAATATTTATCAGGATGGTTACTAACAATAAGTTATATTGTGATTTATAATAATTATCTATGTGTTGGGACATGATAATAATCGTCGGTCGAGTTTATGCTATTTATAGTAAGCCTAAAATAGTAAGTTATAATTAGTATGTAATAATTGTATTTTATGGGCATGTTTGTATGTGGATGCTTTCGCAATGTGTTATGAGTATATCAGTTAGGAACATGATCAAGTCTTTTAGTAGCGTTGTTTGTATGAGTAGGAATTGATATGAATAATAATTTATAGGCACGGAATTCGAAGTGGAATACTTGTTGGAGCTTGTGTCCTCCACATGTAGTGTGATACCGTCATTGCACATACCCTTGTACGGACAAGTGGGAGATTGTTGGGGCTGGTGTCCTTGACAGGTAGTACAATGACTTACTAAATCTCTTAAAGGATCACAAGGGCATACTTCAGTATTAACTTCAGTATTATTATCAGTTGATCCACGTTTATGAATAACGGTTGGCTTGCTAGATAAGTTTGACGTTATTGTCATACGGATGGCGGTGATCAACTGGTCCCTATACGTCACACCTATACGTCACACCTATAGGACACGTTTGCGAGATGTGAAGGTAGGAAAATACAGTCACATTTATGCCGGATACGACTAAATAGTTAGTCAGAGGTATTGACTATTAAATTAGTCAATAAGATGTTGAGATTATTATTTAATACGGATTAAATAATTTTAGCTAATACGGATTACATGATTAATTCGTAAATTAAATATAAACGGTTATATTTAATTAAATATTGTATTCGCGTATTAATATAAATAGTTATATTAATTTTGGTAATTATACAATATCGTAATTTTATCAGACCATTATTAATACATCGACTGCATTAATATCGATCTGATCACATGTATGCGATATATAAATAAAACCCGCGAATTATATTTTTAGCAAATCGGGTCGAATCACGCAAAGGAATAAGGTAAGAGTGGAAAAGGCCCACTCTTACCCTATACCCATTCGGCCGGCCGACCCAAGTAATACAAAAGGAGAGTCCTTCTCCTTTTGTCAGGTGATTGGTTAATTCATAATCTCAAGAATTACGGTTTTGAGAACATTCTTTTCCCAAAACTCGGATCTCACATCAAAAACTCTCAAAAGCTCTCCCCATATTGCAAGGCAATTGGAGAATATTTCTAGCACACGCGGCATCGTCTCAATCAAGTCTTGGGTGCAAGTTATAGGAGGGAATTTGCTTTAATTCCTGTTCTTAGGCCTTTAGCACAAGGACCAAAGGTTGTATTCTTTTCATGTTTTTAATTATCTTTTGACCATAATTCACAACTGTAAAATGCGTTATAATCCTTCATGTTTTTGGGTGAATACATGCTTTATTCCCCACAAGTGGTATCAGAGCCAAGGCCACGAAATTTTACTTTTGTGTTTTTTCATAAGTTTTAATTAAAATTTTTGAAAAATCGTTTTCTGTCGTCGTGTGGGTCGGTCGACCTATTCTTGTGGTCGGTCGACCGCCTCCCGCGTAGGGTTTCTGTTTTTCGGCAATTTCTTTTGTGTAATCGATCTTGTTTTCGATTTTTGTTTACATATTGTTAATTAATCGATATTCTAGGCAATATGTGAACCCTTGTTGCTATTTAAATTGATTTACACGTTTTGAATCAAAGGTAAAAAAAAACTTGTTTTGATTTCAAGTGCAGCAATTTTGCGTTTTCAGAAAGTCGGTTTCCTGTTTTTGTGGTCGGTCGATCTGTTTGATAGGTCGGTCGACCATTCTGCTGTTACAGGAATTTTTTTTTTTTACTGTTAGCAGGTCGGTCGACCCCGTGTTGAGGTCGGTCGACCACATCCCTGTAACAGTCGATTTATTTTTCCCGAAAATAACTTGTTTTTATTTTCCCGTGGCCTTAAGTAATATACTGTATACGGAAATTTAGTATATTATTTTCATGAAACGGTTCACTCTTGCATGATACATATTATTTTAAAACGGTTTAAGATAATGGATTATAAACTTATTAAAATTAAAGTGGTTAAAACGGTATAATCACATAATTTTAATCCCGTAAAGGTGGTTTGGTAAAATTTGTTAATCATAATAACGGTATTATGTCATGAATGAATTTTAATTTTAGTTGATGCATTTTATTTATCGTCTTGTTGAATGCCTTTTGAATGCTTTCTATAACGTATTTAATTTTTGCAAGCAGTTGTAACTTAGTGTGGCCTTAGAAGATTGTGTTACCGTAATGATGGAACACAGTCTTGTTTTGTAATTTTGAGATCTTGTATCTCCGTTTTGGGTTTTTGCCATGTAATTACTTTTGTATTTAAATTAGAATGTATATAGGTTTATATTTGTAATTTAAATTAGTAATTTTGTGAAGACCAAAGACGGAGACCGGATGCTCACTCCCGCTGCAAAGAACAAGATGGAACATCAAGACAAGCTTCTAGGGTCCAACGGTGGATTCCAAAGTTGTTTTTATGTTTATTTTGGTAGGATAGGCCACACTAGGACTTTTATTTACGTTTATCGCATTTATTTTATGCTTTCATCGATAATAGCTTGCATCATATTCCGCCTAAAACCAAACCACCTATAACATGCCTGAAAACTGACTCATGTAGAGGTTACGCGTTAGTTTTCTGTGACAATACAGATGTCACATGTCAATTGCAAAGCCATCACTTTATTTCATTCATTCACGCATATGCTAGATATTAGTTCACTTAAAATGGATAAATATAAGTTGATGGGGTCTTCCTCGTATAACCTAAAATTGAGAATAGTCTTTATAAATCAGACTCCCATGAATCCCTTCTTCGTCGGTAGGCATAATATGACCCCTTCTACGTCGGGTAAGTGGGAACAGATGATTTATTTTATCTCAACATCGTGGTCACTCGATACTATCTAGCGACTATGATGGACTAATAGATAGGATTTACGGAAATCTATCGACCAAGAGTTCCAACGGTGGAATTAGCCAAGCTGTGGGCTTATCAATATACGGAAATTGAGTCTTGGGATCGTTTATATAATTCTTGAGGGAGATCAATTATATAAATGCATGAGTCTATGAGTTTAAATACAATTTAATATAGACTTAAATCAGAACAATGAGTTGCTTATATGGTTTTGTTTTTATCTTCTTTTCAGTGTGGAACACGTTCAATTAAACTGCTATATAACTAATGGCTGGTGAAGACCCAATGCCAAATGCCAAGCTAGCACGTGAATCCTGGCTAAAAGCCTTCATGGACTCCATGAATCAGTCTACTAGACAGAGGCATGACGGGTCAAACTTTTCTGACTGGGAGGCAGCGTTACGGAATGCTGCCATTGCTGACGGAAAGCTCAAGTACTTAACTGAGCCTATTCCGGCACACCCAGGAACAGGAGCTAGAGCTAACGATGTTCGCGCTCATAGCGACTTCGTCATGGAAGCGGGTGTGATAAAAAAACGTGCTCATCTATGCAATGGAATCCAATTTGCAAAGACACTTCATCTCCCATGGTGCAAACAAGATTTTCACCACGCTCACTAACGAATTCTCGAAAGCTCCGAGGATCGTTTCTTATTAGCATACCTGTCGCTTCTTTGAGGCGAAACTCCAGAAGGGCCAAGCTGTTAGCCCACATATTCTTCACATGATTGAGAATATCGAGAAACTGGAGGCCCTAAACTGCAAGATCAGTGAGAACGTAATCGTTGATCGAATGCTTCATTCGCTTTATGATGGGTTCGCCCTCTTTAGGGCCAACTATTACATGAACGACATGAAGAAGACTCCTCATGAGCTCCACTCCCTTCTCGTACAGACCGAGAAGGATCTGAAATTAAGTGGGAGCGTGAAGTAGGATGTTCTCATGATCTCCAGCAAGGGTAAGGGTAAGGGAAAAGCTAAAGCTCAGGGCGACCTAGCGGTAGGTAAACCCAAGTTTAAGAAGTCAGGATTCACTAAGAGTGGGCCAGGTGAGTCGAGCAACTCACAGGGCAAGACAAAGAGTAAGGATACTAGCATGGAATGCCACCATTGCCACAAGACTGGGCATTGGAGGCGTACATTCCCCGTGTATCGGGAGGACATCAAAGCAGGCCGCGTTATTCCTGTTGGTATGTCTTCTTCTTATTCTTTTATTCACATGATTGAGATTAACCATGCAAGTTACGGAACTTGGGTACTAGATACTGGTTGTGGTTCTCATCTATGTAATCATGTGCAGGGCCTCCGAAACCGAAAACCCCTCATCAAGGGTGAGGTTGACCTGCGTGTCGGGAATGGAGCACGTGTTGCTGCAGTCTCGAGGGGAACATACGTGATCCAGCTTCCAAGTGGATTCGAGTTATCTTTATATAACTGTTATTATGTTCCTAGTTTGTCCAAAAACATTATTTCAGTTTCTGCACTTGACAAACTTGGTTTTTCATTTGTAATAGAAAATAACAGTTGTATTTTCTCATTACACAATATGATTTATGGCAAGGCAGTTTCCATGAATGGAATTTATGTTTTAGGTCAAACCACCGAAATATTACATGTGAATAATAAGAGATTAAAGGTAGGTGACAAAGATCAAACTTATCTATGGCATTGTCGTATGGGACACATAAATGAGAAACGCGTAAAACAGCTCATACAGAATGGAGCTATCTCGGCCTTTGATTTCGAATCATATGGCACGTGTGAATCATGTCTCATCAGTAAGATGACTCGTATTTCCTTCAAAGGTGTTGGAATGCGCGCTGCCGACCTATTAGGACTCATACATGCGGATGTATGTGGCCCTATATCGATCAACGCACGAGAAGGCTATAGGTATTTCATCACTTTCACGAATGATTTGAGTAGTAGATATGGCTATGTCTACTTGATGAAACATAAAAGTGAATCCTTTGACAAGTTCAAAGAATACCAGAATCGGGTACAAAACCAACTGGGAAGAAAGATTAAAGCACTACGTTCTGATCGTGGTGGTGAGTATCTTTCAAACGAGTTTGATCAACACCTTAAATACTGTGGCATCGTGCTACAGTTGACTCCACCTGGAACACCACAATTAAATGGTGTGTCCGAACGGAGAAATTGAACTCTACTTGATATGGTTCGATCCATGATGAGTCACTGTGGGGAATAAAGCATGTATTCGCCCTAAAATTGAAGGATTATAATGAAATTGACAGTTGTGAACATGGTTATAAGATAAATAAAAACATGAAAAGAATACAACCTTGGGTCCTTGCTTGAATTGGCCTAAGAACAGGAATTAAAGTAAATTCCCTCCTATAAGTTGCACGCAAGACTTGATTGAGATGATGCCGCGTGTGCTAGAAAATACTCTCCAATTGCCTTGCAATATGGGGAGAGCTTTTTGAGGTTTTAGATGTGAGATCTGAGTTTTGGGAGAAGAATGCTCTCAAAACCCTAATTGTGAGAATTATCAATTACCAGTTCCTGACATAAGGAGAAGGACTCTCCTTATGTAGTACTCGGGTGGGTCGGCCGAATTGGGGTTAGAGTGGGCTTTCTCCGCTTTTACCTTATTCCTTTGCGTGATTCGACCCGTTTTGCTAAATATTATTTGCGGGATTTTTCTTATAAATCGCATACGAGTTATCAGATATTAATGCAGTCGATGTATTAATAATGGTCTGATAAAATTACGATATTGTATAATTACCCAAATTAATATAACTGTTTATATTAATACGTGAAATCAATATTTAATTAAACGGGTAAGTGGTAATTGAGCCCCATAACTCTTTACAATTGTGAAATTAACCCCCATAACTCTCTATTGGGGTAATTTCACCCCATAACTTATACAAAATGTGTAATTTAACCCCAATTCAATATCTTCCCAAAATCTCACCATACACTAAAATTATACGGTGTACAATTATACTAAAATTATACGAAATACATATACAATTTAATATAATAAAGCAACAGCCGATAACCGCTGTTTTAGAGTAAAATGCTTACGTGTCGCGCTCATATCAATCGACCGTATAAAATACAAATTATATACACGGTAAATACGTAAAACAAAAACAACCCACTGATCCACTATCCGCTATCCGCTACTTTTTCCTAAAATAACTGCTACGTAATTAATTAAGGTCATCACCCTCTCTAATCTGTAAAAATTACTCCACGTTATTTTCCATTTGTCTCGATCGTCTCGCCATTTTAATTCCTTGAATTTTTCTTAAACTGTAAAAGTAGTACTCTGTACTTTTTATCAACTTATACTTTTAATTCCCACATAAATATGACGCCTCAATTTGTATCTCGACTTTCCAAAATTCCGAAATTGAAGATGTACTTCGTATAGTTTTAGTATAATTGTACACCGTATAATTTTAGTACATGGTGAGATTTTGGTGAAATTTTGGGGAGATATTGATTGGGGTTAAATTATACATTTTGTATAAGTTATGGGGTGAAATTACCCCAATAGAAAGTTATGGGGTTTAATTTCACAATTGTAAAGAGTTATGGGGCTTAATTACCACTTACCCGTTTAACTAAATATAACTGCTTATATTTAATTTTACGAATTAATCATGTAATCCGTATTAGCTAAAATTATTTAATCCGTATAAATAATAATCTCAACATCTTATTTACTAATTTAATAGTCAATACCTCTGACTAACTGTTTAGTCGTATCCGGCATAAATGTGACTGTATTTTCATACCTTCACATCTCTCAAACGTGTCCTATAGGTGTGATGTATAGGGACCAGTTGATCACCGCCATCCGTATGACAATAACGTCAAACTTATCTAGCAAGCCAACCGTTATTGATAAACGTGGATCAACTGATAATAATACTGAAGTATGCCCTTGTGATCCTTTAAGAGATTTAGTAAATCATTGTACTAACTCTCAAGGACACCAGCCCCAACAATCTCCCACTTGTCCGTACAAGGGTATGTGCAATGATGTTATCACACTACATGTGGAGGACACAAGCTCCAACAAACTCCCACTTGTCCGTACAAGTGTAGGTGCGATAACCGATTCTCATATCCTTTTAAAATTTCTCCCACTCAATGTAAGACAATTTGCAAATCTGCATTCGCAAAGGTCGTATCTCACAAGCGATCTGTATCAAGAGTGGTTTCCCCGACTAGAGAGTAACTTAACTAATAAAACGAATCTGTAATCGAGCATGGCCATGCATTTCAGTTACTACTCCTCGAGTGGCCCTGAGAAATGATAAAATCCTGATAAGGAATTGGATATTTCCCTCAACTCGAATCCTGCCGATGTTCGCGCAGCATGAAATAACCCAGAAAAAATCCTCTTGGCCCCTGTTACGATGACCGTGGGAAAGAAACCAAAGTTACGCAAAATCTGCCTTAATCTCAAGAGACAGTTGAAAGTCAAAAGACTCGACTCTAAGGAACACTATGGAGGTCCTATCCACGACCTGGCACCCAATGTTATAAAACATTTAGGACTCCATAACGTTGTCACGGGGTGTCCTACGAGATATCCATATAACTCGCCTTTGTGATTGGTCAGTCATCCGTGTGACTTATGGCTCGTTGAACCCACCATCAACCAACGTCACAAAATGATTACCTGAGTTATCAGCTCAAGTGGGTAATCAAGGACTAAAACGATGTAATGTAATTCAGTTCACTTTGTGGTGTTCAAAATTGGCATACAATTCCACATGAAAAACAAAACATTATATATCATAACAATGAGGTTGAATAGAGTACACGAGAAAATGAATTATTACATGAATTCATAAAAGAGTACTACAACTTAGGAACACATCTAATTCCCATGGAATGAATGTGCCCTTCATGCTTATCACGTGGTAATGCTTTAGTGAGAGGATCAGCTATGTTGTCATCCGTAGTGATCTTATCAATGAAAATCTCCTTTTGCTCCACGTAATCTCTGATTAGATGAGCTTTCCGTTGTACATGTCTAGCCTTGTTGCTAGACTTATGCTCCTTAGCTTGGAAGATGGCACCTTTATTGTCACAATAAATGGTGATAGGGTCATTCGAACTAGGCACTACTGAGAGTCCTTGTAAGAATTGACGCATCCATATCGCTTCCTTAGCTGCTTCCGAGGCGGCATAGTACTCGGACTCAGTAGTAGAATCTGCTGTAACACTTTGTTTAGAACTTTTCCAGCTGACAGCAGCGCCATTAAGAGTAAAAACGAATCCAAACTGAGATTTCGAGTCGTCTCGATCCGTTTGGAAGCTAGCATCTGCGTAACCCGTGGCGCAGAGCTTCGAGTCGCCTCCATAAGTCAATCCCCAATCTTTAGTCATCCGTAGGTACTTAAGAATGTTTTTCACAGCCATCCAGTGTTGTTCACCTGGATGAGCTTGAAATCGACTTGTCATACTCAATGCATATGCAACGTCTGGACGTGTGCATGTCATGGCATACATGATCGATCCTATTGCCGAAGCATAACGAATCCGACTCATGCGCTCCTTCTCTTCCAATGTCTTAGCTTCTTGAGTCTTGCTCAAGTGAAGCCCAGTAGTCATAGGAAGGAACCCCTCTTTGGAGTTCGTCATGCTGAATCTCTCTAGAATGTTATCTATGTAAGACTCCTGACTGAGAGACAATATCCGTCGTGATCTATCCCTGTAGATACGGATGCCCAAAATTCTTTGTGCCTCTCCCAGATCTTTCATCTGGAAATGGTTTTTCAACCATGCTTTAACCGAAGAAACGAGAGGTATGTCATTCCCAATCAAGAGTATGTCGTCGACATACAGTACTAGGAATACAATCTTGCTCCCACTCGACTTGATATAGAGACATGGTTCCTCGACTGATCGAATGAACCCATTCTCTTTTATCACTTGGTCGAAGCGATGATTCCAACTCCGCGATGCTTGCTTAAGTCCATAGATGGAACGCTTAAGCTTGCAAACTTTCTTAGGATTTTCTGGATCAATAAAACCCTCGGGTTGTACCATGTACAACTCTTCCTCCAAATAACCGTTTAAGAAGGCGGTTTTAACGTCCATCTGCCATATTTCATAGTCATGAAATGTGGCGATCGCTAAGATAATCCGAATGGAACGTAGCATGACTACGGGTGCAAAGATCTCATCGTAGTGCAAGCCTGGCACTTGGGTGAAACCTTTAGCAACTAGTCTTGCCTTATGGATATCTTGTTTACCTTCCACGGCATGCTTTATTTTGTAAAGCCATTTGCATTGAAGGGGACGCACCTTTGCAGGTAGGTCCAAAAGATCCCACACGTTGTTTTCATACATGGAGTCCATCTCGGATTGCATGGCTTCTAGCCATAGCTTTGAGTCAGAACTGGTCATGGCACCTTTATAGGTTGTGGGTTCATTACCCACTAGAAGTAAGACATCGTCTATATCATGTTCCTCGACCATACCAATGTATCTGTCCGGAGGAATAGAGACTCTTCCCGACCTCCTAGGTTCCTCAGGAATATCTACCGCAGCCTCGGTTGAAGGAACTGTTTCCTCCAATGGTTGCTCGGTAGTTGGTTCTTGAACCTCTGATAAATCGAAGGTTCTATTACTCGACTTGTTCTCGAGAAATTCTTTATCTAAGAACGTCGCACTAGCCGCAACAAAAACACGTTGTTCGGTTGGCGAGTAGAAGTAATGACCAAAAGTTCCATTTGGATAGCCTATAAAGTATATCTTGACCGATCGCGGGCCGAGCTTATCCTCGTGTCTCCACTTGACATAAGCCTCGCAGCCCCAAACCCGAATAAAGGACAAGTTAGGGACCGTTCCCTTCCATAATTCGTATGGAGTCTTGTCAACAGCTTTAGACGGACTTCGGTTAAGTATTAGAGCGGCCGACAAAAGAGCATAGCCCCACAATGAATCAGGCACAACGGTGTGACTCATCATGGATCGAACTATATCGAGTAGAGTTCGATTTCTCCGTTCGGACACACCATTTAATTGTGGTGTTCCAGGTGGAGTCAAATGTAGCACGATGCCACAGTCTTTAAGGTGTTGATCAAACTCGTGTGAAAGATACTCACCACCACGATCAGAACGTAGTGCTTTAATCTTTCTTCCCAGCTGGTTCTGTACCCGATTCTGGTATTCTTTGAACTTGTCAAAGGATTCACTTTTATGCTTCATTAAGTAGACATAGCCATATCTACTCAAATCATCCGTGAAAGTGATGAAATACCTATAGCCTTCTCGTGCGTTGATCGACATAGGGCCACATACGTCCGTATGTATGAGTCCTAATAGGTCGGCAGCGCGCATTCCAACACCTTTGAAGGAAATACGAGTCATCTTACCGATGAGACATGATTCACACGTGCCATATGATTCGAAATCAAAGGCCGAGATAGCTCCATTCTGTATGAGCTGTTTTACGCGTTTCTCATTTATGTGTCCCATACGACAATGCCATAGGTAAGTTTGATCTTTTGTCACCTACCTTTAATCTCTTGTTATTCACATGTAATATTTCGGTGGTTTGATCTAAAACATAAATTCCATTCATGGAAACTGCCTTGCCATAAATCATATTGTGTAATGAGAAAACACAACTGTTATTTTCTATTACAAATCAAAAACCAAGTTTGTCAAGCGCAGAAACTGAAATAATGTTTTTGGACAAACAAGGAACATATTAGCAGTTATATAAAGATAACTCGAATCCACTTGGAAGCTGGATCACGTATGTTCCCCTCGAGACTGCAGCAACACGTGCTCCATTCCCGACACGCAGGTCAACCTCACCCTTGATTAGGGGTTTTTGATTTCGGAGGCCCTGCACATGATTACATAGATGAGAACCACAACCAGTATCTAGTACCCAAGTTCCGTAACTTGCATGGTTAATCTTAATCATGTGAATAAAAGAAGAAGAAGACATACCAACAGGAGTAACAAGGCCTGCCTTAATGTCCTCACGATATACGGGGCATGAGCGCCTCCAATGCCCAGTCTTGTGGCAATGATGGCATTCCATGCTAGTATCCTTGCTCTTTGTTTTGCCCTGTGAGTTGCTCGACTCACCTGGCCCACTCTTAGTAAATCCTGACTTCTTAAACTTCGGCTTGCCTACTGTTAGGTCGCCCTGAGCTTTAGCTTTACCCTTACCCTTATCCTTACTGGAGATCATGAGAACATCTTGCTTCACGCTCCCACTTAATTTCAGATCATTCTCGGTCTGTACGAGAAGGGAGTGGAGCTCATGATGAGTCTTCTTCATGTTGTTCATGTAATAGTTGGCCCTAAAGAGGGCGAACCCATCATGAAGCGAATGAAGCATTCGATCAACGATTATGTTCTCACTGATCTTGCAGTTTAGGGCCTCCAGTTTCTCGATATTCTCAATCATGTTGAGATGTGGGCTAACCGCTTGGCCCTTCTGGAGTTTCGCCTCAAAGAAGCGACAGGTATGCTCATAAGAAACGATCCTCGGAGCTTTTGAGAATTCGTTAGTGAGCGTGGTGAAAATCTTGTTTGCACCATGGGCTATGAAGCGTCTTTGCAAATTGGATTCCATTGCATAGATGAGTACGTTCTTTATCGCACCCGCTTCCATGACGAAGTCGCTATGAGCGCGAACTACGTTAGCTCTAGCTCCAGTTCCTGGGTGTGCCGGAATGGGCTCAGTTAAGTACTTAAGCTTTCCGTCAGCAATGGCAGCATTTCGTAGTGCTGCCTCCCAGTCAGAGAAGTTTGACCCATCATTCCTCAGTCTAGTAGACTGATTCATGGAGTCCATGAAGGCTTTTAGCCAGGATTCACGTGCTAGCTTGGCACTTGGCATTGGGTCTTCACCAGCCATTAGTTATACAGCAGTTTAATTGAACGTGTTCTACACTGAAAAAGAAGATAAAACAAAACCATATAAGCAACTCATTGTTGTGATTTAAGTCTATTTTAAATTGTATTTAAACTCGTAGACTCATGCATTTATATAATTGATCTCCCTCAAGAATTATATAAACGATCCCAAGACTCAATTTCCGTATATTGATAAGCCCACAGCTTGGCTAATTCCACCGTTGGAACTCTTGGTCGATAGATTTCCGTAAATACTATCTATTAGTCCATCTCAGTCGCTAGATAGTATCGAGTGACCATGATGTTGAGATAAAATAAATCATCTGTTCCCACTTACCCGACGTAGAAGGGGTCATATTATGCCTACCGACGAAGAAGGGATTCATGGGAGTCTGATTTATAAAGACTATTCTCAATTTTAGGTTATACGAGGAAGACCCCATCAACTTATATTTATCCATTTTAAGTGAACTAATATCTAGCATATGCGTGAATGAATGAAATAAAGTTATGGCTTTGCAATTGACATGTGACATCTGTATTGTCACAGAAAACTAACGCGTAACCTCTACATGAGTCAGTTTTCAGGCATGTTATAGGTGGTTTGGTTTTAGGCGGAATATGATGCAAGCTATTCTCGATGAAAGCATAAAATAAATGCGATAAACGTAAATAAAAGTCCTAGTGTGGCATATCCTACCAAAATAAACATAAAACAACTTGGAATCCACCGTTGGACCCTAGAAGCTTGTCTTGATGTTCCATCTTGGTCCTTGCAGCGGGAGTGAGCATCCGGTCTCCGTCTTTGGTCTTCACAAAATTACTAATTTAAATTACAAATATAACCCTATTTACATTCTAATTTAAATACAAAAGTAATTACATGGCAAAAACCCATAACGGAGATACAAGATCTCAAAATTACAAACAAGATTGTGTCCCATCATTACGGTAACACAATCTACTAAGGCCACACTAAGTTACAACCGTTTGCAAAAATAAATACGTTACTGAAAGCATTCACAAGGCATTCAACAAGACGATAAATAAAATGCATCAACTAAAATTAAAAATTATACATGACATAATACTGTTATTATGATTAACAAATTTTACCAAACCACCTTACGGGATTAAAATTATGTGATTATACCGTTTTAATCACCCAATTTTAATAAATTTATAATCCATTATCTTAAACCGTTTTAAATTAATATGTATCAAACGAGGGTGAACCGTTTCACAAAATTAATAATATACTATTTCCGTATATAGTATATTACTAAAGGCCATGGGAAAATAAAACAGGTTATTTTCGAAAAGAAAATAAAACGACGTCTGTTACAGGGGCGAGGTCGACCGACCTCAACACGGGGTCGACCGACCTCCTGACGAAAACAAAATTTTCTGCAACAGCACAATAGGTCGACCGACCCATAAACCAGGTCGACTGACCACTAAACAGTAAAAACGAGCTTCTGGAAACGCAAAACGCTGCACTTTTGAAATTAAAACAAGGTTTTACTTTTTATCTTTGATTAAAACGAGTAAATCAAAATAAACATCAACAAGGGTTCACATATAGTCAAGAATATCGATTAATTAACAATATGTAAACAGGAATCGAAAACAAGATCGATTGCGCAAAAGAGAAACTGCCGAAAAAAAAGAAACCCTATGCGGGAGGCGGTCGACCGACCGCAACTAGGGGTCGACCGACCGACACAGCGACAGAAACGATTTTTCAAAATTTTTAAATAAAACTTATGAAAAACACAAAAGTAAAAATTTCATGGCCTTGGCTCTGCTACCACTTGTGGGGAATAAAGCATGTATTCGCCCTAAACTTGAAGGATTATAATGAAATTCTTGTGGGGAATAAAGCATGTATTCGCCCTAAACTTGAAGGATTATAATGAAATTTACAGTTTTGAACATGGTCATAAGATAAATAAAAACATGAAAAGAATACAACCTTGGGTCCTTGCTTGAATAGGCCTAAGAACAGGAATTAAAGTAAATTCCCTCCTATAACTTGCACCCAAGACTTGATTGAGATGATGCCGCGTGTGCTAGAAAATACTCTCCAATTGCCTTGCAATATGGGGAGAGCTTTTTGAGGTTTTAGATGTGAGATCTGAGTTTTGGGAGAAGAATGCTCTCAAAACCCTAATTGTGAGAATTATCAATTACCAGTTCCTGACATAAGGAGAAGGACTCTCCTTATGTAGTACTCGGGTGGGTCGGCCAAATTGGGGTGAGAGTGGGCTTTCTCCACTCTTACCTTATTCCTTTGCGTGATTCGACCCGTTTTGCTAAATATTATTTGCGGGATTTTTATTATAAATCGCACACGTGTTATCAGATATTAATGCAGTCGATATATTAATAATAGTCTGATAAAATTACGATATTGTATAATTACCCAAATTAATATAACTGTTTATATTAATATGTAAAATTAATATTTAATTAAATATAACTGCTTATATTTAATTTTACGAATTAATCATGTAATCCGTATTAGCTAAAATTAGTTAATCCGTATAAATAATAATCTCAACATCTTATTTACTAATTTAATAGTCAATACCTCTGACTAACTGTTTAGTCGTATCCGGCATAAATGTGACTGTATTTTCATACCTTCACATCTCTCAAACGTGTCCTATAGGTGTGACGTATAGGGACCAGTTGATCACCGCCGTCCGTATGACAATAACGTCAAACTTATCTAGCAAGCCAACCGTTATTGATAAACGTGAATCAACTGATAATAATACTGAAGTATGCCCTTGTGATCCTTTAAGAGATTTAGTAAGTCATTGTACTAACTGTCAAGGACACCAGCCCCAACAATCTCCCACTTGTCCGTACAAGGGTATGTGCAATGACGTTATCACACTACATGTGGAGGACACAAGCTCCAACAGTCACACCGTTGTGCCTGATTTATTGTGGGGCTATGCTCTTTTGTCAGCCGCTCTAATACTTAACCGAAGTCCATCTAAAGCTGTTGACAAGAATCCATACGAATTATGGAAGGGAACGGTCCCTAACTTGTCGTTTATTCGGGTTTGGGGCTGCGAGCCTTATGTCAAGTGGAGACACGAGGATAAGCTCGGCTCGCGATCGGTCAAGACATACTTTATAGGCTATCCAAAAGGAACTTTTGGTCATTATTTCTACTCGCGAACCGAACAACGTGTTTTTGTTGTGGCTAGTGCGACGTTCTTAGAGAAAGAATTTCTCAAGAACAAGTCGAGTAATAGAACCTTCGATTTATCGGAGATTCAAGAACCAACTATCGAGCAACCATTGGAGGAAACAGTTCCTTCAACCGAGGCTGCGGTAGATTTTCCTGAGGAACCTAGGAGGTCGGGAAGAGTCTCTATTCCTCCAGACAGATACATTGGTATGGTCGAGGAACGTGACATAGATGACATCTTACTCCTAGAGGGTAATGAACCCTCAACCTGTAAAGGTGCCATGACTAGTTCAGACTCAAAGCTATGGCTGGAAGCCATGCAATCCGAGATGGACTCCATGTATGAGAACAACGTGTGGGATCTTGTGGACCTACCTGCAAAGGTACGTCCCCTTCAATGCAAATGGCTTTACAAGATAAAGCATGCCGTGAAAGGACAACAAGATATCCACGAGGCAAGACTAGTTGCTAAAGGTTTCACTCAAGTGCCAGACTTGCACTACGATGAGATCTTTGCACTGTAGTCATGCTACGTTCTATTCAGATTATCTTAGCGATCGCCGCATTTCACGATTATGAAATCTGGCAAATAGACGTTAAAACCGCCTTCTTAAATGGTTATATGGAGGAAGAGTTGTACATGGTACAACCCGAGGGTTTTATTGATCCAGTACATCCTAAGAAGGTCTGCAAGCTTAAGCGTTCCATCTATGGACTTAAGCAAGTATCGCGGAGTTGGAATCATCGCTTCGACCAAGTGATAAAAGAGAATGGGTTTATTCGATCAGTCGAGGAACCATGTCTCTATATCAAGTCGAGTGGGAGTAAGATTGTCTTCCTAGTACTGTATGTCGATGACATACTCTTGATTGGGAATGACATACCTCTCCTTTCTTCGGTTAAAGCATGGTTGAAAAACCATTTCCAGATGAAAGATCTGGGAGAGGCACAAAGAACTTTGGGCATCCGTATCTACAGGGATAGATCACGACGGATGTTGTCTCTCAGTCAGGAGTCTTACATAGATAAGAGTCTAGAGTGATTCACCATGACGAACTCCAAGAAGGGGTTCCTTCCTATGACTACTGGGCTTCACTTGAGCAAGACTCAAGAAGCTAAGACATTGGAAGAGAAAGAGCGCATGAGTCAGATTCCTTATGCTTCGGCTATAGGATCGATCATGTATGCCATGATATGCACACGTCCAGACGTTGCATATGCATTGAGTATGACAAACCGATTCCAAGCTCATCCAGGTGAACAACACTGGACGGCCGTGAAAAACATTCTTAAGTACCTACGGAGGACTAAATATTGGGGATTGACTTACGGAGGCGACTCGACACTCTCCCGCGGTTACGTAGATGCTAGCTTCCAAACGGATCGAGACGACTCGAAATCTCAGTCTGGATTCGTTTTTACTCTTAATGGCGCTGCTGTCAGCTGGAAAAGTTCTAAACAGAGTGTTACAGCAGATTTTACGACTGAGTCCGAGTACTATGCCGCCTCGGAAGCAGCTAAGGAAGCAATATGGATACGTCAATTCTTACAAGGACTCTCAGTAGTGCCTAGTTCGAATGACCCAATCACCGTTTATTGCGACAATAAAGGTGCCATCTTCCAAGCTAAGGAGCATAAGTCTAGCAACAAAGCTAGACATGTACAACGGAAAGCTCATCTAATCAGAGATTACGTGGAGCAAAAGGAGATTTTCATTGATAAGATCGCTACAGATGACAACATAGCTGATCCTCTCACTAAAGCATTACCACGTGATAAGCATGAAGGGCACATTCATTCCATGGGAATTAGATGTGTTCCTAAGTTGTAGTACTCTTTTATGAATTCATGTAATAATTCATTTTCTCGTGTACTCTATTCAACCTCATTGTTATGATATATAATGTTTTGTTTTTCATGTGGAATTGTACGCCAATTTTGAACACCACAAAGTGAACTGAATTACATTACATCGTTTTAGTCCTTGATTACCCACTTGAGCTGATAACTCAGGTAATCATTTTGGGACGTTGGTTGATGGTGGGTTCAACGAGCCATAAGTCAAACGGCCGACTGACCAATCACAAAGGCGAGTTATACGGATATCTCGTAGGACACCGCGTGACAACGTTATGGAGTCCTAAATGTTTTATATCATTGGGTGACAGGTCGTGGATAGGACCTCCATAGTGTTTCTTAGAGTCGAGTCTTTTGACTTTCAACTGTCTCTTGAGATTACGGCAGATTTTGGGTAACTTTGGTTTCTTTCCCACGGTCTTCCGTAACAGGAGCCAAGAGGATTTTTTTTCTGGGTTATTTCATGCTGCGCTTACATCGGCAGGATTCGAGTTGAGGGAAATATCCAAACCCTTATCAGGATTTTATCATTTCTCAGGGCCACTCGAGGAGTAGTAACTGAAATGCATGGCCATGCTCGAATACAGATTCGTTTTATCAGTTAAGTTACTCTCTAGTCGGGGAAACCACTCTTGATACAGATCGCTTGTGAGATACGACCTTTGCGAATACGGATTTGCAAATTGTCTTACATTGAGTGGGAGAAATTTTAAAAGAATATGAGAATCGGTTATCGCACCTACACTTCACTACTACAATTAAGCACTTGGGCCACGACTAAATTCGTGGCGCAAGTACTAATTTCCCGTGGCTAAAGCTCTTTGTCACGGAAATACCTTCCGTGACCCAAGTGGCCGTGGCTAACAGATAGCCACGGGAAAAACAAGAATGTGGCTAAAATTATATTTTTAGCCACAGATTCTCACGTGGCTAATAATTCCCGTGACCAAAAATTAATTCTCGTGGCCAAATTTATTCCCGTGACAAACAAAAATATAAAAAATAAATAAACAAAATGCAATATATTATTTTTTAATTATAATGAAAATATTTTCACAATATTTTTTTTGTCTAAACCGGGGTGTCGACAACGGTGTATAATCCCCTCGCCACGGGCTCTCTCGCGAAGAGGTAAACAGCTTGCCAAAGAGTTGCTCCACTCCCATGGGTAGGATTCGAACCCCTGACCTCATGGTTAAGGGATGAGGTGAGCAACCACCACACTACCAAACACATTTGGTTACATATGGAATTTTGTCAAGCTTTAATCCTTGCTTGGTTAGTTATCTCAACTCGTTACTTACAATCACAAGTCATTCACTTTTGCGAATCGTATATCCTCCCCAGGAGGTCACTCATCCCAAGACTACTCTCACCTGAGCACGCTTAACTGTGGAGTACTTATGATGAGTTACCGAAAATGAATCTTAAGCTTGTTGATATAGTTAACACTTTGAAACCTTTTTAAATTATATTCCTTTTTTTTCTAAATTAACTTCACTATTAGTTTTGCGAGAAAATATTAAATGATTTACATATTTTTGCGAAAAAAATATTATTTTTCTCAAATTACTCGAGTTTTCAATGTTGACCTCCCGACTAATGATGCTCGGGTCATTTTTTGCCTGAGTCAACAAAACCATTTTCTCCAAACTATTTAATCACATTTTCCTTATATTTTTTTCCCTAATATATTTTTTTTTATTTTTTTTTTCATTTGTCGGCATTTTTATTTTATTTTTCTTTTATCCATTTTTTCATATATTTTTCCACACAAATACTATTTGTAAGATCGTCGTATTTGTAACGAAAAAAAGTTTAATCACTTTTTACTAAATAATGATCACTTTTGAATAATGATTACATATGGGTATCAATGACCGGGTTTTATTACTAAAATAAATGACCAAGACATTATTAACTCGAAAATAATCAGTTTTTGCCAAAAGACACAGAAAATAGCGTATAAAAATTTGTTTTCTCTAAATTGATTTCTTTTCATTATTCTTGATATTTCTTTTTGTCAACAAAATTTCACATTATTTACACATGTAAATTTATTATTTTAATTTCCATTTTACTTTCGGTGTGATACGCTCATTTTCAATAATTAAAATTTTTTTCTATATTGATTTTTTTATGTCGGTTATTTCATCAATATGTTTTTTTTTCCATTTTATTCAATGATTTGTTGGAAATCATTTTGAATTTAATTGTTTAGACTACTTTTTTTTATTTAATCATATTTTAAATCTAATTGTCTTTTTTTTTTCTCCTTAAAAACTTCCCCAATTTTTTTCCAATTTAACATCTCGAATTCAAGTTCTTGTAGAAATATTTTACAAATAAAGTTGTAAATCAATTTTCTAATGAAAAGCTTATTTAACAATATATTAGTATCAGACTTCTCAATGATAGGGGTGTTAATAAGTTAATTATTTAATTGGACATACTTTTTCTTTAAATGTGATGCAGTCTCTAAATAATGTTATTCAATATTATAAATTTAACAAAAAAGAATTATAAATATATATTTGTCATGGGTGTGACATTGTTCGTGGCAAAAATGATTATTAGCCACGACTGTAACCTAAATTGTGGCGCAATTGACTTTTTGCCATGGGAAAATTTTTCCCGTGGCATAAAATTTTTCTAAAATAGTGAATAAATTTTTCCCGTGACTAGACAAAATAAAGCAAAATAAATTGTTAAACAACAATCATTTATTCATATAATTATATTCATTTTCAAGTCAGTAGTGTTAATAAGAATAATCATAATAAATTGCACAAATTCTCACTTGTGACAGACTAAATCCAATAATAAGAATAATCATAATAAGATCATTTACGTCAATAGTGAAGAACATTAAGTACGAATATTGTTCACATCTCGCAATAATACGGCGCAATCATCTTGATGTCACAGTACACACCATGTTGCACTAATAATTTTGTACTATTATTAGTTATCATATCAAAAATATTAGTCACAGTAAAAATCCAGTGCGTAGCTAAGAGCAATAATTAGTCACGGGTAATTTACTTGTGACAATAAATCACAATTAGCCACGGTAAGAATTCAGTGTGTGGCTAAGAGCAATATAGTCACGGATAATTTAGCTGTGACAATAAATCATAATTAGCCACGTTAAGAATTCAGTGTGGCTAAGCACACTAATTAGTCACGGTTAACTTACGTGTGACAATAAATCATAATTAGCCACGACATTGTGGCTAAAAATAACTATTAGCCACGTTCGTGACTTGATGCGTGACTAAACGCATTTTTTAGCCACGGTCATGGCTTAATTCGTGACTAAAAATAATTATTTGTCACGGATATATTTTCCCGTGACATAAATTTTTTTAGCAATTAATTTTGAAGGAAGATGACTTTTTTTCCCGTGACTAAGCAAATTTAGGTCACGAATTATGAATTCCCGTGACATAAATCGTGGCGCAAGTGTCATTTTGTTGTAGTGCTTGTACGGACAAGTGGGAGTTTGTTGGAGCTTGTGTCCTCCACATGTAGTGTGATAACGTCATTGCACATACCCTTGTACGGACAAGTGAGAGACTGGTGTCCTTGACAGTTTGTACAATGACTTACTAAATCTCTTAAAGGATCACAAGAGCATACTTCAGTATTATTATCAGTTGATCCACGTTTATCAATAACGGTTGGCTTGCTAGATAAGTTTGACGTTATTGTCATACGGATGGCGGTGATCAACTGGTCCCTATACGTCACACCTATAGGACACGTTTGAGAGATGTGAAGGTAGGAAAATACAGTCACATTTATGCCGGATACGACTAAACAGTTAGTCAGAGGTATTGACTATTAAATTAGTCAATAAGATGTTGAGATTATTATTTAATATGGATTAAATAATTTTAGCTAATACGGATTACATGATTAATTCGTAAATTAAAAATAAACGGTTATATTTAATTAAATATTGTATTCGCGTATTAATATAAACAGTTATATTAATTTGGGTAATTATACAATATCGTAATTTTATCAGACCATTATTAATACATCGACTGCATTAATATCTGATAACATGTATGCGATTTATAAATAAAACCCGCGAATTATATTTTTAGCAAATCGGGTCGAATCACGCAAAGGAATAAGGTAAGAGTGGAAAAGGCCCACTCTTACCCTATACCCATTCGGCCGGCCGACCCAAGTAATACAAAACACTACAAAAAAATGCTGCCTTTGCGACGGAAAATTTGCGACGGATAGAAAAGTCGTCGCAAACTTGGGTTTGGGACGGATTTTGCGACGGATTTTTTTTTTCGTGACGGAATTTGCGACGGACCTAAATTTCCCAGACCCGCGAAGTGAAAGTCAAATGGCGGGAAAGTTTGCGACGGAAAGTCCGTCGCAAATATTGACTTTTGCGACGGAATTTCCGTCGTAAACATATTGACCAGACTTGACCAAAAGTTGGTCAAGGTCAAACTTTGACCAGATTTGCGACGGAAATTCCGTCGCAGAAGTCAAAATTTGCGACGGAATTTCCGTCGCAAATCTGGTCAAAGTCTGACCTTGACCAGATTTGCGACGGAAATTCCGTCGCAAAATTTCGTCGAATACTTTTTTTATACAGACCCCGCGGGTCTTCTTTTTTCCCCAAATCGATTTCAAAATTAAAAAAAAGAAAACCCTAAAAGCGATTCGGCGATTTACCACCCCACCACACCACCACCCTACCACCCTACAATCCCGCCGCCGCCGCCGCCACCAGCCCTCCTTCTCCCTCCTTCCTCCTTCTTCTTCCTTCCTCCTCCTTCCTCCTCCTTCTCCTTTCTTCTCCCTTCCACCTGCCACCTCACCGCCGCCACCACCTCACCGCCGCCACTTCTTTCTTCCTTCTCCATTTCTCCTTATGTATGTAAACTAACTTTCGTTATTAATATACCGTCTTAATTTTTTATGTTTAATCCGTCGCAAAATTCCGTCGCAAATTCCGTATTATTGTTTTTTTATTGTTATTAGGAATAGTTAGTTTAGTTTAATTGTTATTTGATTAGTTTAGTTAGTATTGTTAGGTGGTTAGTGATATTAGGTTAGTAGCTAATTCCGTCCCAAATCCGTCGCATATTGTTGTTAAGATGTTTAGGACGATTGATTTTTGATATAAAATTTGCATTGTTGTTGATTGTTAGTGTTGTTGATTTGTTTAGAATATTCTTGAATAGTAACCGTTCAATAATTACACATTAGGTGTAATTGTTGAATAGTCCCCGTTTTGGGACTGTCTTTGAATCTTTCATGCCATTTAGGTAGTAAACACTCTTATATTTTCTTGATTGTAATGAAACAAAAATTGGGCAACACTTCTTTATTGTTCTCCAAATACATTCTATATAATGTATTTGGAGAACAATAGGGAAGTGCAGCCCAATTTTTGTCTCATTACAATCAAGAAAATATAAGAGTGTTTACTAATGGTATGAAAGATTCAAAGATGGGTTTAGGCTGGAGAGATAAGGACCCCAGACCAATATATTTAAATTGTTTTTTTTTGCAGGTTGGTGTTGGTGTTGGTGTTGGTGTTGGTGTTGGTGTATGTTGGTGTTGGTGTTGGTGTTGGTAGTTGTAGTTGTTGTTGTTGTTGTTGTTGTTGTTGTTGTTGTTGTTGTTGTTAGTTGTTGTTATATATATGTAGTTGTTATTTAATTGTTGTTGTTAATTAATTGTTGTTGTTGTTGTTGTTGTTAATAAGTTGTTAACTAGTTTTTGTTGTTAGTTGTTGTTATATATATATATGTAGTTGTTGTTATTTAATTGTTGTTGTTAATTAGTTGTTGTTATTGTTTGTTAAAATATGTAGATTTACTATGAAGAGATTAGAAAGAAAATGGATGTATGAAAGGTTGGATTCTAGGAAAAAAAATAAGGCAGGATTTCGTAATTGGTGTTAATGAATTTATTAACTATGTTAAGCAACAAGACGAATACGTTAGGAATAGAGAAATTAAGTGTCCATGTTCTAAGTGTAAGAATACAAAGTATTTAGTTGAGCAAGAAGTACGGAAACACCTTGGTTTGAGAGGGTTTTGTGATAATTACTACGATTGGGTGTGTCACGGAGAGAAATTCTCCGTTGAGGAAGAGGGAAGCTCATCAATGCACTCCGACAATCCTTATAGAGATATAGTAGAAGATGCGTTACGCAATAGCATTGATCAAATTAGGGAAGATGCTCTAAACGCCGAGGTGGTCGATGAATCTCCAAATCCTAATGTATTAGCTTTTTTCCAAATGCTAAAACATGCCGAACAACCTCTTTATGTAGGAAGTCGTATGACATTGCTACAGTCGGCTTCAAGGTTGATCACTTTAAAATGTGACTTAGCTGAAAAATGTGTAGATGGTTTTGCGTCATATATCGGAGATATGATTCTTGAAAATAATCTTATGACGCGTAACTACTACGAAACCAAAAAAGTTCTTAAAGCTCTTCAACTTCCCCATCAGAAGATAGATGCCTGCTCGGTAGGATGTATGCTTTTCTGGATGGACGACGCTCACCTTGATAAGTGCAGAAAATGTGGTACGAATAGGTACTAATTAGAGAAAAATGCAAATGGCAAAAGAGTGGTACGAATAGGTTTGTATTTTATAGTTTATTAAAAATTAAGACTAACCAATTATTTAACCGTTTATTAAATGAATATAATATCATGTTTGACTATTCATTGCAGGTATCGTCGGCAGAGTTCTTCGAGAGAATGCTCAGCTAAGAGAACGTGATCTCGAGACATCCCAAAGGCTGAAGGCAATTGCATAATACTTAAGTCAACAGGGGGCGGAGTTCACTACTCAGAGCTGCAACCCGGGAGGCTTTTCTCAGCCGAGACGCGACTTCGACGATGATGGCGGCGACAATGCTAGGGCGGCCACTCATTTCGCCACCCCACAGCCCACCGACACGACCGTTAGATAGGTTTTATTAGGTTGTTTAGTTGATGTACCGCGGATTATGTTTAGTTTTTAGTTGGATGATCATTTGTACAACCTTCATTTTAGTTATGAAAAGACGTTTTAAAAACCTTGTCTCCGACAAGTTTTTTGTTGCTGGGTTGTTTTTCTGAAATTGCAGGTTTACAGATCATGCAAAAGGGAAAAAATGAATCATTTCAATGGAAATGGGGAGCTGGAAAAACGGTTGAAACCCAAAAATCATACAGGAATTTGCGACGGAAATGTCTTAATTTGCGACGGAATTTCGTCGCAAACCTTGACTAGAAGTCAAAGTCAGTCCAGATTTGCGACGGAAATTCCGTCGCAAATAGTCCCTTTGCGACGGATTTTCCGTCGCAAATCTGGACTGAATTTGACCAAAAGTCAAGGTCAGTCCAGATTTGCGACGGAAAATCCGTCGCAAAAGGGACTATTTGCGACGGAAATTCCGTCGCAAATCTGGACTGACTTTGACTTCTGGTCAAGGTCAGTCCGTCGCAAAATAAGGTCAATCCGTCGCAAAAGTGTTGCGACGGAAAAATCCGTCACAAATAAACTTTTTGCGACAAAAATATGGGACAGATGCAGTCCGTCGCAAATCCGTCGCAAAAACATCATTTGCGACGGATTTCACCCTTTTTGCGACGGACAATTCCGTCGCAAAGAGCGCATTGTTTTGTAGTGAAAGGAGAGTCCTTCTCCTTTTGTCAGGTGACTGGTTAATTCATAATCTCAAGAATTAGGGTTTTGAGAGCATTCTTTTCCCAAAACTCGGATCTCACATAAAAAACTCTCAAAAGCTCTCCCCATATTGCAAGGCAATTGGAGAATATTTCTAGCACACGCGGCATCGTCTCAATCAAGTCTTGGGTGCAAGTTATAGGGGGGAATTTGCTTTAATTCATGTTCTTAGGCCTTAGCACAAGGACCAAAGGTTGTATTCTTTTCATGTTTTTAATTATCTTTTGACCATAATTCACAACTGTAAAATTCGTTATAATCCTTCATGTTTTAGGGTGAATACATGTTTTATTCCCCACAATACTTCTAGAAGGTGATTGCATTCGCAGACTTGCTATTCTAGGTAGGATACACTTATACGTTTACTGTGATGTGCTATTATTGGATGTGGTAATTGATTGTGATGGATGCAAGTATGATTTTTATAACATGAGGATTAATAATTGGTTATTTTATTATCATATTCATGAGCATGCATACGCATTGGTTACCGAGAAATTTGTGAATCCGATGTTAATCTGATATAAACCCCAAGGTGGTTCTGCAGACCAGGCCTGGTGTCTTATCAGCTTTTGAGCTGGTGTTCGGCGATGGCCGATTATAGTCTGCCGGGAGGTTCGGTATGGCTGGGAGTTACGAGTTTGAGAATGAGAATGAGATTGAGCTCGAGCATGACATAATCATTTGCATATTACTGTTTGTTTGCATTATTTATTATTGTGTTATCCTACTCAACCGCGAGGTTGACAGTGTATTCGTGTTCACCTACAATGATCCGGAATGGGGAGTAGATCTTTCAGGTCAGAGAAAGGTGGACTAGGATTGGGCATGGAAGAGAGACATGGACTAGACCTACCTAGCTACTAGATCACTTAGTTTTGTTTTTCATAGTTAAACATTTATTTTATTTCAGTTGTTTTGGAAGCCCTTTGGACTATGTCTTGTAATAGTTTCAGTTTAACCATTTATATTTTAAAGTATTGTGTTTGTTTCACTATGTATATCCACTACCCTGGTTTATCCAAGATCGTAACGGTCTTATTTACTCTGAAAGTCCTAGTTCAGGCTCCTAGGTAAATGGGGGTGTTACAAAGTGGTATCAGAGCGAACGATCCTCAGGCCTAAACTAAAATGAAATTAATGAACATAGGAGTGTCTAAATAAAATGAACCCCAGGCTAGTAACTGATAGGAGCCCCTAGGAGTTGGGATGAGTTAGGGGGCCCCTCAAACCAAACCACTGGCCCTTCAGTTTAACCTGGTTACCTTGAGAGTTGCAGAGTGTGGGTAGTTTGGAAAGACCCAAGGCAGATATATATAAATATATGTATGTTGTACTAACATTTCAGCGCCAAGGGAATTAGGTAAGTTATGATGTGAAAGATGGATGAGTATATATGTATACTGTGAAGCATGAAAGTGATGTTACATGATGAGTGGCATGTATATGTTGTTATTTCCAAGCATTTTGAACATGAGTTTATATCTTAGTTTTGAATATGAGTGTGATTTGTATGAATATATGCATGCGGTTATGTGACTCCTAAGCCTTTAGGTAGACTCCTAATACGATGTTAAATAGGGTTTAACCGTATGAAAGAAGTTACATGCTAGGTTATGTATGTTAGCAAGACCAAGTCAGGTTATGAGTTGACCTAGGATGCTCATAAATTTTGTCACTTGTGTAGCAAAATGCCTCCCAGGAGAGAACCCAACGCTGCTAACGTATCGCAAGAGGAATTCGATCGCCTACTAGCTATGAACGCCGCTCTCTTAGCTAGGATTGGGGCAAATACTCAATCGGATGCAATCAAGATGAGCAATAATATTTCTAGGCATAACCCCACCAAGTACGATGGGGAAGGAGCACCAAGTTTGCTAGCGGAATGGTGCCGAGAGTTCGAGAGTATCTTCGAACTGCTGTCTATACTAGAATCGATGAAGGTGGACCAAGCTGTATTCTATCTGAAGGGTACAGCTAGGTTATGGTGGAATAACAATAAAGAAGAGATCAAGGCAGCTGCAGAAGAGATCGGGTCAGAATATGTACGCTGGGAAGGGTTCAAGGGGATTTTATCCTCTAAGTTTGTGCCAGAGCATGTGAAAGGGAAGCTAAGAGCCGAGTTCGATTCTTTCAAGATGACCGAAGAAATGATTGTGGAAGCATATCACAGTAAGTTTATGCAGCTGGCAGAGAATGTAGCTGACCTGGGCTACACATCGGAGATGTTAGCTGCTAGGTTTGAAAAAGGGCTAACCATTGAAATCAAGAGAAGTTTACTAGCAACTAAGCCCACGACTGTGGAAGACATATACGAGAGGGCTGGCCAGGCAGAAAGAATCGCTGTCATGATTAAAGAGGAGGAGAAAGCCAAGGGTGACAAGAGGAAAGCAGAATCTGGGGCCGAAGGCTCAGGGAATAAGAAGCCAAATAACCAGTACCGGTCATTTTTCTCCAACAGTGCACCAGGAGGAAATGGCAACCGAGGAGGGAACCGATCTACATCTGGGGCAAGTAGTGCGGCCTTTACCTGCTTCAAGTGTGGAAAGGCTGGGCATAAACAAATCAATTGCTGGTCGGGTACTCAGAGTGCTGGAAACAATTATAATAAAGGCAATCAGAGTGGAGGTTTTAGGACTCCGAATGTGAGTTACTCAGGCAACAACAGATCCGGAGGTAACAGCTACCAGCGGAATTTCAGCAACTACAATAATCATAACCGCTACCAAGGAAATCAAAGTAGTGGTGATGGTAATTTCCAAAAGACCCTGGCGGAGGCTAGCACTCAGAGTGGAGCAGGATCTGTGAACCAGAGTGGGGCAAAGAAAAGTGGGGCTTTGTTCATGATGGGCAAGGAGGCTGCAGAGGAGGACGCACATGTTGTTACGGGTACATTTCTAGTACATTCTTTTCCTACTTTCGTTTTATTTGATTCTGGTGCATCGCATTCTTTCATATCTGTGGAGCATGCTATGGCTTTAGGACTCGATGTATATAGTAGTATAGCTGATTCTGTAACCATACCATCTGGGGAGTCCATAGCTTGTAATATATTTTACACCAATGTAATGATCCAAGTACGAGATGTGAGTTTTGAGTCGAACTTGATAGACACTACTAGAAAAATCGTAATAGACATCGGACTTTTTCGTCAATATGCATCAGATTTACAACTGATGCACAGTCTACACATGTATATACTTTTACACATATACATCGGTTTTAAAACCGATGTCTATTTTGAGAATATGCATCGGTTTTCTCGTAAAATCCGATGTCTATATCGCGGATATGCATCGGCTTTCTAGTAAAATCCGATGTCTATTACTTTTGTTATACATCGGTTTAATTTCTCTGATGTCTATTTGCAAATATGCATCAGTTTTCTACTAAACACTGATGTCTATTCTCTCTTTTAGACATCAGGTTTTTAAAAATCCGATGCATATTCTTTATTTTCGTGTTTTTAAAAAAAGCTTAATAAGCCGGTTTAATATAATCAACCAGCCCAACAATTCATCAACTATGCAAAAATCACAAGCATTATCCAAAATCCGTTGTCACCAAATACATTAAGTCGTACATACGCAAAAACCACTATCCTAGCATTGAATAATATCAAAAGCCACCAAATGTAAGTCACAAAATATGGTGTATACGTACGTAATATAATATAACCAAACCAATCATCCGACAAAATAATACACTATATTACTAATTATTCAGAAAATAATCCGCCCATAAGTCGCGAACCTCGTCGATTTCGTCTTGTGAATATGATGTTGTATCTTGAAAAAGCTGCATGTTAAGAAAAATACTTACTTCGAATAAAAGCTGCATGTTAAGACTATCAACAAACTACAAATACTTACTCCGAATAATGAACGAAAAAGAAAAAATTACCTCACTTAGAGAACCGATTGAGTAAGGACTAGTGACGATCTCAACCATGTATCGCATGATGTAGTAACCACATTCTGTTGTACCTGGTTGACGGGCACACTAAAACATGACATGACTGAGTACAAATGGCACGTTCATTTCTAACATAATATTAAACAAAGTCTATGCAATAATTTCATGGTGGAGCCAAGTCATAGAATTTATTTTGAAAACACAACAAATACTTACATCCAGCTTTGTCCATTGCTGCATTTTACTAGACTTCCTTCTGCCCCCTTCATAGCCATAGACTCTTATAGACCTATGACATTGGTACATTTTGGGGGAAAAAGTTATTATATAAACGGCGTAAGTGGTGTTTCAATGAACATTGATAACAATTAATCGCAATTAAAATGAGCTCACGTATTAAGTAATGTCTTAAATATTGGAATCTCTGGGTTTCCTATTGGATCACACCAATAAACTTGATTGTGTTCTACAATATCTATTATGGCAAGAATCCAATGATTCCTGCAATATTAAAATCAAAAATCTGAAAAACCTAATAGCTAGGCAGGTATAGAATATACAGAAAGGAAAAGAAAGGCAGGTATAGGAAAACCTAATAGCTAGGTTAGGCAGGTATATTAAAACCAAAAATCTGAAAACCAAAAATCAAAAATCTGAAAAACCGACCCAACTGGCTTTCCGGGTTTGCAAGATGCTTTGAAATTCTAGAATATAGAGAAAGGAAAGGCAGGTATAGGGCCTTTAACAAAAAAAAAAGGCTTTTCCTCTAACAGAAAGTAAAGAGAGTTTTCTCGCATTTATCCACTAGAATGGGATCTCCTTTGCTTTCGTTTTCTTTAATTTAGAATCCTTAGCATAGGGATATCTGAAAGACTTACTCGTGGTAATACGGAGCCAAATAAATTTGTTTCTTTCCTTTATTCATCCATTTAGAGATATATATGGCAACATCATCTGCAATACCTGCATATATAACAGTTCAGTGTCAGTACATATAATAACAATCTAGCTGTTCTAAAACTGACAGAAACTGAACGTACATGTTTCTTATTTACAGTCCAAATAGGTTGCTAGCAATTATACTTAAAAAAGTACTTATCCAGTGTGTCTTTTGGATGCCGAATCTAGCCCTTATAACGCTTCGAATATCAAATACGAAGTATAGTTAATATCAAATATGAAGTATAGTCCAAATAGGCATATCTTAAATGCCACAATAAGTGTTTACATTTTCCTTTCCATAGGGAACTTGAAGCCAGAGTTATAAGATGCTAGACATCGGTCTGAAAAGAAGGAGATCAGATGGTAAGAAATATATGATTTTAGGTCATCACCTGTTCTCAACATGCAAGATAATCATACAGAATAAAGTATAGTATGATATGGTATTGGTTGGTCTGGACTGCATAACAAACGAGCCTAGCACTTCCAAATGATAAAAGTGATATGGCTCTGGAGATTAATACTGCACCCCATTCAAATAAAACTTGATTTGTGTCGATGAGGGTGGGGTGGCAGATGATTGTAGAAGAAACATAAAAGAAGATCAATGATGAACAATATGTCATTTATATCTCAAATAAATGAGCAAATTTTTTTACAACAATTAATTCAAGACAGTAAGATTTACTCTACATTAAGTTATTTTATGTTTTATTTAGGGTATTTAGATCAAGTTTTAGCAAACCTTTCTTTAGTACAGTACACACTACACAGTACACAGAATATCTTACTGCCTGAGTCTAAAGTTTCAACAAAAAAACTGAAAATAAACAAAGAAGAAATCGTTTAATGCCTCGTAATTTGACCAATATTTACCAACTGCTTAAATTCACTGAATACAAATAGGAGTAAATACTAAGAATCCAGGAGTAAATTCACTGAATACAAACAGGAGTAAATACTAGCAGTAGAGTGCAGTAGTGTAAGTAAAACTGAGTGCAGAAAGAAGTAAGAAGCCAATGTAGTAGCTGTACAATAGAATAGGAAACAACGGGCAGCAACATATACAGACCAAAGAGGCAGGAAAACAGAATGGGAGTACAGGCAGTGATGTAGTAGCAGTAGTATGTGGAGCAGGCAAAGGGATATAGGTATATAATAGAAAATCTAATTGAACAAGATTTTTCGTTAAAGAAAGGCAGCTCCTGACAAAACTTCTGCTGCTTATTTGCTCAAGCGCAGAAAGAGGTTAATAAGAAAGAGGAGTAAGGTAAGTTGGTTACTGACTAGCATCTCCCTTTACTAGCTTTTTCTATATTAACGTGAATATACGATACTAACATAAAGAAGTGGGGCTTTGAACTCGCTAAGTTCTTTTAAAACGCCCTGACTTATAGGATAGGATATTGGGATAACCTTTACAAACCAAGAAAGAGGGTCATATTTATTTAAAGTTAAAGAAAGCAGCTCCTAAGCTGGCTCCTATACTTGCTAAAACCTTGCTATATAGTTCGGATACAACGTCATTGGACACTTTTTCTCGAGCGTGCGTGGCACAAGTCTTTCTCTAGCTCATTTCTTCTTTAGCGCTTTCTTACCTCCCTACTTTCTTTAATCAAATGAAAAGGGTAAATCCCTGCTTGCTACTTACTTATATTACAGCCCAAAACAAAGATTCATATAATTATGAATTTCTTTTATAGCAGCTGATCGCATCTCCCATTGGTTGGATGAACCCCGACACTCAGCCTGTCCATCGCCTAAACAAGGGCTTTCCCATTTGGATTAGCCACTTTCGCCAACCCATATTTCCTGGGCATAAACATAAAATCAGACTGCCACTGATATGAAATTGCGCTGCATTTACAGCCCCAACCAGACCTTAGCATCTGCCAGTCAGCCCTGCAACATCCAAATTCCTGCAACTACTGTACCAGTCCAGTGGGAATCAGTCACCACTCCCCACTGATCTGCTACAGCCCATCACAGTTAAGGTCTGCACCAGATCCTATTCAGCAATCTACTCTACTAATCTGCCTAAAAGTTCCTCCACACTCAGCATAATCTTGAAAATTCTACGTTTGAAAAGAGAATATGGGTTCCAAACTTCCAATATCCATAGACTTGCACAGCTACACGCTTGCACTCCATTAACTTGACGGTACCCTTCCCACTTACCATTACTTACAACTTGTTATACATATATTCTATTCCTATTAAACTCAATCAGAAAATCATATATCCAAGCACCAATCCAATACTATTAAACTCAATCAGAAAAATTTGAATAGAACTAAGCAATATGAATGAAATAATTGAATGTCACAACTGAAAATTGAAATACAAATCAAATTAAAACCCAATCAGAAAAAATCCCAAATTAAGATAAGTAGCATATAGAATAGTTAACATGTACCGATAATGGAGCAGCCGAGATATGAGAAGCCGAGCGAGGACCGTCGTCTGTGATGGATGAGATGAAGCCGCACGAGTTGTTGACGATGGACGAGATGACGAAGGAAGTTGTATACTACTGTAAGTTTACTTTGATTGTGTTGGACGGAGAAGAAGCTAGAGCTAGGGATTGCAAAAATTAATTTGGGGATGGAAATAATAATAATGTCAAATATTAATTTTTACTAATAATAATCCTATACCGCGAAATATTTACTAATGCTACCGCCAATAATTTTGGTTATTTATACATGGGTTTTACCAAATCTGATGTATATAATATAAATTAAAAAGTGCACACTAAAATAGGCATAGGTTTTTCTAAAGTCAGATGTCTATATAAAAGAATAGACAGCAGATTTTTCGAAATAACTGATGTATATATATATGCATCATATTTTTTAAAATATCTGATGCATATTAACTGATGTCTATTATGATTTTTCTAGTAGTGAGAGTTCCCTTTGGGTGGCTTTAAGGTGATACTGGGTATGGATTGGCTGAAAAAGTATAAGGCCTACATTGATTGCTACCAAGGGAAGATCACTTTGAGGGGACCTAAGGGAGTGAGAGTATCCTACAAGGGATATTCTGTGAAGCCAAAGCTGAAGCTGATATCTATCAATGCGCTGAAGACTTCTCTGAAGAGGGGTGATGAGATGATGTTATGTCACGTGAGGGATTTGACTGCAGAGAAACCCCAAGCCAGTGAGATCGATGTTGTAAGAGATTTTGAAGACGTGTTTCCAGAAGAAATTCCTGGGTTACCGCCAAAGAGGGACTTAGATTTTGGCATTGATCTGAAACCTGGGGCTGAGCCAATTTCTAAAGCACCTTAGCGCATGGGACCTAAGGAATTGGAGGAATTGAGGAAGCAGCTGGATGAGCTAGCAAGCAAGGGATACGTAAGACCAAGTGTGTCACCATGGGGAGCGCCGATATTGTTTGTAAAGAAGAAGGATGGAACCATGAGGCTGTGCGTGGATTATAGGGAGCTTAACAATGTGACAATCAAGAATCGGTATCCTTTACCTCGCATCGATGATCTTTTTGACCAGTTGAGTGGGGCCGGTGTGTTTTCCAAGATCGATTTCAGGTCAGGGTATCATCAGCTGAGAATCAAAGATGCAGATATTCACAAGACTGCGTTCAGATCGAGGTATGGGCATTATGAATTCGTAGTGATGCCATTTGGTTTGACTAATGCACCTGCTGTTTTTCATGGATTTGATGAACAGAGTGTTTAGTCCTTATCTGGACCAGTTTTTGGTGGTGTTTATCGATGACATCTTGGTGTATTCGAAGAGTAGAGAAGAGCATGCTAAACATTTGAGCTTGGTGTTACAGACCTTGAGGGATCATCAACTGTATGCCAAGTTGAGTAAGTGTGAATTCTGGCTCGAGAAAGTTGTTTTTCTAGGCCATGTGGTGTCTAAGGAGGGTGTATCTGTCGACCCTAGCAAGATTGAGGCCGTATCGAAATGGGAGCGACCAAGGAATGTGGCCGACATTCGTAGTTTCTTGGGTTTGGCTTGTTATTACAGGAGATTCGTGAAAGATTTTTCAAAGATAGCCAAACCGATGACTTCGTTGATGCGGAAAAAGAACAGATTCGTCTGGGATGAGAGCTGTGAGAAGGCATTTCTAGACCTAAAGGAACGTCTCACCACAGCTCCTATCCTTGCTTTGCTAGAGGGAAGTGAGAATTTTGAAGTGTATACTGATGCTTCTAAGAAGGGATTGGGATGTGTGCTGATGCAGAACGGGAGAGTAATCGCTTATGCTTCTAGGCAACTGAAGCCTTATGAGGAGAATTATCCGACGCATGATCTGCAGCTGGGAGCAGTAGTTTTTGCACTTAAGCTGTGGCGACATTATCTTTATGGAGCTACATTCAAAGTGTATTCTGATCATAAGAGCCTGAAGTACATCTATACTCAGAGGGAACTAAACATGCGCCAGAGGAGATGGATCGAGCTTATTGGAAATTGTGACATGGAAATTCTGTACAAGGAAGGGAAGGCTAATGTTGTGGCTGATGCATTGAGTAGGAAGTCCGTTCACGCTCAATGTACAGTTATGTCCAGATTGAGTATGTATCGCGAGTTGGGTCAGATGGGAATCGCAGTGATAAGGAAGGGTGAGACCCTAGGGGATTTGACGATCGAGCCTGAGTTATATTCCGAGATCCGAGAGCGCCAGAAGAGTGATCCAAGAATTCAGAAGTGGCGTGAGGCAGTGAACAAAGCTAGTGATACCGAACCATATTCTAAGTTCGAGATTTACAGTGATGATAGTTTGAGATTTGATGGGAGATGGTGTGTACCTGATGATGAAGAATTGAAGAGGAAGATTCTGGTCGAAGCTCATTCTACACCTTATTCTGTTCATCCTGGAGGGGATAAGTTGTACAAAGACCTGAAGAAAGCATTCTGGTGGCCAAAAATGAAGCAGGAGGTGGCTGAGTTTGTCTCTCGATGTTTGGTATGTCAGAGAGTGAAAGGAGAACATAAGAGGCCGCAAGGGAAGTTACAACCCCTTGACGTACCTGAGTGGAAATGGGAAAGCATTTCCATGGATTTCATTGTACGTTTACCGAGGACTTCGAAGGGGAATGACATGATTTGGGTGATTGTAGATAGGTTGACTAAGTCAGCCCATTTCATTCCGATGAAAGAAACTTGGAGCAAAGCTGAATTGGCAAAAGCTTACATCAAGTATGTGGTGAAACTTCATGGTGTCCCAAAGGACATTGTTTCTGACCGTGATTCCAGATTCATCTCTAAGTTCTGGCAAGAGTTACAGACATTGATGGGAACTACTTTGAAGATGAGTACCGCATTCCATCCAGCGACAGATGGTCAGACTGAGAGGACTATCCAGACACTGGAGGATATGCTGCGGGCTTGCGTGCTAGAAATTGGAGGATCGTGGGAGGACAGACTTGATTTAATAGAGTTCTCTTATAACAACAGCTATCATGCTAGCATCGGGATGGCTCCTTCTGAGGCGTTGTATGGGAGGAAGTGCATGAGTCCAGTTTGCTGGGATGATCGAGCTGATTCAGTGACTTTGGGACCTGAGATGATTCAGGAGATGATATCACAGGTCCAGGTGATCCGTCAGAAGATGAGAGCTGCCCAAGATAGGCAAAAGAGTTACGCAGATCTAAAACGGAGTGACATTACCTTTGAGGCTGGAGAAAAAGTGTTGCTGAAGGTGTCACCCATGAGAGGAGTGATGAGGTTCGGCAAGAGGGGCAAGTTGAGTCAGACGTTCATTGGGCCATTCGAGATTTTGGAGCGAGTTGGTGAGGTAACCTATCGATTAGCTCTACCACCAGCGTTATCCTGAGTGCATAATGTGTTTCACGTTTCACAACTGAGGAGATATATCAGTGACCCTTCGCATATCCTTGACCATGAGGTCATCGAGGTCGATGAGCAGTTGACCTACGAGGAGAGACCCAAAGAAATACTCGACAGGAAGGTGCGGAAAACCAGGGATGGGGAGACCGCGCTTGTCAAAGTACTATGGAAAAATCATAATGTCGAGGAAGCTACTTGGGAGACTGAGGTTTTGATGCGGGAAAAGTATCCTGAACTGTTCCCTTGAGGTATGTTACGAGGACGTAACTTTTTTTTTAGGGGGTAGAATGTGACAATTCGTGTTTTAAAGTACTTTATTAGCTTTTAATGTTATATGCTGTCACTTTCTGTGTTTGTTACATGCTTTATTGATCAGTTGTGTTGACCTTGGGATGGTGAACTTCGGGACGAAGCTCATTTTAAGGGGGGAAGACTGTAATACTCCGTATTTTTTTTTTATTTCGTTTTATTTATTTATCTTGATTTTTATTGTATGTCGATGTCGATGGGTTATAATAAAAGCGATATAATATTTGTGGACAAGGTGTTTTCGTGTTGTATTTAAAGTCGTGTGGGCGAATATTTAACAAAACCGTATTTGAATTAAGTTGTTTACGTATTGGGATGTGTAAAGGGCCGACCCATACACGAAGAATACCCATCTATGGGCCTAGGGTTGCGTGCCAAGTAAGACCCATCACACGTTTTATCTAGTATATCAGAATTTCAGAACACTCCCCTCCCTGCCGCCTTATATATACCATGATCTGACCTACTTTTACCCTAAACGACACACAACACACACACCAATACGACAGCCGCCACATCAGAGAGTAATAAGGAGTGGTTCACACGGTGGTTAGGGTGGTCTAGGGCTCCTCGATCTCGCTGGTAATAGGGTATGTGCAACCGTACTCTGTTTTCTTTCTTGTTTCCGTGTTTTGCTCTAGATTTTAATCTCGTTTGGAATTACATCACATGTTCATAATCTCGTGTCTTAGTAATTCTATAATCTGTGTTATGCAAGTTATATGTTTCAACCATTATCATGACGTCTTTACTCTTTTAAGATCTTTGTTATGGGGTTTCGTTTCTGGGTTGTTGATTCGTGTAGTGTCTTCGAAAACAGAATTTATGAACGGGGTTTTTTATAATTTAATTCGACCTATCTTCTGTCAGTTTACATTCTGGGTTTTGGCGTGGGGGTATTGGTTGTTGTATGGGAAGTCGATAGGTGGTGGTTGTGGCCGGTCGTAATACCTCACGGTGGTAGTCTGGTGGTTAGAATGTAGGAATTCTGTAAGGTAGATCAGAATAGGCGTGTGGGTTAGGGTTTTGAATCTGTTGGTACGACTTGTGGTTGCAGTGGCCACGACTGACACCTGTACAAACAGAACCACCATGGACCAGAGGTAGGTCTGGTGGTGTCGTGAGTAGAGGTGGTGGTTACTGGTGGTGTCGATGGGGAGGTTTTGTCACGGTGGTCCATGGTCAGTCTGGTTGTGGTTTCCTTTCAGGTACGCGGTCAGGGTTCTGGTGGTGTTTTTTACGGCTGTGGTCGTGGTAGGTAGCCACTGACCTCCTCCCTGGAACCACCATGGCTCAGTGGCGAGCCTAGTGGCGCCAGAGGGGAGGCCAGCGGTGGCAGTAGGTGTTGGGAAGGGTGTTTGACAGGGCTGTCGGTAGTGGGTTCGCGGTTTTGGGCTGTTACGTCTGTATCTTGTGAATGCGTGTTAAACGTGGAGTAAGTTTGGGTGTTGGCCTGATTTTGGTAATAGTAATATTTCCTTAATTGATAATGTATTTACCTTTTATGGGGAAATATTATTATTATTATTATTATTATTATTATTATTATTATTATTATTATTATTATTATTATTATTGTTTTTTTTTTTTATCGGGAACTTTTATTAAAATAAGAAAGGATGATTACATGAAATTGGTGGGCACCCGAGAAACAAGCTGGGCGCCCACTCCCTTAGCAATAGCAAAACTAAGCTTATTATTATTATTATTATTATTATTATTTTATTATTGTTATTATTAAGACTTGGTAGTTTGATGCTAATAGTGTTATATGTAGTCTTAATCATGTGTTAATATTTATCAGGATGGTTACTAACGATAAGTTATATTGTGATAATAAAAATTATCTATGTGTTGGGACATGATAATAATCGTTGGTCGAGTTTATGCTATTTATAGTAAGCCTAAAATAGTAAGTTATAATTAGTATGTAATAATTGTATTTTATGGGCATGTTTGTATGTGGATGCTTTCGCAATGTGTTATGAGTATATCAGTTAGGAACATGATCAAGTCTTTTAGTAGCGTTGTTTGTATGAGTAGGAATTGATATGAATAATAATTTATAGGAACGGAATTCGAAGTGGAATACTTCTAGAGGGTGATTGTATTCGCAGACTTGCTATTCCAGGTAGGATACACTTATACGTTTACTGTGATGTGCTATTATTGGATGTGGTAATTGATTGTGATGGATGCAAGTATGATTTTTATAACATGAGGATTAATAATTGGTTATTTTATTATCATATTCATGAGCATGCATACGCATTGGTTACCGAGAAATTTGTGAATTCGATGTTAATCTGATATAAACCCCAGGGTGGTTCTGCAGACCAGGCCTGGTGTCTTATCAGCTTTTGAGCTGGTGTTTGGCGATGGCCGATTATAGTCTGCCGGGAAGTTCGGTATGGCTGGGAGTTACGGGTTTGAGAATGAGAATGAGATTGAGCTCGAGCATGACATAATCATTTGCATATTACTGTTTGTTTACATTACTTATTATTGTGTTATCCTACTCAACCGCGAGGTTGACAGTGTATTCGTGTTCACCTACAATGATCCGGAATGGGGAGTAGATCTTTCAGGTCAGAGACAGGTGGACTAGGACTGGGCATGGAAGAGAGACGTGGACTAGACCTACCTAGCTACTAGATCACTTAGTTTTGTTTTTCATAGTTGAACATTTATTTTATTTCAGGTGTTTTGGAAGCCCTTTGGACTATGTCTTGTAATAGTTTCAGTTTAACCATTGATATTTTAAAGTACTGTGTTTCTTTCACTATGTATATCTACTACCCTGGTTTATCCAGGATGGTAACGGTCCTATTTACTCTGGAAGTCCTAGTTCAGGCTCCTAGGTAAATGGGGGTGTTACAATGGGTCTGGAGGATAACCATTAAGGCTTTTCGTTTATGTCTGGATCATGCATATGTTTGTATTGATGACACTCTTGTTTTGATTAATCAACTTATATTTTCTTATGATGATGGTTTTCGAAATATTTCTGTATCGTATGATTCTTATTGTATACATTGTTGTTACACGATTAACAGAATCAGTTCTTTTCTTCAAGGATATTATCGGGGATTGTGTTTGCTCCTTGTACAGACTAGTTATTCTGAATGGTTGGTCTGTAGTACATAGAAGGACCACTTCTCTTGTATAGTAGTGTTTCCGCCATGACTCTACCAGTTGTTTTGAATGATCAGGGTAATTAAGACAAACCCATTATGTGTTCATTTAACCGTTTACGTGCCTTATGGTTCTACTTATGTGTGACATTATGTTTTGGTTAGTAATATGGTCCAAGTGGGAGAATGTAAGTATTATTATTTCATTCTTTAATATGTGGACCTAATTACTGATGTCGGTCGCCTTAATTATAAACGGTTAAATATAATATTTCGGTTTTTTTTTAATAAGAGTAATAGAATAAGTGGATTAGGGTTAATGTTTACAGGCCATTAACATATTAGGCCCAACTATCTATTTAAGCCCCTCCTGCCACTTATATATAAAACTACACCTGTTTATAGTTTTAACCTAATATTTCATCAAAAGAAAACACACAGTAAAGGAATTGAGAATTAGGGAATACGGAAGGCAGGGGGAAGGCAAAACATTAGGGTTACATCTTCTAATTGCTCTCAAGGAATCCCCTCACCAAACATAATGGCTACTTCGTGTATGTATTTATCAGTAATTATCACTACAATCAAGATACTCTAATTTTAGTTTACAATAAGTTGTTACGGTAACACTATGTAAACGAACGCCAAACTATCAGTCTCAATATAGAGTTACACGTCACATAATGGTACGGGGTATGCGGGTTATGTGTATGGGTCATGTCGAGTGTTGGGTGCTAGGCTGTTTCATGGAGATCGTTCCCTCATCTAATGTTTGGTCATCGATCGTTCCCTCATCTGATAAAGTGTATTATTTTCCCTGAATTGTAAAATTGTTACTAGATTAGTATAGATGTCATGCAGTATAATTTTACACTATCAAGATCATTTATGTTCTCCAGTTCTTCGTATCTCAATGGAAGTTTCATTAAATTTTTGAATCTGAAAGTCTAGCAAAACATTATTTATCCTGAAGCTCTACCCCTTGAAGGATATCGCACAGAGATGAGTAAGAATGCACCCATTTATTTTTATTACCCTAATTAATTTTTGGGTTATTTCATGGGAATAATCCAACTTATGTCCCATCTTCTCATATTAATCCATACTAACGATTAACCAAGAAAAATCCAACCTATAACCTCATTTATCTTTCATTGAACTTTGACTATTTTTACTCTTATTATCGGTAGATTAGTACGTCATCTTCACTTACTTTTTGTCCAGGAAGAAGGAAAAACTAAAAGTAAGTCAGGTGACGTGCTTGTTTATCGAAAATAAGAGTTCAAAAATAGACAAAGTTCAATCAAAGATAATTGAGGTTATAGGTTGGATTTTTCTCAGTTAATCGTTAGTGGGGATTAATATGAGAAGATGAGATATAGGTTGAATTATTCCTATGAAATAACCCTTAATTTTATTTATTAGTTAGATGATTCATCATTTGATTCAACCCATATGCAAAGGTTGTGACAAAATTGAGGGAAATCAATTATTCAATCGGATTTCCACAAACTGATGATAATGCTAAGCATGTATGATCGGTTTAAGTTGTTTATAAAAGTAAAACTCCCCAAAATACCTTGTATCCTATGATTACCTTTCATTTTCTCTTGATTTCTTTCCTCTTATCTATATTAATACAGGAATATTTCGTGCAATTTCGTGCGTTCACATCATCACATTCATTTTCTTTTATTTTTTCATTTTAAATAAATGAGGACCCACACAAAAAAATATAAAATTAATTTATGAAAAACCAACTTTGTTAATACAATTTTATCGAATACTCATATAAAACTTCAATGAAGATGACTTCAATTCCATTTATGTTGCATAAATAATACAATATGAAAACGCATGATTTTCCCAATTGTCCACATATCTATCAATAATAATAAAAAAAAGATGAACAAAAAACATTATTAAAATATGAAATTATAAATGATAAAAAAAATTGGTAAATAAATAACGATATTATATTATTTTACAAGTTTTTAACTTTAACATTTTGACCATTATAGTAACAAATTTTCGAGATATTACTAAATTTAAGTAACTTTTTTTTAATAAGAAAAAGTTTTCAACAAAAAATGTTAATGAATGATATTGTTTTAATTTTCAATTTTACAAATGAGATTTACAAAAGCGTTAACAAAATAAAAGAACTATAGAACTCTGTTAAGTAGATTTTGGAGCATTCCGTTTAAATAATACTCTAAAGAAATTCGTTATCGATATTGAGCTTATCCACAAAATGAGTAGATCTAAAAAAATAGTTATCATATTTTGACACTGAATTCGTGCATTTTTTTTCACGGATTTAAACACATGTGTAAACTTCAAACCATTGCCATTTTTGCACCTGTTTTAAACTATTATCATTATAAAGGAATTAAAGTATATAATATCCATGTATTTTGGTTTAACATTTTTACATATTAATCATTATATTAATCATCTTAAAACTATATTCGTGCAATATTGCACAGGTTAAAAACTAGTTTTCTTTAATAAATAACTAGTTTTTTTTGGCCCGTGCGTTACACAGATATTCAAATAAGTTGCAATTATAGTATTTTATACTACTTATTTTAGTTGTAAAACATTTCTCATGCATTTAATGTTTGATATATTATTCCTTTAAAAACTAGTTTTCTTTAATAAATAACTAGTTTTTTTTGGCCCGTGCGTTACACAGATATTCAAAGAAGTTGCAATTATAGTATTTTATACTACTTATTTTAGTTGTAAAACATTTCTCATGCATTTAATGTTTGATATATTATTCCTTTAGATTCCAGCCAGTTACTAATTTAACGTTATTTCTATACTGGGAAGAAGTACATAACCCTTATTTAGTTGGCAAGCAATATATGTGAGAAATGCTGAATGAATGAAAGGTTCCAAAAAATACAACTGAAACGATATAATGGAGTTAAGTTTATTACAATCATTTTCATCATGAAAAGAAATAACTCAATTAAGAGTTAATGATATAATATTGACATGAAATATACTCCTTTCATTCTTATCCAATGTTCCAACATTACATTTTTGTACAATTTAATCTTGTTTTCCTTTCATTCTTGGTAAAATAATTTACATAAATATTTTATTCTATTTCTTATATTAACAATGATACAATTGCAATTAAAAACTCTACATTACGACATCTTTTTATACACACCCCTAAATATTTCAAAGAAAGCTAAATAAGTGGAAGTCGACTTCTGAAGAGGACTCTCCAATATTCGCTACACCAGAAACAACCGCGCGTCCCCTATTTCGAGAAGCGTCCCTTGAAGCTACAAAGGAGGAGTTGGACCAGGTTCGCATGACCAAAATGGAAGGTAAGTTAGTTGATCGCGTTTTAGCCTATTCTATTCATGCGGGTCGTTTTTACCTGAGCTCGTGGGTAGATGGGTCAGTCTCCTTAAAGTTTTTCCAAGAATTTTTGTTGTATCAAGGGTGGTTCTATATTAGCAACTTTTCAGGTTGTGTGTTTCCAATTGAAATAGTTCAATTTTTTGCTTTTGTTAAATTAAGTGATGGCGGGTTGAAGGCTGTGGTCAATGGGTTAGATGTATGTGTGTCATTGGATGATACATGTGAGCTGTTTAAGTTAAAAAAATGATGGGATCGAACTCGACCCTATCAAAGAATGGGCTAATGTAACTACTGATTTGAAAATGGTGATTAAGACGTACGTACTTTGACCTTACTGCTACTGAGTCTAGTACAATCTTTACTGCGTCTTTTGTGCCCAAGGTTAAGTTCTTTTTAAATTTCTGTGGAATACTATAATGTCGCGTTGGGGAGGACGGGATAAGTCGTCGTGCTGTGAGGCTATCATTCTTTATTACTGGCTAGAGGGTCAGAGGATTAATCTGGCTTCTCTTATATGTTCCAAGATTCTTCAAGTTTCTTCTGTTTTGGTGAAAGAGAAACATTGTTCTACTGTAGACATTCCATACGGGATGTGGGTCTCTGAGGTATTGTTGAAAAAGGGAGTCGTGGATGTTGCTAGCTGTGGTGTTGTCCCTCGGGACATAATGAATGACAAGTTAATGAAATTGATGGGTGTTTGTGGGATGGGTCTGATTTAGCGTTTGGTCGTAGTGGGTTAGGGGAGCCGAAATCCAACCCCTCTGGTTCTTTTGAGGGTTTAGAGGCTAAGGTTGACAAAGTTCTTGCATCTTTGTCTGATGCTAACAAGGGAGAAAAGGCTGGGAGGACCACTGGAGAACAGGATATGATGGGCTGGATGAAGAAGGTTGATGACAGGCTGTCTGCCATGGAGAAAAGGGTGCAAATAACATGTGATGAAATCTGTATGGTGAATGATAGGTTGCACTTTCTGACAATCCAATGGGGCTCTCTTGTAAAGAATGGAATCCAGATGAAGGAAGACGGTGCCATGACTTTGGAAGCCGTGAAAGCTCTTTCCATGAAGGTTCTTAATTTTGATCAGCGCTTGAATGCTCAAGCTAAACGTGTTCGATTATGTCTCGATATATAGGCTTTCTACTCTGGAATTCCGCACTCGTCCCGACTACAAGAACCCCAAAATCATCAAACACCCTCCCGGATCCCTTTTCCCATCATTAATTACCCTGCTTTTAAACTTTGTTATCATTTGTTTTGCCTAGTTTTCGGTAAACCCTATTAAACAATCCTGTCTTTTGTGATTCGGGCCCATAGGCCAAAACAATATTTTGTGGTTGTGTAACTTTTAACAATCGTATTTGCTTTATAGTTGTTTCGGTAGTGTGTGATATATTGTGGTTGCTTGCTGAGTTGTGTAGCATAGTATATTATTCTAGTTGTTTTATGTCTCTTCTTGTCTTTTCAATAATGTCAAGAGGGGGGAAGGATGCGACCTAGATTAGAATTTGCCTAAGCTTGCTCCTTGTCGTAATTCATTATCTCTTAGGGTTCTTAAGGATATGGTTTGTCTAGAGATTAGAAACCCTAAGTTGATTTATACTATGATTGACCAATATAATATTGAGGGGGAACATTACACTTAGACACAATTCAAGAAAGACTTGCCATCATTAAAAAGGGGGAATTTGTTGAGTAATATACTAGTTTAGAACCCGTGCAAATTGCACAGAAATGCATAGTTGAATAGTTCGTAGTTCTATATAGATAAATGTTTAAAATGTATAAAAAAAATCAGAATAATAATGTTGTCAATAGGTTAAAATAGTCGGACACAATTCGTTATTTGTATTTTGAGGTTTGGAGTAATATTTGGTCTCGCCTTTTATCTTTATTTATAAGCTCCTATTTTCAGTTACTCGACTATCACAGTTTATCTTTTTATTATTGTCATATTTCAGAGTATTTGAGAACAATAGTTGTTACAGATCCAAAAATAGGCTGACCTAAGATCCGACATTGACCCAAACTACAACACCCGAATGTGACCCAAAATTTGAATTGATCCGACCTGACCCAAAATGACCTAAATTATCTTGATTGATAACTGATCCAACTCGAAGTGGCCGATCTGCAATCACCCAGATCCAAAATTATGATTTCGCTCTTGATGATTAACCTGAAAATGACCTGACCCACTTAAACCGACCAACACATCAAAATAAATCTAAAACCCAAAATGACCGACACAACCTGAATTATTCCGAAATAATGATGGACTAAACTTAACCCGACCCAATTGGTCCGACAGAACTTGGTTCGACCCATTTACCAAGTATAGTATGAAAAAAGTATAACAAAACAATGAGGGTAAAAGTAAAAGGGTATAAATAAGGAAATACATCATGTCATAGTTTTGGACTGATATTGTAGTATTGGTGGACTGTGCGTAATTTGTACGGTTTTCATTTACGGAAAGTATGTGTTTTGTGGGAAAATACCGTAGTAGTATGTTCCATTTATTTGCCGTAAAATAAGTCATACAAAATTAATATCTCAGTAGAATATTGTCGTGTAACGTTTAATATGTTTCCATTCTTTTTCAAAGTCTTCCTAGCTATTGTAAAATATTGTCGAAAAAAAACTTGAAAAAAGATTGGTTTATTGAAATTACATTAGAAAATGTTTTGTACTTCTTTACGAATAAGAGATTATTGACCGAGTACTCCGTAAATATTTAAGTACTCAAGTAAAATCAAATAAATAGAAATTCTACATAATCAAATCATAAAAGATAAATAAATTATAAATGGATATAGATAACATGATTAGCTAAAATTATAAAAAGAGAAATAATATTAATAATATAATATAATAATCACAATTAATATTAATTTGAAACTAAGTAATAATTTTACCATAAATAACGAAAAAACTAATGGACGAAAAAATATTTAACCAATGACTGACATGTGTCCAATGATTTCTCTATTATAGTTATATATGAATCATATTGCATTCTATACATACAATAACTGTATGGTACAATATATTTCATACGTACAATATTGAACATAATAATACAATTATAAAATAATATCTTTTACGGCTGCAATATAATATAAGAATACAACATCTTATACGGCTGCAATATTTTTTATGGATTTTATCCTATTGCATTCTATACCTAGAATAGCTGTATGATACAATATATTCCATTTTTACCTTAAGTTAGTATATGACATGTATTATACTCAAATATAAATTTCAAGGAATCTAGTATTTTTGTTTTTTGGTTTGTACATGTATGCGATTTATACAATTTTTTACGCAATATATATTCAATGTCAATAACTTGATTGACTCAAGATTGTTTATCTTTTATTGATTGGTTATTTAAATATTTTTTGTCGTTTTTTCCGAGTGTATTTCCTTGATTGATTATTTAAAGATTAATTGTCGTTTTCCCAGGTGTATTTCTTTTATTGTTTATCAATAATTATAGAAATATTATTTTCCGTATTTAATATAGATTGGAAGGAAAGTGAAATTTAGCAAATTAGTTGCCACATTTTACTGTATAATAATAATTATTTAAATATTCGTTTCCAAAGTTAATATAGATGGGAAGGAAAAGTAAATTTATCAGATTAGTTGTTGATTTTTTAGTGTATTATATGGATTAATTATTAAAGGATAAACAAAGAATAATTTGCAATATTTTGTATATTTATTAGTGATGTGAGAATATTTTTTTCTAATATTTTGTATACATTAATCAGTGAGAATATTTTTTCCAAAATGTAATCATATCATGGGAATTTGGGCGGGAAAATTTTTAATGAGGGAGTGACACGTGTCCAATTCATGTATGGTGGTTCTTCTTATATACTTTTATATAGATATAGATTCTATACATACAATAACTGTGTGGTACAATATATTTCATACGTACAATATTGAAGATAATAATACAATTATAAAATAATATCTTTTACGGCTGCAATATAATATAAGAATACAACATCTTATACGGCTGCAATATTTTTTATGGATTTTATCCTATTGCATTCTATACCTAGAATAGCTGTATGATACAATATATTCCATTTTTACCTTAAGTTAGTATATGACATGTATTATACTCAAATATAAATTTCAAGGAATCTAGTATTTTTGTTTTTTGGTTTGTACATGTATGCGATTTATACAATTTTTTACGCAATATATATTCAATGTCAATAACTTGATTGACTCAAGATTGTTTATCTTTTATTGATTGGTTATTTAAATATTTTTTGTCGTTTTTTCCGAGTGTATTTCCTTGATTGATTATTTAAAGATTAATTGTCGTTTTCCCAGGTGTATTTCTTTTATTGTTTATTAATAATTATAGAAATATTATTTTCCGTATTTAATATAGATTGGAAGGAAAGTGAAATTTAGCAAATTAGTTGCCACATTTTACTGTATAATAATAATTATTTAAATATTCGTTTCCAAAGTTAATATAGATGGGAAGGAAAAGTAAATTTATCAGATTAGTTGTTGATTTTTTAGTGTATTATATGGATTAATTATTAAAGGATAAACAAAGAATAATTTGCAATATTTTGTGAATATTTTTTTCTAATATTTTGTATACATTAATCAGTGAGAATATTTTTTCCAAAATGTAATCATATCATGGGAATTTGGGCGGGAAATTTTTTAATGAGGGAGTGACACGTGTCCAATTCATGTATGGTGGTTCTTCTTATATACTTTTATATAGATTAATAAGTATATATTAGTATATGTTTATGTTTTAATGATGAAAAGTGTAGGCAATATATTATATACTCGTACGTGTAATCGTGTGGTAAGTGTACAGAAAATATAGAAATGGAAGATCTCGTCAATCAAACGTGAAGTAAAAAAAGTATCTCATCTAAGTGATTCAAGAAGAGTTAATCAAGCATGAGCTAGTCAAAGATTGATGACAGATCTCAAGATCCTTATAATCTTTATGAAGATTAGTTAGGATAGATATCGAGTAACGGAATAATTGAGTTAAGAGCGCTATTGGCTGAAGTTATAGCTCTCAGCTATACCTTTGGTATATAACTCGTTGAAAGTTATAGCTTGTAGCTATAACTTTACAGAGTAGTAATAAATGCACGGATTAGTACATGGCGATTTTGTCCTTAAAATAGATTTGAAAATTGTTGTGTTGTTGTCGTCTTATCTTTCGATATTGAATTATTAATCTTAAGTGATTATTATAAATAAAATATCCAATGGTTAAAAAGGGATAAAATAATTATCTTATGGTTTAATTATTTATCCTAATATACTAAAGATTTTATTTTAGGGTTATTTCATGCTGGGAATAATCCAACCTATGTCTCATCTTCTCATATTAATCCATACTAACGATTAATTAAGAAAAATCCAACCTATAACCTCATTTATCTTTCATTGAACTTTGACTATTTTTAAACTCTTATTATCGGTAGGTTAGCACGTCACCTTCACTTACTTTTTGTCCAGGAAGAAGGAAAAACAAAAAGTAAGTCAAGGTGACGTGCTTGCTTATCGAAAATAAGAGTTCAAAAATAGACAAAGTTCAATAAAAGATAATTGAGGTCATAGGTTGGATTTTTCTCAATTAATCGTTAGTAGGGATTAATATGAGAAGATGAGGTATTGGTTGGACTATTCCTATGAAATAACCCTTTATTTTAACCATAATTGTCGAAACCCTAAATCTAGGGAAGCGTGTTTGAACGGTTATTGTGGTCGTGTCATGCTACATGACTTCTATAATTGTTAGATTAATTTAAATAAATATTATGTATTTATTTAATATCTTAACAAACTAGATTATGGTAAAAGATATAGTTTATTGTATCTTGAAAAGATTTAGGAGATTGATTTTAATTAAGATATTCTATATTTTATGGTATAAAATCTTTCCTAAATTAAATTGGTTTGGAAAATTGGTTTTATATGTAATATTCAATATCTTATTAGATCTTTCCTAAATTGATTAAGATTAAGTTTTAAGAAATATTACCTAAAGACTAGAAGTCTAGTTAAGGTAATATTCATAATCATTTAAGGTTTGAAATACGTCGAGTAGGGTTGATAAAATTGTAATTCGGAGATAGGTACTGATTTTATTAATCGAGAATAGTGGACGTAGGTTTCGATTTGTGAAACCGAACCACTTCAAAAATATTGTGTGTCTTTCTCTTGTTTATTGTTTTCGTTATTTACTCGTTCATACCTCCACGCATTACATCCATCGAAAAGAATTGAAAAAGTTGGCATACTCAATTCAACCCCCCCTCCCCCCCTCTTGAGTATATTCAAATCAATAGACTCTTCAGGGGGAAGACGTGTGAGCTGTCGCCAGGAGGTTGTGAGACTAGTGACCGTTCAGATTTCCGTAACACCCGGGTTGAAGACCCGTTACGAGATCTGAAACCGTGAATCATCTAGGAAGGAGACATACTTAAGGTTACAGAGTCGGACTTTGATTGAGGGGATTGGGGGGCGAACTCAGTCGAGTGAGACCAACTCGACCGAATGAGACCAACTCGATCGAGTGCCACTCACTCGGTCGAGTAAGCCGACTTGGTCGAGTAAGATGCACTCGGTCGAGTAAGTCCAACTCGGCCGAGTGTGCTCTTTCCAGTTGGTCTGTTTCCGCATCGGGATATAAATAAAACCTAATTCATTTTATCATTCGGCAGACTTAGTACATATAAACCAAAAAGAAAAGAACTCCCATATCTCTCCTTTTCTTCTTCAAACCTACTTTAGATGTTGGAAGGCCTTGCTTACGAGTCTAATCAATCTGAGACCTATCACCCGTCACCATGATCGTTATTGTGGTAATTAAGTACTTTCCCCCAGTATGTCTTTTCCTTTGTCTTTGGCAAAGGTTGTTACCTATAGTATGTTTGATAGGGAACCATGGATGACACCCATGGTTGCGTGAGAGGTTCTTTGATGCTTGTGTCAGGTAGGTAACCCTAGTCAGTCAAGTATTATGTATAATCGTCTTGTATTTATTCATAGTTATTATATACATATTTTATCTTACGGATAGTATAGAAACTGGAAATGATGCGGTGATAGTACTGAGTATTGAGATGGCAACATATGTGTGGGACCGTTGCGGGAAAAGGCTTCCACTCCTACGATCGCTTTTCGTGGGACCCGCCACGGAGAAGATTTGCACATTAAAGATCTGGGTACCCCTTGCCGTGAGCAAGGTGGAGATGATATGTGAGATATCAGTGATGTCATTACGATGGTTGTGGCAGATACGGATTCATGGTTCTATTACTTGTTATATAAGTTGTTGTATTGAGATGATTGTAGTTAGAATGTGTGCTTTATCTTCACAGGTTCCTTGTATTATTTGTACTAACGTGTGTGTATTTGTGTGGTTTCTATCTGAGTCTGCAGTGATCCATTATGTACTTGTATGGTAAGCAGTACGGTAGTTTCAGGAAAAAGGATGCTTGCTGGACACTGCTATTTAACGTGCTTATGTGTTGGGAAACGTACCGACAAGAGAAGTCTTCATAGTTTATGTATTTGTACAGAACATTGTATCCTTACTTTTGAATTATGTAACCATGTACTAAACAATATTATGTTCTCTAATGGTCTACTTGATATATGCTTCTCGGGAAACCGAGATGGTGGCACCTCTGTTGACTAAGGAAGGTCTAGTAAGCCTCCTTGGAATTTCGGGGGTGTTACAGTCGAGGTCTGGTGGTTACCATCAATGGAGTCGTAGGGGTGTGTGAGATGTCGAAAGTGGTGTCAGGTGGTGGTTAGGGTAGTCGTATTGGTTGTTCGGAGTCGGATTTGTAGAGAGGGGAAACACGGTTCCAGAACAGGGGTTGGAAACACGTTTGGGTGTGTAGTTTGGTGGGGTTGGTTCATCTGTTATAGGGGAAACGATACCAGAGGCTGATCACCCTTGGAGCCACCATGTGTCAGTGGTGACAACGATGGTGGCCAGAGGTGGTGCGGGGACTAGGGGAGAGAGAGACGAGCGCTTGTATGCAGGCTCTTTAGAGATGTCGTGGGGGTTGCCGTGGTGGCCCATGTTGATGTCCAAGGCGTGGTAGTGGTAGTTGGTAGTACGTAGTTGAGTTTAGGATTAGCGGTGGTGGTCGTTGGTGACCAAGCTGGTGGTAATAGTGACTGGAAAAGAGGGTTTTGGGGCTGTTTGGGTGTTTGGTCGAGGGGTTGTTGTTGTGCGTGTGTTGTATTTGTGTTAGTATTATATTATTATCATTATCATTAATATTATTATTATTATTAATGTCATTATTATTATTATTATTATTATTATTATTATTATTATTATTTTTGTTATTATAATTTTTAATATTATTATTAGTATTATCGGTATTATTATTAGTAGTAGCTAGTTTTGATGTTGTTAGTGATTTAATTGGTTTAGTTCATGTTTATTTAGTTGTGATCAATGAGTTTTATTAGTTAAGTTTGTTTAATTTATTTTGGTGACGGTACTTTATTATATTAGTTACGTTAATTAGCTGGTATTGTCAATTAATTGTTGTTATTATAATTAATCGAGGTTATGTCTAGAGTGGTTTGTTAACGGTTATATATGTTCGTATAATTGTGTGTAAGACGAAGTTTATAATTATAATTAATCAAGTAGTTAATTAATAAATTGTTACCTATGAGACAAGTATGACAGTTAATGAGCATGACGATATTTAAATAGTTGTAATTACATATACTAACGGGTGATACACTGTATTTGATATTTGATCATTTGTTAGTAGTTTGACGGGTTTAATCGTAATTAATGAACGTAATTATTTATCGGTAGTAATTGAATGGTTGGTAATTGCTATTTGTTAATTGTTAAAGGTAACGGCGTTGTGGAAGATATCTGTCTTTACATGCTCGGGATACTCATTGGAGTAGCTTGCTAAAAGGTATGATATACCTACTCGAACTCGATTTCATATGATGATCGTGGCTGACATATCACATGTAATGTGGTGATTATTGATATTGGCATTGGATTGTTTTGTTATGCATAATGGCATAAGAGTGTTCGGTTATTATCATTGGCATTAGTATTGCATTATTTATTGGCATGATTGGATGATAATATTGTTGCATTCATGAGCATGGCATATGCATTGGTTACTGATTAGAGAGATGGAATGGATAATGTTCGATATAAACTCAGGGTGATTTTGCAGGACCAGAAATGATGTCTTGAGCTTTTATGCTGGATAAAAATAATGAACATAAGAGGAGTCTAATAAAATGATTTGTTTGACCATTATATTTCTACATTGTCAATAAAGATTTCTTAATCTTTTAGTAGTAGTAGAATTTGTGCTAAATGTATTCTATAATTAGCTTCCATTTTTTTATTCATTACCTTCCATTTCTATAATAAAGCAAGTTCTCTATAAATGAATTGTTTGACCATTATATTTCTACATTGTCAATAAAGATTTTTTAATCTTTTAGTAGTAGTAGAATTTGTGCTAAATGTATTCTATGATTAGCTTCCATTTTTTATTCATTACCTTCCATTTCTATAATAAAGCAAGTTGTCTATAAATGAATTGTTTGACCATTATATTTATAAATTATCAATAAAGATATCTTAATCTTTTAGTAGTAGGAGAATGTATTACCTTCCATTTTATCTTCATTACCTTCCATTTTTATAATAAAACAAGTTGTTTGTAAATGAATTGTTATATTTCTAGATTATCAATAAATCCCTTTATATAAGACTCCTTATATTTCACAAATGTGCATCATTCCAAAACTTACTTTTATTATTTTACACCATTCCACAAGTTTGTAAACAATAATGTTGAAAATATGTATTGTTTGGTTGACAATTCTTCAGCTAATAAGAGTCCAACTAGTAACAAGCTATAGTGTTTTACCAGCTCATTACGATGTTAGTATAAGTAATGGATTGGACACTAATTTATGGGTTGAGTGTTTTAACCTTGCAGATACTCATTCTCTTGGACGTCAATCTTTAATTCATGGTGGCAACTATACATGGGGGCTTAAAACTAGTATTATATTTCCAACAGCTTATCGTTGTGTGCTCGTATGGGATAATCATGGGCGTAAAACATTTGAGGCATTTCATGATACAGTACCATTTCTTGATTATGGGTGTGGAGGACGCCATTGTTTTTGGAATGCACTTTCCGATGGAATATATTTGTATAACATCAAAAAATCGCGTTACATCAAACAATTTAATTGGGATAAATATGTATTGTAATTACGAGTATATAGCTCGTAAAACATAAATAAATTTTATTATTTGTCACAAGGTGAAACTAGTATCAATTAAAAATCTTATTTTATTTAATTGTTTATTTTCATAGTATTTATAAGTCAAACTAAGTTATGTTCTATTCTAATTTATTTTTACTTTTAAGTTTATATCTGAGAGTTTCAATATATCTAATTGTTGGGGATGAGAAATATCAGTCTATAAAAGCTTAATACTACTCTCTCTTTCTAATTCTCTCTCTAAAAAAAAATCTAAATATCAATGCTTTAGAAAATTTGGAGACCCTCTCATGAGCCCATCAAATTTAGAAATTTTCTGTTTATCGAGAATATAGTTTATTTGATTTTAATCGTTTTGTGTCTGATCATGTTTGACATATGTTGTAACTATTATGAGACTTTTGATTAATAAAACGATTTTTCCCCTTCAAAAAAAATATCAGTCTATATTGGTCAACTTATTATCAAAAATCTATCATGTTAATTGTCAAATCCTCTGCCAAATCGTATGGATTATTAAGAACGAGAGTATAGGAGATTATAGAAGAAGTATGTTTTGTTGTGAATTAGCTTGGTATGTTTACTACCAAGTTCTTCTATTTATAGTACTTCAAGAGTATACATGCTAAGAGTTTATCATACACGTTGCAAGCTATGGTATTGCCTAAGTTTGGCCTAATAATAAACCTACACCTATTTCTAGCATTGCATACTATTTAGTTTTACACTTACACGTTGCACACTACTTCTAACTACTACACTTATCACTACTACACTTTTTTATCTATCTTACTAGTTTCTACTTTATTATTATTATCTTTACATAGGTGTATTTTCTTTATTTACGAGTTTTGGTTTGAAGTTTGAACATAAAAGTGTATGGTATCTCAACGTTTCTTGTCTACAAAACCACTTGGTATGGGCCTAAATCGAATCGGATTGTGTTAAGTTAGGCCCATGGTCTGTTTGGGTTGGTATGTAGTATGTACACATGAAATATTTGTATAACATACGAAGTACTTCCTCCATTCATATCCACTTTGCACCTTTGCTTTTTCACGTTTGCCAACGCACGTTTTACGTGCTAAATATCTTTAGCTACGTATTAGCAAAAATTATAAAAGTTAGATATTTTCAATGTACTCGTGAAGACGAATCAAACAAGATCCCGCATGAATATATTTTTTCTTACGTATTAGGAGAAAATTGATATCGAACGTTGATTTGTAAATAGTGTACAAAAAGTAAAAGTACCATTTGGATTTGAATGGAGGGAGTATATAGATTATAGAAGATATTACCACGCGAAAGTGACAATTAGTCTATTACTTTGATTAATTGTAAGACTAAACCCCACAAGTTACTAAAATAGTAATTAGGCCCCATGACCTGGGCAATTTGTGAAAAGTGAAATATAAACCAATTTTTTTATTCCAACCAAAATTGCACCCAAAAAATCAATTTCATTCATTTATGCTACAAGTTATCCATACAATGAAAGATATTATAAATTCATAAAATGTATACAATTTATTACATTTAGGAATAAAAAACACAATGATTGAGTGAATTATATAAAATTTTGAATTTGTAAAAGAAATTTCATATGTCTATTTCAACTATATTAAAATTAGTATAGTTGTTGTTAGAAATTTCATATGTCTATTTCAACTATATTAAAACTATGTTACTAAATTAGGGGCTTGTTTGGTTACCCATTAAAATCATGGGATGTTGAACTTCCTGGGAAGTGTAAAATCATGTTGTTGTTTGGTTGCCAATATCATGGGAAAATTTTGAATTTGTAAAAGAAATTTCATATGTCTATTTCAACTATATTAAAATTTCACAATGATTGGGAAGTGTAAAATCATGTTGTTGTTTTCTCATACAATAGATGTCTTTGTATTCGGGTTTTCTAACATTATCTTTATTTCAGATCATCAAGTGAGATGGGCAGTTGAGGTTTTTGGTTGACATTGTGCTTGGCTTAAGGCTCTCTATATATGGATTGCTCAAGCTTATGGCTCAAGTGCCATATATTTTGATTCACTAATTGAGCAAAACATGAGCTTCGAGCTAGTGGTGCGTCGGAAATTTGCACTGTTTTGCTTTAGGCTAAGGCCAATTGGGACTGATGCAAGTGCAAGTGAGATGAATCAAAAGTTACTTGAAGACATAAACTCCAGTGGTGAAGCATACATGATTCATGCAATACTAGGAGTTACCATTGCAATACGATGTGCTATCGTGGCAAGTTTAAAGGAAAAGAATCACATCGATAAGCTTTGGAAGCTTATTCAAGAAAAGGCTACTAAGAGAGTAACGCCTTATACAGTGCTACATTGATTGCAATCTAGGACCTAGTCTTGTGATTAAGACGTAAGATTAGGTACCTTAAATACCAAGTTCGAATTTATGTCCTCTCAATATATATTGATTGATGCCCGTCGTTGAGGGTACCAAAGATAAATTTATAATTCCTAACCTTAACAATAGATAGTGAAAGTCAGGGTCGAACCACAAAGAGGTGGGGAATGTTTATTGTCTTAATGTTAATGTTTAAAGGTAACAACTTTGGGGGTTGATTGGTTGATTACTATATCTAAAGCAAAGATTAAAACAAAACAAGAATTAAAAGATGAGAATAAAATATAATAAAAGGGATGCTAGGATGTTTGGGTAATAAATAGCTAAGGTAAAATAAATCCTAAGGTCAACATGTATTGCAGTCGCGTAAGGGGGTGTAACATATCTTTTTAGGTCTATGCTACCTAATAGCTCCTTTCGGCCTATGCTATTAGTTCCTAGGTCTCACAATTATTGGGTGCCAACAATAAGGGTGATTCCTAAATTCCAGGTCACATACCTTTCAGCCTTGAGTAACCTATCCGTCTTAAGGTGTAAACGAATGCCCTTCCCGTATCTTTCAATCTTGGGTAGGTCATTACTAACATCCTACAAGTCTCCTTATGGTCTCATTGCAGGATATTATAATTGACAAGAAAAGACGAAATAAGAAAACATACGCGGGTGGTCGACCGACCGGCTACTCCAGTCGGCCGACCACGGCCTCGGTCGACCAACCAGCTATTCCAGTCGGCCGACCGTGGTCCTGCTACAAGTCGGTCTTTCGAATTCTATTTACCTACGCATATTTATCCCCTACATCCTAACATATGAAAATTAGCTACTCATGGTTGTTAAGATGATTATGAAATTGAGAATAAACATGGAGAACATAGTAAATAATCTAAACATGCAAGATTCAATAAAGCTTGGGATTCTAACTTAACAATTATAATAAAAATAAGAACTATAATAAAAAGCTAGATTAAAAGAGTAATTACCACAATTGGAATTAGGGCAGAAAGAAACTAACTTTATTGAATGCTTGAGAATTATTGAAAGATTACAAAACTAAATCTGATAAAAACTTGATACTGAAAGATTTGATGCAAAACTTGATTATCAAGATCTAAGATATAAGATATGATATGATATCTAAACCCTAGCTACAAGATTAGCTTATATAGGGTAAGAGATTAGAGTTTCCTAAAGACTCTAATTCTATTTTATTTCCGAAAAGAATCGATTGGGCTTCTGTTGTGGTCGGCCGACCCGTTTGGCTGGTCGGTCGACCGCTTCTTGCTGGACTTCTCTTATTTCCGGCCTTTCTTGGAAATTGGGTTTTATGAAAATCAGGCCTGGTCGGCCGACCCGTTTAACTGGTCGGTCGACCGCTTCTGTACGGAAATCTTCGGATTTTCTTCTGTTTTGACTCTTGGTACTTGATTTTGACTCCAATTGACTTTCCATTTATTCCTTAATTAAGCAAAAGACTTGAGGATACGAATTTGGTGCCAAATCGTCTCTTTTCCGCATAAATCTGCAAAAGTGCATAAAAATACGAAAGTACACAATTTGTGGGAAAAAAAGGCTAAAACATAGTAAATGAGCGACCAAATACGTGTAAAAATAGATGTAAAACATCATAAAATAGACACGTATCATTGATCTTGATGTCCCACGGCTAAGAAAGTAAAATAAGAAGTAAAACTTTAGGTGAAGTATACAAAATAAATAAAAAATTTGTACTGCTCTGTTAAATTTATTGCACACAATTATCACACCAACTTCAGAGAAACAAAGTAACGTCACAATCAACCAGATCGTCTCTCAATCGATTCTCACATCTATTACACAAAATTCATCAACTAACTTAAATCCACTAACCGATAGCTGCGAACATCATAATCATCTAGTTTATCATTAAAAAGGATATTTATCATTTGACTTTTTCAATCAACAAACTGAAAATCACATTCAGCAGCTCGTCACTCTACCAATCCCTAAAACAATTCTTTGGGGATGAGTAATGCACCAAGCCAAACAACACACATGCAAGTTTGATCAACATGGAGCAAACCTCCAACTTTGACTAGTAGATGAACTAAAAGGCCTTGTCCAACAAGTTACTTCGGCTAATAATGTTAGAGCTAATAATGTCAAATGTAATTGTTCGACAAGTAAAATTACAAGTCCGAAAGTGTTATCGGAGATAATGCAGTCTGCTGTTGTGGTGGCAGTAGAGACTTATAAAGAGTAATTCTATTAGCAACTTGGCTACTATGATGTTCAATGTCGCGACAAGAAGGGTAAAGACTCGGTAATTGAGGGTCATTTCGAAGACACGCCTATAAAAACAAAATAATACATTGTTAGAAGAACATTCTTAAAATATAAGATATCAAAATAATATTAAAATTTAATTGATTGTAACTTACCCATACAAAATGTTTAGCTGAATCAACCAAAACTATTGTTACAATTTTCTTAGGAGTTAGGACCGTTTTGTAGTACGACCAAGACTTTGAGTGGTAAAAATCTCCAGCAATAAGTTGCAGCCAAAGTCACAAAACGCACATCATAACAGTTTGATACAAGAACGCTAAGTCTAACTTCAAACCAATTGCAATAAGTTTCGAAGAGTGCAAAAGGCTCCCAAAATGATATCATCTTTATAAATTTGGGAATCTTTCGTTCACCCCCACATACATCTACATAATATTGCTTATTAACATTTAGTTCATCCAACAAATCACGTCGAAATTTCGCCCATTCATTTTCATTTCTATAAATATCATGAGCAATCGCTTGATACCCACAGTGACCATCACCTTTGACATTCACACAATCCGTTATGTAACGTGAAAAGTAATCAGCAATTACATTTCGATATGGGAAGGATATGCATGACTTATCGTCCTGTATTTTCAGAAAAATATTATTAATAAAAAATATATAGTATGTTTAAATACATATTCATATTTGGAGGGTGAAACAAATATATAGTATGTTTAAATACAAATTCATATGTTTAAATGCACGACTTGTCTTTGTAAATATCTTCTCTACATATTCCAATGTGATGGATTTCTGAAACAGACGTCTTTTGTACGTCTTTTTAACTTCCGGGTCAACTATATTTGGAGGGTGAAACAAATATTCCGCAAACACATACAGAAACCAATCGCATCATTTTTACGTTGTCGGATAATAATAAATCATTTGCAAGTCTACGTAATCTGTTTTGCTCCTAAAATTATCTACTATAGTTATCCTTTTCGTTGTTTCTATCCTCCGTGGCAATGAAATGTCCTCCAAAATTGGTAAATAAAATCTAGTTCAATACACTTATCTGTCCAATTTACAAATATATTTAGATATTAATTAATATCTCTAACAACAACAATAAATATAATAACAATATCAATAAAAAGTTTTATCTATATTGACTAAATCAATAGTCTCACATGCACAAGGTAGACCATGAGTTGTCTTTAATGCACAATTGTTACAATTTATTTCTTTTAGTGCATCGTCAAGATTTATAATCGCATTGTTAGTCACATTATGCATTAATCATTGGTAAACGGGCATAGCTTGAGTAAGATGAAGACGAATAGTCTTTGAACATTCAAACTCCTCTTTTATTTCATGATATTGAAGGTTAAAAATATGATGAATTGTTTCAAATACAGTGTCGAGTCCACCAACAGAAGTTCATAACAAGTGTTTAAGTGATGCATGTGCGCCCTTAACTCTTTGACAATCAACAATATAAATAGAGTACCAATATTATTGAAAACAAATAAAAAATAAATATGAAGCAAATAATATTACCAGTTTGTTGTAACATTTCCAAAGTGCAACACTTTGTCGATCCAAGCTGATACAAAATTCTCGCTATATTTATTGATCCACATGTCTTTGCAATATTGTTTCAGACTCGGAACAAATTTATATACATTGTACATCTCCTCCTTATTTTCGAAAAATTGTTTCTCACTTGTAGATCTTACCATTCGTGTCATCTCCCTTTTGTAAATGTTTCATCGACTGAACTCGAATTTTTTATCCTAGTTTTTTCCACCCAAGCTTCGACATCTTTCTCGATGTGACGCCTACATAATAAGTACTTAGCATTTGGAAAGTTCTTCTTAATCACATTAATTAAAGCTAGCTCACAATCAGTAAAAAAAACAGTATTCTCATCTGATCCCATTACTTCCCTCATACATTTTAAAGCCTAATTATACATACGCCAATTTTTATCATCTTTTAAAATGGCAAAAAACATAGAGAAGTTTCTACTAATTGGTGTAACACCTATAAATTTTAGTAATAGCATCTTATACATGTTAGTGTTTCCCGGGTTTTGTCTCATGGAAAGTTAGATATCAATGATCATTATCAAGTTTAAGCATTTAATCTACAGTTGCGCGATCTCCTCTAGAGCTTTTTTTTCTTTCTTGCACAAATATTGTACACTTGTTTGGAACTAACATGTATATCCTTCTTTCTCAACTCAACTAGTGTAACACCCGTGAAAAATCATGGGGTTGTGTACACTTATTTTTAAAGATGACTATAAATTTTACTTATTATATAACCAATTCTATTTATTTGAACATGTGTACTTTTTAAAAATTTTTAAAAAAATATAATATCATTATATATATCTACAACCCCTATAAATGTGCAAACTTGGGAAATTGTGAACAGTAGAGCAGTGCTTCACGTGCAGGGGGTGTGATGAGCAGTGTCATGCTTGTCTTCTTCTTCCTCATTATCTTGCGTTGAAATTTCCTCCTTCCTCATTATCTTGCATTGAAATTTCCTCTTTCTTCCTCATTATCTCCTTCTTTCCATCTGGTTCTTCTTTCTTTGGATTCAAATGGCACAAGGAGTTGAAGAATGGTATAAACAAATGCCGATAATCACTCGATCTTCATCTTCATCTTCTGGGTACTCTCGCCACTTGCACCTCATCGTAAATATCACAGGTATTTTCGCATTTTACCTTATTTTTTTATTATATTCATATTGATTGATTGTATTTCATGTTTATTGTTAAATTAGAGTTAATGGGTTGTTGTTATTAGGATTGAGTTGAAATAGGTAGTATTTGATTTTTGTTCTTAATTGATTATCTTATTAATTTCAGAGTTTGATTAGATATTTAAGGTTGTCAACGCCTCATTCATTAGCTTTATATAATTAACCTAATTCAATCTCTGATCTCTTATAATATATGTTACATTTTGATCTATTAATATATTTAATCATTTAAACTTAGTTCATCGGAAATTTATATGCGTTTCCGATATTAGTAAGATCGAACTTTCTTTATGTAACGATTTTATGAATGTGCGAAGTTTGGTAATAGTAAGATCCAATACTCCTAAACAAGTTGACCAAAATGTTCAGACTCCAATAACTCTCTTTGCTTGAAGTATTGAATTTGAGTGTTTAGGGTTTGTTGATAAGATATCGAATTGGGTATTGTTCTGATTAAATTTGATATCAGTGTGTTGTGATGATTTTTTTGGTTTTTGCTCAATTCCTGGGAAATTATTTGATAATCTTTCTTACTATTAGTTCAAATTCATGTATTTATTCTTCTTCAATGGAGTGTTAATTGTTCAATTTGTAGTATTTTTGGGAATTCTGCCGTACCTATACGATTCTCCAAATTTCGCCGTCGATTATTAGATTAGGGTTAGTTCCAGAGCTTTGTACTGTGTAGAGTTAAATGTGATTGACCTTTTTGTTGAATTAGTAGTATTCAAAATGTGATTGATAAGATTGTGTTAGAAGGAGTGATGATTACGCTATTTAATTGAGTTGTTTTGAGGATTGACCGTTTCCAGGTTTTGTTTGTTTGTTTGTTTGTTTTGTTTTGTGTAGTGGAGAACGATGGCGATGGCAGCAAGTAGTCCCTCATGGCAGCCACAAGAGCAAGGGATTAAGGAAATTTGTGGATTGTTGGAGCAGCAAATATCTGTCTCGACGTCCAAGAAATCCCAGATTTGGCAGCAGTTGCAGCATTGCTCTCAGTTTCCGGATTTCAATAACTACCTTGCCTTCATTTTGACCCATGCCGAGGTATTTACCCTACTTTTGCTGCTTTATTATTCTATTTTCGTTCATCATTGATTCCTTGTTTCTTTATATCTCGTCATAGTCGGCTTTGGATTATGATTCCTGTTCGCCAACCTCAAATCACTTTCGATTAAGGCGTTCTGGTCCTTGTTTCTTCATAATTTTAATTTTTTTATTTGTTCTTTTCAATGTTTGTAATGTTGTGAAGCAATGGTCGTAGTGTGTTACGCTGTGGAGTTACTGTTATTTTGTTAATGTTCACTAAGATGGAGGTTTTATAATATGACTTGTCAAGTAAAGGTCAATATGAAATTACGACAATTTTGAGTTTTGGGTAATTGTGAACAGTACAGCAGTGCTCTCGTGCGTGGGGTGTGATGAACAGAGGCATGTTTGTCCTCTTCCCTGTCCTTTTTACTCTGTCTTGTTTCATAGCCTTTCCAGCCTGTACCAGCAGGTTTTACTGCACCCTTGGCAGGTTGGATGGCTAATCCTTCCTCTGTGCCACACCTTTCTGTAGGTACTAGCCCTCCTATGAGCCTTGGGGCTCCCAGCAATACAGGTATTTTTCTACGTCTATTGTTACCTCAAGGATAGTAGTTTCAGTTAATCGTAAAGCAATATATCTTTGCTGTTTATTTCCTCTTCCTTGACTGCCAACCCGTCTTCCATTCCATATTCTTTTGCTTTGGTATGGTGATTACTGAGTTCGTGACCAATTTGCTGGCAGTTTTGATCTTCCTAATTGTCATCTACTTCCTAGGATTCCGCGTTGTCTTGCCTGTTAGATCAAATAATGCTCGGTGGTCAACAGGGTTCATATCCCATCAAGTTATTTTACACTTCCAACATGCCCATCATTCTTCAATCTACCCTTGTGTTCAACCTTTACTTCATCTCTTTTTTTCGAGTTTTGAAGTCTCAGGTTTCTGCTCATAAGTTCTGGTTTTCGATATCTAGATTAGTATATGAGATTAGTTGTTCTATAATTTATCACTTGGCAATAATATTATTAGTATACTTTTAATTTTTGATTTTGATTTTAGAGAAGTATGGGGTGTTCAAGATTTCATTCACAGGAGAAATCCCAGAGAACCTAGGAAATTTGTAGTTTTGCACCTTCGATTTGGCAAAGTATGTCTTATTCACTTACTGTAAGTGCTTGTCGGTTTTTGTTTCATTGTGTGGAAAGTGTTTAGAGTATGCGAGAATAAACCATTAATTTAATAGTCAAATAAAGAAATAGAGGATCGAGGAATACAAAGATTTGGTTTGGTCCTACATCACATGTGAGACCATCTCATCAAAACTCATTGTTTTCGGCAATTGTTTTATTTTCAGGACATGGCTGCACATTTGGCTCGTGATTTCGGTGGAGGTAAAGCTGAAAAATTGGCTCTAGCGAGATACAGGCAGGTAGTTTGGCAGGGTAGAGTTTTGAACTCTCAATTCATTGATGAAGGACTTAGAAGTCAAGGGCGTTGCCCAATGACTCCAGAAGAAATCGGACTACTTTTAGCTGCTTTGGGCTTTGACGACAGTACTCGATTTTATCTTGCCTCACACCACAAGGTAACTTTTCTGTAACTTCCTCATCATAAAAACTTGCTTTGAGAGTGATCAGTGTGGAGATCTACGTATAACGAAGTCCTGCCCAAATCAGAACATGTGCTAAATAAATGGTATGCCATATATTTATATTTGAATATTGACAATTTTCAGGTGTACAGAGGAAGAGCTAGACTATCGACTTTGAAAAAGTTGTTTCCCTTAATGGAAGATAAAAAGAGCCTTGCTTCTCTAGATGAGCGTTCCCGCATGAAGGGGAAGGCTTCCTTGCTCGCTGCTCTAGATTATTATATCATCATGCACAGTGACATTTTCGTTTCTGCGTCCCCAAGAAACATGCATAATGCACTGGTAATCAATCTATATAAATCTCTCTTTTAACCGATCATGAAATTATAGTTTTATAGATTAGGTCTCCGTGCCGGATATTAGGTTATAGACTTACCAGACTCCAGAGTTGCCTTGCTTTGTTTCTTGGACTTACTCATTAAATTTTAATTAAGATTACTATTGTCAAGGACACTGGGTTTATCAAAGCATCGCCGAGTTGGGGGGCATTGCACATATGTGCAAAGTCCATCAAAATCATACTATCAGGCATTGGTGAAGTTTGATGTTAGACTGTTTTCAGCGATGATTATTGGTGTCAAGCTCCGATCATATTTGTTCGAGTTCTTTGTTTTCCTATGTATACCTTCAAGAGCTCAAGCAACCTTGGTTTCTGCCTTTCTTACTATAGACAGGCCTAAAACTTTAAGTTCCCAGCCAGGTGTATGAATTTTATTGTTCGGACTTGGACGCTTAGTGCTTGTTTAGCATAATCATCCTTAATTCCTCAACACCACCTTTAGCATAATCATCAAAATAATCTGGACCAAGTATTATTCCAGTAATTTCAATTCCAAATTCTTCTAATTATGGAATTCGAGGTATCAAGTGAGAGTAGTATGATTTTGTAATTCCACTTCCTTTTAATATATTTCACCGTTTCACGGATTAGGATTTGTATTTGTTGCATTTTGCTTCATATTGTGCTGTTATTGTGATTTGATTCGTTCAATTGAAGTTAGCCATTATTCATTTGAGCTATTTAATGTTTGTTTATCTTGTGATTATAGTTATGTTCTTTAAATTTAGGACATTTCAAGCAATTTAATGTGTTTTTAGGATGATTATGTATTTATAAAGTACCAAAATGTGATGAAATTTGATATAAGCTATTGACAATTGTTTCATGTATGGTTACCCAATTTGCAGATATTGACAGATATTTTACTTCATGCTGGTGGGAATGTGTTATAGCTAACTGTTTTAAGCATTTGGCTAACCTTTTTTTGTAACATTCTTATAGGAGCTTTCACTGTTGTGTTAGAAGATGAGGCTTCGTAATATAGCCAAGGAAGAGAGATTAACGTAGGTTTGTGACAGCAAACTCACTTTAGGTTCTCATGTTTTGTTTTATGTACATTTTTCCACCAATTGTGATTAGGTTTGTAACTGAAGCACTGAATAAAAATGAAGGGAAAGATTCCAGAGATTGCCAGCTCTCATATCTCGGCACGTGTCTTGCACGTATTTTGTGCTCTTATTCACCCAATCATCCACTTGCAGCTATTTTATGTTATCACTTAATTGATATTTCCTTGATTAACACTTTTCCAATCGTTTTATGTTCTGCTATAGGCATGTGTTAAATACTACTCGTATGCTGAGAGAGATTCAGTATACGAGGAGCTTCGACCACATCTGCTCACTCTAGCCTTAAGTACCGATGCAGTTCATTTAGTTACCAAGATGTTTGACAATGGTATGCATAGTGCTTTCGATAAAACGATCAGATCAGAATTAATTGTTTTGCAGGTCTTTCATTGAGTAAAGCTCTTATCTCATGTGTTGCAGGCTCTAAATCTCAACTGCCTGGTCTGATTTCACTACTTCATGGGAACGTGTCTCGACTACTAAGACATAGTGTTGGATCTATGGTTATGTTTTTGGCTAACTTGACCCAAATTTTAACCCTGCTTTCAAGTGCTTATGTGAAGTTGTCTTCTCTTCTGTCATGCTTAATGCTTCGTTGCTTGGACCCTTAAGTTACCTTTCCTACCCGTGTCCCATATTCACCACTAGGACATTGGTATGACTCTTGACACTTCATTTTAAGCCAAAACATGAAGAATTTACTTTAGTACAACCACACATGAGTCTCACATATAAATATGCACCCAAATGTAGTCCGAGTAATATATGCTGAAAGTGAGGCACACCAAATATTTCATTTTTACGGAACATATATATTATGCCCAAGTCCGACTTCAAAGAATATAGTATTTGATACTGCCTTAGGCTTAGGAAAGGCTCTCTGTTAAGCATTATATCTAAAGGAGGTAATATTCATTTTTGTCATTTGTGCTCTGCTTGTAGCTTTTCCCATATAAATGATTATGGAAAACTCTTTCAAAAGTAAAATCACTTTTACACTAACTAGGCCAAACATGCTCTAGCATAGCAAGCTTTTTTACTTCATTAAGAGGGAAACTTAAGGAAGACCCATATAACTGATTTGCACTAGCTCCTTCTATTACTTGCTTCAGTGGAAACCCTGAGAATGAGTTTTTCACACAATGGAGTTGCTATGCTTATTCAGGAATAATGTATGAAGGGCAAGGACAAGTAAAAGAAGCTTTGGCAGCTTACACAAATGCTGTTTTACTAGACCCAAATTACGTGCCCTGCAAGATACTGCTTAGTGCACTTCTATCGAAGATGGGACCAAAAGCATTGCCTGTCGCGAGAAGCCTATTGTCAGATGCATTGAGAGTTGAACCTACTAACCGCAAGGCTTGGTATTACCTTGGTATGGTTCACAAGGATGATGGAAGAACAGTTGATGCTACTGAATGCTTCCAGGCTGCCTCTATGCTTGAAGAGTCCGAACCCATTGAAAGTTTTGCATCCGTCATCTAAACCATGGCGTGTCTCGTTTTCCATTTGAAATATATTCCCTCTCCTTCAAGAGTAAAAAGATTCAGGAGGTATTCATTTTTTTGGCTATTTTTTCGTATTTGAAGTCGCAAAATAGAAAAGATTATATCGATTGATCGAGCTATGAGAGTTGCTCATATATTAGACTTGTATTTAGCCGAAATAGCACCAGATCCTTGTTTGAAAGCTTCCCAGTTCATCGCACTTGCAACTATTTTACCAGATTTTTCTAGGGATTCCTTTGATGAAATGTATCACGCTATCGACATGTACTTGGAGGTATGTTTTTTCTCACTTGAAACTAAGTGGTCTTTGCATATTTGTTTCAAGTGAGAAAAAACATTGTTTTCCAAACAAGCGGGAGCAATACCGGTTGATGAGAGATGCAATGGAAAAAAGGTTCGTAAGAGTCACACGAGGCTCAATAGTTGGTGGTGTGCGCCTTGGGATGTATATAGCATTGGCTAGCTGAGAAAACGCCAAGTTCATGATGTATATAGCATTGTTTTATCCGGTTCAGCCACTGCCGCCATATTTGGCCTTATAAGTAAGTGTTTACTTGTTATATACTATCTGCTATGATATGAAGCTTTGATGGCCTCTGCTTGATGATTCACTTAATGATTCAGTGATTCTGTGTTTGACTTCTGTAATTTGTTTTAAAAAGGAACTCGTATTGAGAGACGTTGTCACCATAAATTTATTAATATCTGATATTATCACTTTTTAATTAACTTTGCAAGAGATTTTATTTGGTTGTAAAACTATTTATTAAACTAAATATCGACTTGGTACTTAGATTAACATATTGCTTTTAAATTTTTTGGTGCGTAATTGTGCACTTGCAAAGCCATTAGTTGCTTTTAATTACAATTAGTCGATCAAAGGTATTATAAGACTGTTTTAATCGAAAGGTAAACAAATGATTGAGACGGAGGGAGTAAGTTAATTGTATAACCGACTTTTACAAGAGTATTTATTTAAAACCGCGACAAGCGTTTGTGTAAATTATCAACTTTGCCGTCGTAGTTGATAGTTGGATAGGTGAGTTGATGAACTGATCCTTTTATTGTTTGAAAGGTATTGTAAGACTGCCTTTATTTACTTCTCAAATAAGTAGAAGAACAACTTGATTGATAATTCCTTTTTTCTATTTAGACATTGCATATTGTTTGTGCAGAAGCGAAATGTCCTAATTTAGATGAGTGTTGGTCTGCTGGTGAAACTGGTACTGCTACTGCTACGATTATGATTCTCGATTATACTTGTACTCGCGGTTGTAGGTATGATCTTTTGTTGCGTATTTTTTATTCTTGATTATTTGAGGTGTTGATTTTATGTTCTTAATTTATCTGGGTTTTAATTGAATTAGGTTAAGTTTGTCGATTAATGTTTTCGTCCAATTATCTGAATATCTAGGGTTTTGAATTGGGGGTTGTTAAAATTGAGTTTTGTTTCGGCTTGAGTGTTGTGGGTTTAATTGGGTTTTCAATTTTATGACTTTTTAAAGATTTGGGTTCTAATTTTGTACACGATTTTGTTGTTGATTCAGGTTGCAATTCTAATTGATGTCTCTTATGGTAAGAACGCAGAACTATGAAATCTAGTGAAGAAGGGAGGATGCCATCAAACGCAAACCACCATCTATAAAATTTGGATTGCTGCTAGGGAGAGAATTGAAATTATGGAATCTACCATTCTTAAGCAGGAAAAACCGACATCAATCCCGCTTATGCAGGTTGTGACACAATTTGGATTTCGTGCGAGGTTCTCTAAAGGGTACAGGATCATATGGTCCTTCTACTCTCCAAATTTGCTAGCCAAAGCTTTAAAGATGCTCACAGATGCGACTGCAACACATCAAGACCCCGGTCTCAGCTGGAGTGGTAGGACCAAATGTTCTCCGAATGACAATAATTGTATACTTACAATGGTATGAAAACAGTCCACTTAATCTATTAGAAATTGTTTTCATCTTTATCTAACTATTCTGTTATATCAATGATGCTCAAGTATTGTGTCGATTATTACCCACCATACAATTAGATAAATCCGCTTAGACAGTTTTTGGCCTCATATGAAAAATGGAATATTTTTTGGCTTGACAGATATTATGCTGTAGGTAGCCAATTCTAATTTGTTTAATCTTGTACTCTGGCATCCAGAAACTATGTGCTATCAGATATTACCCACCAATGTTGATCTCTGCAATTTTATGTCAAAGTTATCCACTTTATGTTTTCTGCTTTGTTTATCCTCTTTCCTTTTTGTTGCATTTTTTTAGCTGGTTTCCCTCTCCATCCCTTTATTTATACGTCTTTATCGTTTTGCATCATTGAGTTCATCCCAGTGACAGTTTGTAAAGGTTTATGTTAGCCAACTCAAAAAGTGGCTTTGGTGAAGTTGCTACCGCGACCTATTTCTCTTACCTATTATGCGATTGTTTCTATTGTTTGGTAATGCAATGTAAAAGCTGTAATATCTTCTGATTAACTTGCTGTGAATATCACAGCTACCTGCGGTGCGACTCTCTATCCCTGCTACTTTCCATGGTCAACATTACAGGTCACTCAGATGTCCAGCTGGTCGATATGGTTGGTGGTCTTGTTACTGGTGCTGTGGCAGAACGCTTCGGAGGTAGTTTTGAGTTCGAGTATTCGACACACATTTCTCAATGTTTTTGAAAATCTATATTGGATGAGCATTTCTGCATATTATCTGCGTGTCCAATAATATTTTACTGTTCTCCTTACACAAATTAAAAAGCTGTGAATTTCAAAGAGGTTCAAACTTGGAAAACCTGTGTTGATACATCAACGACTACCTTCCTTCAATGTAGTTCATATTTGGCAAAAAGTCAAAAACGAACAGACTTGGTTGTGGGGGATGTTTGGGAAGCTTGACATAGTTTAAAAAAGAAACTAAAAGGGCTTTTGAATGACCTATAACTCTATAAGCCTTTTGAAGTAGTATAGATGATATGCGTATTTTTATATGGTGGGAAAGGAGCCACCCACAACCACACGACCAATTTTGATGCTAATGGAATTTAAATCTAAGGAGGGGGATTTGAATGTTGGTTGCCTTATCCTCGTGTTAGCAACACAAAAAGCCGGTTTTTTTTAATGACCTGAGATGAAAATGCATTGAGAACTGCATTGAAGAAGTGGGTTTATTGGGATTTGTTATATTGTGTGAGTTGTGATTGTAATTTGTTGTTTGCGTAGATATACTACCTTGCAATTTGCGGAGCCATTGAAGCATTGGGGTAATGTTGTCGTTGTCGTCTCATATTCTCGTAGCATTTGATTGAGCTTTAATGATATCCGCTTTAATTGTGCCAAGGATGTTTTTTTAGGTGTGAAAGAGGGGCTAAGCCCCGAAATACATAAAAAAATACAACATTTGTGTATTATTACCAGCTTACCATAGAGGTGAGGTTGCATACATCTTTGTCTCCTTAGCCTACCACCCAATGATTCCCTTGAGGTATTAGGGTATTGTTGTTGTGATGATTAGCTTTACCACAATTAGGAACGAAATTCTCTACTATATTTGCCATTATTTCCAGAGTGGAAGTGCTCTCTTACTGAGTTCTTCACGTAAAATTAGCCATCAGTACAATATTACCTTCTACCTAAATATGGTGAGCAAACATTGCTGCCTCACTTTTTACAATGGAAAGATTAAGACTTGAGGCAACACTTTCAATGTCTGTTCATATTGCGTTAAACTAAGGAATGACACTGGGCACTGTGTCTGTAACTCTATTTGGAACTTGATGTAGTGACATGCTAAACGGATTTGTTATGTTAGGATGACTGAGTAGTGTGAGTACCCAGATACAGCAACTGTGCTTTGACATTGCTTGGATGTCGTTGGCTTCATTTTTGTAAGGACTATAATGCACTATTCTGAAGAGCGTTCCAGGATAACTAACATGTTTATTTATTAGTGCAGATCATCTCCCCGTATAATTTGTACTCGAACCCAAGACTTGTCATGAAACAGTATCAGTTTTGGCGACTTGTCACAAACTTCTTGTACTTATAACTTAGTCAATTTAATAACCTGAATTAGCTTAATTTAATGGTTTGTTTTTGGTTTACTCCCATTACACCAGGATGTAGAGTCTTATTTTCTCTCAAGCTTATTTCACGTTGGCCAGCTTGTATCTGGTATTGTACTGCAAGTGGAGGATGACAAGAAAGAGTCAGGGAAAAGGAAGGTTTGGTTGTCATTACGACTTGCCTTGTTGCACAAGGGATACACTTTGGATGCTTTTCAAGAAGGGATGCTATGCATTTTAAATTTCTAATATTCTATATAATTGTGAGCTTGATGGATTTATGTAGAAAGTGTTTCCCCCATAATTTGGGGCCTCTGCTGTTTCTCTTTCATCAACAATGACCATAAATTCTCTAGGTTAGAATGTTTGGCCAGTTTCCTTCAGAGTTTTTTTAATAAGAATAATTTCATCATGGGTCATCTAGCAATTCTCTGAGTTAATAAGGTTGGTTTATGTAAATCCAGTCCCCTTATTTGCTATCGATGGTCGTCGTTGAGGAACTATGGTAATGTTATTGGTATTCTCAATCGAATTTAGAACACATTTACTTTCTGTAGATAATCTAAATGTCTTCGTTCTACTAATACTTTTCCTTTTTTGATTTAAAAGTTTTGTTATACATCCCACCACTTATCAAACGCTTGATCGACCATACATTTTGCATCAGTTCATCTGTTTATTTGTCTTATAATATTTTTCCGTCTTTTTTGCTTTGAGTGATATGATCTTAAACTATCCATTTCCGCTTATCAATCTTACATTGTGTATCAGGTTATGTCTGCTTATGTGAAAAGTATTGAAGATCATGGTTACATTCTTGACTTTGGAGTGCCTTCTTTTACTGGTTTTATGCCAAAGCAAGGTGACAAAGGTTGGTCTTATGGCTTCTTATTACTTGTTTTATACTTGAATCAGCCAAAAGAGAAGGTGGTGTCCTGTCCCATTTCCTAAATTTTAGTGTGGAATCTATGGTTAATATCTCTTCTCGTTTTGCTATGCGGTCGTTATATATCAATGTCATAGTAGATTTTGTATTCTATTTTTGACTTTTGTTAAATATTACCCCCTTCGTTCAATCCAATTCCACACGTTTGTCAATGTATTTGAATTGTATTATAATCAAATATATGTAATGGGTTGAATTTTGTCACGCCAACGGCAGCTTTAACGTTACGCGATGAATTAGCTGCCGAGTTAGAATTTACCTTAATATTTTGGTATTAAAATCTACTCTTATATGTAGTTACTCCTGAAGGTGACATTTTTATAGGTACTAAAGGTGTCATTTGTTCGAATGGAAACCAGTCTCTTGCTCCAATTGCAATGGATTGGGGCATGAGATGGCTCATTGTAGGATAACTCAGAAGAGATCGGGAAAGGCTCGTCCAAAGACTGCACCAGCCAAGAAGATGTGGCTTCCAAAGCAGAGGCAGCTGCACCAGGGACCTGCTTTTTCAACAGTAGGGCAGTTGACTATGGGGCCGCAATATGATAGAGCTGGTTCTGAGGGTCTGATGAACCCGAGATTGCAGCAGGAAAGTGGTGACAAAGTGACTGATGGGTTGTGTGAGCAGCCTGTCGGGGTCGTATCCTACAAGGATGCTCTCAACTCGCCTGGGATAGGTGGAAATAGCAATAAAGAAGGGAGTTTGGGGAATTCTGTGAGAGGGTGTACCAATCACAGTGGCAGCAGAGGGACTCACAGGGGCTCTATCCCTGATCACAGGCCCTTCCATGGGCTGCAATAATAACTGCCGTGCAGTTTATTGCTGCTAGCAGTTGTGAACAGTGGTCAGTATCCAAGCGCAGTATTAGGGGTCTGAGCATAGAGAAGGTATCAGTACAGGAATAGGGAGCATTGCAGCATAAGAAAATTTGCTAGCTATGGGTCTCATGTGGTTGAATAAGATCAGATGGAAAATCAGTCTGGGGATTGCTTGGGCTGCAGCATTGGGCAGCGGTTTCGGAATTGGTGCAGAATGGGAATTGTGTGAGCAAGCAGCGTGGTGCTGGGCTGCTTGTCCTGAATTAGTTGAGGGGCAGATGTTGATAGGCAGTTTGTTAGGGTGAGCACGGTTTGATCCCTGCTCCCGCAGACGAGCGAATTTCATTTGCAGGATCTTCTGAGTAGCAGCTGGGCCAGGCGAGAGCAGGTCTTAGAGGATATTGGGATTGATTGCAGCGTTCTTGCTTGTTTATAAGAGGACAGTGGGGCATTATGGGCGCAGTGGGTTGAATGCTACCCACTGTCCACGTGCCTTAATGCTTTCAAGGAATAAGAGTTAGAAGTGCTACAATAAGCAGATATTTTGATGCGGTCTTTGGTTTGATGCGGTCTTTGGTCGAGTCGAACGGAAGACTACATGGAGTTATTATAGGGCAATCTTAGATTGCTTTTGAATACCTTGTATTAGAAGTAGTCTCATAATGTACATTTGTTTTTGATATATTATATACTTACCTTTTACCCACAAAAAAAAGGTGTCATATGTTATATATCTTTGAATTATAATAGAGAATATGTAATACTTTTTAACGGGCTGGAGGCAGCCAGGAAGCTTGGACACGGCTACGAGCTAGCATCCGAATGTTGGAGACTCTGTCCGAAACCCGTGGAGCACACGACAACATGTTTCAGACACCTACAAAATCGTGCCTGGTTTTTTTAATTTATATGAACACATCTGGGCGCCGTGTGTGGATTTGTTTAGATTAGATGGTTTTGAATCCTCACCTTCGTTTTTCCTCACTTCCTAACGAAAGGGTATGGCTGTGTGTTGTGTGCTGTGTGCAGTATGAGACTGAGGACTCTGCCAAAAAGGCAATAGAGAAGTTGAATGGAATACCGTTGAATGACAAACAAGTGTATGTGGGCCCTTTTGTGCGCAACAATACGAATGACTTGTTTTAAGAATGAAACCCGCCATTGCCAATGGCATGTTTTACAACTTTTTTAATTTTCATTCCAGTAACTACTGGAAAATAGGAGTTGAACCTGCCATGCGTAATGGCGTGTTATGGGTTAGAAGCACGTCATTTGTATGGGCGTGTCTAGGCTGTTTTTTTTCCCCTGTCATCAATCATGTGTTCATAGTTCGCTCCTTAAATTGATTATTTAATAAACCGGTTCATGCTAACCACGCCCGGAGCATTCTGTATTGATTCATTCCACTTATACCCAGGTTTTAATCAACTTCATTCAATTAATTTCCCTTATTTAATTCTAAAGTTTTGATCTTTTTGTCAAATTTTGATGTGTTTTTTGATGAATATGTTAACCTGATTGATTTTTCGTATTTGTTTCTAATTGATAAGAGAATGGAGCTCAAGCTTTTAATTATTATTTAGCTGATATGTCCTTTGTTGTAGATTACCGGTGTCTAACCGTGTATAAGTTAGTTTTGCTTAACTTCTCCTAAGTTAAGTAAGCATAATTAAACCATTGATTAATGGACTGCTTAAATTGAAGAGAGATGCACCAAATTAACTTAACTTCTTCTAGTTTGTAGATATTGGTATTTGTCAAAGTTTATATCAGTTAAGAAAGTCATTTGAAGACTATATGAATGAAAATGAGGGAGTAAATAGTTTCTTAATATTGATCCTCATAACATACAAATTTGATATATGCTGACGAATTCTGCGCCACTGTGTTGATCCACTGTCACCATTGACAGCTGCATCAATTGCTCCGGAAGTTGAGAATGTCGTCCCTTCTTCACTTGTGAGAGATAGCTCTTATTTGACTCACCCAATATTTAACACGTATGTCTATCTTTGGTAATCTCATCCTTAAAGTCACTTTGTCTTTATGTCACAGTATGATTCCATTGGAATCTTGCACAATGAAGTTGAACGCTACCACTGAAATGATGCCAGTGACATGGCCTAGCTTCATAGATATTCATCCTTTTGCACCTGCAGACCAGGCTCAAGGTTATCAGGTATACACATGAAACTCTTTGGTTCCTTTCACAATGTGGCCTTCCCAATTAAATTTACTACTTGAGTTATTCAAGAGATGTAAAACAATTGTCCTCACATGACTGTATATCATCTATGCATGGCTACTGGTGAGATATTTACAGGCCCGCTTGACAAGATCAAATTATATGAGATATATTACAGTACATGGAAGAAGAGTTGTGGAGGCTAAACGTTTCTTCGTCCGAAGGTTATTTTATTGAATAAGGATGTTAGCTAAAGCTATTTGGTAGTGTTTGTTATACTCTTGTATAGTGTTCGGGATTGAGTTGGGGGGAATGAGAGTCCAAGTTTGGTTTTGGGTTAAGGCATCGTATTCGACCTGCATTGCTACACAACATAAGGGGTCTGAGGAGTTTCTATCCAGGCAGGGGGGTCGGGGTAGGTGAAGTTGGTGAGCTGGAGGGGTTGGGAGAGGACATGGAGTTCTGGGTCCTGGTTGGGGATGCTGGGGAGGGTTATTGGTGGTAGGTGGAGTGATCAGAGAGGACGGGTCCTAGGAAGTACTGGGTGCAAAGGTCGGGGTGACAGAGGGCAGAGATGATGTAAATCCAATCAATTATGCTATCGACCTATGTATACTCTAATTAATGATTTAAATGCGATGTAATTTTTTTTTTTATTAAAAGTATTAAGTATGAAGTAGAGTGTTAATGTTATTAAAAAGAAATTTTTATTGATTTGATCACTGGGTGTGACTTGTGAGGCGACCTGGTTAATTTATCAGTAATCAAGCACCTGTCATGCGATAGAAACATCCTTCCAATATGTTTGAACATTATTAATAAACATAGACAGATATCTTACGGCTTTTGGTCTACTACTTGGTGCTGGAGTTGTAGATGTTGCTTATGCAGAAGAGGAGGTTGTGTTTGTTAACAACTCAATGATTTTAATTATGTTAAGATGAATTTGAGTTGGGAGTTTCAGTGTCGTTTTTGCATCTTTTTCTTCATCAGTTTATTTCTGTCTCTTTCTCCCCCTTTAGTTTGTCTGTTATGTGTTGTTGCTCTTTGATGAATGATGATAATTTAGGAATTAATTAGATGTGACAATTTGCTGGCCAGTGCCATAGATTGGCCTCTGTACTATGTTTCATATTTGTTTTAATCTGAAGTGGTTTTTGGCCTAAAGTTTATAATTGTATGACTTTCTGCAGGTACCGGCCAAGTCTCCATTGTCGCCACCTTTTTCTAGCTATGAAGATCTAGAGGAGACAACAAAAAAAAGAGCGACGTAGGTTAGAGGAACTGCTCAAAAGTAAAGGGATACAATATGGGTCTTATCCCCGATTAACAATTGTTGTGAAAGGCCAAAAGGTTTTTATCTTAATGTATAAATGCTGCAACAACTATCAGACAAAATAATTTTATTTTTGGTCTTTGCTTTGTAATGGTTCGAGTTTTATTATTTCTTATCCTTCATTGAAAACCACAGTCAAAGTTACTTTTCAAAATGGATTCATAACAGCCAACTGGAATTTCATTTTGAGTTCGTCTTCGTAATTTATGAATTTCATTTATGAAACAGTAAATAAATTAATTAACTGAATGGTCATAAATTTTTGTCTGGACTTGTGTTTTGTTGATGTTGACTGATAGTAATCTGTGGTGAAAAATTTGTTCAAGGGTACTTCCAAAATCAAATATAGATAGTTCTAGGGGAAACCTAGATCTTTAAGAGAAAACCGATTGGCAAACGAGGAAAGAAAATGATCAAGATGAGGGGATTTGGGACCGGTGACTATAATGTCATCGACAAAAACAAGAGGATATATGAATGTTTATTAAAAAGAAATAGAAAAAGATCCGACACAGATTGAGTAAAACCATAAGTGAAGAAAATTCGTAAGTTCATTATACCAAGCTCGAGAAGCTTCCTTAAGACCGTAAATAGCTTTGGAGAGTTTACATACATGAGTTGGGAAAGATTGATTAATATAGCTTTAAGGTTGATACATAAAAACAGTTTCAGTTAACGTACCTTGAAGAAAAGCATTGTTAATGTCGAGTTGATTGAGATACAAATCACAGGTGAGTCCAAGCGAGAGAATGAGGCGCATCGTGACTGGTTTAACAACGGAACTGATAGTTTTAGTGAAATCAACACTCAGTCGTTGATGAAATCCTTTAACGATAAGACGGACTCTGTATTTGTTGATGGTATTGTCCGAAATATATTTTATGTAAAACACCCAACGACAACCAACAACATTGTAAGATGTGTCAAAGGGAACAAGGGACCAAGTATTATTGGTGATGAGAGCAGAATTTTTGGATGTCAGCCATTTCGGATTAGAGAGAGCAGTTTGAGGGAGTCAGGGGGATGAAAGGTGTTGGAGATATGGGCTAACTTGGCATACCGGGGATTTAGCACATGAATGTTGTTCATGAGCCGAGTGGTGACACGGGAGGGGTCTGACGGAGGGGGGGGGGGGGATCAGGTTAAACAGGGGTATTTAGAGGTAACTCTCAAGGTTGAACATGGGTCTGACGAATGTTGTTCATGAGCCGAGTGGTGACACGCGAGGGGTCTAACTTCTCTACTTAATGCTCCCACAGGTAATTTTTAGTATATACTTAGCTTAAGCTTGAACAAATAAAGGAACCCATACTTAATATCGTAATTGTTGTTTGCACATTTGCCAACGGACGTTCTACATATTAAGTATATCTAGCTTCGTATTTGCAATAAATATACAAGTTAGATTGAATATTTACTTCTGAACAATGTACACTACAAGAAAAAACAAAACAGGCGACGGACTATTGGCGACTGAGCCTTGCAGTCGCCAAATTGGCGACTGAAGGTGAAAAATGGCGGCTGAAAACAGTCGCCAATTTGGCGACTGTAAGTTTTCCCAAACTTTTTCACCACCGACAGGAAAAAGCGACTGAAGGTATTGATTGGCGACTGTAATCAGTCGCCAAAATTGGCGCCAAAAAATGGCTACTGAAAAGTCAGTCGCCAAATATGGTAATTGCAGTCGCCAATTTGGCGACTGTGTTTGTTCAGTCGCCAAATTTAAGTATCAGTCGCCAAATTTTTTCACAAGTAAATCAGAACAGCCTCCTCCTTCATTACGCGACCTGTTTACAAAAAAAACAAAAAAACCAAAAAACCTCCGCTTCTCCTTCCGTGACCACCGACTACCTCCGGCGACCCCATCACCCACCACCACCACCTCCGGCGACCCCATCACCCACCACCACCGGCCACCACAGCAGCCGCCACCAACACCTACCCAAAACCTTTATTCAATTGAAGGTTTGCATTTTTCTTAGTTTATTTTCGAATTTTAGTTTGATTTTTGTTTTGTTTTGTAGATTTAGTGATGTTGTAGCCAATTAAGATCATGTTAGCTTATTAGGTTGTAGTTAATTAAGTTATAGAGCCAATTAGGATGATAATTGGTGAAATTGGGGGTTAGGGTTCATATGAAATTGGGGGTTAGGGTTGATATGATTAATGTTGGTTGCCTTATTATTGATTTTATGTTTGTAATTTTACTTAATTATGTTAAATTATGGGTTAGGGTTTATAAAAATTGAAAATTGGGGATTTTTGATTAATGTTGTTATGATTGTAATGTTGTATTATGTTGATTAATGTTGTTAATTAATTGGGGTTTTTTGATTAATGTTGTAAATTAATTGGGGTTTTTTTGATTAATGTTGTAAATTAATTGGGGAATTTTTATTAATGTTGTAAATTTATTGGGGAATTTTTATTAATGTTGTATTATGTTGATTAAGACGATGTTGTTATAAGTTTGTTTTATTTATGTCGTTATGCTTGTAATTGTTATGATTTATAAAAAATAGGGATTTTTGATATATAAGTTGTTATTATCTTACGATTGAGCGAGGTTGTTGAAAGATTTTTTGTTTATGAATTTATGTTTAGATTAAAATGAAGAGATTGGAACGTTCATGGATGTATGATGGAAGGGTTGGTATTAAGAAAAAACGTCCTAATGCTAGGTTTATAGAGGGTGTTGCTGAGTTTATCGAATTTGCTAAGCAACAAGATGAATATAACTCGGTAGAAAATCAACTTAGGTGTCCTTGTAACAAATGTAAAAACATGAAATACGCAATTGTCCTTGAGGTACAAGAACATCTCTATACAAACGGGTTTTGTCCAAATTATTACATTTGGCGACTGTCTTCAGTCGCCAATTTCCGTCGCCTGTTTTATGTATTCTTGTAGTGGTATAAGCTAAAGATATAGGGTATTAATCATGAAATTTAAAATTAAATTGATATCTCACAATTAAGATAAGTGTATCAAAAGAAGGATGAAGAAGTATTCTAATTTTATTTTTAACAAGTTTATTCCTTATATAAAATATAATAGGTTTGATCATAAGTCTAACAAGTATTAGTTATCCACATGTTGCTTACGGTGTAGAATATTCTTTATCTTCCTAAATTTCTTTATATACTTCCTCCTTATCATTTTCTGATTATCTTCATTTGATTTCATATATGTACTGATTTTGTGTGATGCTATGTTTGTAGTGAATGATCACATCAGTGAAAGTTTTACTTCATTTAATCAGATCAATTATTCTATCCTCAATATCTAATTCTGGATATGGAGTATTCAGGAACTTCTTGTGTACAAAAAACTTTGAATTTGGTATTCAGTAAACTGTTTGCGTAGGTAAGTAGGGGTGATGTCTCGTCAGGAGGCCTTACTTTTGCCCATACTCTCAGAGGAGGGTGAGGAGGGAATAATAGGAAGAGTGATAAAGCACCATTGAGTGGCGGAGTATGTGGAGGCGGTAGGTTCATTAGGATAAAGGGTTGAGTAAGGTGCTCTATTAATGCTCTATTGTAGTGGTTAAATAAATACAATATGCAAAATCCAGTAGATAATGTCCGCATCTTGAAAACTTTAGCTTAGGCGTCTAATAAAGAGGGTAATAATTATACAAAATTAGGCTTTTAAATGTGTTAGTAATTCAGTATTAGTACGGTTTAACGTAAAAAAAATTCGTCTTACATCAAGTTGTTTATACAAATTCTAAGCATAATACGTGCGTTGGACTAATCTATAATAAGCCTTGGACGTAGGTACAATTATAACGGACACGGACATCAACGTACACACAAACACGAACAGCGCTATCAGTTGCAGGCTTGTAACGGATACTGTTCTCTCTAAACAAAAAAAAACTAATTTTTTTCCTCCCTCTAACTCATTTTGTATCCATTTTATATCACAAAATATTCGTCAGAAATGCTCACCCGTCGCAAGCAAGATTTACTAGATATATATAATAACAACAATTTGTTGACAATTTAGATAACTTATAACTTAATTTTAAACCAAAGTTTATAAGATAGCTCTTAACATGAAAATGAGCCATTTGACCTTTATTACAAATAGTCGTAGTTATTCAAGTTGCAAGACTTACCTTTCCAATAAAGGTTGTTGGGAAGGTTGATAAAGACTTAATTAAGAATAATCTCGCCTTATTGACATTGAACCTCTTTTACCCTTCCAAGCAGAAAGTCGATTTAATCGAATCAATACCATATTTTTTAATTCTTTTTTTCCTTTTTAAAAATCTGTAACCAATAAAAGTATGCCACATAAATGGGTCAATTGAAGTAAGATTACTCCACCTTGCGGCACAAATTGACCCCCAAAGCCATTGGCTCAATCCTAATTAACCTTGTTTTGGGGTGGTTCGGTGGCATCATAACCGACACGAACATAAATCGTGTACCGGCATAACAATACTAATTTTAATGGGATCCCGAAGTTTCAAAACATTTAATAGACAAAATGTCCACTCAAAATTCAAAATATTGTAAACATCCTGGTTGGTAGCACAAAGTAAGTATTGACCGATCGTAGGCCTAACTTGTCTTCGTGTCTCCACTTAACATAAGCTTCACAGCCCCCAAACCCAAATATTGAGAAGTCAAGTTACTCCACCTTGGGGCACAAATTGACCCCCAAAGCCATTGGCTCAATCCTGATTAACCTTGTTTTGGGGTGGTTCAGTGGCATCATAACCGACACGGACATAAATCGTGTACCGGCATAATAATACTAATTTTAATGGGATTCTGAAGTTTCACAACCTTTAATAGACGAAATGTCCACTCAAAATTCCAAATATTGTAAACAACCTGGTTGGTAGCGTAAATGCATTTTCACAAGCATACGTTCTTTTAGTTAATCCCCTGAAGTTTCTGATTCTCGAATTGCCATGTTAAACAAATGATGGAGAAGGAGGTAGTATATAGTGGAATGGTGAAAGCTGTAATAGTACCCCTCGTACTTGCTGAAATTTGGCTGTTTATGACTTTTCTATGATTTTCTATTTTCCGCTTTTTCCGTTAATCACTTTAAGTTACTGATTCTCGACTTGTCATGGTAAGCAAGCGATGGAGACGGATATAGTAGATAATAGAATTGTGTAAGCTGTATTAGTATCCCTCTAACTTCCTGAAATTTGAGACTTTATTTGTGGCTTATCCGTGATTTTCTATTTTTCGTTCACTGAGTTTATTGCTTTATGTTTTTGCTTTTCGACTTATAATGGTGGTGTTTTAGTGCATGGGACATGGGTGTCGGATAAAAAGATAGGACCAAACAATAGAACAAAGGTAAAAGAAGGTGATAGTTTGAGGATGTGAGGGTCGAGTAGGGCTTACAAGCTTCACTGGATTCTGTCAGTTTGATAGTTGTTTAGTCCTAAATATTCATTCGATCTCTTAAAAATCAAGAACTTCTTGTCTATGATTTTTACTTCACCCATGTTACACTATCTTCTTTTGCCTCATAGCTACTTTTGTTAGGTGTTACATTGTCTCTCACGTAGTCTTACTGTAGTTGAATTCCACGATTGCGATTGCGACACACCTATAAGAAGAGATATCCCACTTCGTGAGGCCAAAGGAGGTTAACTTGTTAGTCTTGTTAACATTATGCTGGATGTGCAAGTAATTATATAAACATGAACATTTGCAACTAGCGTACAAATATCACGCTCAGCGCCACACCTACTGCACCCATACTGAACACAAGTATCATTGACGCATATAACATCGAATAATTAATCGGTGAAATTTTAAAAAGTTTGAAGCTTATGCCATGTGGTTTCATGTCATGTAGATATCATACCTCTGATCAATAGCAGTCAATTAACAATAAATAAACCAATATGACACCCTTCATAAACCCAGCATTTATCTAAGCCATAACTGTTTGTTTCTGTTTTAAGTGTATAGCTTCAATGTATAATTTATGCGGCTAAATAGGTATGCCTCCATGTACTGGTGTTGTCTACTTTAACAAAGAAGGCAAGCGTGAGTTTGAGAATGACTACATACGATGGAAAAAGGAGCAATTCAGATCTAAATCATTGTTCAAGACACAGTATGTGCTAAAAGAGACGACAGTAGGCAATCGAACTAACCATCTATTGCTTAGTTCTGATGAGTTAATGACCAGCATTTTTTAGAGACTCAATCATCAGGACAGACGTAGTATTGCTGAAGTGTGCAGAAAGTGGGCTTCTTTATTTGCAGTTGGAAAAGATATATCTAAAATGGCAGCTGATTATAAAAGTCAGGTGAAAAGTGAACGAAGAGACGGGTTAATAGTCAGATCAAGGTGGGGTCGTGTGTTTTCTATCCAGTGTAGCTGTCTTGATTTACCAACAAAAGAGGCAAGATATATCTACCATGTTTGGATAGAGGGACACAGAGACATGGATGATCCAAGTGTTCATGACGATGGCCCTTTTAATATATTGTCAGAGGATGAGGGGTATTACGATTAAGATTAGTAAGTCAAATGCAGAAGGTTTAATGCAACAATGTTGAATTGTAAGCCGAACTACTGTAGACCAGTAACTCTTAATTGAAGTTTTTCTTGAATAACAACGAACAAAATTGGGTATAAACATGTTACATATTATCGTATATTAAATTGTGTCGCGATTTAGTACATTCAAATATGCTATACTCGTGTTAAATTTATACCATGCATTTGTTCTAAAATTCTAACTCCTTCCGTATACAATCTGTGTGAGGCTAGGTTATTATTTATAGTCATTCTTTGAATTGATACGTTCAAAGTAATCGACTAATTTGAATAAGTCCTATTTCAACATCGAAGGAGTAAGACATTTTAGGATTGTAAGTCGACATTTATTATAAATATGGTTTTATCTAGACTATTTCTACATTACATATATGTCTTAGTTATGTGGACAGAACTTATACAAAGTACGTGATAGACGGACTATATCATTATAATCAAATATGCATAATTATTTACTGATAAAAATAATTCCACAATAAATGATCACCCCAAATGGATACGATACGAACAAATAACTAAACTATGTTGAAATTATGAGGATAAAATTAATTATGGATTACGTTCATTGGAAGTCCGCGCGCATCGCGCGCGGAGTAACAACTAGTATATTAAAATATACGGAAATTATAACATTCATATTTTAGAACTTCAAGTTAGGTAAGTTAATAAGCTAGCGCATGATAATGTTAATAGGAGTCACAATTGTAAGACATGATTAAAATGAAACAATTAAGACATGGTTAAAAAGGAAATTATAACATACAAATTTAAGTAATTTAATTTATATAAATTATAAAAAAAAAAAAAATTAAGATAATTTAACATTCATATTTTAGAACTTCAAGTTAGGTAAGTTAATAAGCTAACGCATGATGATGTTAATAGGAGCCACAATTGTAAGACATGATTAAAATGAAACAATTAAGACATGGTTAAAAAGGAAATTATAACATACAAATTTAAGTAATTTAAGTTATATAAACTATAAAAAAAAATCAAAATTAAGATAATTAAGTTCTATATACTACAGAAAATGAAAATTATAGTCAAGATTGTGGTTATATTAGTTGCATCAAATTGTTAGATTTATAAGACGAATAGTTAGGAGAATGAAAGAACAAATAAATTAAAATAAAAGATAAATTAACTTAAAAAAGGTTCTAATACAAATTAAAATAGAATACTGTATCAAATAAGGAAAATCTAAGACAAATTTATAGTTTATCGAAAATCTCCTTATAAACAGCATTAGATGTTTTATTAGTCACTCATTTGTCTTCATCTAGAAGGACTTTTAGACCTTCTTACTTGTAACCCTAGATAAGGCAACATATAATAATTGGCCTCCTCTAGACCTTTTTTTTCTTTCTTGCACAAATATTGTACACTTGTTTGGAAGTAACATGTATATCCTTCTTTCTCAACTCAATTAGTATGTTAGCCACCAAAACTTTACTTGCTGTCATGGACAAAACCAACTCTTTTGTCTCGGCAATCAAAACATTATCCTTTACTCCAATGAAGTGGTTGTGAAGTCCATTATTTACATCTAACCTCCATATGTTGTCAACTTCTCCAACTGCCTTGAGTTTAAAATGGTACCAGCATTTGTTAGTCCATGTATTCGATTTCGTGGAGGGAACGTTAAAATTCCCTTAGAATTGATAAGGTCCAGACTTGCCACACTTAAACCAATGCTCACCATAACTTTGGCATGGGTGAAACGTATCTAGCCGCACGTGTATACATGCAAATGTCCAATTTTTCTAACTTTCGTTATCAATTCATCGTGGATCCTGAATTTTTTTCCAAGATTGAAAATGTGTCTGGTATCTATCATTTTTGCAGGAAATTCCTCATACTCATCCGCCTCCATGTCCGACTCCTGAAATAAAAATAAATAAAATAATTTTATGAGTATGAATCACTACTGCACTATCATTGTTGCGACACTGCACGAGATAAACTTTTAAGGTTCATACAAAGCTCTTGTTACGCCTGAAAGTGTCTTCTTCCATTACACAATGCTTCTATTCTAGCAAGTCAACTCTCAAAGAAAGATCAGATATTTAGGCGTGTAGGACCGGGTGTACTCCCTATTCCGGGACTTTTCGACAAATTTATCGTCAAAAAAGAATACATGTAAAATATGGAAGAAACCATTATTGACTCTTGTGATGTAGGAATATGACACACATATTTAATCAAATCTCAAAATCATGAGCTGATGGGTCAACCTTAGATACGCTTGTTTTTGGGGAGAGTAAATTCGAATCCTACGGAAGTAGTAAGGATCTTCAACCAGGGCGTTTTCTTCTCTTGAAGGTCCAAATTAATTGAAATAATCAAATGTAGAATGCTTTTCTCAGTACTCAATCTGGAATCAGATGTTAAATTCTTTACATAACAAATACCTAAAGTCCCTATTAGAATCTGAAGTACTAAATCCAGAGCTTAATGTAAAGTAATAAAGTCAGAGATGTAGTGTGAACCCCCGCGATTTAGCGGAAAAATAAACACAAATAATGCGGAAATACGAGGTTTTTAAAACTTTTCTTTAAAGAGTTAAACAGCCTAGCATGTGGAGGTTTAACCAAAAGAAAGTGCGGAATAAAAAGTAGCAAGGTTAATCCTATAAAAAAATAGAAAGTGCATGGGGAAAAGATATCCCACTAATCAAGTCATAGCGTTAGGTAGTCTAACGATACAAAACGAAAGTTAAGGTCCAAGGCTAAGTTCTCGCTCGCCCACACGTCTCACCCAACTATGCTCCACGAACCTGTCATTCATAACAAAAGAATGTCAAGTTAGTGGGGAGTAACTCAGGGTTCTCCCAACCATTTTACGTCAAAAAACAAATAAACAATAATAATAAACATGTTATATGAATAAGCATAAAAATAATCCATCAATCACGATATACTATCCAACTTACTCAATATGACAAGGCATGTGATGTCAATACAAGCAAGGGAAATGAATAAAACATGTAAATCAAGGAAATAGGATATAACAATCCAAATCATCGAAAATTAAATGAATATAACCATTCAATACAACCATAGCATTCAAGCTACTAAACGACAAGAATAGAATGAACGTCGTTAGGGAACATAACTGTAACGACTGACCAGTAGATCGCATAACCACGACACTAGCTACCGGAGCGCATAACCACGACATCTGATTTCTATGTACAGAGCATATATAACCGCAAACTATATGCCTAAGACCTGACTAGACCTCTCGATGTAATAACCTACACCGAACGACACACGGAGACCGGACCGCATAACCACGAACACCGACCAATCCCGAACATAGATAAATTCCCATAACTCGGGTGGCATTATTAGTTCATTACAATGATACACAAATCGCATCACCGCTATCGATTCAAGACAAGCATACCCTAACTGTTAGCCATATATAAGTTATTAACGTAACAGTTAATCACTCATTGCCACACATGAGCCACAAGATAAACAAGTCAACGCTTAAGTTAGTTTTTATAAGTTATTTTGAAGCGGGAGCCGGTCTCTCTTCCGGTTGCCCGACCGTGGGGTCTTCCTCCTCGACTTATCTTCTAAAAATGGCTTAGGCATTGCTCAACAACAATACAATACAACCCGTTAACCCACTCATCATTTTATGCAAATATGAGGCTAAAACCGATAGTTAACGATGCTACGAATGATATGATTCGATATGGGCTTGTGACATGTTATGAATGTAATAACATAAGGTCATATAAACAAGAGAATTAACACTTGAAAACTCATGCACATACATGGGTGAGAAGCTAGGAAACAAGGGGAAGAAGTAAGAATGTGAAAACAACTAATTGCAAAAGCGAGAAAAACCAACAACCAGTGAAAAGCATAGGCTGCGGCTAGAGGCGCAAGCCTGTGGCCTCCAGCGCGGGCTACGGATCTCGCTGCACCTGCTGCTGCCCAGCCGCTGTTCGTGCCCCTTTTGCTATAGCTTTGATGCATACAAACTCATTACAAACCACCCATTTCAAGGAGTATATGCACATGTATTCAAGGTGTAATTCCACCAGTCAAACCTGCTTAAAATATCATGAATCTACTCTTAATTTAACACCTCAACATGTAAAATTAAATCAAGAAGCAACAACAATGGTGCTAGCAACCTCAAGCACCCAATACTCATGTGAAAATCAACAACATAAAGGTAATGAACAACAAAGAACTAATTTACTAACAACCATCATACTCGTGTCATTGCTAACATATATAGACTTAATCTTTAACAATTAAAATCGAGAAACCCATCAAGGTTACCTTCTTAGTTGAACTCTAGTCGAAGCTCTCGTCAATTTCGTAGGAATCACCCTCCGGATCACTCAACTCAAAACATACAACCAAAGCAAGTGTTAGAGTAAAAATGTAGAGCTTGAATGCTCTTAGGGTTTTCGAAAATTGGGGTGAAGGGGAGTGAAATGTATACTTTCTTACCTTAAAATAAGGAGAAAGAGAAGAGGATAAGAAAGCCGCGAAAAACACAAGAAATCGATGTGAACCGAGAAAGTTGTGTTGATTTCAAGCTTAAAACTTTTTGGATGAAAATGGTAAATCTGAAAATTATGAAGTGATGAAGGAGGGTTTTATGAGGGTTTGAAATACAAACACGAGTTATTTGACCCATGTCCGAACATAACCCATATAACTAGTTTTTTTCGCTGGGATTTGCTAGAAACAAAGCCTTAAGGTTACTATACTTAAGACGTGAAATAAATATTTCCGGAATACTTATTACTCCTCAAAAATATAATTTATCAAAAATAAGATTTAAGTTTGAAAAATAAATCATTTTAAAATAAATTCCAAAGCGGGAATTTCGCGGGTGTTACATGTAGCCTTGTAGGCATATAATCTAGTTTTTGGGAACTAAAGTCAGAGCATCAGAGCCAGAAGAAACTAACACTCACTACGGTTTCGTGGAATAAATGAACCTTTGCCCTATTTATTCTGGTTCTCGTCTCAAACATTCACATAAATTTATACTCATCCCTTAGACGAGTTGGTGTACTAGGTCGAGTAAGCCATACTTGGTCGAGTATACCTTTGTCAGCGAAAAAAATCAAGTATGTTCGTTTGTACTCAGTCGAGTAGATGTTGTACGCGGTCGAGTACAACGTACTCGGTCGAGCACAACGGTCCCGTGTCGATTTCGCGATAGATTAATTGGAGGAAACGGGAATTGAAAATCATAATTTACTTTCATTAAACTCTCCTTTAATCAGTTTCTCTCACGAACACATCCCATAGTCCTCTAGTTGGCCTACCGAAAGTATAGTTTGTGCGTCTATCATCCTAGGTTGTCGTTCCACCATCATTGCAAGTAAGTTCTTTAGTTCTTTGTCAGTTCGCTAAGTTAAGGTTTACAATCCATAGTTGGTTAATAATGAGACTTATGATGTGTTAGGAAGAGGATTCTTAGAGGGGCTATTGATCCTAAATACTCAAGAGAGAGGGTGAATTGAGTATTAAAACTTTTTAATTTTTTTTAGTTAATTAAAATATTATCATATGATTAATTATTTAAATTTTATTGGATTAAACTTTATTAAATTAATATTCTTGAAAGTAAACGAAATAAGAAAACAAACCCGAGGCAACGACACACAATTTTTGAAGTGGTTCAGTATCACAAGTCAAAACTTACGTCCACTATTCTCGATTAATAATTTTAGTACTTATTCCATATTACAAAATTATCCACCCGCTCTTACAATTAACTCTATTTTTGTCTCAAATAAGTATCGTTAAATACTTGTATCACTACGAGTATTGTTGAATACTCAAAACTATCTTACGCTAATAACAGAGTGTATTAATTGTTCCTTGCGTGTTCACAATTGAACGAATTAGGAAACGAATTATTCAATATGATCTTATTACGATATAGAAATACCCAACAAGATTTAAAAGCATACAATCTTTCAAAAACAATTAACGAAGGCAAAAACGTGAGATGTATTATTAAACAATTTTGCAAGAAAACTATGTTTAGCCGTCAAAAATCTGTTTTAACAATTGTGGCAACACTTCTCTTTTATATGGATGGATAAATTTCTAGGCATAAGGAAACCCTAGATCTTTCAGGAATAATAAAGATATTATTCTAGATAAAAATCTATCATAAAAACTTTTAGAATTAGGAAACCATAGTACCTTATAAGATACAGAATATCTTGATACTAAAATTATATTTCCTAATATCTTAAATAAGATAATATAAGAATAAACATATTTTATTCTCTTATTCTAAAAAGATATGGAATATCTATCTTTTTAATTAGAAAGTAAATAATATCTAATAAGATATGAAATATCTTAATATAACTATTTTATTTCCTAATATCCTAAATAAGATAATAAAAAAATAAAAACGGTTTTATTCTATATATCTTAACCAATTGTGCAATATATATATATATATATATATATATATATATAGACTTGAGATCCGGTGAGAACCACCTTACAATGAGAACTTTGTGAGAACTCTACCTTACGGACTTTTTAAAAAAAAATTAATGACATAATTGGATTCGGCATGACATTTTATAGCTAGAGAACATATTTCTTGGTCTAGAAAATAAATACTAGTGACGGAAATCAAGGTGAGATACGTTTTATTTATTTGCATGCACCTACTATCTATTTTTTCGTATCTATCATTTTTCCGCCACTAGTATTTATTTTCTAGACCAAGAAATATGTTCTCTGACCATAAAATTCCATGCCGAATCCAATTATGTCATTAATTTTTTTAAAAAAACTCCGTAAGAAAGAGTTCTCACCGGTTCTCATTGTAAGGTGGTTCTCACCGGATCCCAACCATATATATATATATATATATATATATATATATATATATATATATATATATATATATATATATATATATATATATATATATATATATATATATATATCAAATACTTATCTCATATGATAATATATTTATCATATACCAGAGTTTGGATGCCAACCCACGACTTTTCGGCCGTGAATAAGGAGGCACGCAAACCCATGCACAGTTTGGCTCATTAATCAATGAAACCCTAATCATATTTAGGGTGGATCAAGGCTTTAGGTTTTGGTTATACGAAATCGTGTGTATTAAAAGAGGCAACGACTCATAAGCCTAATATACCTCATAATAATATTAATTTCATAAATTCAATATAAAAGTTTATCTATAAAGAGCTTTATTAGTAATCACAATTGTTTATAAAAAATATTTAAAAACATATAAACGATTTGATGTGTGCTTTTCTCGTGTAGCTTGAGGTTATTATAGCTCAAGTGCTATAACCTTGACTCCTTTTCTACGTAAGGTTATAGTTGTCGAGCTATAACCTTACCTAGATAAATGTAAGTTATTTTAATACCATTATAAGATAGAAAAACCTATTCTATTTAAATCTTCCTGGAGATCTTCAGAATAGATTCTTGTCACTTGTACTTCTCTAAATCAAATCATAGGTTGATCTTGAGCATTTGAACTTGAAGCGTAGTGAAGCTTATAATCATATCCTCAGAGATATCTCTTCAACTTTTAATTAATATATCAACTATATAGACTAAATAAACGATTAAAGGCAAGAGATATAAACAATCATAATTACTACACTTGTCATTATTAAAACAACATACAATATGAGGATATATTACTCAACAAATTCCCCCTTTTTGATGATGACAAGTCTCTTATAAATTATGACTAAGCGGAATGTTCCCCCTTAATATATTATCGTCCTTCTATAGGATTGATTAACTCAAGATCAAACAAGGTTAGCCAATATCAAAAACAATCAAGGATTATAAGGGACTAAAGGTCTTGACAAAGAGCAATCTTAGGCATATGCTTACCATGGTCGTTTCTTTCGCCCTCTTGATATCATCGAAAAGACGAGAACAAACATAGAACGTCTAGAATGATATCAACCGAGGAAGGAAATATTACGTAAGACAAATATTATAGTATAAGAACGAAGTTCACATAAGCATGTCACAGATATAAAGTGTTTGATACAAACCAAATGAAGGATGAGTACAGATTTTGTATGAGAGAGAGAAAATAGTCACTCACCTAACTTCGACCTACAAAAGCATGCATGCATTCGAATCATGATAGATATCTCTAGTTACCGTACATATACATTCCAACCAAGCGAGAACTAAAACAGATGCCCAGGACTTACATACTAATGTGAGGTGAGTTACTTGGATAAGAAGGGGCAAAATAATTTGGATATGTGTAGGTAAACGCCAAGCTAGCACTGATCACAACCAAAGATGGCCATATTCTACTTTTTAATCCAACATAAAAATGATGTGATACAGCTAAAGTCGTCTACCTTAATCAAAGTAATCCTAAATTACTACTAACAATAGCAAGCAGCAAGTAAGGTATCGTATCCACAGATATGCGAGGTTTAATATCTATTTGCAATTATTTAAGATTGTTTTAAGGGGTCACAAGATTGATTGATTGGGTTGAAGTCTATGAACTACTAACAATATAAAATAAAGATAAGGAACAATAATAAGAAAAAGTCCAGGGATCAGGTTCACAAGGTAGTTATACAAGGGTGAGATTTAATCATTGGCAGAGATAATTATGCTATTGAAGGTAATATGATTGGTAGACTCAATATTCCCTTCAGATATAGATTAGCATGTGGTAGTTATCATTAAACTATGTTTATTTAGTTATCATTGCATTTATTAGTCTTAACCCGATCGGTGATAATCCTAATATGCAAGACTAATGCATTAACTCCGGCCGGTAATCAATCAATTAGATTTAAGACGATTAAGACGATATACTAAACAATAATAAAAGACAATTTTACTATCAATTCATAAGGTAAACCCCCTTCTAACAACCTAGATCCTCATTCTCCCTAGAAGCCTAATTTAGCTACTCATACTAAGGATAATAAAAACTATAATAAGGTAAAGGGAAAACATGGTCGAAAGCATAAAAGATGAACACGAACTTGATTGAGTAATAAATAAATAAAGATTAAAGTACCGTAATAAGGAAAGATCGGGAACATGAACTAAACTAATTTATTGATAGAATTGTATGTAAAACTAGGCTAAGAACTTATGAAACGAGATAATAATAACCTAGCACACAACCCTCTATATATAATAGAAGTAGGAAGAGTTTTAGGTTAAACAGTAAACGACCGCGCTGGAAATAATGGGCCCTCGATCGAGTAAAGATTGTCCTCGATCAAGGGACCTATTGTCGTAGCTGCGCATTTCTGAGAAAAGTTTCCTCGATCTAGATCGAATTGTCCTCGGTCTATGGACTTATCCTCGGGTGGCTTTTTTCGTACTTTTCTCTTATTTCCCTTCATTCTTCCTTAGCTCTTGGATATCATTATGCAATGCTCATCACAAACTGACCAAAGGCTACTCGAAACCTTAAGATACCAACTGAATGAAATAAAAAAGATTTACTTAAAAATAACGAAATATGTGTGAACTATGATGATTGACACGAACGGATTCCTTTGCGAGATATCAATTAGGGATGATTAGGATTTGTTTAATGAGAGAAACTGTCATTTTAGATGTTTGACAAAATTAAGAAATGCTTAAGAATAGTCCTGATTTCTCTAATTAATATCTCGCGAAATCGAAAACAGATCGGGTACTCGACCGAGTACATTTAGGCAGACTCTAGCAAACGACACCGAACTTGAGTACTCGACCGAGTAAAACCCCCTCCCCCCCCCCCCCCCCCATTGACCGAGTACCCAACTAAATAATAGGGATGAGTATTACAGCAAGCTTCTGACGGATTTTATCTTTTACAAACGAGAACTATTTGCGCCCGTTCTAAACTTATTGTTATCTTGGAAGAGTAATTTATCCCTCTTTTTCACGGTCTGCAATGGCGAACTCGTCCATACTTTTAGACTATGTTCAACAATAAAAAAATTCACAAAAATAAAAAAAAACACCATAAAGTATTAATTAAATAATCAGACCAATTTTTGATGCGCAACATTGTGTGTGAGAGTGTTACAAATCAACTGAAAGTTGTAACACTGCCTTTCTCTCTCCTCATGACATCTGTTTGTATATAATTGGACCATTTTCTTTTAGCTTTAAAAGCAAAAAGGAAACAGATTTGTTTCCGTTGAAAATGTACAACAACTTAGTAACGACTATATTTTTATTACAAAAATTATTAAAATAAAAATTAATTACATATATAGTCAAAAAAATTTATGATCAATAAATAAAGACCAATCTTGATATATTTATTATCACAAAAAAATCATATTCTTCCTCTTTATCTTATAATATCCAAAATACTACATATAAGTCCTTAAAAATTTACCATTTTAATAATTATGCATCTTAATGACCCTAATTTTAGAAATACCTCAAATTCTCCATAAAATCAAAACTCACAAAGTTTAGATTTGATTTTACAAATTACCAAAGTTCTTTGTTACCCCAAAATTATACTATAAACTCAAGTTTCTCAAAATATCTCAATAAAATTATTTCAAGAAAAGGCAAAAAAATCTAGAAAACAATCTACGTCTAGTTTATGAAATGTTGAGGAGGATATGATTCTTTTGAAATCATGGTGTTATTATAGTTGTTATGAGATTAAAGGGAATAACTAAACGGGCGAGAGTTTGTGGGTAATGGGTAGTGGAAATGCATGAACAATATCAACAAGAACATCCAGATAAAAATTGGTGAGCGAAATTTGGATTCGATGAAAGATCGTTGTCAAAGAATTTGTAAAAAAGGTCAATTCGTGGGTTGCTTGTTATAGAAAAGCGTACGCGAGAAAATCAAGTAGAATAAGCATGAGTGATGTTAACAAAGACGCACGTGCTCAATACACTCAAATTAATAAGTCAAATTTTAGTGAAACGACAGTTTTTAAAGAAGTGGGAGTACACTAAAAAATTGGGAAGTTCCGACGGGAATGGATATGAGAGGCAATCAAGACGTGTAAGAAGGCGATGATATCATTTAAGAAAGTGAAGGTAGCACGGAAAGATCAAAAACCAATGAAGATGGAGACTATGTTATCCCTACAAATCCTGATATTCCAACTAGTGTTCCTACATCTAGTAATATTAGTCATCTTCAAGTAAGGGATGTTGCTAAAAAGAAAAAAAAGGAAAGCAGAAAGTTACACAATATTCACATAATAATGAGTTTACTGAAGAGTATCGTGCTATGAGAATGCTATGAGAATAGAACTTGAATTATCAGAAAGGCAAATTCAAGAAATGGTCGGGTTTAATAAGGAAATAGATGAAGCTCGAAAGCACAAGAATTATGCGGCAATATTGAACACATTATTAGAAAAAAAACCCATTTAAATCCCGCACAATAAACCATGGTAGAAAATCATATAAAGAAAATGATGGTAAAACATTTTTATTGTGTATTTATCAATTCGATCATTTCAATTGTAATGTATTGTTATTTCGTTCCAAGGCAGTGTATTGTCATTTTATTTCAATTATTGTATTGTCATTTCTTTTTATCGTTAGTGTAATGTCTTAATTTTATTGTTATTGTATTGTCATATCATTTTAGTGCAGTGTGTTGTCAGTTTATTTGTCATTCTAAGATCATATCATGTCTAACATAATGACAAACTAAATTATTGTGTTTCAGTATTCTAATATCTACATAACATGCTTGCTCTTAGAAAAATATAATATACAATTCAACAAAATTTATTACCAACATTTATCTCTCAACTAAAATATGTCTGCTTCTGAAAATGAAACAAACATAAACGATTACGATATCATTTCTTTTGATCAATGAATGAGAGATTTCTATGAACGATGAACAAGATATATGCAATAAAATCATCACATGGATAACATGGTTGATGATATGATAGGCTCCAATTCAAATCTATTTTCACAACCTTCAAAGTATATCCTAAAAATGAAAAGCATAGATATTATGAAATAAATCGAGAGGAAGGTCACATACAATTGTTCAAATATTATTTACATGATAATCCTATCTACCATGATCATATATTTAGGCGTATATTTTGTATGCAAAAACCCGTTTTTTAAGATTAGTAGAAGTTGTCACTACAACTGATACATTTTTTCAGCCATGACCAAATGGATTTGGTCGAGAAGGTCATTCGGCATTGCAAAAATGTATTGTAGCTATAAGAGTTCTAGTTTATGGATCCGCTTGTGATGATATTGCATGATGAGTATTATGAATGAGCACCACATAAACTTCAATATGTTATTACACAATTTGGGAACCAATATCTAAGAAGACCGAATGAACAAGATATGTCAAGAATATTACATGTTGGGGAAGACAGGAGATCCTTAGGTATGATGGAAAGTAACGACTGTATGCAGTGATAATGGAAAAATTGTCCAACTGCTTGGCAAGGGCAATATGCAGGAAAAAGTGGGAAAACAACAATTAATTTAAAAGCCGTTGCAAGCTATGATCTATGGATTTGGAACACATTTTTTGAAACACCGAGTCCACTGAATGATACATGTACTTCACCATTCTCTCATTTCGATTACATCTTAGAGGGGTGTGCTCCAGAAATTAATTATTATGTGACTGGTAATTAGTATAATATGGAATATTATCTGATTGATCGTATATATCCTGCATGAGCTTCTTTTGTTAAGTTAATTAGTACTCCGGTACTTCAAAGACACAAATTGTTCGCGCAACATCAATAAGTCGTCCGAAAAGACGTGGAACATGCATTTGGTGTATTACAAGCTCGATTCGCATTTATCAAAAAACCAAGTCTAGTATGGGATCTGAATCTCATGGGTAAAATCACTATGGCATGTATCATAATGCATAATATGATAGTAGAGGACGAACTAAATGCATGTCTTAACCAATATGAAAGTTCCGACTTTGATGGGGAAGATCATGATGACGATAATAGTCAATTATCTACATATTCAACTCAACGAATTGCAAATCTATCAAATGATATGAAAAATCAATCACAACTTCAAAATAGAGAAACTAATAATGCTCTTAAACACTATTTAATCGACATAAATGACAAAAATTTGGTAATGGTGATTAATATTGTATTTTTATTTTAATAAATGTGTTAATTTTGCGTCTTTTTTTTATTATTAATTGATGTACTCGTATTGTATTTTTAAAAAATTTATGAATTTATTAAAAAAAACTTAAATTGTTTTTTTTTATGTTTGACAGTTAATTTTGATATTTTATGGGTTATAAAGTAAAAAAATAATTTATATTTTAACAGTAATTACAATAAATATTAATGTTTGAAAGAGAATATAAAAGGTGGGGTATAGAAAATAGTGAAAATAAGTGTTACTCCCTCCGTTCTGAAATAATTGTCGTTTTTATTTTACGAGTTGAGTCTTTGAATTCAATTTCTACAAAAATATAGTGGTTACAAAATTATAAAATTCTTTACAACAGAGCTTCAATATGAGTATACACATCAATATATTTAGTTATATATTTTGAGAGATATTAAAGAGAGAAGTACGTGTCTCGAAAAATGAAAATGACAATTAAAAAACAGAGGTAGTATGAGAATGTTATTAATGAAGTGTCCAAATTGAAGTGGAAGAAGAAGGAAAAGGAGAAAATATTAATAAATAATCATAACACTCATGAACCAAGTGCTCTAGGTCTAGTGAAAATCAGGGTTCCTTCAAAACATCGAAATGATGGACTGCGAGGTCCTGGGTTCGAATCTCCCTAGATGATAAGACTTTACATGGTACGTATTGGTTAGCATGGTATTGTTGCGTGCCCGGGGATGATCAAACCTCCTTGTCATCAAAAAAATGATAACACTCATGTTACGAAAATTGTTAATGTACATGGTGTTTTATACGAAGCAACAATTTTAACATTTCCATGTTGGTGGTTAGTTGTCTTATTTCAAATCAATAAGTCTCTTCTTAAACTGAATAAATCCGTTTTAAGATTAAAACGGGTCAAAGTATCACCTGTACAGATAAGACAATTTTTTTTATTAATATCCATCGTAAATGAGATTTTCTGTTTTTCAAGAAGGCAATCAAATAGCTCATGATCTCAACTCAAAAGCCATAAAGTTATTCATATAAGAGAAATTTTCATGTAAGTCTAAGTCAATTAAATTTATAAAAATATCATTACACTAATTATCCACTTTAAATAACAATCACAAATTCAAATGTTCTAAGTTCTAACACAAAAATTATATCAAAATAAATAAAACGCTTAAAAAGGAAGTATGAGTACAAAATAACACAAATTTTCATTTGTGACACACACTTTTCGTCACACGCTTATGCCCTCTACTATAATAAAAGTGGGAACTTAAGTAAATTCCAGTGAAAGAGTAAGTGAGAGATGTCACAAACTTGTCTTCACAAAGATTTATTTACAAAACAAAGGGGTCGTTTGGTTCACAACGGGAAAATGAAATGCCCCATAAGTTCTAATTACTATGCTATTCTAATTCATGTGAACTTGAAAAAGTTGTTTGGTTATATGTGGGAACTCCAATTCAATAGGAATTTTCTTACATATGGGTGCGTGGTAGGTAAGCAACGTCCTCCATATTTGAGGAATTAGAGTTCCTAGAAAGTTCAAATTAATGTGACATGGGGTAACCAAACAACAAGATATTTTTACACTTCCCATGAATTATAATTCATGTGTTTTTGATAGGCAACTAAACAAGCCCAAAATCACAAAATAAATTACCCAAAAAGGAGTGACCCATACGGCTGAAAACCCTGTTCACGTCGTTCCATGCGGTACCTCCCCCGATTTTTTTTCCAACTTTCTTCTTTATTTCTTTCATTCTGCCTCTAAATTAAATACAATTCCTTCCACTTTCATCTCTCTCCTCACGAGATAATACACGAAAACAAAACCAAAATAAACAAATCAAAATAAAACCCTTGAATTAAGATAGATTTTCATCTAAACCGGTGATTGTATCCGTCTTAAATCAATATATATATATATAATGAAAGTGGGCTTTTTCGAGCAATGTGTTGGTCTCCAACTATTACAAAACACTATATTTATAAATAATAATTTAGTTATAATTTTTCTATTACAATTTGAAAATAAGAAAATATTAAATTATTTACAATTTTTCTATTAAAATTAGAAAATTAGAAAATAGTTTATTCAATAATAATTTGTTTATATTTTTCCTATTAGAATAAGAAAATAAGAAAATAATAAATTAATTACAATTTTTCTATTAGAATTAGAAAATGGTTGATTATTTATAAATTTCCTATTAGATTTTGAACAATATTATTAATTAGGATTTGTGTATTTACTATATATGGTTATGAACTTTATTCAATATTTTTATTAAATATGAGAATGAGAAATGAGTTAGAAAATAATTACTTATTTACAGATTTTCTATTAGACTTAGAACAGTATTCTTTAATATTTATATACTTACTATTTAAGATTATTAACTATGTTCAACCTTTAACTCAGTTTCTCTTCGTCTTAAGATTTAAATGGGTCGAAAATAGTCCCACTTGGAGATATAAGACAAATTTGTTACTTTTCCTTATGCATTATATTTTTATCTTTTCCATATTACTTGACCCTTCTTAAATTTAAAATGAATACCCCGTCTTAATTATAAATTTGTGGACTTATAAATGAAAAATATTGAAGTATTTAACATTATACACTTTCGTACTTAACAATGCGAAAACAATGAGATAATTTCTTTAATTAAGTATAAACAAAAATAAGACAAATGTCAAATATACTATACTGTAGGAGTATAAATATAACTATTAAAGACCACAATGATAATTTAGATAGATCAAGTGGAATAATTATTATTGTGTGGCTGGCATTTATTTTAAATGACTATTGAAAGGTATTTCATAAAAAAAAATATATTTATTTTCTGCATATTTTCGCTTTATTCTATATAAATGAGACATTGGTTTATAGAGTGACGTATTTTATATGAGGGTGGGGGTATATAGGTTTTGAGGGAGGAGGCAAGTGTCTTAAGGGGTAGGGTTAGACTCTAACTTTTAAGAGTGTAATTTGAGTAGTACAATAAAATCTCGATAGGTTGGGGTGGTTCAGGAATACGGTTGATGATTTTGATGATCAAATTGGTTAGTTGGGTTGTCAAGATTCGATTTAATGAGTATAAATATATAATTATAAATATAAATAATAAAGAACACAACGACGTTGTAACACCCTCATAACCCAAGGCCTTTAGGTAGGACCATCGGACCATGAGTACATTACCATCTCAGTTTCCTGGGGCATAGTATAAGATAAACAATCACAACAACATTATTTTAATCCAAGCTTATCAGTGTAAGAAAGAAAATACAACGTCTGCCAAAACTGCTCTCAAAGTACAAGCGGAAGCTAAGACTCACAGGCTCTATAAAGTGGTGATCATACCTCCTCCCGGGCCAGCAAGCAAACTCATCTACGCATGCAGCTGAGACTCTTCTCACCAACACATGGATCATCGTAGTAAAACAACAACAAGTATCAGCAACTGCATAAAAAGACGGATACAGTACCAAGTACAATACAACCAGTTATCATTATCACTACCATCCCTGTTATACCATATCCGTGGTGGCCTTTAGCCCCACACCAATTCCCCTACTTACCGCAGCAAGCAGGTACCTAGACCATTAATGTGCACATCCTCTCCGTGGCGGGTCCCATGAAAAGCAATCATAGAAGTAAGATCCGTTCCCCGCAACGGTCTCACACATTACCATTTAGATCCCAAGGATCACCCAAATAGAGTGATAAATTAACCATACAATATCGTCACAACACTATCATACAGAAACTGAGTAGGGAAACCCTACCTCAAACAATACAGCGAAAATGACAAGCACCACCTTTCTATCAACGTTCCTCTATGGATCCTCCTCTTAAGGATTACACAAATACAGATTACTCATTACACAACCATAATCTATGATATACAAATGATAGGATGACACTTACTTGGGTAGAATACGTATTAGGTAGATGATCGGGGCTCTTATACTCTTGCAACGGACTCTTGATGGGAACTGGGAGGAAGGGGGTGATAGTGATCTAGGGTTTTTGTTTTCTGATCTGGGTAAAATGAGGTTTTACCCTCGGTTCACTTTATATAACAACTGCGGTCCGACGCCTGGAAAAAACTCACTCGGTCGAGTACGACATACTCGGCCGAGTGCGACCTACTCGGCCGAGTGCAGCCTACTCGGTCGAGTATCACTTACTCGGCCGAGTTGGCTCGCAACTCAACTCCAGCCTAAAGGAGCTCGGCCGAGTAACATATACTCGGTCGAGTGCGACTTACTCGGCCGAGTGCGACTTACTCGGCCGAGTATCACCTACTCGGCCGAGTTGATCTACAACTCAACTTTTAACTAAAGAGGGGTGTTACAGACGTACGTGAGTCAAGCGGAATAACTGTGTTGGTGAGATGAAATCTAATTGTAATATTAGAAGGTATTTCATAAACAACAAAGTAATGATAAATAAAAGGTGTTTCCGAGACGTATAGAGTAAGCAGTAAAAAGATCGAAATTATTTTTAATCATAGTATTAGATTATTGTTTATTATAGTCCGTATTCATTTTATTCCTCCATATTTTAAACTTATTTTTTACAATAAGATATTGTCTTATAGGGTAGTTGTTGATTTGACATTAGATCTGTCGATTTTTGTTTTTAGGAATGGGGTAGATAGGTCTCAAGGGATAAATTAATTGTCTCGGGTAAGAGTTAATCTCCGACGTTTAAGTGTGATTTGATTTGTACAAAAAATGTCTATAGGTTATGGTTGTTCAGGGATACAGTTAATTATGTTGATAAAGTTGGTTAGTTAAGTGATCTGAGAAAGGTACGAACAATACCTGAATGGTATGAAAAGATGATACGTGTGTACTAAAGTTATGATTAGAACAACTGAGACAGTAAGTAAATAAATTTTATTTCAAAGTTCTATTTTGTGAAAATGACAGAGGCATAAATGCTGTAAAAATAAGTTAAAAATATCTGAAATAACATGTATATATACTCAATTTTGATTGTTATAGTGTCGGAGTTGATTTTACATTAGATGTGTTTATTTTTTTTAGGCGTGGGGTAGATAGGTCTTTAGAGAGGAGATACGTGTCTTAAGGGGTAGGGTTACTCTCCGACGATGTTGAATAATATGATTTGAGTAGTATAAGTAAATGTCGGTAGGCTGGAGTTTCTAGAGATACATTTTATAATTGATTTTGATGGTTAAGTTTGTTAGGTGGGTGAGAAGTAGAACTGATCATTTCTGAGCTAGCTCGTCCAGCCCGATATTTGAGCGGGCTTGGTCACGGAAAATATTAAAATAAATGGTTAATGGACAAGGAAAACTTGGCCCGCTGAATTAATGGGCGGGTATGGACTAAATGGAAATGTTCCTGGATAACCCACTAGTCCCGCTAAAGCTCATAATTTAATTTTTACTTTCTATATATTATTTACTAAACTAATTAATTATTAAGTCCATGTAGTAATCCAATACCCAAATAAATTAATAATGAAAAATAATAATTAAATGAGAAGTCCACCCATAAACTTACTCATTTTTGACTGTTTTTGCCTTCTTTGTTATGCTTATGAGACCAATATCAGTATAACACAGTTTCTTGTCGCATAAATATTTTATATACTGAGATTTTTGAGATACTTATACATCATTTTAAAGTTCGTGACTATTATGTTTAAAAGCCCGACGGCCCATGGGCAGGCCCGCCAACATATAACGGACGGGTACAGACAACTTCAACAAACTCGTTTTAGCGGACACGGACATAAAAAAAATTGGCCCGCCGGACACTTTTTCTTAAGGGTGGCCCGGTCCGTGTCCGGCCCAAGCCCGCAAACGATCACCTCTAGTGAGAAGGATACTCATCGGGTAGGATTATACTCTGACGTTAACGAGTGTGATTTAAGAGAGAGACAAATATATTCTTATGTGGGTCTGGGGTTGTTCAAGAATAAGGATAGGGTTATGGTTGATTATGATGGGTTTTGTTGGTTAGTCGGGTGGAAATGGTTGAATATGGAAAATGGTGTGAGTAACGTGAGATATTGATTAAGGAAGGTAAATACATAAATTTTATTTGAAAAGTGTATTATATAAAAATAAGAACTGGCAAATAATATAAATATTGGCTAAAAACATTTAAAATATCATGTTTATAAACTCAATTTTATTTCTTAGTTAAATATAAAACTAAACAATGTTGAATGCTCTCTTGGGTCGGCGCATAAATTTTAATGTTGAATGACTTTATAATGGTTTTTGTGCTATTAAAATTAGAAAATTAGAAAATAATAAAGTATTTACGATTTTTCTATTAGAACTAGATTATAGTTGATTATAAAGAAAAAATAACTTATTTACCACCTTCCTATTATAATTAGAAAATATTAAATTATTTACAATTTTTCTATTACAATTAGGAAATAATTAATTAATTACAATTTTTCTACCCCTTATTAGATTTAGAAAATTATATTCTTTAATATTTGTATGCCTTCTATTTAAAAATTTTAACTTTTTGAAACTTTTCTAATAAATATGAAGACGAGAAATGGGAAGAAAAGAACTACCTCAGTTAGTTTTCCTTAAAATGGAACTCCATCTTAACATTATAATGGGTCAAAAGACGTCACAAATCTAATAAAGTAATGAAACATGAAAGGTATCTTTGTGACGGATATAGTACAGTGTAAAAAGATAGTTTTTTTAGTCATAGTTACGTTGTATGATAATAGTTTATAATCTGTATTATTTTTCCTTTTTCTGTATATTTTGAACTTATTCTTTACAGATGAAACATTGATTTAAAGGGCGGAGGTTGATTTAACACTGGATGTGTTAATTTTTTGAGGGGGGGGAGGCCTGAAGGAGGATGTAAGTGTCTTGAGAGGTCAGATTACTCTCTGACGTTTAAGAGTATAATTTGAGTAGTTGACGCAAATGTCAATAGCCTGCAATTGTTCAGCGATACATTTGATGAATGGTCAAATTGGTTAGTTGGGTTGTCAAATTACAATATAAGGAGTATAAATACAAATAGCGATATTCTACAGTGTACCGTCGAGTTTTTCGGTATTCAATGTTATACCCCTATATTTTTTAAACTCTATGGTGTGCCCCTGAACTTTGTATATGAATTTATATCATAACCTTATTTATTGTCAATATTGTATAATGTAGAAAAGACAGAGGCACATATGATCTAAAAATAGGTCAAAAATCTCTTAAATATCATGTACTCCGTATATGTTTGAGCTAGTGTCCTCTGCAGTTAGTGCGACAACATGAATAAATCTCTTAAAGGATCACAGGGTATACTTTGTATTTTAATCAGTTGATTCACGTTTATCAATAACGATTGGCTTGCTAGAAGTTTGACGTTATTGTCATACAGATGGTGGTAATAATTGGTCCCTAAAAGGCACACCTAAAGGATGTAATCTGAGAGATATGATTAAATGAAAATGTAATCATATTGATACCTTATACCACTAAAAGGTTAGTCAATATAATGATGATACGTTTATTTAATACATATTAAGTAATATTAGCTGGGACGAATTAAAATGTTAATTCGTAATTAAATATAAAATGTTATATTTAATTAGTGTGTGTAATGTAATTATTTATTAAAGATTAAATAATTTAGTTAAATATAAACGGTTATATTTAATTAGTAAATTATAAATATACAATATTTATAAGATGAACATTATACAGAAGAGAAGATAACAACCGATGCTATATTGATAGAATTCGGTCAGCATAAGGGAGTGCACGGTCAGTTAGGTTTGTTACATGGTTTTGTAGAAGTTTATGTATACTCAAATATGGATTTAAGAAATTCTATCTAAACTCTGCAAGGTGGTTAGGCTTATAGAATAAGAGTTATTCTAATTAACAAACACCACCTACTACTATAAATTACATCAACTCAGCACTCTCATGGGGACCGAGTTCCAACGCACAAAACCGACACTCCCTCCTCTCTCTAATTTTTATCATACACAAAAATTAACGGTAATTTTTTGCAGTTTCTAGCTCAAGAAAAGGTATTTCTCGGAGCGTCTTGGGTGCAACAATTAGGAGGATATCTATTTTGATATCTGTTCTTAGGCCTTTTGCGGGGACCAAAGATTGATTCTTGATCATTATCCTTGTATCCCGTATTTTGTTTATGACTATAAATCATGTTTAGTAAATTCATTATATAATCCTGCAATTTTGTATTAGAAAGTATACAGATATTTTCCCACAAGTGCTATCAGAGCGTTAGGATTACGAAATTTATTTTATATGATTTTCATAAACTTTTTTAAGAGAGAAAAAAAATCTATTTTTTTTTTTGGGTACTGTTCACGAAGAAAATAAAACTTTCTTCCGAGCAGACTGTTTTTTTCGAGCAGCCTGTTTTTTTATTATTTTTTATTTCGGCTGATTTTTTTACGGGCTGTTCTCGTCTTGTTTTTTTTTGTTATGCATTATAAGGATAATGTATACATGTTGTTGTGAAAAAAACTCACAAGTTTTGATACCCAGTTATTTTAAAAAGGTTTAAAATAATGTTGGATTAATTATATTATATGATAATATGAACAGGATTATGATTGATTAAAATTATGTGAGTAATTACGGAATTGTCACATAATTGAAGTCATTGTTAAATGGTGGTTTGGATAAATTACTCTACATAATTACGGAATTATGTCTTGAAAAAATAATTTATTAGTTGATGCATTTATTTTATTATGTTGAATGTTGTGAATGGTTTTATTTACGTAGTTTTGCAATCGGTTGTAAAATGTAATACTTAGTGTGACCTTAGTAAATTATGTTTTCGTAATGAACGAAACATAATTTGTGATGTAATTATGAGTTCTCGAATCTCCTCTTGTGTATTTTTATTTAAATTACGTTTTTGGAATTAGAATGTAATAATAGGATTATATTTTGTAATTTATTAAATGTAATTTGAGAAGACTCAAGACGGAGATCGGATTGCTCACTCCCGCTACATGGACCAAGAAGGAACATCAAGACAAGCTTCTAGGGTCCATTGCTGAATGGATTCCAAAATTGTATTTTGTTCTTTTTGGTAGGATAGGCCACACTAGGACATGTTTATTTTCGTTTTTATTCCGTTCTTATTGTTTTTCATTCACATGTTAGTTAGTGCATCATTTTCCGGCTAAACCAAATCACCTAAGATTGCATGAAAATTGACTCATATAGTATGCATGTTAATTATCATGGACATATAGATGTCACTAGTATATCACTTAAGCCATCATCTTAGTTTATTCATTATCGCATGCTAGATATTCGTTCACTTAAAATGAATTAAAATAAAGTTGATGGGATCTTCCTCTATAACCTAAAATTGAGATTAGTCTTTATAAGTCAAATTACTATGAATCCCTTCTTCGTTTGGTAGGCATATAGGACCTTAGTCTCCATATGACCCCTTCTACGTTGGGTAAGTAGTAGCTGTTGACTTATTTTACCTCAACATTATTATTCGAATAATATTTCGTGGTTAATTATAGTGGACTAAAGATAGAATTTATGGAAATTTATCGACCAAGAATTCTAAAGGTAGAATTAGCCAAGATGTTGGCTTATCAATTTACAGAATTTGAGTCTTGGGATCATTTATATAATTCTTGAGGAAGATCAATTGTATAAATGCTTAAGTCATCGCATTAAACTGTTTTTGTATTAGACTATTCACAAAACGATGAGTATATATACTTATTATATTTTATTTTCTTCTTTACAGTGTAGAATTCATATCAAATCAATAATACTACATAACAAATAGCTGGCCATACTGATGACCTAATGCCAAATGTCACACTCGGACGCGAATCCTGACTCAAAGCTTTTATGGACCACATGAATCAGTCCACGCAACTGAAGAATGATGGGTCGTCCAACTTTGCGGACTGGGAGGTATCATTACAGAATATTGCCATTGCTGACGGTAAGCTTAAGTACTTGACTGAGCCAAATACCGCCAAACCCAGGCCCCAATGCGGGAGCCAACGAAACACTCAAGTATAGTGATTTCGTTATGGAAGCGGGTGCGATAAAGAACGTACTCATCTTTGCAATGGAACCCAATTTGCAAAGGCGCTTCATAGCCCAAGGTGCAAATAAGATTTTCACCACGCACACTAACGAGTTCTCAAAAGCACCGAGAATCGTTACTTATGAGCATACCTGTCGCTTCTTTGATGCAAAACTCCAGAGGGGAAAACCGGTTAGCCCACACATTCTTGATATGATCGAGAATGTCGAGAAACTAGAGGCACTTGATTGCAAAATCAGTGAGAGAATAGTCATTGACCATATGCTTAATTCACTTTATGACGGTTTTGCCCTTTTCAGGGCCAACTATTACATGAATGACATGAGGAAAACTCCTCATGAGCTACACTCCCTTATCGTACAGAACGAGAAGGATCTAAAATTGAGTGGGAGCATGAAGCAAGATGTTCTCATGATTTCCAACAAGGGCAAGGGTAAGGCTAAGACTCATGGCAAGCTAACTGTAGCAAAGCCACCAAAGTTTAAGAAGGTTGGATTCAAGAGTGGGCCTGGTGAGACAAGTAGCACACAAGGGAAGACAAAGAGCAAAGACGGTGACATTGGGTGCCACCATTGCCACAAGACTGGGCATTGGAGGCAGAACTGTCTAGTGTACCGTGAAGACATAAAGGCAGGCCGCGTTGTTCATGTTGGTATGTCATCTTATATTCATATGATTGAGATTAACCATGCAAGTTTTGGAACTTGGGTACTTGATACTGGTTGTGGTTCTTATCTGTGTAATCATTTGCAGGGCCTAAAAAACATTACACCTCTCGCAAAGGGTGATGTTGACCTGCGAGTCGGGACTGGAGCAAAAGTTGATGCCACCTCAATGGGAACATATGTGATCCAACTATCGAGTGGATTTGAGTTATATCTGTATAACTGTTACTATGTACCCACTTTATCTAAGAATATTCTTTATGTTTCCGTACTTGATAAAGATCGTTTTTCATTCACAATAAAGGATAATAGTTGTATTTTCTTTTTGAATGGAATAATCTATGGAAAAGCGGTTTCCATGAATGGCATTTATATCTTAGATCAAACGACTGAAATATTACACGTGAATAATAAGAAAATAAAGGTTGGTGACAAAGATCAAACTTATCTATGGCATTGTCGTATGGGACACATAAATGAGCTTACATACAGATAAATGTATGTGGACCTATGTCTATCACCGCGTGAGATGGCTATAGATATTTTATCACTTTCACGGACGATTTAAGTAGATACGGATATGTCTACTTAATGAAGCATAAAAGTGAGTCCTTTGAAAAGTTCAAGGAATTCCAGGCAAATGTTGAGAACCAACTGGATAGAAAGATTAAAGCACTTCGATCAGATCGTGGTGGCGAATATCTTTCTAATGAGTTTGATCAATACATTAAAGACTGTGGTATAGTACTACATTTAACTCCACCAGGAATACCAGAATTAAACGGTGTTTCTGAACGGAGAAATCGAACATTACTTGATATGGTTCGATCATGATAAGTCACACGGTTGTGCCTAATTCTTTATGGAGTTTTGCTATTTTGTCAACTGCTCTTATACTTAACCGAAGTTCGTCTAAAGTTGTAGACAAGACTCCATATGAGATATGGAAGGGAACGGTCCCTAACTTGTCCTTTATTCGGGTTTGGGGTTACGAGGCTTATGTCAAGTGGAGACACTAGGATAAGCTCGGCTCGTGATCGGTTAAGACATACTTTATAGGTTATACAAAAGGAATGTTTGGTCATTACTTTTATTCGCCTACAGAACACCGTGTTTTTGTTGCGGCTGGTGCGAAGTTCTTCGAGAAAGAGTTTCTCGAGAAGACGAGTAATAGAATCTTTGATCTGTCGGAGGTTCAAGAACCAACTACCAAGCAACCAATGGAAAAGTTGTTCCTTCATCTTCTGCTACGGTTAGTATTCCTGAGGAACCTAGAAGGTCGGGTAGATTCTCCATTCCTCCAGACTGATACATCGGTATGGTCGAGGAACTTGACGGAGTTGACGTTTTACTCTTAGAGTAACGAGCCGGTAACCTATAAAGGTGTTGTGACCTATTCCGACTCAAAGCTATGGCTCAATGCCATGCAATCCGAGTTGGACTCCATGTATGAGAATAACGTATGGGAGTTGGTTGATTTGCCTGATAAGGTACGACCTCTTCAGTGCAAATGGCTTTATAAAATAAAGCATTTCATGAGGGACAACCAGACACCTATAAGGCACGACTAGTGGCAAAAGGTTTCACTCAAGTGCAAGGGTTGCACTACGATGAAACTTTTGCACCATTAGTCATGTTGCGTTCTATTCGGATAATCTTAGCGATTGCCGCCTTTCATGACTATGAAATTTGGCAAATGGACGTGAAAACCGCTTTCTTAAACTGTTATTTGGAGGACTTGTATATGATACTTCCCGAAGGTTTCATCGATCCTAAGAATCCTAAGAAAGTATGCAAGTTTAAGCGTTCCATTTATGGACTTAAGCAAACTTCTCGGAGTTGGAATCATCGTTTCGACCAAGTGATAAAAGAGAATGGTTTCATTCGATCGGTCGAAGAACCATGTTTGTATATCAAGTCGAGTGGGAGCACGGTTGTCTTCCTAGTGTTGCATGTCGATGACATACTCTTGATTGGGAATGACATTCCTCTCCTTTCTTCGGTTAAAGTATGGTTAAAGAACCATTTCCAGATGAAAGATCTGGGTGAGACACAGTGCATCTTGGGGATCCGTATCTATAGAGATAGATCGCGACGGATGTTATCACTGAGTCAGGAGTCTTATATAGATAAGATTCTTGACAGATTCAGCATGACCAACTCCAAGAAGGGGTTACTTCCGATTATCTCGGGGGTGCGTTTGAGTAAAACTCAGGCACCAAAGACACCGGAAGAGGTCGAGCGCATGAGTCGCATTCCTTATGCATCAGCTATAGGATCGATCATGTATGCCATGATATGCACGTCCTGACGTGGCATATGCTTTGAGTATGACGAGTCGGTACCAAGGCAATCCATGTGAATCACACTGGATGGCTGTGAAAAACATTTTTAAGTACCTACGGAGGACTAAAGATTGGGTATTGACTTATAGAGAAGGCACTGAGCTTTGCGCAAACGGCTACGCAGATGCTAGCTTCCAAACGGATCGAGATGACTCAAAATCTCAGTTTGCATTCGTGTTTACTCTTAATGGCGCTGTTGTCAGTTGGAAAAGCGCCAAGCAGAGTGTTATCGCAGATTCTACAACTGAGTCCGAGTACTATGCTGCTTCGGAAGCTGCAAAGGAAGCTATATGGATGCGTCAGTTCTTACAAGGACTAACAGTAGTTCATAGTTCGAATGACCCGATCACCATCTATTGCGATAATTGAGGTGTCATTATCCAGGCTAAAGAGCCTAAGTCTAGCAACAAATCTAGCCATGTACTGCGGAAAGCTCACATGATACGAGACTACATGGAGCAAAAGGAGAAAGTGATAAACAAGATTGCGACAGATGACAACATCACAGATCTTCTCACTAAGCCATTAAGATATGATAAGCATGAAGGGCACGTTATTTCCATGGGAATTAAACGTGTTCCTGAGTTGTACTAGTACTTTTATGGATTGGATAATTGTATCTTTTCATATACTATTTATAACATCATCGATTTTGTTTTCATATTTTGTTTTTCATGTGGATTGTACAGACAACTTTGAACACCACAAAGTGAACTAAATTACATTACATTTGTTTTGGTCTGTAATCGTCTACATGAGCTGATAAATCTGGCAATTATTTTGTGGCGGTGATTGATGGTGGCTTCAACGAGCCATAAGTCAAACAGTTGACTGATCGATCATAGAAACGAGATTATAAGGATAACTCGTAGGACACTTTGTAACAACGCAATGGAGTCCTAAATGTTACTGAACATTTGGTGCCAGGTCATGGATAGGACGTCCATAGTGTTCCCAGAGTCGATTCTTTTGACCATCGGCTGTCTCTTGAGATAAAGACAGTTTTTGGGTGACTTTGGTTTCTTTCTCATAATCGACCGTAACTGGGGCCAAGAAGATTTTTTCTGGGTCATTTCATACTGCTCTTCTATCTGCAAGTTTCGAGTTGAGGAAAATATCTAACCCTTATCAGGTTTTAATATTTCTCATGTCCACTCGAGGAGTAGTAACTGAAATGCATGGCCATGCTCGAATAATGATTCGTTTATCAGTTGAGTTACTTTCTAGTCGGGAAAATCACTCTTGATACAGATCGCTTGTAAAATACGACCTTTGTGAATAAAGATTTGCAAATTGTTTTACATTGAGTGGGAGAAATTTAATTGGATATGAGAATCAGTTATCGCACATACACTTGTAAGGACAAGTGGGAGATTGTTGGAGCTAGTGTCCTCCACAGTTAGTGCGACAACATGAATAAATCTCTTAAAGGATCACAGGGTATACTTTGTATTTTAATCAGTTGATTCACGTTTATCAATAACGATTGGTGATACGTGTCTATTTTATGATGTTTTACATCTATTTTTACACGTATTTGGTCGCTCATTTACTATGTTTTAGCCTTTATTTCCCACAAATTGTGTACTTTCGTATTTTTATGCACTTTTGCAGATTTATGCGGAAAAGAGACGATTTAGCACCAAATTCGTATCCTCAAGTCTTTTGCTTAATTAAGGAATAAATGGAAAGTCAACTGGAGTCAAAATCAAGTACCAAGGGTCAAACAGAAGAAAATCCGAAGACTTCCGTACAGAAGCGGTCGACCGACCAGTTAAACGGGTCGGCCGACCAGGCCTGATTTTCATAAAGCCCAATTTCCAAGAAAGGCCGGAAATAAGAGAAGTCCAGCAAGAAGCGGTCGACCGACCCGAATAGTAGGTCGACCGACCAGAACGAAGCCCATGCGATTCTTTTTCGGAAATAAAGTAGAATTAGAGTCTTTAGGAAACTCTTAGTTTCTTTCTATATAAGCCAATCTTGTGATTAGGGTTAGATATCTTCTACTATCTTAGATCTTAGATCTGGAGAATCAAGTTTTGCATCGAATCTTTCAGCATCAAGTTTTATCAGATTTAGTTTTGTAATCTTTCAATAATTCTCAAGCATTCAATAAAGTTAGTTTCTTTCTGCCCTAATTCCAATTGTGGTAATTACTCTTTAATCTAGTTTTTATTATAGTTCTTGTTTTTATTACAATTGTTAAGTTAGAATCTCAAGCTTTATTGAATCTTGCATGCTTAGATTATTTACTATGTTCTCCATGTTTATTCCCAATTTTACAATCGTCTTAACAGTCATGAATAACTAATTTTCATATGTTAGGATGTAGGGGATAATATGCATAGGTAAATAAAATCCGAAAAACCGACCTGTAGCAGGACCACGGTCGGCCGACTGGAATAGCCGGTCGGTCGACCGAGGCCGTGGTCGGCCGACTGGAGTAACCGGTCGGTCGACCACTCGCGTATGTTTTCTTATTTCGTCTTTTCTTGTCAATTATAATATCCTGCAATGAGACCAATAGGAGACTTGTAGGATGTTAGTAATGACCTACCCAAGATTGAGAGATACGGGAAGGGCATTGGTTTACACCTTAAGACGGATAGGTTACTCAAGGCTGAAAGGTATGTAACCTGGAATTTAGGAATCACCCTTATTGTTGACACTCATTATTTGTGAGACCTAGGAACTAATAGCATAGGCCGAAAGGAGCTATTAGGTAGCATAGACCTAAAAAGATATGTTACACCCCCTTACGCGACTGCTATACATGTTGACCCTAGGATTTACTTTACCTTAGCTATTTATTACCCAAATATCCTAGCATCCTCTTTTATTATATTTTATTCTCATCTTTTAATTCTTGTTTTATTTTTATCTTTACTTTAGACTTAGTAATCAACCAATCAACCCCCAGATTTGTTACCTTTAAACATTAACATTAAGACAATAAACATTCCCCACCTCTTTGTGGTTCGACCCTGACTTTCACTATCTATTGTTAAGGTTAGGAATTATAAATTTATCTTTGGTACCCTCAACGACGGGCATCAAATTTTGGCGCCGTTGCCGGGGAGGTGACGCCAGTGTTTATTGTTTTTTGTTTTTGTTTCTCTCTGTTTAAGGAACTTTTTGTTCCTTAAACCTTCTCACCTTTTTCTTGTAGTTTCCTCTTATGCGCAGGTCAGTTCAAGGAGAACTCCTACCACTTGATCTCGAAATTGAGAGGACTCTTAGGGAAAGAAGAAAGCAACTTCTAGCAAATCAAGAGGGAGGGTCACCATCCTCTTTATTTCAAGAAGACCTTTTCGAGTTACCACCATCTTCACCAAAAACACCACCTTCGCAACCGAATTCACCCATCAATCCGCTTTCACCAAAAACACCACCTTTTACCTACTTTCCAGTTTTTCCTAAAGAAGAAGATAATATGGCAGAAGAAGCTACTATTTCCAGTCACTCCATGCCTCAGGCGAAGGACCTATACAAAGGGTTCACTTTACCTGCAGGTACTGGGAAGCCATTCGAGGCCAAGCCTGCCTATATTACTATGGTTGAAAGAAACCAATTTGGAGGCTCGGCCAATGAGGATGCTGCTAAGCATATTGAAATCTTCACAGATTACATATGCTCTATAGCACCCCCAGAAGGAGTGACGCAGGACCAGATTAAACAGACCATGTTTATCTTCTCCCTTAGGGACTCTGCGAGAGAGTGGTACAGAGACCTTGACCGCACTGCTGCGGGAGTTACAGATTGGAACACCTTAGCCTTAGCATTCTACAGGAAATATTACTCTGCATCAAAGACAAATGCTTTAAGAGCACAGATCACCAATTTCAAGCAAGGTCCCAATGAAGACTTTAGCGAGGCGTGGGACAGGTTCAAGAGACTTGTTCGATCCATACCACATCACGGATTCGAACAATGGTTTCTTTGCAACCAGTTCTACAATGGCCTCTATGATGACAACAGGGCCTACTTAGATGCTGCAGCTAATGGAAGATTCCAGGATAATTCAGGAGAGACTAAGGGTCTCAAGTTAATAGAAGATGTTGATGTGCACCGCGCTGAGCATGGTACTTCCAGAGGAAATCAGAGAAAATCTGAGTACAACCTGTCAGCAATTGAGGCCTTAACAGCCAAGCTAGAAAAATTTGAGGCTGCAGGAAAGCTCGATCTAGGGAGTGGAAGCAAGGGAGGAATCTACCAAGTAAACGCCGTTCAGGACGGACCCTTTGCTTGTGAGAGGTGCGGTGGAGAAGGGCATGTGTCAAAGTTCTGTACTTCATCTAATGAAACATGTGCCGCTTTTCAGCATTATCGTGGGAACAATTTCTATGATCCAAATAATAATAATGTCCATCCCAACTTAAGGTGGACGAGCCAGAATGTTCAAAACCCACAGCACATGCAACCTCAGCAAAATTCCACCTATGTACCCCCACATAAACAAAATTTCCAAAGACCACCTTTCAACCCTCAACCACCTTCTAATCCGCCACCCAACATAGACGCTCTTATCCAAAATCTTATTGGGTTGGTTCAGAAGGAGTCGCAGGCTAGAGAGGCAGGGATGAAGATGTTAGAGTCCCAGATTGCTCAGATCGCGAGCAAAAATGATACTAGGGCTCCGGGTCAACTTCCAACCAAACCGGACCAGAAGAAGGAGACTCTTAACGTCGTAACCCTGCGAAGTGGAGCCAAAGTGGGGGCTGAGAAAGAAAAAAAGGCGAGTAGCAGTGAAGGCGGTCGACCGACCGAAGAATCTGGTCGACCGACCGCGGAGCAGGATCCGAAATTTTCGCCTGAGCAGGAGACTGGTCGACCGACCGAAGATACTGGTCGACCGACCACTGAAGCAGAACCTGAAGTTCCCTTTCGTCCAGCATTGCCGAACAACTTGCGGGATTTTCTTTTCCGGGGTGATAAGACCCCCAGGTTTTTAAAAAGGGCTGCAAATACGGAGTCCTCAGCTGCTCCTTTTCCAGAGAGACTCGTGCCTTCAAAGGATCAGGTATCTTTTGACAAATTTAAGGATGTGATTCGTTCATTAAATGTTCAAGTTCCATTCTTAGAATTAGTTCAACAAGTTCCTTCTTATCTTAAATTCATGAGACAGCTTTTGTCAAGAAAGAGGTCTCTAGAGAAGGTTGAGTCTGTGGCTCTCACTGAAGAGTCATCCAGTTATTTAACACATGTCATTGCCCCTCATAAACTAGAGGACCCTGGAAGTTTTTCTGTCCCCTGTAATATAGGAACCTTCCCAGTTAAGAAGGCTCTATGCGATTTAGGTGCTAGTATAAGTGTCATGCCCCTAAGCGTTGCCTTAAAACTAGGAATGACCGAATTTGCAGTGACCAGTATGACAGTCCAAATGGCAGATCGCACATCTATGGAACCTGTAGGGGTGTTAGAAAACATCCCTGTGCGTATTGACAGGTTCTTCTTCCCAGTCGACTTTGTTGTTTTGGACATCCCAGAGGATGCCCATATACCCATAATTCTAGGAAGACCCTTTCTTTACACTGCAGGTGCCATTATAGATGTAGGCACTGGAACTCTAACTTTCAAGGTAGGCAAACATTCTATTATCTATGGCCTATCCTATAGGAAGAAGGATGCTATGACCCCCATCACATGTAATGCTATCACTTCTGAGAAGAAGTATGAGGTCATCACTGCTTCTCCCACTTTATTACCTGTTCCTGTATCTGTTTTTACACCTCCGCCCCAGATTGGGAGCAATAGGGAGGACACTTCTGTTATGACTATTGCAGGAACTGGTTTGGGGAAACCCAAGGAGAAGGAAGTCATCATCCAGAGAGGAGGAATGGGATGCCTAAGCTATGAAGAAGATGAGGATCCAGACGTCGTGGATCGAGAGGAGAAAAAGAAGAAGAGGCAGGCTCAAGAGGAGAGACCGTCGCATATGCTTTGCGACGGAGGAAAGAAGATGTGTTTTGCTACTGAAGCAAAAACCGTGGAGACTACGGCATGCCGTCAGAAGCCGTGGTCGGATATTTTCCGCATCTTCAGCGGATAGTTATTTTTAAGTTGCAGTTTTAAGACAATTTATTTTATGTTGTGTGAGACTTTTTAGTTTTGTTTACTAGTAGTTAAGACTTTAAGAATCGTTTTGGCATCTCGCGCATTGTTGGGCGCGCATATTTTCTTGTTTTTTCAGGATTTACGAGAAAAAACGAAGACCTCCAGAACTCCGCTGGTCGACCGACCAGAATCATCAGTCGGTCGACCAGAGGCGCTGTTCACAGGAGGTCGATCGACCAGAAACACCTGTCGGTCGACCTACTGTCCGCTGCAGTATTTCGTTTCTCTTCCTTAGAACTCGTGAAATCAACTTGGATACTTGAGTGGCACTGCTGGCCACCAAAACCTCCCAGCTTACGCTGGTTTGGGGAGGTTTTTCTCATGCATCTTTTAACCCAGTGAGTTCTTTCCAGTTTTTTTTCTTTATTTTATTTTACTTGCATTTGTCTTTTAATTTTCTAAAACCTTTACTTAGGCTAATGCACAATGGGGACATTGTGCGGGTTGGTTTGGGGAATGGTTTCGTGTTACATGCATTGCATTCTGTCACACGTTTATTGCATTTCTGTCTTGCATCGTTCTTTTCTTTGTTTTCCTTATATATACAAAAATCCAAAAAAATTCAAAAATTCAAAAATCCAAAAAATGCACGTTTATTTTAGCATATAGGTCGAGTCGGAACGAAAGTATTTCAAGGATGATTTAGCTATCTTACATGTTTATGCCTTTACCTTGCCTTGTCAACTTGTTTTGGTATGAAAGTCTTTTGCATATCTACGAGTTTTTGTCAACTTGCATATCTTGAGACTTGACTTATACCTTGGCAACCTACTATACATTCTAAGGTTTAGAGCTTATTTCCTGATTTCATTCTTAAACCAGTTGTCTTGGATGTGAGTAGTACTCCCCTTGGAACATGTTACATCAATATGCATAAACATGAGCTTGAATTGCTATATACTTGTCTTACTATCTCGTTTTGTGAGTCTTGATACGTGCATTTGGGATCCCTTTTCTCATTTTTACCCATAAGCTTCACATAGCCAAAATTACCTTTTTATTCCCCCAAAACTACATCCCATACTTAGCCTACCCTTCCAAGCTAGTATTTGTGGTCATTGGATTATTTTTTGAGGCATCTTGGTTTGTATGCTATCATGAGCAAAAAGAGAAAAGAAAGAAAGCAAGAAAGAAAAAAAAAAGGAAAAAGAACAGAAAAATTCAGAAAAAGAAAGAAAGAAAAGAAAAACGAAAAAATTCGGGAAACGCAGAAAGCCAGTCGACCGACCACCATTATAGGTCGGCCGACCAACTGACAGAATCAGTGTCAAAATTTCGTTTGTTAATACCCCTTTCTTTTATATGTTATAACTCCCGTACCTCATTCAAAAATATTTGGGAGTCCTTTCTTATATTTAATGTGAGAGTTGTGCTACAAAAGAGCACTTTCTTAATATCAAAAAAATTGTGAAGTATGTTGTTGGGAATCGGTTTTACTAGCTTGGCTACTAACCCCACAAATCCAAAAACATCTTAACCACATTTTACCTTTTACCTCACATATCTTTCGTACCTCATTTGCATGTATCTAGGTCACTTAAATGAGATTGTTATACAAAGTTGTAGAATTCCTGTTCATGTTAGATTGCAGACATGTTTTCATGGGTCGCAGTTAGGTGAGTGTCTCTACAAAATTACTTCTTTCTATCTTTTACATATACTCACCCTTTGCTTCATGAGTGTCTCGAGCGTACCGCGAGAGTCCATGGTATTAAGTCTCTATAGTTTCTTTATTTGCAAATCTGACAACCCTATAATTCGTTGCATGATTTAAATGCTTTCTCATTTTGTACTTGGCATTGGTATAGGCTAACATGTAAATTTCGCTCTGAGATTGAAATCGTTCCATTAGTTAAGATCGAGTCTATTTCTTGCTTGAGGGCAAGCAAGGGTTTGGTTTGGGGAATTTGATACGTGTCTATTTTATGATGTTTTACATCTATTTTTACACGTATTTGGTCGCTCATTTACTATGTTTTAGCCTTTATTTCCCACAAATTGTGTACTTTCGTATTTTTATGCACTTTTGCAGATTTATGCGGAAAAGAGACGATTTAGCACCAAATTCGTATCCTCAAGTCTTTTGCTTAATTAAGGAATAAATGGAAAGTCAACTGGAGTCAAAATCAAGTACCAAGGGTCAAACAGAAGAAAATCCGAAGACTTCCGTACAGAAGCGGTCGACCGACCAGTTAAACGGGTCGGCCGACCAGGCCTGATTTTCATAAAGCCCAATTTCCAAGAAAGGCCGGAAATAAGAGAAGTCCAGCAAGAAGCGGTCGACCGACCCGAATAGTAGGTCGACCGACCAGAACGAAGCCCATGCGATTCTTTTTCGGAAATAAAGTAGAATTAGAGTCTTTAGGAAACTCTTAGTTTCTTTCTATATAAGCCAATCTTGTGATTAGGGTTAGATATCTTCTACTATCTTAGATCTTAGATCTGGAGAATCAAGTTTTGCATCGAATCTTTCAGCATCAAGTTTTATCAGATTTAGTTTTGTAATCTTTCAATAATTCTCAAGCATTCAATAAAGTTAGTTTCTTTCTGCCCTAATTCCAATTGTGGTAATTACTCTTTAATCTAGTTTTTATTATACTTCTTGTTTTTATTACAATTGTTAAGTTAGAATCCCAAGCTTTATTGAATCTTGCATGCTTAGATTATTTACTATGTTCTCCATGTTTATTCCCAATTTTACAATCGTCTTAACAGTCATGAATAGCTAATTTTCATATGTTAGGATGTAGGGGATAATATGCATAGGTAAATAAAATCCGAAAAACCGACCTGTAGCAGGACCACGGTCGGCCGACTGGAATAGCCGGTCGGTCGACCGAGGCCGTGGTCGGCCGACTGGAGTAACCGGTCGGTCGACCACTCGCGTATGTTTTCTTATTTCGTCTTTTCTTGTCAATTATAATATCCTGCAATGAGACCAATAGGAGACTTGTAGGATGTTAGTAATGACCTACCCAAGATTGAGAGATACGGGAAGGGCATTGGTTTACACCTTAAGACGGATAGGTTACTCAAGGCTGAAAGGTATGTAACCTGGAATTTAGGAATCACCCTTATTGTTGACACCCAATATTTGTGAGACCTAGGAACTAATAGCATAGGCCGAAAGGAGCTATTAGGTAGCATAGACCTAAAAAGATATGTTACACCCCCTTACGCGACTGCAATACATGTTGACCTTAGGATTTACTTTACCTTAGCTATTTATTACCCAAATATCCTAGCATCCTCTTTTATTATATTTTATTCTCATCTTTTAATTCTTGTTTTATTTTTATCTTTACTTTAGACTTAGTAATCAACCAATCAACCCCCAGATTTGTTACCTTTAAACATTAACATTAAGACAATAAACATTCCCCACCTCTTTGTGGTTCGACCCTGACTTTCACTATCTATTGTTAAGGTTAGGAATTATAAATTTATCTTTGGTACCCTCAACGACGGGCATCAATTGGCTTGCTAGAAGTTTGACGTTATTGTCATACAAATGCCGGTAATCAACTGGTCCCTAAAAGTCACACCTAAAGGATGTAATCTGAGAGATATGATTAAATGAAAATGTAATCATACGACTAAACGGTTAGTCAATAAAATGATGATAGATTTATTTAATACTGATTAAATAATATTAGCTAGGACGAATTAAAATGTTAATTCGTAATTAAATATAAAATGTTATATTTAATGAGTGTGTGTAATGTAATTATTTAATAAAGATTAAATAATTTAGTTAAATATAAACGGTTATATTTAATTAGTAAATTATAAAATTACGATATTTATAAGATAAACATTATACACAAGAGAGGATAAAAATCGATCCTATATTGATAGAATTCGATCAGCATAGGGGAGTGCACGGTCAGTTGAGTTTGTTACATGGTTTAGAAGCAGTTTAGCTATACTCAAATACGGATTTGAGAAATTCTATCTAAACTGTGCAAGGTGGTTAGACTTATCGAGTAAGAGTTATTCTAATTAACAAACACCACCTACTACTATAAATTACATCAACTCGGCACTCTCATGGGGCACGAGTTCCAACGCACAAAACCGACACTCCCTCCTCTCTCTAGTTTTCATCATACACAAAAATTAACGGTAATTTTTTGCAGTTTCTAGCTCAGGAAAAGGTATTTCTCGGAGCGTCTTGGGTGCAACAATTAGGAGGATATATATTTTGATATCTGTTCTTAGGCCTTTTGCGGGGACCAAAGGTTGATTCTTGATCCTTATCCTTGTATCCCGTATTTCGTTTATGACTATAAATCATGTTTAGTAAATTCGTTATAATCCTGCAATTTTGTATTGGGAAGTATACAGATATTTTTCCACAGTATATACTATATATACTCAATTTTTATTGTTTAATACGATGGGGGTTGATTTTACAATGGACGTGTCTATTTTTTTTAGAGGTGGGGTAATATTGGTCCTGAGGTAGGAGTAAAGTGTTTTAAAATATGGTTACTTTTCGACATTTAAGAGTATGATTTGAGTAGTACAAATAAATATAGGTACATTGAGGTTGTTTAGTGACACATACGGTCGATTCTGATGGTCAAGTTGATTAGTTGGGTGAAAATGGTACGATGAAACATCATGATTTAAATTTTACACCCAACTCCAATGTAACATCTCAGGTGTTGAATCATCCATTCATATCTTTCCACTTCTTTTCTACCTCATTTTTCAACTAAACAAAAAATTGCATATCTTTATTTTCCCCGTCAAAAACTTCTCATTCAAACAAGGTCGATTTTGGAGGTAAAAGTTAAGTTTCTAATAGATGGATGAACTTTTCAAAGAGAGAGCTAACTTTGAAGGATAAGTCTGGGTATTTCGTTCATGAGGGATGACTTGAATATTTTACATGTGTATTGGAAACTAGGAGAAGAGTGTCGATGATGAATTGGATAGTTGTTTGAGGTAGGAATAAAGATGACTCCATCACATTTGGTGGTTAATTTCATGATATGTTAGAGTAGACGTGACTTTGGATTGTGGATCGTTTCATGTGTTGTTCGAAGGGTAAGAGCAGTTGTTTAAAGGGTTCTTTCATGTGGTATTGAAGATGATTGCGGCGAGTTGAGTAATTAGATATATATGTAATTTAATACGATGAACGCATGATAGGTGTATGGATGATGGTAGCATTAACAACATAAATGAATATAAACGAGGTAATTTTATTAACAAAATATTACATTTATAAAACGAACTAATACTATTTTTATATCAAGCAAACAAAATTATTATGATTTATTTTTTATTTACATGGCGACAAGTTTTGATAAATATCACAAATAATTTGGTATCCTTGCATCACACGGGCAAAAATACTAGTTTAAAACAATTTAAACATTATTCTACTTGTATGTATATATATTTAAGACAAAAAGTTTAATATATTAAAAAAACAATATATTTCTCTTATATATATACATATATATATATACACACACAAATGTTATAAGCTGAAGACGGACATATCACAAACTGAAGACGGGTCAAATAATACCAGGTGGTTAGATGAGACAAAAACATAATGTTATTCCCTAGATAATTTGCTTTTATCTTATCTACCAACTTGATTTTTTAGTTGACCCGTCTTCAATTTGTGACGGATATGTCCGTATTCAACGGGACTTACTGTTAAACTAGTGTAACACCCGTGAAAATTCACGGGGTTACTAATTTCAATTTTGTAAAGTATGTGATCAATTAACGCCGATAATACGACAAAGCAATACATGGTTTATTTTAAAAAATAATTAAACATTAGACGTTTGACATATCACTTGAGAAAGCGTATTCTATACATCAGAAATGAAAAATTATTAATTTTTAGTAAAATACGTTTTCGTTAAAAATTTGGGGAAAAAATTGTTTCAAATAACTTATAATCTGAAATTTAATTAAATTATTAACTTAAATAAACGGAATACGGTATTCCGAAATCAAGTATAATTATTAAACCCGACCATAGACAAACTCGAATACGGTATTCCGAAATCAAGTATAATTATTAAACGGAATACGAAATACGGTATCCTCTCGTTGCATGTATACCCCGAAATTTGTGTGATTGAACAAAGCTCCCTAGCTCCACATCCTTGTGCATGGGTAATAATAGTAATATCCACTGTGCATGTTAAGTTTAAACTTTACAAATAGTCTTGCGTGTACAAGTTTATGACGTCTCACATCCTTCTACCACTTGTCCATCCACTTGCTCTCCCATTTGCTTTGTGAGAGATCACAAGCTTCTGACGGAATAGTACCGTCACAAATGAGAATTTGTGTAAACTTTAATTGTAAGAACATTTGTCATGTCCATTTGTGAAATTGTAAATACACAAAAGTATAACTATTTGGGTTGACTAATTGTAAGAACATTTGTCATGACCATTTGTGAAATTGAAAAGAATTTGTTGAGAAATATTGAACAAGTTTTAAGAAATTGTTTTACAGATTGAAAGATGGAGAGTATGACTGAAGAGGAAGTGAAAGAAAAAAAGAGGTGAAAGACAACTGTGATTTTCGAGAAGCTTACGGAGAATACAAAAGATTTATGGAAGAATGAAATGAATTGGAAGAATTATCTAGGTCGGTTTTTTTGATAAGGTGACTGGTTCCACAAAATTGATAATTAATTGTTATTGATATTTTGTAATTAAGTTTTTTATTATGTTTTGAGAATTGATGCCCATATTAATTAACATGGTTATATTGATTAATATGGTTAATTAGGTGGTTCTATAATTAATTTCAGTTTTTTATTTGGTTTTGAGAATTGGTACCCATATTAATTAACACAATCAAATTAATTAACACGGTTAATTAGGTGGTTGTATAATTAATTTCAGTTTTTTATATGGTTTTGAGAATTGGTAACCATATTAATTAGCACGGTTATATTAATTAACATGGTTAAATAGGTGGTTGTATAATTAATTTCAGTTTCTTTGAGAATTGATACCTATATTAATTACCACGGTTATATTAATTAACACGGTTAATTAGGTGGTTGTATAATTAATTTCAGTTTTTTATTTGTTCTAGTTCGCTGATTTGGAAAGATGATCAACATGGTTTTGCATGATTGGCTAAAACAAAACATAATTTCTGAAATTAAATGAGAGAGCTTAAATACCCTCATTATTAAACCATATTCTACCATATAGGCAAAAATACAATTTTTTTGTGTATACATAATAACTAGTTTAGCACCCGTGCAAAAATGCACGGGCATATTTAGATAATGTTTGTAATTAAATTTTAAACCCGTATACTATAACATGATATTAGTCGAAATGTAAAACTTTTCTATAAACGATATTACATAGAAATATGTATCCCGAAATCAACTTTAACGAATGACATGATGTAATTAACAAATAGAAAAGAATTATAACTTACTCCATTGCTAATTAACTAATTTTCATAGTTTAGAGCAAATGACTCTTTCTAATCATTATAATAATTAAAATATTTAAATTTCTATTTATTTTTTTAATACCATAATATCGTCATTAAAAGATACTCCCTTATCGCGTATGTATTAGCTACACTACACCAAAGCTAATAAATTGGGAAAAAATTTATGATTAGTATTCACAAAATACTAATGTTGTAACACCCCCATTTATTTAAGGAGCCTTTAGCAAGACATCCTCAGTAAATAGAACTGTTACCATCTCGGAATGACCGAGGTAGTGAATAACAAAGTAACACACCCAAAGTACTTTATATAAAATTGGTAAAATTAAAACTTTAATGTTACAAATATTACACAGCGGAAAGTAAAATACAACTGATAACTTCGAAGAGTGTGGAATAATTCTAAGTCGGTCCATCCAAGTACTCACGCCATCCCATGCTCCCACAGCGCCATCTTTCCTGTAGAATCTACTCCCCATTCTGGATCATCGTAGGTGTCACACGAATACACAAGGTCAACCACGAGGTTGAGTAGGTAAAACAGATAAAACATAAACAACAATAGAAATGCATCTTCCTCCACCTCCATATCATTCAATCAACCACTTCACCTCCATCACCCCACACCTCCATCACACCACACCTCCCATCACACCAAACCTCCCATGGCCATATCACAAGTCCCATATCACAAGACCCATTTCACAAATCCCGTTCTCCACAATAATCGACAATAATCAGCAATCCAAAATACATTCACAATCAGTTATATCAATCTTATAATAAGCAACACATATACGTCATATCAATAACGCCACCACAGACATATATATCCCCTACCTCAAATTGCAGAATGACAACCGAACAGCTGCTAGAAATATCCCACGCGGAAACCGTCACCTAAGCATATATTATATAACAGTTATTAACCCCTGTCCTAGAATAATTAATTTCCAAACATAGTAACTTTCTAAAAGTGGAAAGTTCCCTATAATAGAAAATTTCCCGAAATAGCAACCTCGTCCCAAAAGACAATTCCACAAAATAACTGATCATGTTCTCATAATTGATTATCCACAACCCATTATATACATATTCATAACAATTGTCACTAACCAGATAGGACTTACTAATTATAGAGTACAAACAACTAATCATACAAATAGTAATAATGTTAACAATGTTATCTTACTATTTACGACACTGAAACGCAACAACTAATAAAATATAACTGATGGTAATAATATTAACAATAATAGCAACAACAACAATAATAATAATAATAATAATAATTAATAAACAATACTAATAATATTAATATAATAATAATAATAATAGTAATGGTGATAACAATCACACGTAGCCACAACCAAAATAAACAAACCATACTACACAACCCACGTACTCAGCCCCCTCCAAAACAGCCCCTGGCAGCCTACTTCACGGCCCTGTCGACACCCTTCCTACCGCTTGCACCACCACCACGCCACTGGGGTTGTGTAACATCCCGTATTTTCGTAAAATCCAATTTAATCGTTTTAAATTTATTTTACGTAATAAAATAGTATTTTAATAATTTAATTCGGAAATTTTAATGAAATAAGTCAGATCCGTCTTAAGAACCTCAAGTCCTTAAGACGAATACAACTTGGCAAACATAAGGTCCGTCCTTAAAAACCCGTTTGTGTTTTTCCAACCCGTTTCCATTGAACGGAAAGGACAACTCTTAAAACCCTCATAAACCCATATGTCGACATTTACTCATCTTCAAAAATAAGAACACTGACATTGTTTTCCTCACAAAACCTCCATAAAACCTTCCTTTCTTTTGTGAAATTCTTCATCATCCGTTCTTCAAATCACAAAAGTGAAGGACTTGACAACCCGGACGTTGATAGCTTCATACTCGAGGAAGATCTTTAGCCGGATAAGCTTAAGAGGTGACGATAATGAGAAACTCGGCCTATTTGTGAATATTAGCACTTTTGTTGTTGATCTTGTCATGGTTTCTGATTTATGTTGAGTTGATGATTTATGGACTTAGTAACATGTATGGGATTGTTCTTATGTGAGAAATTCATGCCCTTTGATGTTGAAACATGCTCATATGTTAATTTCAAGTTTTTCACATGTTCAGACGGATACATGAAATTTATCGTTTGAGGATTGTTGTTGGTGTTGTTCGCTGATAATTAGTAGTAGTGGGTGATTCATGATGTTGGGTAAACCCCAATTGTAGGAATTTTATGGTTTTGATGTCGAATTATGGAAGTTGGAATTGGCTGGAAATGCGATTTTAGGCGTCAGGCTCTCTGAGCCGGTCGGCCGACCGGCCGCCGGTCGACCGGCTGAGAGCGCTTCTTGAGATTTTTGTGACTTATGCGTGACTTTGAGACCATAGGAAATAGGTCTCCCAGCCGGCAGACCGGGCGCCTGCCAGCCGGCTGGGAGTGCGTTACTGTCGATTCGAGATTTCAAATGTTAGGAGGCTGAGTTCCCAGCCGGCCGACCGGCTGCCTGCCGACCGGCTGGGAGTTCGTGTATTGTTTCAGAAAAGAGAGAAAAGGCTGGGGTGGTCACCAGCCGGCCGACCGGCTGCCTGCCGACCGGCTGGGGACCCCTGTAGGCTATTTTGAGGATTTTGTAAATTGAGTGTAACTTTCAAACGGTTTATCGGTTTTACTTGAAACTTGTTTTGTGTACCTTTGACATGTATTTGAGGTCCCCGGAGGATGGGCAACATTATATTGGGTTCGGGAATAGGGTAAGGATAGAGACCCCCCGGTCGGGCAACCGAAAGGGAAACCGGCTCTCCCTCATCTTAGTTCTCGAGGTCGATCGATTGTTGATTAGAAGTTAAAAGTAGAACTATAGAGTAGTTCATAGACTTGAATGATGTTATTTTGATGCGTATTAAGTTATGCCTTAAGCTGGCCTCTGAACTTAATACGTGAGTTGTTTGTCGTGTATGGGAACATGCGTTGAGTTTTCGCCTCTGAGTTCCATACATGTCTGTTTGTCGTGTCTGGGACATGCGTTGAGTTTTCGCCTCTGAGTCCAGACATGTATGTGTGATCGCGTCAGGACATGCCTTAAGTTGGCCTCTGAGTCTGACGAGTAGAGCAACTGCACGACGGGGCAGTCAGGTTGTCATACCTTACCCGGAGTGCAGGTGTTTGGTGCTAGAACATGCGTTGAGTTTTCGCCTCTGAGTCTAGTATCTTGTGATGTGGTAGGGGAACATGCGTTGAGTTTTCGCCTCTGAGTTCCTTACTTGTGATAGTGAATTGAATGTTAGTCCATGCGTTGAGTTTTCGCCTCTGAGTCTAATGTTCGGTGATAGCCGGTCCATGCGTTGAGTTTTCGCCTCTGAGTCCTTGCTTGATATTGTGAACTTGGTATTTAGGTTATGCGTTAAGATGTCGCCTCTGAACCTTTATACTTGCTGAATTATTTAGTACCTATGTTATGCGTTAAGATGTCGCCTCTGAACCTTTGTACTTGCTGTTTTATATCTGCTTGCCTTGATGATGGTACAGTGTCAGATATGCATAGTATGTTATTGTCGTTATGTGAGTTGTGGTTAAATCATCCAAGGCATTGGATGACTCTTAGTTCGGTTTCATAAATAATTGGATTGAAAGACCCCCCGACTGGGTAACCAGTAGGGAGACCGGCTCTCCTTCCTATTTGTTTATGAAGTTAGTTGAGAGCCGTGCAGAGTTTTCGCATGATAGCAAGAGATCAGATGATGAGTTGTTTATGCTTCACATGTTGTTATATGTTGGAGTATTCTGTATTGTTTTATATGTTACGTGTTGTCACAAAAGGTGGCTAGGAGAACTCTAGTCACTCCCCACTGATTGTGGCGTACATGTTTTCATGTATGTAGGTACATGCTGGTTGGAGCAGGGGTTCACGAGAGCTAGCGAGCGATGATCCGTTCATCATGACTTACCTTATGTCGTTTAGCTGGACTCGTAGTTTGTTACATTTGTTTTGGTGCCGGTAGGGATGTTCCATCCCCGGCTGATGTATTTATTTTATGTTTCAGTTTGATACTTAGTACCGTTACTTATCTATCTTGGTTTCAGTTTCAGTTTACGTTTTAGCGTAAGACTTCTCGCATGTTGTTTTACCTTCTAAAAAGTTTAAATTCCGCTGCATTTTTGGTACTTTTATGTGTTTATATTTCCGTTTTCGCGAGGGGTTTTACAGTTGGTATCAGAGCATTATTGCTCCCGACGCACTCATGTGACCCCCAACCTTAACTTGACCAAATAAACAAATAATGAATGAGAGATGGGTAGATCTAAGGACTTATTTTGTAGTCTATTTGTGATTGCTAATTGCTAAGCTAATCCGTGTTTTTTTCTTTTGAAGGATGGTGAGACCCAGAGCTGCTGATAACATTGTGCTGCAAGCAATTCAGCATTTGCTTGAGACTCAGAGACAGCAAGCGGGGAATGTTCCACCTCCTCCACCGCCGGGTGGCGAGACTAATCGTCCGGGTAGCTTTTCCTGGATTGCCTCTCAGATGTCCAGAAGCCATGTTAGGACCTATGGAGGCGAGGCTGACCCAGTAGCCCTCACAGAGTGGTTTAGAGAGATGGAAAAGAGCTTCACCTTGTACTCAGTCGTTAGGGAGGATAGAGTGCGTTTAGCCGCTCACTTCCTGACATTGGAGGCTGACCGTTGGTGGGCATTGACTGGACCTACCGCTATTCTTGACCCGATGTTCGATTGGGAGGCTTTCAAAGACAGGCTCGAGGCGAGGTTCTACCCCAAGGAGTTGAGATCGCAGAGGTTGAAAGAATTTATGGATTTGAAGCAAGGCAAGATGATCGTTCAGGAGTTTACTGACAAGTTCAACCAGTTAGCTCACTTTGCATCGAGATTTGTTCGTGATGAGGCTGAGAGAGTGTATTTCTACCGAGGGAAGCTAGGGCCGAGGATTGAGAGTATGGTTCGTCGTGACTCTACTTCTTTTGTGGAGGTGTATGATGATGCTATTTGGGCCGAGAGTTCCATTCGTGCCATAGATGCTGAGACCCGTGCCGCTACTTCTAGTGTGACTCCTCACCAGAGATCAGTGTACCAGGGGAAGAGACCATTTGTTCCTTCTACTTCTTCGCCTTCTTCTCAGAAGAAGCGTTTTGAGAGGTTCTCTGCTCCGGTTGCTAGGACCACATTTCACACCGACACTGCTTCTACTGTTTGCCGCCGTTGTGGTAAACCGCTTCATCCAGGGTTTGATTGTTTCAAGAATGCCTATAAGTGTTATACTTGTAATGGATATGGGCATAGATCCTTTGATTGTCCTGAGAAGGATACTGTTCTTGGCAAGGCTGCCACTGCTGCTGCAGCGACCAGAGGAGGAAAGCCGAAGGGGAAGATCTTCGTGATGACTAGGGTTGAGGCAGAGGCTCATCCAGACATTGTTGCCGGTATCTTTTCTGTTCTTGGTGCTGAGTGCCTTATTTTATTCGATACTGGAGCTTCTTTGTCATTTATATCGACTCAGTTCGCCGACCGTCTAGCTCTTGAGTCTTCATTGGTTGAGGAGACTTCTATTTCATTACCATCTGGAGACGTGTTTTCCTGCTCTTCGTCCCATAGGGATGTTCCTATTATTATTGGTCAAGCCACATTTCCAGCGGACTTACTGAGATTTCCTCTCGAGGAGTTTGACATTATCCTCGGTATGGATTGGTTATCGCGATACCATGCTCGCTTCGAGTGTCGCGACCAGAAAATCTGCTTGAGGAGTTCTTCAGGAGTTCGTGTTTCCTATAGGGGAACTCGCCCTCAAAGGGGTGTTCGTGTTATCTCTTCGATGAAAGCTTCTCATCTTCTTAGGAAGGGTTGCCAAGCCTTCCTGTGTGTTGTTACAGCTGCTAAACCATCGCTACCGAAGCTTGGAGATGTAGTCATTGTTCGTGAGTATCCGGATGTGTTCCCAGATGACTTGCCAGGGATACCGCCAGAGAGAGATGTGGAGTTCACCATTGAGCTTGTTCCAGGTACCGGACCGATTTCTAAAGCTCCTTACCGTATGGCTCCGCCAGAGTTGAAAGAGTTGAAGCAGCAATTGGAAGAGATGATCGAGAAGGGTTTCATTAGACCTAGTGCTTCTCCGTGGGGTGCTCCCGTTCTGTTCGTTAAGAAGAAAGATGGTTCCATGAGACTGTGCATTGACTATAGAGAACTGAACCGAGTGACCGTGAAGAATAGATATCCTTTGCCTAGGATAGATGATTTGTTCGATCAGTTGAGAGGTGCTTCGAGGTTTTCTAAGATTGATCTTCGATCGGGTTATCATCAGATTCCAGTGAGAGAGGCTGACATTGCGAAGACTGCTTTTCGTACCAGATATGGACATTTTGAGTTTGTAGTCATGCCATTTGGGTTGACTAATGCACCGGCTATTTTTATGGATCAGATGAACCGTACCTTCAGTGAGTATCTTGACACATGTGTTGTGGTTTTCATTGATGACATCTTGATATATTCGAAGACCGCTGAGGAACATGCTGAGCATCTTCGATTGATTCTAGGGATTTTGCGCAGACAGAAGTGGTTCGCAAAGTTTTCGAAGTGTGAATTTTGGCTCTCGAAGGTTGCCTTTTTAGGACATGTGATATCCAGCGAGGGTGTGATGGTAGATCCCGCGAAGATAGAGGCTGTGGTTGATTGGGAGAGTCCCAAGGATGTTGGAGAGATCCGTAGCTTTTTGGGTTTGGCTGGTTATTATCGTAGATTCGTTGAGGATTTCTCTAGATTAGCTCGCCCGATGACTCAGTTGCTGAAGAAAGAAGCCAAATTTGTGTGGACCGACAAGTGTGAGAGTTCTTTCCAGGAGTTGAAGACCAGATTGACTTCCGCCCCCGTGTTAGCTTTGCCAGAGATCGGAGTGGACTTTGATGTGTATTGTGATGCTTCGATGTTAGGACTTGGATGCGTACTGATGCAGAGTGGTAAGGTGATAGCCTATTCATCTAGACAGTTGAGAGTTCATGAGGTGAACTATCCGACACATGATTTGGAGTTGGCTGCAGTTGTTCATGCTTTGAAGATGTGGCGACATTACCTGATTGGATCCCATTGCCGTATTTTCACAGATCACAAGAGTCTTAAGTACATTTTTACTCAGAAAGACCTTAACATGAGACAGAGACGTTGGCTAGAGTTGGTGAAAGATTACGACATTGAGTTGTTATATCATGAGGGAAAGGCCAATGTAGTTGCAGATGCGCTTAGCCGCAAGACTTCTCACTCGATGAGTGCCATGAGAGTATTGCCCGATGAGTTGTGTTCCGAGTTCCGGAAGCTGAGGTTAGAGATGGTAGGTAGTGGTTTTGATTGGTTAGCTGCTATGACTGCCGAGCCGTCTTTATATTGGGAGATTCGCCAGAGTTTGCCTTCAGATGCCGATTTCAAGAAGTTCGAGGCTAAGATTTCGAGTGGTGTTGCACCTGAGTTGGTGATTGATGCTGATGGTTTCCTTAGGTTCCGTGGTAGGATGTATGTTCCTGATGTGCCAGATTTGAGGAAGAAGGTTCTTGATGAGGCTCATTTGTCACCGTACTCCGTTCATCCAGGAGGAGAGAAGATGCACAAGGATTTGAGGCTTATGTTTTGGTGGCCTGGTATGAAGAAGGAGATCTTGGATTATTTTAGTAGGTGCTTGACTTGTCAACAAGTCAAGATAGAGCATAGGAGACCTGGTGGTTTGCTACAGCCGCTTCCCGTTCCTCAGTGGAAGTGGGAGTGCATATCTATGGATTTTGTTACTGCTTTGCCTAAGACCGTGGGAGGCAAAGATGCGATTTGGGTTATTGTTGATCGTCTAACTAAGTGTGCCAGATTCGTGCCGATCAGAGAGACATGGGATATGGATCGTTTAGCTAGGGCTTATATTGTAGTCCGATATCATGGTGTCCCGAGGGAGATAGTTTCAGATCGTGATCCGAGATTTTGTTCCAGGTTCTGGAAGGCTTTGCAGGAGGCTATGGGTAGCCGTTTGTTGATGAGCACTGCTTTTCATGCCGCGACCGATGGTCAGTCCGAGAGGACTATACAGACATTAGAGGATTTGCTCTGTGCTTGTGCCCTTGATTTTCAGAGTTCTTGGGAGCAGTGTTTGCCGTTGGTAGAGTTTTCTTACAACAACAGTTATCATGCGTCCATTGGTATGGCTCCGTACGAGGCTCTTTATGGTAGGAAGTGCCGTAGTCCGATTTGTTGGGACCAGGCCAGTGACGTTCGTGACCTAGGACCGGACCAGTTAGCTGTTACTATTGATCAGGTTCAGCTTATCAGAGGTAGGATGAAGGTCGCACAGGACCGGCAGAAATCCTATGCTGATGTCCGCCGTAGACCATTAGAGTTTGAGGTGGGAGACCGAGTCTTCTTGAGAGTTTCTCCGATGAAAGGTGTTAAGAGGTTTGGAGTTAAGGGCAAGTTGAGCCCTAAGTATATTGGACCTTTTGAGATCGTGAAGAGGATTGGTGCTGCTGTTTACCGTTTGGACTTGCCTCCTAGTTTGGGCAAGGTTCATAGCGTTTTTCATGTTTCCCAGCTCCGCAGATACATTAGTGACCCGAGTCATGTTTTGCCTAGAGAGATCGAGAACCTAGAGCCGAGTCTTGCTTTTGAGGAGCGTCCAGTGAAGATCCTTGACCGACAGGAGAGGAAGCTTAGGAGCAAGGTGGTGCCCTTGGTGAAGATTTTGTGGCGTTGCGGCGAGGTCGAGGAGCAGACTTGGGAGACTGAGGCATCGATGCGTGCTGCGCATCCCTTCTTATTCGATTGAGGTATAGTATATAGTTTTATATCCGTTCGAGTTTCGAGGACGAAACTTTTTGAAGTTGGGGTGATTGTAACATCCCGTATTTTCGTAAAATCCAATTTAATCGTTTTAAATTTATTTTACGTAATAAAATAGTATTTTAATAATTTAATTCGGAAATTTTAATGAAATAAGTCAGATCCGTCTTAAAAACCTCAAGTCCTTAAGACGAATACAACTTGGCAAACATAAGGTCCGTCCTTAAAAACCCGTTTGTGTTTTTCCAACCCGTTTCCATTGAACGGAAAGGACAACTCTTAAAACCCTCATAAACCCATATGTCGACATTTACTCATCTTCAAAAATAAGAACACTGACATTGTTTTCCTCACAAAACCTCCAAAAAACCTTCCTTTCTTTTGTGAAATTCTTCATCATCCGTTCTTCAAATCACAAAAGTGAAGGACTTGACAACCCGGATGTTGATAGCTTCATACTCGAGGAAGATCTTTAGCCGGATAAGCTTAAGAGGTGACGATAATGAGAAACTCGGCCTATTTGTGAATATTAGCACTTTTGTTGTTGATCTTGTCATGGTTTCTGATTTATGTTGAGTTGATGATTTATGGACTTAGTAACATGTATGGGATTGTTCTTATGTGAGAAATTCATGCCCTTTGATGTTGAAACATGCTCATATGTTAATTTCAAGTTTTTCACATGTTCAGACGGATACATGAAATTTATCGTTTGAGGATTGTTGTTGGTGTTGTTCGCTGATAATTAGTAGTAGTGGGTGATTCATGATGTTGGGTAAACCCCAATTGTAGGAATTTTATGGTTTTGATGTCGAATTATGGAAGTTGGAATTGGCTGGAAAATGCGATTTTAGGCGTCAGGCTCTCTGAGCCGGTCGGCCGACCGGCCGCCGGTCGACCGGCTGAGAGCGCTTCTTGAGATTTTTGTGACTTATGCGTGACTTTGAGACCATAGGAAATAGGTCTCCCAGCCGGCAGACCGGGCGCCTGCCAGCCGGCTGGGAGTGCGTTACTGTCGATTCGAGATTTCAAATGTTAGGAGGCTGAGTTCCCAGCCGGCCGACCGGCTGCCTGCCGACCGGCTGGGAGTTCGTGTATTGTTTCAGAAAAGAGAGAAAAGGCTGGGGTGGTCACCAGCCGGCCGACCGGCTGCCTGCCGACCGGCTGGGGACCCCTGTAGGCTATTTTGAGGATTTTGTAAATTGAGTGTAACTTTCAAACGGTTTATCGGTTTTACTTGAAACTTGTTTTGTGTACCTTTGACATGTATTTGAGGTCCCCGGAGGATGGGCAACATTATATTGGGTTCGGGAATAGGGTAAGGATAGAGACCCCCCGGTCGGGCAACCGAAAGGGAAACCGGCTCTCCCTCATCTTAGTTCTCGAGGTCGATCGAATGTTGATTAGAAGTTAAAAGTAGAACTATAGAGTAGTTCATAGACTTGAATGATGTTATTTTGATGCGTATTAAGTTATGCCTTAAGCTGGCCTCTGAACTTAATACGTGAGTTGTTTGTCGTGTATGGGAACATGCGTTGAGTTTTCGCCTCTGAGTTTCATACATGTCTGTTTGTCGTGTCTGGGACATGCGTTGAGTTTTCGCCTCTGAGTCCAGACATGTATGTGTGATCGCGTCAGGACATGCCTTAAGTTGGCCTCTGAGTCTGACGAGTAGAGCAACTGCACGACGGGGCAGTCAGGTTGTCATACCTTACCCGGAGTGCAGGTGTTTGGTGCTAGAACATGCGTTGAGTTTTCGCCTCTGAGTCTAGTATCTTGTGATGTGGTAGGGGAACATGCGTTGAGTTTTCGCCTCTGAGTTCCTTACTTGTGATAGTGAATTGAATGTTAGTCCATGCGTTGAGTTTTCGCCTCTGAGTCTAATGTTCGGTGATAGCCGGTCCATGCGTTGAGTTTTCGCCTCTGAGTCCTTGCTTGATATTGTGAACTTGGTATTTAGGTTATGCGTTAAGATGTCGCCTCTGAACCTTTATACTTGCTGAATTATTTAGTACCTAGGTTATGCGTTAAGATGTCGCCTCTGAACCTTTGTACTTGCTGTTTTATATCTGCTTGCCTTGATGATGGTACAGTGTCAGATATGCATAGTATGTTATTGTCGTTATGTGAGTTGTGGTTAAATCATCCAAGGCATTGGATGACTCTTAGTTCGGTTTCATAAATAATTGGATTGAAAGACCCCCCGACTGGGTAACCAGTAGGGAGACCGGCTCTCCTTCCTATTTGTTTATGAAGTTAGTTGAGAGCCGTGCAGAGTTTTCGCATGATAGCAAGAGATCAGATGATGAGTTGTTTATGCTTCACATGTTGTTATATGTTGGAGTATTCTGTATTGTTTTATATGTTACGTGTTGTCACAAAAGGTGGCTAGGAGAACTCTAGTCACTCCCCACTGATTGTGGCGTACATGTTTTCATGTATGTAGGTACATGCTGGTTGGAGCAGGGGTTCACGAGAGCTAGCGAGCGATGATCCGTTCATCATGACTTACCTTATGTCGTTTAGCTGGACTCGTAGTTTGTTACATTTGTTTTGGTGCCGGTAGGGATGTTCCATCCCCGGCTGATGTATTTATTTTATGTTTCAGTTCGATACTTAGTACCGTTACTTATCTATCTTGGTTTCAGTTTCAGTTTACGTTTTAGCGTAAGACTTCTCGCATATTGTTTTACCTTCTAAAAAGTTTAAATTCCGCTGCATTTTTGGTACTTTTATGTGTTTATATTTCCGTTTTCGCGAGGGGTTTTACAGGTTGACACCCCTAGACTCCGGTGCATCTAATGACACTGACCACCACACTTGACATGACCGTTCTAGCCCTCGAACTCAGTCACCAAAACACTACCTGCCCAGGCCCATTTTCCCGTAACTTCCAGCCCCTCAAACATATAAACCGACACCCAAACCAGCCCCTAACCGCACCCATGACGCCACCAGGCTCACCTCTGAGCCACGGTGGTTCCAGGGGTGAAGCCACTGACCTTCGACCCCACCAACCACCACGAAACATCCACCTGCAACGAGCACTATCACCATCCCCTGTTTTCCTTTAGTGACACTTACACTAACGAAACTTACCCCAACAACCCTACGACGCACTATTAACCACCACGAGGACCACCACGCCGCTCTCTGCCTATCACACAACGAACATACTCTAACCCATATATAAAACATAATCAAAAGGCCAAACAAATTCAAACATTAACAACCACTGCCCAGAAACTTTATACCGCAACCAGCCAACTAAAACACCCTACACGATGGTCATAGGTGGTCAAAGACAGCGTACAAAGGTCCACATACGACTACAGCACATCCAAGATTAAGATTATGTGATTATTAGAACAGTACATATGATTATGTGATGGTGATTGCAACACGAAAAAGGACGCAGACAGAAGGAGGAAACAAGCCGTGATGAACATACCTTAATCACCGCGTAAACAAACCACCCTAGGCTGCTCTAACCCACCGTGTGAACCGCTCCTATACTCTTTGTTGTGTCGGCAGTAGGTGGGTGGTGACAGATTGTTGATTAGGGTTATTTTTAGGTTAGGGGTGGGAAATGAAAATGTGACGGCAGAGAGGGCTTTTCGTGTTTGTGTGTTTGTGTTATATGTGTTTGTGTGTTTGTGACGAGGTGTGGGTTGCTTCAAAGGTAACCCACATATCGAGGCCCAAAACGAAAGTGTACCAAGATCCCGAGTTCAACTCCCACCAACAACATATAAAAAATATCAAAACTATATCCGTTATGCGATAACCTAATTATTGAATATACCCACACGATAACAAAACACACTTATTCGATAATTAATTATCGTATAGTAACTGTTAATACGTCCAAATAAATATTAAATAGAATAGAATAAAATATAATAAATAGGGAGTATTACAGTCTTTCCTCCTTAAAATGAACTTCGTCCCGAAGTTCACTATCCATGGTCAACAAACTGGTCGCTAGGCACGTAGCAAACACAAGGTGTGACCTCATATACATTAGAAACACGACATGTCACATTCTACCCTCGTTAAGAAAACTTTGTCCCCAAAGTTTAACGTACCACTGGATACTTCGCGAAACACAATAAAATGCATAACATAAGTAATCAAAATTATCAAGTATATTTAAACAATCACGACATACTACTTAGCCCTGTCATAACAACTAGTCATATCATAAATCATTAAGATTTTACAATCATATCCTCATACAAACATGGTTACGTCCCCGTAACCCCATAAACATTCTAACACAGTACTCCATCTTACTCATTACTTTATCTCATAAAATCTAACTCCAAGTAACCAAGTATCGCACTCATCGTCGCATCTAAGACCAAAGACAAGGGGTGAGTGAACTGGCAAAATAAAACCGCAATTCAAACTTCCATCTCAATATCGATCTCAAATTCCGAATATAACTCAATAACCAAGGTCACACTGGACCTTAACACAATATGGCACAACGGCCTAATAACTCATAACTTAACGCCAGTAACAATTCTCATCTCAATTCCAATATCAATATTGTCAGTTATTCCATTAAAGGATCTGATCAACACTTAGAGAACAAAACGCTAGGCTACTCACCCACGTGTCAAGGTCAAAGAATGCAACGACTCTATATAACACTGAACTGCAATCTCACTCTCAATACAAAACAGCCAGGGTCTTTGTTGACTCACGAGCAACTCTATCCCCTCAAACTCAATCTCATCAGCTATTTAACATGACAATGAACGTACCTTTACCAAATTCATTAACATGCTTGTATGTATACTTATAATTCCACAGTTCATAAAACAAGAACTTGTAGACTACAGTGAACCAATCTAATACAGAATCATTATACATAACTCAAACTAATCAATTACCAAAAGTTTACCCATCTCACAACTCGACCCGTCTCCCAACAAAAGAATTATCTTATCAATAGGAAATATTAACTATCAAAATAAAAGGACATTTACTAATATTCAACTCAATAAGTACTCGTAAGAAACCATAGCAATTATCATGTATCATATATAACCTCGAGCAAAACAAGAGTACTACGGTCGGTAGAAACTGTGTTACGCAGTAAAGCAGAATCAGGGTAGCTAACACTTACATACCTTTGAAATTTTTCTCACAAATCTAATATCTTTACAACAATGTAAACAATCAAGAAGCTCATAGTTCACACTTGACAAATTAAAATGTTTCATGCTCATAATCATATTAAGAAGCAAAATCATATTTAGGAAGTGACACAACGCAAAATTAATTAATGTAATTAAACATGGAACATAGACATATTTCACAAGACATACACAACTCATAGACTCGCAAGATCGTTTAACATTCCCAAATATCAATAAGTTAACAAGATCGCTTAGGTATATTTCTCGTCCACTCACATTACATCATTTATCATGAAGCTACTATTAGATACGACTTGCACAATAAGGGTTTTATACAATGCGCAGCGATTAACATTCAAACTGGATTTCCTCGACACATAGCTACAGAATTGTCATTTTGCAAACAATCACCATAATTATCAAACATCAGGTTTTATCCTGGTTTATCACTTGAAAATATTTTGAAATTTATAAACACGAATCAAAGACAATTTTACAAGTTATAGATCGAAACAAGTCTACACAGAGACATTCTGACTCCCTTTATTAAAACATTGTTCTTGTAGTTCGTGAATTATGAAAACAAAATTTAACGGTAAAAGTAACGAGTTCACCAGACTAGTATTTCCATAAGTCATATGTCAACAATTAATAATTCAACACATCGTGATCAGATTCTAAATGTAACAATATGCAATTCATTGTATGGTATTACAATATACTTGAAAAAATCATAAAGATTATAATCACAGGGAACTAGACAGAGGTTAACCATCAATATACGAATGAACACCAACAAGATTCACACTATTCAAATAATCACAATTACATATAACCATTAGATTGCCACATCATGCTAATAAGTTTACCAGTTAAATTTCATTCTGCCACTTGACAAGACTCTTCTCAGATAAACATGCTTTTGACATCACATACGAGCAGCACATAATTATCTTGAGGCCGTAATATTATACATATAATTGAAACGATTCTATATAAAACTTGACGAAATAAATAAGGTTATGCTATCATATAGTGAGGTTCATACCCATACCATATGCCTACTATTCCTGTTACTAATGCCATATCAGGAAATCCCGGGGTCACATCACATAATTCACATTTGATTAAACTTTTATATGAAACTTACATATCTCACAATTTTACCAATTAAACATTATGCAACAACTTACAAAAATCATATTTAAATAACAGCTTAGCTAACGTGCGAGCGATTATAGTTTTTAGAAAAAATAAAAAAAATTTAAAAAAAAATTAGCTAAACAGAGGAAAAGAATCGAATGCATATCTCAAGGGAATTATTTAATACAATTTTTTTTTTTTTTTACAACTCAATCGGTCTGAACAAGAACTTTACAGCAATTCAACAGAAAATTAGGCAACTTGCAATAATCACAATTAAATAACGACTTGTTAAGATTTTACATGGCGTATCACTTTGAAAACGTGAACGAATATTCTGAATAGTAGAGTTGGAATTATGCATAAACAATAACCAAGTTTTAAAATGATTTCTTTTACAAAAAGGTGGGACAATACGGGACTGTGCAGTAACATTCTGACCACTGTCAACTAAAATATTTATTTCTCTCAAAACATAAGTCGTTCTAACATGAAACCCAAAAAAATTGGAAAGCTAATTCAGAAAGTTATCCTACATAAAAATTTTATACACATATAGAGAACACATTTTAAATGGCAGCTCTCGCATGAAAGGTAACATTCTGAAAATTTATCAAAAATTTTGTGTTCCTTAAAATCACTTCACACTATCGCATTTAAATATAACCATTATTTTTCCAAAACATGTTGACATGTCATTTGAAGCGTTGGGATCACATTGTACCAAATTAACATCATTATTTCAAACCGAAATTGTCATCTACAAGACGGTAAGATTGCGAAATTGAGAAGTAGCATCACGAAATAATTCAATAGTTAAACTTGTATGAACAATGCATTAGTTCCCAACATAATAGTATGTAAATATATACACCAGAAATCACCAAGGTGCCACTTATTGAAACATGATTCTATAACTAAACTAATTGTGTGTAAATATAAATTGCAATGTAACTTTAAGTACGATCTATGCCACACATAATTATATATCATTCATGGCTTGGGGTTGCACATTTCGCATATCACTAGACATGGATTACTATAACATCTGAATCTAACCTTTCATATCCAAATATCAACCAATATATTACATAGCTACGATAGTCATTTAATAACCATATAACATATGAACATTTAATAACCATATAACCATATAACATATGAATACTAGAGTCAAACTCAAACAACTACAGCTATCTGAGACTGACCTGTGTTGTATTTGTGAGGAGGAGCAAGAAACCATGGAGCATCTGTTTTGTAACTGCAGGTACAGCAAACTGATATTGCAGGGCATAGAGCAATGGGGTAGGTTCAAAATCCATTCAACAATTGCTAATCAATGGCGTTTGAGATTAAAGGGGACAAAGCTTCAGCGGGCTCTGCGGAATGGGCTGATTAATGCCATGATCTATCATATTTGGAGGCAAAGAAATTTAAGTCGAACGGAAAATCTAGTGATTAAACCAGATGTTGTAGTAGGAAACATTAAGAATGAGATTAGTACTATGGTAAAAGCTAGACTGGGAACAAATTTGAGTGCCAAGGATAAGACTTATCTTTTAAGTCTTGTCTAGTCACTCTTGTATATCCTTTTTGTTTTTTATAATATACTTACCTTACACAAAAAAAAAAACATATGAACATTCCATGCACCAACATACTATGATCACATTACTCTAACCATTGTTCAACAATTACACCCCTAAACTCTTAAAATTTCAATTTCATCATCCAGATTGATCCACATTTCATATCACACTTATCTTTCCAACAGGGCCGTCTCCGAGATTTCGGAGGCCCTGTGCGGAATTTAAATATTGGGCCCCAATACCACTATTTACGTTAATACTGGTATAAATTTAAATGTTATTTTGTTATAAGATTTACGTTTTAATATACGAAAAAGTTTATAGTTTATTTCTTTCATATTACTATACAAGTATAACTTAAATGTTCTATTAATATATTTTTATGGACAACTTTGCATATTAGGGGAAAAAGTCAAGAAAAAAAACAAACAGTTTTAAATGAAATGAAACCGATAAATTATAAATATATTCATAATTTAGTCCACAATAAGTAATTTTGGGAAAAAAATTAGAAAATTGTAGTTATGGAGAATTGAACCTGAGATGTATGAACATGAAAAACCCAAAACATCAAAGCTAAACCATTGTGTCATTCTACATTTCATGCATACTGGTCTCACTAATTAATATATATTCTTACTTTAACATTTTTTTGGGCCCTTAAAATTTGGGGGCCCTGTGCGACCGAGCGGCCCGCACACCCTTATAGCCGGCCCTACTTTCCAACACACATCATTAATCATAACTCAGATATTACTTACCTCATTTCTCTCCTGCAAGAACGTTAGTACAAGATAACTAGGTCACTATATAATCTACCCCACTCTTCAATTACTCTCATTGGGTTCCCGAGACAGAACCGAAAGGGCCCATGGTTAGGTGTGAGGGGGGCCCTGACTCATCCCGTTCCTTATTGGGGCTCCTATCAGTTTCATCTCGGGGTTCATTTTATCAGACTCTTCCTACGTTCATTATCATTCATTTGGTTTAGGCCTGAGGATCGTTCACTCTGATACCACTTGTAACACCCCCGTTTATTTAAGGAGCCTTTAGCAAGACATCCTCAGTAAATAGAACTGTTACCATCTCGGAATGACCGAGGTAGTGAATAACAAAGTAACACACCCAAAGTACTTTATATAAAATTGGTAAAATTAAAACTTTAATGTTACAAATATTACACAGCGGAAAGTAAAATACAACTGATAACTTCGAAGAGTGTGGTCTAATTCTAAGTCGGTCCATCCAAGTACTCACGCCATCCCATGCTCCCACAGCGCCATCTTTCCTGTAGAATCTACTCCCCATTCCGGATCATCGTAGGTGTCACACGAATACACAAGGTCAACCACGAGGTTGAGTAGGTAAAACAGATAAAACATAAACAACAATAGAAATGCATCTTCCTCCACCTCCATATCATTCAATCAACCACTTCACCTCCATTACCCCACACCTCCATCACACCACACCTCCCATCACACCACACCTCCCATGGCCATATCACAAGTCCCATATCACAAGACCCATTTCACAAATCCCGTTCTCCACAATAATCGACAATAATCAGCAATCCAAAATACATTCACAATCAGTTATATCAATCTTATAATAAGCAACACATATACGTCATATCAATAACGCCAACACAGACATATATATCCCCTACCTCAAATTGCATAATGACAACCGAACAGCTGCTAGAAATATCCCACGCGGAAACCGTCACCTAAGCATATATTATATAACAGTTATTAACCCATGTCCTAGAATAATTAATTTCCAAACATAGTAACTTTCTAAAAGTGGAAAGTTCCCTATAATAGAAAATTTCCCGAAATAGCAACCTCGTCCAAAAAGACAATTCCACAAAATAACTGATCATGTTCTCATAATTGATTATCCACAACCCATTATATACATATTCATAACAATTGTCCCTAACCAGATAAGACTTACTAATTATAGAGTACAAACAACTAATCATACAAATAGTACTAATGTTAACAATTTTATCTTACTATTTACGACACTAAAACGTAACAGCTAATAAAATATAACTAATGGTAATAATATTAACAATAATAATAATAATAACAACAACAACAACAATAATGATAATAATAATAATAATTAATAAACAATACTAATATTAATAATATAATAATAATAATAATAATAATAATGGTGATAACAATCACACGTAGCCACAACCAAAATAAACAAACCATACTACACAACCCAAGTACTCAGCCCCCTCCAAAACAGCCCCTGGCAGCCTACTTCACGGCCCTGTCGACACCTTTCATACCGCTTGCACCACCACCACGCCACTGGGGTTGACACCCCTAGACTCCGGTGCATCTAATGACACTGACCACCACACTTGACATGACTGTTCTAGCCCTCGAAATCAGTCACCCAAACACTACCTGCCCAGGCCCCTTTTCCCGTAACTTCCAGCCCCTCAAACACCTAAACCCGACACCTAAACCAGCCCCTAACCGCACCCATGATGCCACCAGGCTCACCTCTGAGCCACGGTGGTTCCAGGGGTGAAGCCACTGACCTTCGACCCCACCAACCACCACGAAACACCCACCTGCAACGAGCACTATCACCATCCCCTGTTTTCCTTTAGTGACACTTACACTAACGAAACTTACCCCAACAACCGTACGACGCACTACTAACCACCACGAGGACCACCACGCCGTTCTCTGCCTATCACACAACGAACATACTCTAACCCATATATAAAACATAATCAAAAGGCCAAACAAATTCAAACATTAACAACCGCTGCCCAGAAACTTTATACCGCAACCAGCCAACTAAAACACCCTACACGATGGTCATAGGTGGTCAAAGACAACGTACAAAGGTCCACATACGACTACAGCACATCCAAGAGTAAGATTATGTGATTATTAGAACAGTACATATGATTATGTGATGGTGATTGCAACACGAAAAGGGACGCAGACAGAAGGAAGAAACAAGCCGTGATGAACATACCTTAATCACCACGTAAACAAACCACCCTAGGCTGCTCTAACCCACCGTGTGAACCGCTCCTATACTCTTTGTTGTGTCGGCAGTAGGTGGGTGGTGACAGATTGTTGATTAGGGTTATTATTAGGTTAGGGGTGGGGAATGAAAATGTGACGGCAGAGAGGGCTTTTCGTGTTTGTGTGTTTGTGTTATATGTGTTTGTGTGTTTGTGACGAGGTGTGGGTTGCTTCAAAGGTAACCCACATCTCGAGGCCCAAAACGAAAGTGTACCAAGATCCCGAGTTCAACTCCCACCAACAACATATAAAAAATATCATAACTATATCCGTTATGCGATAACCTAATTATTGAATATATCGACACGATAACAAAACACACTTATTCGATAATTAATTATCGAATAATAACTGTTAATACGTCCAAATAAATATAAATAGAATAAAATAAAATATAATATAATAAATACGGAGTATTACAAATGTAAATTGAATATGATTAAAATATTATTTCAAAAATATTTTTACTTTTTTAAAAAATAATATATATTTTAATTAAAAAAACGTTAGAAATTTTTCTTGACTCGTATTCTAAACCTAAAGCGACCCATAACCCGTATGTGTCGACCCATATTTTGGCCCTGACCCGTTTGATAGGTCTATGCATAATACTTCCCCATCAAATAACTACTTCAAGTCCCTTAGCTTCCATCTCAAGATAAAATACAAAAATTGTGGAGTACAAATGTATAAACCATGTCCGTTCTAGTATTATATAGTCATGATGAGTTTGGTACGTCATACATTCACTTTTTTACTTGTAAACTTATTCCTAACTCTGGGTCCAAAACAAAATCATGGCCAAACGGGCACATAATCGTTATGGCGTAGCCGCGTAGAGACTGATTAACCCAACGTATATTCATAATTATCTTAATTCACTTATCTAACTATGATTGCAGGTATCTTCCCACTGCTTTTATTTTTGACATCTTTCAAACTTATTTTTTTCTTTTTTAAATAAAACATGGTGTTTGCCATGTATTGTCAAGTATTTGTCAAATATAGACTATTTTTTATAAATCTGATATTTTATGTAACATGCGATACTTTTTACGCAAAACTATTATTATTTTAACAGCCCTTAATATATCATAAAGTACGAAAAGTTAAATTAACATTCGATATATTGTGTAATAGTCTATATTTTTTTATGTGAAACAAAATTTTAAATATAAATCTAATTTGAGTAGGGATAGAATATATTTTACAAATTAATTTATATATGCACGCATCAATTGGACTTTAGAAAGATATATTAATTTATTAATTAACATGAGTATTTGATAGAATTGGGTTATTATATCTTAAACGTGGGATTTAAATATTTAACTTTGCTCTATAACATTTCTTATAAAACATATAAATAATTATATTAAGAGACCATATATTTAAGACTCAGGCAATATCTTAAATGTGGGATATAAATATTTAACTTTCCTCTATAATATTTCTTAATAATTATATTAAGAGTGCATATACATTAACAGGAATAAATACTCTTAGTATAATGTTAAATATATGGACTCTTAATATAATATTAAATATATTTTATCAGTCAGGCAACATAATTTAAAATATATAGTTAAGATGTAATACTTTAACTTCGCACCTTCTTAATTTTACTATACAAAATTTCTTTTGGTGTTCATTTTATAAAATATATATCCTTTAAATGCTATGTAACACATATGTGAGAAAAATTTATAGATGAAATGTTAACAAAATACAATCCCGTGCAACTTTGCAAACTAATAAAGTTGATTATTAATTTTATGAGTATATAAAATTTTAAATATAGTAGAGATGAGCAATATATTTTCAGTAGGTCTCCTGAGAGACTATTGTACAAATTTATGAAAAAGTGGTACTAAAAGTAATAAAATTGGTACAAATCATGATTAAAGATAAAATAAGTACATCTACTATGTGAATAGCTACGAAACTACTATGGTACGATCAATAACAAAAGAGACACAAGATACAAATAAAAGGGTACAAAAAAATGGTCTCTCAATAATTTATTGAAAAACCGTCTCTCTTAAGTTTTAGTGATATATTTTTATACGGAAAGATATTGCCAAATAAAAATACTATAAAGGGTATCCTGGGTAAGTTTTTAATGTAATATAAACATGGTAGAAAAATCTTTTAAGAATATATTTTACATATACATATATATATATACGCAGTATAATTTTAGTTTTATTAAACATTGAGCGGGAAATTTTTTAACGTGAAAACAACCTGTGTCCAACCTAATGCATAACGGTTCTTCTTTATATTTATATATAGAAGATAATTTGACCTATATGGCTATATCGTCTCAAGAAGGTCTTAGTCATTAATTAATCCATATATACAAATCTCGTCCAGATTTCCCAGTATTTCAAGAAACAAAGATCTCCAATTTTATATTCCCCTATCTATACAATACACACCACACCAACTCTACCTCCTTTTCCCACTCTTCCTTACTCTCATCTCTTCTACTTTCATCATTTTTCCATGCTTTCTTTATTCCCCTTTTTTCTCTCTTTGGCCCCATTTTGAACCTAAAGCAACGACCAACTTAAATCAAACCCCCCCTCCCCCAAACCAAAAACGCACCAACTCTTTTATATAAAATTGTCTCACAATAAACATATTATCAACTCACCCTCGAAGACTTAACCCTAAAAATACACCAATTATATTTTCAAAAAAAAAAAAAAAAAATACACCAATTATATTTATTACCGTCTCACAATAAATTTATTAAAAAATCACTCCAACTCAAACAAAAAACACCCTTTTTCTACAACGGTTTCACATAAAGACGATCTCTTATATTAATGTGGAACGATCTCTCAGTAGACTTTATCCATCTACCACCATACACCCCGATTCTTATAAAATACCGGATCACAATATACTACTGTAATATACTTGGTATAAACCAACCTTAACCCAAACCAAAAACACAATATTTATTTAAAGCGATTTCACAAAAAGACGGTTTACTATCGTAATGTGAGACGGACTCTTAAAAGACTTGCTAAAAACAAACAAGGCCGAGAAATAGAAATCACATTCTCCCATTTGCTTCTCACAAACGGCATTCTGTTCCCCTCACTCTTTTCTCATTCTCTCTCTTCTCTACTTCACTCACTCACTGTTTCTTTCTCCATTCACCCAAAAAAATGCCCATAAGTATTTGATTCAATACTCATAAAACCCGTAAAAAATCCCTTCAAATATTTCGGGTTTTATTTTATTTCAGTTTAATTAATACAACAATGGAGAAAAAACAAGGGTTTTTCTCTGCGTTAAAAGACGAGGTAGTACGAGGTTTATCACCAGGAAAATCGCGACCGAGGAGTAGTAACGGTGGTTATAATGGTGGTGGTGGTGGGTCCCCTATGACGGGTTTACTAAATCGACGACGGAAAAGCCGCCACGTGGCGATACCGGAGGTGTTGATAGCGAGATCCGGGAGTTTACGTCCGCCGGAGATGCTGTCTCCGTTGAGGGAAGGGCCGGAGCAAGGTGGGTCATCTGGTGCTGAGGTGGATGCTGGTGGGTGGGCCCAATGGATGAAGCGTAACGGGTCGTTTTCTGGGTCGGGTTCTGGGTCCGGGTCTGCCTCTGGGTCAGGTTGTAAGAGGTCGGATCTGAGGTTGTTGCTTGGTGTGTTGGGTGCTCCACTTGCTCCTGTTCATGTTAGCGCTAGTGACCCGCTTCCTCATCTTAGTATCAAGGATACTCCTATTGTGAGTGGTCCCTTTTTTTGGGTTTGCGTATTAGTCTTGCTTAAAACCGTCTTAATTTATAAGCTTAGAGCCGATACCAGTTGTCCCTTTTTTGTGTGTTTCCGTGTTAGCCTTGCTTAAAACTGTCTTAAACTTCCAACATAAAAGTAAAGAAATCGCGTTTCAAGCTTAAGACGGTATCAACTAAGATTTTGTGAGTTGTCCCTTTTTTAGTGTTTCCGTGTTAGTCTTGCTTAAAACCTGTCCTAAACTTGTAACATAGAAAGAAATCGGTTTTTAAGCCTAAGACGATATCAAATTACATTGTTGTTTTTTTGTTTTTTTTTAGCTAGGTTCCCTGATTAATTAAGAAATATGGATTTTAGTGGTATTTAGTGTATTTGTATGTTATTGGTTGAAGTTTATGGAAATGGGAAATATTTGGATTTTTGTAACCCAAAAATTTGTGCTTTTCTTTGGTTTTTCTTGGTTGGTTAAGTAGTAGAAGACAAATAGGAAATGGGTTGCATTTGCCTTGAAAGTTGAAACTAGTGGTGATAGTATAGGAAGTGTCCAAGTAGGGGACTAGTGTTTTGTATTCTTTCCCTTGGTGTTTGGTGTTTTGCATTTTCCGCCAGCCAATCTGGTTTCGAACCTGTAAATTTCGCGAGTTGCAAGGTTGTTGTGGTGGATGGGTATGGGGTAAGTCATGTGAGTTATGCTTGATATGAGTGAGAGTAAAGCTTGGTTCATTATTGTCCTGTTGTGTTTAGGTTGATTTCTATGTACTACCTATAGTTTACTTGATTAAAATTTGATGGATGTGGTTGGGATAGTTATGAATTAGGTGAGGGATGTTTCTCAGGGGTTTTAGTGCATTTGATTTTTGGGTTCTTATTATGGTAATTTGATATTTAGGTATCTTGTAATAGCAGTATCCTACTATCACATGTATGTTTGGTGGCTGCGAAATTTCCTTTCTATTTTGTATGATGCATGTGTAGTGTATGTAGATTGAGGTTTCTCCCCACCCTATCTGAATGTCATTGTCCGGTTTCTTGTTATGCAACTTTCAGGGTAGCCTGTTATTTGTCTTTTTGAATTAATAAGAATAGAGATAGCTTGCAAGAGGTCAATTTAATTTGATGTAGTTGCATGTGATTCCATTGTCATTGAATAGAGTTAATAAAATATCCATATTGTCGGATTTTGCGTCCAATCGATATTAAGATACTCTTAGCATATGGCTGATCTTGATTTTTGATCACCAAACTATTGCAGGAAACTTCCTCCGCGCAATATATATTGCAGCAGTACACAGCTGCGTCTGGAGGATTGAAGCTTCAAAACTCTATTCATAATGCTTATGCCATGGGCAAATTGAAGATGTTAGCTTCTGATATTGAGACACCTAACAAGGTTATTAAGAATCGCAGCTCTTCGAAATCTGCAGAATCTGGTGGTTTTGTTCTATGGCAGATGAATCCAGACATGTGGTATGTTGAGCTTGCACTTGGTGGCAGCAAGGTTCATGCAGGATGCAATGGGAAGCTTGTCTGGAGGCATACTCCATGGCTTGGTGCACATGCTGCTAAAGGGCCTGTTAGACCACTTCGTCGTGCACTTCAGGTGAGTGACCAGTCGACCTGTGTTGATGTCTTCTTTTTAGATGAGTGTCGTTAAGGTTTACATTTCAGTGAGCCCTATTCATTGGTCATGGATTATGATGGAATAAGGACAAATGACTCACTAAATTGGTTGGTTCCTGCATCTTTGAATCGAGTAGTAGTCGTTTGGCAATATTCTCAACACAATTCCTCTTATGAATCATATGGAACTAACTCTTTTTTGTTTTAAACACCTGAGTTTCCGATCCCTCTTTACTCAGCCGTTTGTTGGAGTCCCTTGAGGTACTTTAACATGTTAGTTGTGGGAGCCCCTGTGGGCTGTCGCAATGAGGTAAAGTTGTTAAAGCGTGTCCTTTATTATCTATCGCTGTACTTCCATAAATAGTTGTTTGTACTTGATTGAGTTACTGAATTTTGGTTAATAAACTAAGGGACGAAATAATTTGGAACTCTATTAAGTGATGAAATGATGCACAGTGGGGCAAACTTTAGTTTTGTCTTAATTACTCATTGTCAAGGGCAGCTAAGTTTCTGGTGTGCTTGGACCAGTTTTTCTTTTGTTTTTTTGCACAATGAAGGCTATCTATCCGAATCTTATGGGTTATTCTTATCTGTAGGGACTTGATCCAAGAACCACAGCTGCCATGTTTGCCAATGCAAGATGCATTGGGGAAAAGAAGATCAATGGAGAAGATTGCTTTATCCTGAAACTATGTGCCGATCCGAAGACATTAAAGGCCAGGAGTGAAGGTCCTGCTGAGATTATACGCCATGTTTTGTTCGGCTATTTCAGTCAGAAGACAGGGCTTCTTGTACACATTGAAGATTCTCACTTGACCCGCATTCAATCCAATGGTGGAGACGCTGTGTATTGGGAGACGACTATCAATTCATGTCTTGATGACTATCGCCCTGTCGAAGGGATCATGATTGCTCACTCAGGACGTTCAGTGGTGACTCTTTTCAGGTTTGGTGTTTTGTGCGTGCATACAAACAAGTCATTAAACGTATTATAAAATGAACACTAGTACAATGCGTCAATTGTATGCATACAACTCTCTCATATAAAAGTTTGAATTCTAGGTTCGGAGAAACGGCAATGAGCCACACAAAGACTAGAATGGAAGAAGCATGGACAATCGAAGAAGTAGCGTTCAACGTCCCGGGTTTATCAATGGACTGTTTTATCCCTCCGGCTGAGATTAGGTACAGCCCTGTTCCGGATTCCTGTGAACTCCCCCACGGCGAGAGGCTGAAGACGATGTCAGCAACAGCAGCAGCATACCGAGCCAAAGTCGCGTCAATGGACCGAAATTATGACAACCACGTCAATAACATGAGCTGGCAGATGGATGACATGCACGTTTGACGATACAGGTAGACAGAATAGCTAGCTCGTAGAACATAGCCTTTTATGTTTGTGTTTAGGAGCTGTTAAGTTAGCAGAAATTCCCCCATTGGATTGTTTTCTCCCATTGAATCTGTAAATAGAGCAATGTGATTCACAAGATGGTCATCAGTCTTAACAAGAAGAGGGCAGGTAAAGTTTGTTTGGAGAGCTAAAACACGTATTTCCACTGCTGAAGTTGTTTATACTGGAGGTTCGTTCTTGTGGAGCGTAATATCTAATGGATTCTGCCATTTACTTTTGTATCGATGGTGTCAAAATAGAGTATCCATCTTGAATTGAATGGGTGTAAAATCACTTTCAACTGAAAGATGATTTCTAATTTCATTGTACAAGGCTGGCCTTTTTTGAATCTGTTTTTATGTAGGTGTTATGAAGTCGAATGAATGTGTTCCTTCCTTCTAATGCGAACTTGGTGATGGATGATCTCGGTAATGGAATATGACAGTAGTTGAGTGTTTGCAACTGTAATTATGTAATCTCAATGCTCGCTCTATCAATCATCTCTCACTTTCTTCTCTATAATGTTTATGTTTGGTTTGACATTGGTGACAATAATTGTGAATGAATGTGGACCGTCACTTGCTTTCTATTGAGGTTGATTGATGCATTTATGAGCATCCATTTTTGATATGCTGCTACTCTCTATCAATTCGTGTATACCCCCGTGGTCCTTGGAAACCACCGCCTTTATTGTTGCATCAAATCGTTTTATTTTTATTTGTTTGGTGATCATCAGTATTTTGTCGGTCGATTCTAACACAATTGTATTACATGGTCACCATGGTGTTTCTGATCAGAATCACATGTTAATTATGTAATTCAATGTAATACGCTGACACTGCTTATTTATAACACCATTATTTTATTTGTATCCTATTTAGAGCAAACAAAAGTTGACTCTATGCGGACCGTCTGCACTATGTAAACCAAACTGAAAGAAACAGAAAAGTTGGTGAACCACAAGGTCCACAACACCCTCATATGAAATCAACCCATTTTAATTGATAATCATCTACAGTAATTGATTCTCAGTCCCTTGTATAGGTGCATCAAGTAGAATTGATATTAACGAAAGTTGATTTCAAAACATGTCAAGTAAAGTAATCGGATTTTTAAATTATGAGATTATTAATAGGCTTGAAAACATAAGATAAATTATACGGTGATAACTTGTGATCCAATATGATCGAACTTGTTAATGACTCACAAAATGGAGCCCAGTATGAGTACGCCGAGTACTTGTCCAGTGGACTACGTCCACCCAAATCAGTCGACCGCCACCTTTAGTAATACAACTAGCTTAAGTCCTACGGATTTTTTTGGGTCTAGTTGCAAAAAAGTTAGGTATTATGTGTGTAGTTGTGTAAACGCAAGGCACCAAAATCTGTTGTTGGGAACAGATGTGCAAAATGTTTTGGTGCGTAGCATTTAATTTATGATCAAGTGTTTCGCATTAAGCTACGTATATATGGAGTAAAAGCAATTTAGCTGCGCTAGCTTTTTCCTACTCAATCCAGTTTGGGGTCACCCACCCTGCTGACCAACATCTCCATATTCTTATTAGTTTTTAGCAATATTTTTATAGGACAGTTTTACAAAATTATTATTATAAATTATGTATTTCGTATTACGTCGGCTAAAATAACTTTCACAAATTTTTCATATTCGGGTGAGAAGGACATCAAAGTATTATGTATTTATGTACGTAGATGGTTTTACAAGAAATTGACTCAATAGTTGGGCCAATAATGTAACAGAATGTTCCCAAGTATTTCATTAGTTCGCACACAACGAAGTCGGAATTTACTCAATACTTCCTCCTCTCTCAGCTCTGACTACACAAACTTATGAAATGGTAGTTAAATAAGTCAGTCATGGACGGTCATTGAAAGCAAATTGAGTATCACAATCTGCATTAATTCATCAACATCGTATTAATTGAATGATATTGATTTCTGTAGGAATATGAATTATGTTTCAGTTAGGTCCTAGTCGTACTTTAATTATTTGGGAGCGACTTTGTTAACAGGAAAATATAATTAGAAAGGTAGTAAAAATATGTTTTCTTCAAGCTTTACAAGAGATGTTAAGTCCGAGTCATAGAAATGTGACAATCTTTAAACTTACGATGAACTGGACAACTTTACCGTCTTTGAGCTCCTACCGTGCTCAAATCCGAATTAAATGGGACGACATGCACAAATTGGGAGTCGACAAATGCAGAGTCTGGCGGCAGTATACCATCAAAATCCAGAACTCAAAAAATGCAATTAGGGCAGCAATAAATATGCAATCAAAATCCACACTTGACACTTCAATGATCAATTATGTTTCCAAATTTTTCCTATTTTGCAATTCAAACCTTATAATAAAATTTGTAAATCAATGATCAAGCTGTTTGTATTGAAATTAATCTGCTGATTATCAAACAAGACCTTAATATCACAAACCAAGAGTCTGGACAGGTGTGAAAATGGCAGTATTATTGAATGAAAATAGAGAAGTGAAGAAAAATGCAATAAAGGAGAGATGGGCAGCAATAAGTAAGGAAGTGGCAGATAGTAAAGGGAAGGGGAAGTGTAACAATCAAGTAATGAATTCGGGAATTCTAGGAGTACGTTTCATTATGCTTAGAATCAGATCTCCCCATGTGTGCTTTTAATTCTCCTTCTTTTTGGTTTTTCACTTTTATTCATTACTAGTATTACTATTACTATCAGATGGTGTGTGTCCAATGTCCATCAGAATTCATATTTCAACAAGTGTGCAAAAGCTAAACCTATAAAGTCTTCACGCGGTATCCGTTACAACTTACATACTCTATCTAAATCTTGGTCTCCCTTGAATGGGATGGGTCTTATACTATGGTCTTTGGAGCACGTGATGTCGCTATAGTAGGCGAGAAACTTTTTCTGATAAATATCACTCATATTAGCATATAAAACTTAAATTAGAGTGCCTAAGAAATCGTAAGTGACGTACCTTTATCTACTCATAGGTTTTATTTACCCCGTTATAAGTAAGAATTTGTGATGGTAAACCTATTTCACTGCATGAATATTAAGAGGCAGTAGAACTGTAAGTAATTAGTCTTGCTTTTAATTGTTGTAAGTCAGCAAAATCGTAAACAATTTGTCCTGCTTATAATAGTTAAAAATAAGCAGGGCTACTCCTAAGCTTTTTTTTTTTTTTTTTTTTTTTAACAGAAGATTATCTATTGCAAAAACAATAGTATGAAACTCCTAAGCATTTTGAAGCTCTAGGTAAAATAGGAAAGAGGGGCCCTTTAAATTTTTTCAGTAATTACTACTTAATTATTATACATAATAAACTATTTAGCATATTAATACCTAATAAGTCTAAAATTTTACATCTTAGTACCTAATATGTTCAATTATTCAAATAACAACCTAATAAGTGTAAAAATTAACACGATTACTACCAAAATGACGGAAATTGCTAAAAAATGACGGAAATCAGTTTATTTCGTACCGTTTAAATTTAAAACCTAATTTAATACCAAAATTACCCTCCCCCCTCCTTCCTCCATTAAAACACCTTTCTCCTTCAACAAAACTCATTTCCCCCTAATTCTCCATCAATGTCGCTCCAAACCCAGATTTCCCTACTAATCTCTAAATCTCGTTCCAAACCCTAATTCTCCATCAATCTCGTTCCATTAATTCCTTTCTCCTTCATTCCTCCATCCCTAAATCTTCAAATTTACCACCATGGTAATATCTCATACAAACTACCATCCTACAATAAAACAACAAAATTCCCAAAATTTTGAAAATTTGGATGCTTAAGTATCAAAATTCCACCATTAACACAAAAAAACGTAATACCGATGCTTAATTATCAAATTTTACACAAAATAATCAAATTAGGGGAGGAGTTTTATACTGGAAATAAAATGAAAAAAATGCTTAATTGATCAATTTGAGAAGACAACAAAAGACTACCTCCCTCTAGTGCTGCAAATTAGGCATGTTCATGGAGGTTTTCGATAAAAATGGCGGCATGAATATTGAGTTACAGTGAGTTCAATCGGGGGAGGGAGAGGGATGGGTAATAATGTAATATGTTAACAGGAAATATGTTTTATTAAGGGAAGGGTAAGATCGTCATTTAACTTAACTCGAACATTTAAAACTAACTTAAGTTCGGTTACAGTAAAAAAGTAGCAAACTGATTAATGTTGTGTGATTTTAGGTAGTTAGTTGCAAAATTAATTATATTAGGTAGTAAGATGTAAAATTTTAGACTTATTAGGTAGTAATTTGTGATATTTCCTACATAATATTGTTAGATATTTATATCGCCGTATCTTTTGTTATTAGGAAACTCTTTTACTATATATTCCAATCTTCTAATGAGAATATAACACTTCTAATTACTGTTCTCTTAACCAGGTATCATAGCCTAACCTAAAAATTACCCAAGCCCTAAAAATGCCGCCATCTCCTCCTCATGGCGAGTGACGACATACTCGTTACCCACATCATCATTCATCAGTGACGCTATCCCTAACAATTCCGCAACCACACTAGTACCAAAAACCCCTATCGTGTCACTGCTATCGTGACGGTTCGAATAGAAAACGACGTAAAAGGGAAAAAAAATTGGCGGGAATGAAATTTTTAGGCTATAGGGATTCTATTGTAACGGTTTTAATAAAGAACCGTCACGATAAAATACATTATTTGTGTCGGTTGTAAGTCAGAAACGCCACTATAAATTATTTATGACGGTTTTTCATATAACCGACATTTATAACGACACTAAAAGTAAGGATAAAAAACAACATTCGTTTATTAAAAACCGTCACCGTATAAATTTTGTGACGGTTTTAACTATAATAGACGTGTATACACAGAAGTCTTTGTGTTGAGGTAAACTACCACCACTGTTCACGCGCGCCTCCTCATCTCCCACCTTAATCCCTAATTCAATCCCTAGTGCAATTCCTAAACCCACGATATATCAAGTAATTCCTTCAGTTCGCAATCAATTCCTTCGCAATTATCAGCACTTATCAGCCATTATCAATCAATCTCTTCGCAATTATCAGCAATTATCAGCCAATTCCTTCGCAATTATCAACCAATTCCTTCGCAATTATCAACCAATTCCCTCGCAGGCTTCATTAAACTTGATCAATAAATTCCTACACCCATGATATCTCCTCAATCAAAGGTGTGCCATACTACTATTGCTTTTCTATACTATCAATTTCAGTAATATATTGCCTATTTTGATATTCATCTCATACCATACTGCAGAACAATAAAATTATGTGAACTATTTTATTGCTATTTGAGTAGTTAAACCGATTTCTGATTAGATATTCATCGCAATTTATTTTTTTCTGAAAATTATCAATCGATTTTGGGGAACCATTTTGCTACTTGTCATTTGATAGTTTGTAACAGAGTTTTCTTAGTTGGTAACAGAGTTTTCTTGTCATTTTGCTACTTGTCATTTGATGGAACCAGAATGCATTGAAATTACTAAATAGCAATTCGTATGTCGTAAATTAATTGTTACAGTTTCTTGCAGTTTGACAGTGTGTGAGATTTATGAAATCCATTTGTAGGTTATATGATCTTATATGCTATATTGAGATTTAGGTTTGTGAGATTTAAGAAATTCTAAGAATAAAATATGTCTTAGAAAGCCTTTACAGTGAACTGCATATGAAATTGCAGTCGACAATTTGTAGGTTATAAGAACTTGCAGGCGAATCACTAATTCAATTGTGAAACAGAGAATCTGATCAAATTTATGTCAGACGGAATTTTGTCCTACGAATTCCAAAAGATGGACTAAGAGTCGATTTCTATATTAAGAAGCCATAATGGCAAATATAACTATTGCATGAAACTGTCAGAGCTTTCGTCTCTTGACGCATTCATAAGACTTTGATTTCTAACTCTTGCAATGAGACTATACCAGCTATCGCTAGAGTATACCCTTCTCAACACTAAAAAGATACTAACTCGTGAAGCTTGCCTTCTACAGCTTATCAACTTCAACTCTTTTGAAGGGGTCTTGTACTGCAGGCCACACTTTGACCAGCTCTTCAAGCAAGAGAAAAGCTTTGACGCTAGTATATATTTTAACGATCCTAAAATACAGTCTGAGAAGTGATACTATAACACCATCTTGGCTTAAATTTCTGTACAAAACTTGATTTCAGGTACACCTAAAACGAAGTCGGAAATGACAATTGATAGTCAGGTATGCACAAATAAAGTTATAATGCATGTGTGTGTATATGTGAAGGAATTCTCTGGACTTAGTTTAATGCAATTTCTCATTTAAATCATGAATTGTTTTGCACAGAAACCGCCTAGTAAAGCCTCGTCCATGTCTGGTGGAACTAGAGATAAATGTGTAGGATGTTCCAAGACTATTTACCCAACTGAGAAGGTAATGTGTTTCACAATCTAATGCTCTCGTAGCCGAAACAGTTTTATCATTATATAACCCTCAAAGAATCATACCATCAGTCCTCCATCTTAATTATTCTTAAAGAAGCTTGCTTTGTTGGTCAGACGATGTCAACGTCCGACATTAGTTTCTTACCCGAAAGTGCTTGTTTCGACCTTTTTCTTTTCAAATAATGATGATGAAATTAGTTGTTAAGCTAAAATAATTCACACTAGCCCACAAACCAGGGAGTTACGCTCAAGTTCCAGTGTAGTAAGAGGTTAGTTGTTGTTGCTGATGAGCGTGCTAGATGCAAGCTTGGTGGTCTCAGGGTCCTTAACGAGGTTTGTTCTTGATTAACTTATTTTGCTATTTGTTTTACCATTTCTGCTTAGGTAGTTTCATAAGTGGAGGACAAATGATCAATGTATTATGTGGCTTTCTGCTGTTGTGCTACTGTAGATGAGGCGTATCTATAATTGGCTTTCCATACACAGGTGGTTGGTTATTCTGGTCGGTAATTATAGCAGCCAGCTTGCATCAATATTGTTGTTTTTGGTTTGTATGCTGGTTTTGGTTTGGTCCTGCTGGTGCTGGTTTTGGTTTGTTTGTTGAGGATCTACATGTTGTTGACCTTACACAGCAAAAACCACGATGTATGGCATAGGTTTGCTACCTTGGGTGTTTACTATTAATTTTGTTTTTTGGTTGTGGGCTAGGTTAGGTGGTTGATATGGGGGTTTATGCTCGTTTGGCCTGGAATTGTTGGTATCTTATATCTGAAATTGTACGAATTAAATCAGTTATAAATTTATACTATGAATATCATTGGTTTTTTTCTCGGCTTGTGAAGTGAACTCAACTTGTAGTAGGCATTCGCGGAGTCAGGAAAATGCATCAAAACTAATCAAGTACGGACAAACTTCTAATTAGCACATCGTTTGATATTCATGTGATGTGTATGCTTATATTTCCATGATTTTCAGGTAATTAGGGGATTGGATCAAGGGATTTTCAGGGGTGACATGGTACCTCCAATGCAAGCTGCTATGCATTCAAAGCCATCTTTCTACTTGCGAATATTCTACCGCCATCTATAGAAGATGACACTTGAGATTCAGAGCTGTGACCAGATCTTTAAAGACTGACATTCTAACCAGTACCCAATCATCAACCAACTCAGTGCATAAAAATGGCCATCAAAGAGCAAATTCACACTACTTTCGGCTGCATTTTCACAAACCAACTATTGACGAGCAGACATTACATATTTTACATGAATGCTACAAATCGTAGGAGGCCTGCTGCTGCCATTGAGGATACGCCTGTTGCGTTCCTGCCATAGGTAGAACACTACTGTAGTTATAGCACATCAGCATTATGCTTGCTTTGGCGCTGAGCCTGCACATATTCCCTTGTTTCCAGATGAAGTGCCAAAGCAGGTAAGTATCATATAAGCATTTCTTCTTCATTTTTGTTCAATTTTTAATCTCATAGTGTCAAGTTATCTTTCACGTGTGACCTGTGACCTGTAGTGTAATACCCCGTATTTTATTATTATATTTATTGTTTATATTGATCGTGCGTGAACATTAGTGTTCGATAATTATAGTTAATCTTCATATTTGCGTGTTGGGATGGTTATATTCGATAATTTAATTATCGAATATAAGTGATATGTTATGTGTTACATGAATATTTTATATTCTTTTATACGACTTTAATAAAGGACCGTGTATGCGAATTATTATTCGTCGAATATGGTACTTATAAAATAAGTATTGTTTTGTGTGGTCCGTGAGATTCGAACTAGGGACCGTTGACACACACACCAGTTTGGGCCTCGTTATGCGTGTTACCAAGAACAGCCCACATACCGTCATTTATACAAACATACCCAAACAAACCCAGACCTCACTTCTACCGTCACATATCAACCCCCCAAAAACCCTAGCTTTGTGGAAATCGAAACCTAAAGAAGACCCACACCCTTCAGCCGCCGCATCAGGGAGTAAGGGGGAGGTTCACACGGTGGGGTTAGGGTGGTCTAAGGAGGTTCGAATGCCAGTGAAATAGGTACGTTCACACTGTTTTGATAAATCGCAGTTTTTCTTCCTCTCTTTGATTCCAATTTCTAATCGTGTATGATGGTAGATAATCTGATTCTTTGGGTAATATTTATCTATGATGTTAGTAGATATGTTTTGAACCCTTGGGATGTCGTCGTGACCACCGTGGACCGTTGTCTAGGTTCAGGTTACAGCCGTGTCAGAGCCCTATGAAACACGCACCAGAACAGAGTCTTGAACGGTGGGGTTTTCACACTGTTTTTGAGTGTTTTCTCGTTGGTACTTTGGATGGATGTCGAGAGATGCAGGTAGGTGGTAGTCAGGGTGTCAGAGGGGTTGTTCTCACAGTGGGTCATAGGGTTCATAGCGGTTTTTATAGTGGGTCTCGTTTTGGGTGTCTGGTTCGTGTCGGAACAGAGAAAACAGAGTGTCTTGGATGCTGGGTTTGGAGAGGCTGTCGTTGGTGGCTGTGGTGGTGTCGGCAGCCACTACTTTTATCCCTGGAATCACCACGGCCAAAGACGAGCCTGGTGGTGTCTCAAGCGAAAATAGTGGCCGCGTTTAGTGCCTAGTGTGGTGTTTGTGAGGGTGGTTGGTCTCGGTGGGAGGGGCTGTGTTTCGCATTCGGGTTTTTTCGCGTTGGTAGCTGTCCGTGTGTATTGTTTCTTGGGTTACCATCTAATTGGTTGTGTAGGCATTGTCTCTTTGTGAATTACTACTACTCTTATTATTATTCTTATTCTTATTATTATTATTATTATTCTTATTATTATTATTATTATTATTTACTCATTATATTAGTATTGGTGTTGTAGTTGTTATCATTTTTGCCAACATATTATTATTATTATTGTGTATTGTTATTATTATTTTAATAATGGTACTAGTTGTGTCATTTTTTTTTAAGTTCTATGGTTTTCACAATGGCATAATTATATATTTTAATAATGTTTTATCACTTATCATATGTTTAGCAATTGTTAAGATTAAGATTGTTAGGGAACATTGTGATTTCTTATAAGTATGTATGTTGTTGATATATGGATGTAATAATTCAATATTTGATTTACGTTATAAGTAATAAGCTTATAATTAGTTAATGATGATGACTTGTTCATGAGAATATATTATGATCAATATTAATCGTATTTAATTATATTATTGTTATTGTATGATTAACATTAATATTGGAAGGGTATAAGTATGTTATTTATTGTTGGGTGAATTAGTAAGTTTATAATTGACATGTAAGTGAACATGACCAAGTAATTCCGTTGGTATTGTTGATTGTGTGAACAACTTTTGATATTAAGTAATAATACTTATAGGAACGGAATCCGAGGTGGAACATTTCTAGCAGTTGTACGGTTGACATCGATATCCTGCAATTGAGGTAGGGGAAATATATTATGATTCATGTTGTGACATGAAATGTGTACGTGATGCTTATTACGAGTTTGATATAATTGATTATTACTGACTGTGGATCGTATTATTATAATTGATCACTGTGGAGATCAGGAGGTGTGAAATGGGTCTTGTGATATTGGGTCTTGTGATATGGGACTTGTGATATGGCCATGGGAGGTGCGGTGTGATGGTGGTGTGGTGTGATGGAGGTGTGGTGTGATGGAGGTGTGGTGGTTGATTGGATGATGTGGAGGTGGAGGAGGATACTGTTCTATTGTTAATTATGTCTTATCTGTTTTTACCTACTCAACCTCGCGGTTGACCCTGTGTATTCGTGTGACACCTACGATGATCCGGAATGGGGAGTAGTTTTGACAGGTCAGTGACTGATGGAATAGGAGCTTGGGCATGGAGAGAGACATGGCATGGACCTACTTAGAGTTAGATCACATTTAGATATCGTCAGTTGTACTTTCATTTAATCAAGTTTGGACCTCATAGTTGTTGTAATACCAAGCTTAAATTTAATCAGTTTTTACATAAAGTGCTTTGGTTTGTTTACCTTGTTATTCACTACCTCGGATATTCCGGGATGGTAACAGCTTCATTTATTTGGGAATATCTTGCTAAAGGCTCTTAAATAAATGGGGGTGTTACAAAGTAGTATCAGAGCGAACGATCCCCAGGCCTACACTAAATGAATAATAATGAACGTAGGAAGAGTCTAATAAAATGAACCCCGAGATGAAACTGATAGGAGCCCCAAAAAAGAACGGTATGAGTTAGGGGCCCCCTCACACCAGACCTGGGCCCTTTCGGTTCTGTCTCGGGAACCCTATGAGAGTAATTGGAGAGTGGGGTAGACTATATAGTGACCTTGTTATACTGTACTAACGTCCTTACAGGAGAAGAATGAGGTAAGTGATACGTGATTTACGGTTAATAATGTGGGTTGAAAGTTATGCTTGATATTAAAATGTGGATCGAGCAGGATGATTGAATTAAAATTTGAAGAATATGGATGTGTAATTGTTGAGCAATAGCTAAGAGGGATGTGATCATATGATTTCGGTGTTTGAAGCGTACATGTGATTATCTAATTATTAAAGGATTACCGTAATTAGGTCGTATATTGTTGGTATTTGGATATGAATGATCGGACTTATATATATTAGTAATCCATGTCTAGTGATATGCGGAATGTGTTGCCTCAAGCCACGAATGATATATAAATATGTGTTACAATAGTATATAGATGCAATGTATAAATTTTGAGTAATTAATTGGTTCTACTTCCAGCTTAGAAATCTTAACGTGTTCTAGATGACGGTTACAGTTTGAGTGATGAATACATGTTAATATGGTAGTGTTTATGCCTCAATAATATGTCAACGTCTTATAGAACAAAAATGGTTGAGCTTCGTAGTAGAATGTGAAGTTGTAAAAGAACTAAATTTTTTGATAAGTTTTCAAAATTTTACCTCGCTTGCAAAGGCTGCCATCTAAAATGTGTTCTCTATATGAGTATGAAAATTTTATGTATGATAAGCCATGTAGATCTCAACGAGTTGTTATTTAATAGTGATTTCTGCAAGTTGTCCAATTTTCTGTCGAATCGCGGTAAAGTTTTCTTTTGACCAACTGAGTGTTTGAATTTGTTATAAATAATTCCCTTAGGATGTGCATTTGATTCTTTTTCCTACGATTAGTTAATTCATTATATTTTTTTTTTCTAGAAACTGTTAAAACTCGTAATATAGTTGAGCGACGATTTAATTGTGATTTGCTTACAAGTGCTGCAGCATGCTTATTGGTGAAATTATGGGTTAGATAAGTTTTATATAAAAGTTCAATCAATTGTGGATTAAGTGATGTAACCACGTCACACCCTGTTATGGCTTTAGTAACATGAACAATAGTCATATGATATGAATATGGACCTTACTACATGGTAATGTAACCTTGCTTATTTCGTTGGGTTTTATATAAAATAGTTTCAATTATACGGACGTTCCTACTTTCTGTTGTTATGACCTCAAAATAATTATGTGATGTTCCTATGTGATGTTAAAATCATGTTTATCAGAGAGGAGTCTTGACAAGTGGTAGAATGGAATTTAATTAGTAAGATTATTAGCACGATGTCATGAGTAAAAGTTGTATAGCAACTTAATTGTTATAATTAATGGTGGTTATTTTGAACAACGTGAACCTTGTTGCTATTCTTTCGTATATTAAAGGTGCATCTTTGTCTAGTTCCCTGATGTAATCGCCTATGACTCCGTCATGTATACTGTTGCGCCATAAAATGAATTGCATATTACTATGTTCGAAATCTGATCACGATGTATTGCGTTATTAGTTAGTTTGGCATGTGATTTAGTGTTGTGCATTCGTTTACTTTATCGTTAAATTTCATGATCCGTGAGCTACAATTTGTGAGAACAACGTTTTAGTAAAGGAGAGTCAGAATGCCTCCGTGCAGTTTCGAGTCCGATCTGTAGTTGAAAAATAGCCCTTTGCTTGTGTTTATAATTGTCACAAACTACCATTTCAGCGTTTCAAAAGTTTTTTTTTCAAAAGTTTTAAATTTATTCAAGATGATGAATAACCATGATGACGCTTGATCTTTTAATAATTGTAGTAATTGTTTGCAATATGGCAAGTTCTGTACTTACGTATTGATGAAAGCCTGCCCGGACGCTTATTTGTTGCGCATTATATGAACTCTTATATTACAAGACATGTATTTTATTAGTCTCATGATAGATGATGTAAGCTGAGTTATACCTAAGTGATCTGGTTAACTTATTAATACCTAGATATGCTAAACGGTCTCGTTAGTCCATGATTTGTGCATATTTTGTGAAACATGTCAATGCCCCATGTTTAATTTCGTTCATTCAAATTTTGCTCCATGTCTTTTCCTAAAATATGGTTTTGCTTCTAAACTATGATTATGAACTATAAGCTTCTTGCTTGTTTACATTGTTGTTAATATATTAAATTTGTGAGAAATTTCAAGGGTATGCAAGTGTTACCTATTCCGATTCTGTTTTACTGCGTAACTCGATTTCTACAGACCCTAATACTCTTGTTATTGCTCAAGGTTATATGATTACATGATACTTGCTATGGGCCTCTTTTGTGTACTTATTTGTGTGATATATTAGTAATTGTCCTTTTATTTTGATTATAAGATAATTCTTTTGTTTGTGAGACGGATAAGCTTTTGGTAATTGATTATTGTGTGTTATGTGTAATAATTCTGTATTAGACTCGTCTGGTATAGTGTACAAGCTCTTGTTTCATGAGTTGTGGAATTGTAAGTGTACATACAAACGTGTCGATGAATTGGTTAACATACTTACATTGTCATGTTCTTTAGCTGTTGGGCTAGAGTTTGGTGGGATAGAGTAATGTGCTGGGAATTCTTATAATGAGGTTACGAGGACGTAACCATGTTTTAAGGAGGATAGGATTGTAAAATCTTGGTGATTACGTTACAGCTAGTTGTTATAGCATGTAAAATCGTTATGTCGTGATTGTTCGAATATACTAATAATCCGGTTTACTTCAGTTATGCTTTATAATGTCATTCGTGAAGTATTTTTTATTTTTTTTTACTTAGTGATGCGTTGAACTTTGGGGACAAAGTTCTCTTAACGAGGGTAGAATGTAACATTACGTGTTTTGAAGTCTATATAAGTGTTATCGATGATTGTTTCATGCTTGTTATAAGTTCTGTACCGTTATGGGGTGGCGAACTTCGGGACGAAGTTCCTTTTAAGGGGGGAAGACTGTAATACCCCGTATTTTATTATTGTATTTATTGTTTATATTGATCGTGCGTGAACATTAGTGTTCGATAATTATAGTTAATCTTCATATTTGCGTGTTGGGACGGTTATATTCGATAATTTAATTATCGAATATAAGTGATATGTTATGTGTTACATAAATATTTTATATTCTTTTATACGACTTTAATAAAGGACCTTGTATGCGAATTATTATTCGTCGAATATGGTACTTATAAAATAAGTATTGTTTTGTGTGGTCCGTGAGATTCGAACTAGGGACCGTTGACACACACACCAGTTTGGGCCTCGTTATGCGTGTTACCAAGAACATCCCACATACCGTCATTTATACAAACATACCCAAACAAACCCAGACCTCACTTCTACCGTCACATATCAACCCCCCAAAAACCCTAGCTTTGTGGAAATCGAAACCTAAAGAAGACCCACACCCTTCAGCCGCCGCATCAGGGAGTAAGGGGGAGGTTCACACGGTGGGGTTAGGGTGGTCTAAGGAGGTTCGAATGCCAGTGAAATAGGTACGTTCACACTGTTTTGATAAATCGCAGTTTTTCTTCCTCTCTTTGATTCCAATTTCTAATCGTGTATGATGGTAGATAATCTGATTCTTTGGGTAATATTTATCTATGATGTTAGTAGATATGTTTTGAACCCTTGGGATGTCGTCGTGACCACCGTGGACCGTTGTCTAGGTTCAGGTTACAGCCGTGTCAGAGCCCTATGAAACACGCACCAGAACAGAGTCTTGAACGGTGGGGTTTTCACACTGTTTTTGAGTGTTTTCTCGTTGGTACTTTGGATGGATGTCGAGAGATGCAGGTAGGTGGTAGTCAGGGTGTCAGAGGGGTTGTTCTCACAGTGGGTCATAGGGTTCATAGCGGTTTTTATAGTGGGTCTCGTTTTGGGTGTCTGGTTCGTGTCGGAACAGAGAAAACAGAGTGTCTTGGATGCTGGGTTTGGAGAGGCTGTCGTTGGTGGCTGTGGTGGTGTCGGCAGCCACTACTTTTATCCCTGGAATCACCACGGCCAAAGACGAGCCTGGTGGTGTCTCAAGCGAAAATAGTGGCCGCGTTTAGTGCCTAGTGTGGTGTTTGTGAGGGTGGTTGGTCTCGGTGGGAGGGGCTGTGTTTCGCATTCGGGTTTTTTCGCGTTGGTAGCTGTCCGTGTGTATTGTTTCTTGGGTTACCATCTAATTGGTTGTGTAGGCATTGTCTCTTTGTGAATTACTACTACTCTTATTATTATTCTTATTCTTATTATTTTTTTTTTTTTTTTTTTTTATTAAAGAGAACTTTTATTAAAATAATTGAAAAATTACATGAAATTTGTGGGCACCCGCGAAACTAGCTGGGCGCCCACTCCCTTAGCAATAGCAAAACTAAGGTATTATTATTATTATTATTATTATTATTATTATTATTATTATTATTATTTACTCATTATATTAGTATTGGTGTTGTAGTTGTTATCATTTTTGCCAACATATTATTATTATTATTGTGTATTGTTATTATTATTTTAATAATGGTACTAGTTGTGTCATTTTTTTTTAAGTTCTATGGTTTTCACAATGGCATAATTATATATTTTAATAATGTTTTATCACTTATCATATGTTTAGCAATTGTTAAGATTAATATTGTTAGGGAACATTGTGATTTCTTATAAGTATGTATGTTGTTGATATATGGATGTCGTAATAATTCAATATTTGATTTACGTTATAAGTAATAAGCTTATAATTAGTTAATGATGATGACTTGATCATGAGAATATATTATGATCAATATTAATCGTATTTAATTATATTATTGTTATTGTATGATTAACATTAATATTGGAAGGGTATAAGTATGTTATTTATTGTTGGGTGAATTAGTAAGTTTATAATTGACATGTAAGTGAACATGACCAAGTAATTCCGTTGGTATTGTTGATTGTGTGAACAACTTTTGATATTAAGTAATAATACTTATAGGAACGGAATCCGAGGTGGAACATTTCTAGCAGTTGTACGGTTGACATCGATATCCTGCAATTGAGGTAGGGGAAATATATTATGATTCATGTTGTGACATGAAATGTGTACGTGATGCTTATTACGAGTTTGATATAATTGATTATTACTGACTGTGGATCGTATTATTATAATTGATCACTGTGGAGATCCGGAGGTGTGAAATGGGTCTTGTGATATTGGGTCTTGTGATATGGGACTTGTGATATGGCCATGGGAGGTGCGGTGTGATGGTGGTGTGGTGTGATGGAGGTGTGGTGTGATGGAGGTGTGGTGGTTGATTGGATGATGTGGAGGTGGAGGAGGATACTGTTCTATTGTTAATTATGTCTTATCTGTTTTTACCTACTCAACCTCGCGGTTGACCCTGTGTATTCGTGTGACACCTACGATGATCCGGAATGGGGAGTAGTTTTGACAGGTCAGTGACTGATGGAATAGGAGCTTGGGCATGGAGAGAGACATGGCATGGACCTACTTAGAGTTAGATCACATTTAGATATCGTCAGTTGTACTTTCATTTAATCAAGTTTGGACCTCATAGTTGTTGTAATACCAAGCTTAAATTTAATCAGTTTTTACATAAAGTGCTTTGGTTTGTTTACCTTGTTATTCACTACCTCGGATATTCTGGGATGGTAACAGCTTCATTTATTTGGGAATATCTTGCTAAAGGCTCTTAAATAAATGGGGGTGTTACAAAGTAGTATCAGAGCGAACGATCCTCAGGCCTACACTAAATGAATAATAATGAACGTAGGAAGAGTCTAATAAAATGAACCCCGAGATGAAACTGATAGGAGCCCCAAAAAAGAACGGTATGAGTTAGGGGCCCCCTCACACCAGACCTGGGCCCTTTCGGTTCTGTCTCGGGAACCCTATGAGAGTAATTGGAGAGTGGGGTAGACTATATAGTGACCTTGTTATACTGTACTAACGTCCTTACAGGAGAAGAATGAGGTAAGTGATACGTGATTTACGGTTAATAATGTGGGTTGAAAGTTATGCTTGATATTAAAATGTGGATCGAGCAGGATGATTGAATTAAAATTTGAAGAATATGGATGTGTAATTGTTGAGCAATAGCTAAGAGGGATGTGATCATATGATTTCGGTGTTTGAAGCGTACATGTGATTATCTAATTATTAAAGGATTACCGTAATTAGGTCGTATATTGTTGGTATTTGGATATGAATGATCGGACTTATATATATTAGTAATCCATGTCTAGTGATATGCGGAATGTGTTGCCTCAAGCCACGAATGATATATAAATATGTGTTACAATAGTATATAGATGCAATGTATAAATTTTGAGTAATTAATTGGTTCTACTTCCAGCTTAGAAATCTTAACGTGTTCTAGATGACGGTTACAGTTTGAGTGATGAATACATGTTAATATGGTAGTGTTTATGCCTCAATAATATGTCAACGTCTTATAGAACAAAAATGGTTGAGCTTCGTAGTAGAATGTGAAGTTGTAAAAGAACTAAATTTTTTGATAAGTTTTCAAAATTTTACCTCGCTTGCAAAGGCTGCCATCTAAAATGTGTTCTCTATATGAGTATGAAAATTTTATGTATGATAAGCCATGTAGATCTCAACGAGTTGTTATTTAATAGTGATTTCTGCAAGTTGTCCAATTTTCTGTCGAATCGCGGTAAAGTTTTCTTTTGACCAACTGAGTGTTTGAATTTGTTATAAATAATTCCCTTAGGATGTGCATTTGATTCTTTTTCCTACGATTAGTTAATTCATTATATTTTTTTTTTCTAGAAACTGTTAAAACTCGTAATATAGTTGAGCGACGATTTAATTGTGATTTGCTTACAAGTGCTGCAGCATGCTTATTGGTGAAATTATGGGTTAGATAAGTTTTATATAAAAGTTCAATCAATTGTGGATTAAGTGATGTAACCACGTCACACCCTGTTATGGCTTTAGTAACATGAACAATAGTCATATGATATGAATATGGACCTTACTACATGGTAATGTAACCTTGCTTATTTCGTTGGGTTTTATATAAAATAGTTTCAATTATACGGACGTTCCTACTTTCTGTTGTTATGACCTCAAAATAATTATGTGATGTTCCTATGTGATGTTAAAATCATGTTTATCAGAGAGGAGTCTTGACAAGTGGTAGAATGGAATTTAATTAGTAAGATTATTAGCACGATGTCATGAGTAAAAGTTGTATAGCAACTTAATTGTTATAATTAATGGTGGTTATTTTGAACAACGTGAACCTTGTTGCTATTCTTTCGTATATTAAAGGTGCATCTTTGTCTAGTTCCCTGATGTAATCGCCTATGACTCCGTCATGTATACTGTTGCGCCATAAAATGAATTGCATATTACTATGTTCGAAATCTGATCACGATGTATTGCGTTATTAGTTAGTTTGGCATGTGATTTAGTGTTGTGCATTCGTTTACTTTATCGTTAAATTTCATGATCCGTGAGCTACAATTTGTGAGAACAACGTTTTAGTAAAGGAGAGTCAGAATGCCTCCGTGCAGTTTCGAGTCCGATCTGTAGTTGAAAAATAGCCCTTTGCTTGTGTTTATAATTGTCACAAACTACCATTTCAGCGTTTCAAAAGTTTTTTTTTCAAAAGTTTTAAATTTATTCAAGATGATGAATAACCATGATGACGCTTGATCTTTTAATAATTGTAGTAATTGTTTGCAATATGGCAAGTTCTGTACTTACGTATTGATGAAAGCCTGCCCGGACGCTTATTTGTTGCGCATTATATGAACTCTTATATTACAAGACATGTATTTTATTAGTCTCATGATAGATGATGTAAGCTGAGTTATACCTAAGTGATCTGGTTAACTTATTAATACCTAGATATGCTAAACGGTCTCGTTAGTCCATGATTTGTGCATATTTTGTGAAACATGTCAATGCCCCATGTTTAATTTCGTTCATTCAAATTTTGCTCCATGTCTTTTCCTAAAATATGGTTTTGCTTCTAAACTATGATTATGAACTATAAGCTTCTTGCTTGTTTACATTGTTGTTAATATATTAAATTTGTGAGAAATTTCAAGGGTATGCAAGTGTTACCTATTCCGATTCTGTTTTACTGCGTAACTCGATTTCTACAGACCCTAATACTCTTGTTATTGCTCAAGGTTATATGATTACATGATACTTGCTATGGGCCTCTTTTGTGTACTTATTTGTGTGATATATTAGTAATTGTCCTTTTATTTTGATTATAAGATAATTCTTTTGTTTGTGAGACGGATAAGCTTTTGGTAATTGATTATTGTGTGTTATGTGTAATAATTCTGTATTAGACTCGTCTGGTATAGTGTACAAGCTCTTGTTTCATGAGTTGTGGAATTGTAAGTGTACATACAAACGTGTCGATGAATTGGTTAACATACTTACATTGTCATGTTCTTTAGCTGTTGGGCTAGAGTTTGGTGGGATAGAGTAATGTGCTGGGAATTCTTATAATGAGGTTACGAGGACGTAACCATGTTTTAAGGAGGATAGGATTGTAAAATCTTGGTGATTACGTTACAGCTAGTTGTTATAGCATGTAAAATCGTTATGTCGTGATTGTTCGAATATACTAATAATCCGGTTTACTTCAGTTATGCTTTATAATGTCATTCGTGAAGTATTTTTTATTTTTTTTTACTTAGTGATGCGTTGAACTTTGGGGACAAAGTTCTCTTAACGAGGGTAGAATGTAACATTACGTGTTTTGAAGTCTATATAAGTGTTATCGATGATTGTTTCATGCTTGTTATAAGTTCTGTACCGTTATGGGGTGGCGAACTTCGGGACGAAGTTCCTTTTAAGGGGGGAAGACTGTAATACCCCGTATTTTATTATTGTATTTATTGTTTATATTGATCGTGCGTGAACATTAGTGTTCGATAATTATAGTTAATCTTCATATTTGCGTGTTGGGACGGTTATATTCGATAATTTAATTATCGAATATAAGTGATATGTTATGTGTTACATAAATATTTTATATTCTTTTATACGACTTTAATAAAGGACCTTGTATGCGAATTATTATTCGTCGAATATGGTACTTATAAAATAAGTATTGTTTTGTGTGGTCCGTGAGATTCGAACTAGGGACCGTTGACACACACACCAGTTTGGGCCTCGTTATGCGTGTTACCAAGAACATCCCACATACCGTCATTTATACAAACATACCCAAACAAACCCAGACCTCACTTCTACCGTCACATATCAACCCCCCAAAAACCCTAGCTTTGTGGAAATCGAAACCTAAAGAAGACCCACACCCTTCAGCCGCCGCATCAGGGAGTAAGGGGGAGGTTCACACGGTGGGGTTAGGGTGGTCTAAGGAGGTTCGAATGCCAGTGAAATAGGTACGTTCACACTGTTTTGATAAATCGCAGTTTTTCTTCCTCTCTTTGATTCCAATTTCTAATCGTGTATGATGGTAGATAATCTGATTCTTTGGGTAATATTTATCTATGATGTTAGTAGATATGTTTTGAACCCTTGGGATGTCGTCGTGACCACCGTGGACCGTTGTCTAGGTTCAGGTTACAGCCGTGTCAGAGCCCTATGAAACACGCACCAGAACAGAGTCTTGAACGGTGGGGTTTTCACACTGTTTTTGAGTGTTTTCTCGTTGGTACTTTGGATGGATGTCGAGAGATGCAGGTAGGTGGTAGTCAGGGTGTCAGAGGGGTTGTTCTCACAGTGGGTCATAGGGTTCATAGCGGTTTTTATAGTGGGTCTCGTTTTGGGTGTCTGGTTCGTGTCGGAACAGAGAAAACAGAGTGTCTTGGATGCTGGGTTTGGAGAGGCTGTCGTTGGTGGCTGTGGTGGTGTCGGCAGCCACTACTTTTATCCCTGGAATCACCACGGCCAAAGACGAGCCTGGTGGTGTCTCAAGCGAAAATAGTGGCCGCGTTTAGTGCCTAGTGTGGTGTTTGTGAGGGTGGTTGGTCTCGGTGGGAGGGGCTGTGTTTCGCATTCGGGTTTTTTCGCGTTGGTAGCTGTCCGTGTGTATTGTTTCTTGGGTTACCATCTAATTGGTTGTGTAGGCATTGTCTCTTTGTGAATTACTACTACTCTTATTATTATTCTTATTCTTATTATTTTTTTTTTTTTTTTTTTTTATTAAAGAGAACTTTTATTAAAATAATTGAAAAATTACATGAAATTTGTGGGCACCCGCGAAACTAGCTGGGCGCCCACTCCCTTAGCAATAGCAAAACTAAGGTATTATTATTATTATTATTATTATTATTATTATTATTATTATTATTATTTACTCATTATATTAGTATTGGTGTTGTAGTTGTTATCATTTTTGCCAACATATTATTATTATTATTGTGTATTGTTATTATTATTTTAATAATGGTACTAGTTGTGTCATTTTTTTTTAAGTTCTATGGTTTTCACAATGGCATAATTATATATTTTAATAATGTTTTATCACTTATCATATGTTTAGCAATTGTTAAGATTAATATTGTTAGGGAACATTGTGATTTCTTATAAGTATGTATGTTGTTGATATATGGATGTCGTAATAATTCAATATTTGATTTACGTTATAAGTAATAAGCTTATAATTAGTTAATGATGATGACTTGATCATGAGAATATATTATGATCAATATTAATCGTATTTAATTATATTATTGTTATTGTATGATTAACATTAATATTGGAAGGGTATAAGTATGTTATTTATTGTTGGGTGAATTAGTAAGTTTATAATTGACATGTAAGTGAACATGACCAAGTAATTCCGTTGGTATTGTTGATTGTGTGAACAACTTTTGATATTAAGTAATAATACTTATAGGAACGGAATCCGAGGTGGAACATTTCTAGCAGTTGTACGGTTGACATCGATATCCTGCAATTGAGGTAGGGGAAATATATTATGATTCATGTTGTGACATGAAATGTGTACGTGATGCTTATTACGAGTTTGATATAATTGATTATTACTGACTGTGGATCGTATTATTATAATTGATCACTGTGGAGATCCGGAGGTGTGAAATGGGTCTTGTGATATTGGGTCTTGTGATATGGGACTTGTGATATGGCCATGGGAGGTGCGGTGTGATGGTGGTGTGGTGTGATGGAGGTGTGGTGTGATGGAGGTGTGGTGGTTGATTGGATGATGTGGAGGTGGAGGAGGATACTGTTCTATTGTTAATTATGTCTTATCTGTTTTTACCTACTCAACCTCGCGGTTGACCCTGTGTATTCGTGTGACACCTACGATGATCCGGAATGGGGAGTAGTTTTGACAGGTCAGTGACTGATGGAATAGGAGCTTGGGCATGGAGAGAGACATGGCATGGACCTACTTAGAGTTAGATCACATTTAGATATCGTCAGTTGTACTTTCATTTAATCAAGTTTGGACCTCATAGTTGTTGTAATACCAAGCTTAAATTTAATCAGTTTTTACATAAAGTGCTTTGGTTTGTTTACCTTGTTATTCACTACCTCGGATATTCTGGGATGGTAACAGCTTCATTTATTTGGGAATATCTTGCTAAAGGCTCTTAAATAAATGGGGGTGTTACAAAGTAGTATCAGAGCGAACGATCCTCAGGCCTACACTAAATGAATAATAATGAACGTAGGAAGAGTCTAATAAAATGAACCCCGAGATGAAACTGATAGGAGCCCCAAAAAAGAACGGTATGAGTTAGGGGCCCCCTCACACCAGACCTGGGCCCTTTCGGTTCTGTCTCGGGAACCCTATGAGAGTAATTGGAGAGTGGGGTAGACTATATAGTGACCTTGTTATACTGTACTAACGTCCTTACAGGAGAAGAATGAGGTAAGTGATACGTGATTTACGGTTAATAATGTGGGTTGAAAGTTATGCTTGATATTAAAATGTGGATCGAGCAGGATGATTGAATTAAAATTTGAAGAATATGGATGTGTAATTGTTGAGCAATAGCTAAGAGGGATGTGATCATATGATTTCGGTGTTTGAAGCGTACATGTGATTATCTAATTATTAAAGGATTACCGTAATTAGGTCGTATATTGTTGGTATTTGGATATGAATGATCGGACTTATATATATTAGTAATCCATGTCTAGTGATATGCGGAATGTGTTGCCTCAAGCCACGAATGATATATAAATATGTGTTACAATAGTATATAGATGCAATGTATAAATTTTGAGTAATTAATTGGTTCTACTTCCAGCTTAGAAATCTTAACGTGTTCTAGATGACGGTTACAGTTTGAGTGATGAATACATGTTAATATGGTAGTGTTTATGCCTCAATAATATGTCAACGTCTTATAGAACAAAAATGGTTGAGCTTCGTAGTAGAATGTGAAGTTGTAAAAGAACTAAATTTTTTGATAAGTTTTCAAAATTTTACCTCGCTTGCAAAGGCTGCCATCTAAAATGTGTTCTCTATATGAGTATGAAAATTTTATGTATGATAAGCCATGTAGATCTCAACGAGTTGTTATTTAATAGTGATTTCTGCAAGTTGTCCAATTTTCTGTCGAATCGCGGTAAAGTTTTCTTTTGACCAACTGAGTGTTTGAATTTGTTATAAATAATTCCCTTAGGATGTGCATTTGATTCTTTTTCCTACGATTAGTTAATTCATTATATTTTTTTTTTCTAGAAACTGTTAAAACTCGTAATATAGTTGAGCGACGATTTAATTGTGATTTGCTTACAAGTGCTGCAGCATGCTTATTGGTGAAATTATGGGTTAGATAAGTTTTATATAAAAGTTCAATCAATTGTGGATTAAGTGATGTAACCACGTCACACCCTGTTATGGCTTTAGTAACATGAACAATAGTCATATGATATGAATATGGACCTTACTACATGGTAATGTAACCTTGCTTATTTCGTTGGGTTTTATATAAAATAGTTTCAATTATACGGACGTTCCTACTTTCTGTTGTTATGACCTCAAAATAATTATGTGATGTTCCTATGTGATGTTAAAATCATGTTTATCAGAGAGGAGTCTTGACAAGTGGTAGAATGGAATTTAATTAGTAAGATTATTAGCACGATGTCATGAGTAAAAGTTGTATAGCAACTTAATTGTTATAATTAATGGTGGTTATTTTGAACAACGTGAACCTTGTTGCTATTCTTTCGTATATTAAAGGTGCATCTTTGTCTAGTTCCCTGATGTAATCGCCTATGACTCCGTCATGTATACTGTTGCGCCATAAAATGAATTGCATATTACTATGTTCGAAATCTGATCACGATGTATTGCGTTATTAGTTAGTTTGGCATGTGATTTAGTGTTGTGCATTCGTTTACTTTATCGTTAAATTTCATGATCCGTGAGCTACAATTTGTGAGAACAACGTTTTAGTAAAGGAGAGTCAGAATGCCTCCGTGCAGTTTCGAGTCCGATCTGTAGTTGAAAAATAGCCCTTTGCTTGTGTTTATAATTGTCACAAACTACCATTTCAGCGTTTCAAAAGTTTTTTTTTCAAAAGTTTTAAATTTATTCAAGATGATGAATAACCATGATGACGCTTGATCTTTTAATAATTGTAGTAATTGTTTGCAATATGGCAAGTTCTGTACTTACGTATTGATGAAAGCCTGCCCGGACGCTTATTTGTTGCGCATTATATGAACTCTTATATTACAAGACATGTATTTTATTAGTCTCATGATAGATGATGTAAGCTGAGTTATACCTAAGTGATCTGGTTAACTTATTAATACCTAGATATGCTAAACGGTCTCGTTAGTCCATGATTTGTGCATATTTTGTGAAACATGTCAATGCCCCATGTTTAATTTCGTTCATTCAAATTTTGCTCCATGTCTTTTCCTAAAATATGGTTTTGCTTCTAAACTATGATTATGAACTATAAGCTTCTTGCTTGTTTACATTGTTGTTAATATATTAAATTTGTGAGAAATTTCAAGGGTATGCAAGTGTTACCTATTCCGATTCTGTTTTACTGCGTAACTCGATTTCTACAGACCCTAATACTCTTGTTATTGCTCAAGGTTATATGATTACATGATACTTGCTATGGGCCTCTTTTGTGTACTTATTTGTGTGATATATTAGTAATTGTCCTTTTATTTTGATTATAAGATAATTCTTTTGTTTGTGAGACGGATAAGCTTTTGGTAATTGATTATTGTGTGTTATGTGTAATAATTCTGTATTAGACTCGTCTGGTATAGTGTACAAGCTCTTGTTTCATGAGTTGTGGAATTGTAAGTGTACATACAAACGTGTCGATGAATTGGTTAACATACTTACATTGTCATGTTCTTTAGCTGTTGGGCTAGAGTTTGGTGGGATAGAGTAATGTGCTGGGAATTCTTATAATGAGGTTACGAGGACGTAACCATGTTTTAAGGAGGATAGGATTGTAAAATCTTGGTGATTACGTTACAGCTAGTTGTTATAGCATGTAAAATCGTTATGTCGTGATTGTTCGAATATACTAATAATCCGGTTTACTTCTGTTATGCTTTATAATGTCATTCGTGAAGTATTTTTTATTTTTTTTTACTTAGTGATGCGTTGAACTTTGGGGACAAAGTTCTCTTAACGAGGGTAGAATGTAACATTACGTGTTTTGAAGTCTATATAAGTGTTATCGATGATTGTTTCATGCTTGTTATAAGTTCTGTACCGTTATGGGGTGGCGAACTTCGGGACGAAGTTCCTTTTAAGGGGGGAAGACTGTAATACCCCGTATTTTATTATTATATTTATTGTTTATATTGATCGTGCGTGAACATTAGTGTTCGATAATTATAGTTAATCTTCATATTTGCGTGTTGGGACGGTTATATTCGATAATTTAATTATCGAATATAAGTGATATGTTATGTGTTACATAAATATTTTATATTCTTTTATACGACTTTAATAAAGGACCTTGTATGCGAATTATTATTCGTCGAATATGGTACTTATAAAATAAGTATTGTTTTGTGTGGTCCGTGAGATTCGAACTAGGGACCGTTGACACACACACCAGTTTGGGCCTCGTTATGCGTGTTACCAAGAACATCCCACATACCGTCATTTATACAAACATACCCAAACAAACCCAGACCTCACTTCTACCGTCACATATCAACCCCCCAAAAACCCTAGCTTTGTGGAAATCGAAACCTAAAGAAGACCCACACCCTTCAGCCGCCGCATCAGGGAGTAAGGGGGAGGTTCACACGGTGGGGTTAGGGTGGTCTAAGGAGGTTCGAATGCCAGTGAAATAGGTACGTTCACACTGTTTTGATAAATCGCAGTTTTTCTTCCTCTCTTTGATTCCAATTTCTAATCGTGTATGATGGTAGATAATCTGATTCTTTGGGTAATATTTATCTATGATGTTAGTAGATATGTTTTGAACCCTTGGGATGTCGTCGTGACCACCGTGGACCGTTGTCTAGGTTCAGGTTACAGCCGTGTCAGAGCCCTATGAAACACGCACCAGAACAGAGTCTTGAACGGTGGGGTTTTCACACTGTTTTTGAGTGTTTTCTCGTTGGTACTTTGGATGGATGTCGAGAGATGCAGGTAGGTGGTAGTCAGGGTGTCAGAGGGGTTGTTCTCACAGTGGGTCATAGGGTTCATAGCGGTTTTTATAGTGGGTCTCGTTTTGGGTGTCTGGTTCGTGTCGGAACAGAGAAAACAGAGTGTCTTGGATGCTGGGTTTGGAGAGGCTGTCGTTGGTGGCTGTGGTGGTGTCGGCAGCCACTACTTTTATCCCTGGAATCACCACGGCCAAAGACGAGCCTGGTGGTGTCTCAAGCGAAAATAGTGGCCGCGTTTAGTGCCTAGTGTGGTGTTTGTGAGGGTGGTTGGTCTCGGTGGGAGGGGCTGTGTTTCGCATTCGGGTTTTTTCGCGTTGGTAGCTGTCCGTGTGTATTGTTTCTTGGGTTACCATCTAATTGGTTGTGTAGGCATTGTCTCTTTGTGAATTACTACTACTCTTATTATTATTCTTATTCTTATTATTTTTTTTTTTTTTTTTATTAAAGAGAACTTTTATTAAAATAATTGAAAAATTACATGAAATTTGTGGGCACCCGCGAAACTAGTTGGGCGCCCACTCCCTTAGCAATAGCAAAACTAAGGTATTATTATTATTATTATTATTATTATTATTATTATTATTATTATTTACTCATTATATTAGTATTGGTGTTGTAGTTGTTATCATTTTTGCCAACATATTATTATTATTATTGTGTATTGTTATTATTATTTTAATAATGGTACTAGTTGTGTCATTTTTTTTTAAGTTCTATGGTTTTCACAATGGCATAATTATATATTTTAATAATGTTTTATCACTTATCATATGTTTAGCAATTGTTAAGATTAATATTGTTAGGGAACATTGTGATTTCTTATAAGTATGTATGTTGTTGATATATGGATGTCGTAATAATTCAATATTTGATTTACGTTATAAGTAATAAGCTTATAATTAGTTAATGATGATGACTTGATCATGAGAATATATTATGATCAATATTAATCGTATTTAATTATATTATTGTTATTGTATGATTAACATTAATATTGGAAGGGTATAAGTATGTTATTTATTGTTGGGTGAATTAGTAAGTTTATAATTGACATGTAAGTGAACATGACCAAGTAATTCCGTTGGTATTGTTGATTGTGTGAACAACTTTTGATATTAAGTAATAATACTTATAGGAACGGAATCCGAGGTGGAACATTTCTAGCAGTTGTACGGTTGACATCGATATCCTGCAATTGAGGTAGGGGAAATATATTATGATTCATGTTGTGACATGAAATGTGTACGTGATGCTTATTACGAGTTTGATATAATTGATTATTACTGACTGTGGATCGTATTATTATAATTGATCACTGTGGAGATCAGGAGGTGTGAAATGGGTCTTGTGATATTGGGTCTTGTGATATGGGACTTGTGATATGGCCATGGGAGGTGCGGTGTGATGGTGGTGTGGTGTGATGGAGGTGTGGTGTGATGGAGGTGTGGTGGTTGATTGGATGATGTGGAGGTGGAGGAGGATACTGTTCTATTGTTAATTATGTCTTATCTGTTTTTACCTACTCAACCTCGCGGTTGACCCTGTGTATTCGTGTGACACCTACGATGATCCGGAATGAGGAGTAGTTTTGACAGGTCAGTGACTGATGGAATAGGAGCTTGGGCATGGAGAGAGACATGGCATGGACCTACTTAGAGTTAGATCACATTTAGATATCGTCAGTTGTACTTTCATTTAATCAAGTTTGGACCTCATAGTTGTTGTAATACCAAGCTTAAATTTAATCAGTTTTTACATAAAGTGCTTTGGTTTGTTTACCTTGTTATTCACTACCTCGGATATTCTGGGATGGTAACAGCTTCATTTATTTGGGAATATCTTGCTAAAGGCTCTTAAATAAATGGGGGTGTTACAAAGTAGTATCAGAGCGAACGATCCTCAGGCCTACACTAAATGAATAATAATGAACGTAGGAAGAGTCTAATAAAATGAACCCCGAGATGAAACTGATAGGAGCCCCAAAAAAGAACGGTATGAGTTAGGGGCCCCCTCACACCAGACCTGGGCCCTTTCGGTTCTGTCTCGGGAACCCTATGAGAGTAATTGGAGAGTGGGGTAGACTATATAGTGACCTTGTTATACTGTACTAACGTCCTTACAGGAGAAGAATGAGGTAAGTGATACGTGATTTACGGTTAATAATGTGGGTTGAAAGTTATGCTTGATATTAAAATGTGGATCGAGCAGGATGATTGAATTAAAATTTGAAGAATATGGATGTGTAATTGTTGAGCAATAGCTAAGAGGGATGTGATCATATGATTTCGGTGTTTGAAGCGTACATGTGATTATCTAATTATTAAAGGATTACCGTAATTAGGTCGTATATTGTTGGTATTTGGATATGAATGATCGGACTTATATATATTAGTAATCCATGTCTAGTGATATGCGGAATGTGTTGCCTCAAGCCACGAATGATATATAAATATGTGTTACAATAGTATATAGATGCAATGTATAAATTTTGAGTAATTAATTGGTTCTACTTCCAGCTTAGAAATCTTAACGTGTTCTAGATGACGGTTACAGTTTGAGTGATGAATACATGTTAATATGGTAGTGTTTATGCCTCAATAATATGTCAACGTCTTATAGAACAAAAATGGTTGAGCTTCGTAGTAGAATGTGAAGTTGTAAAAGAACTAAATTTTTTGATAAGTTTTCAAAATTTTACCTCGCTTGCAAAGGCTGCCATCTAAAATGTGTTCTCTATATGAGTATGAAAATTTTATGTATGATAAGCCATGTAGATCTCAACGAGTTGTTATTTAATAGTGATTTCTGCAAGTTGTCCAATTTTCTGTCGAATCGCGGTAAAGTTTTCTTTTGACCAACTGAGTGTTTGAATTTGTTATAAATAATTCCCTTAGGATGTGCATTTGATTCTTTTTCCTACGATTAGTTAATTCATTATATTTTTTTTTTCTAGAAACTGTTAAAACTCGTAATATAGTTGAGCGACGATTTAATTGTGATTTGCTTACAAGTGCTGCAGCATGCTTATTGGTGAAATTATGGGTTAGATAAGTTTTATATAAAAGTTCAATCAATTGTGGATTAAGTGATGTAACCACGTCACACCCTGTTATGGCTTTAGTAACATGAACAATAGTCATATGATATGAATATGGACCTTACTACATGGTAATGTAACCTTGCTTATTTCGTTGGGTTTTATATAAAATAGTTTCAATTATACGGACGTTCCTACTTTCTGTTGTTATGACCTCAAAATAATTATGTGATGTTCCTATGTGATGTTAAAATCATGTTTATCAGAGAGGAGTCTTGACAAGTGGTAGAATGGAATTTAATTAGTAAGATTATTAGCACGATGTCATGAGTAAAAGTTGTATAGCAACTTAATTGTTATAATTAATGGTGGTTATTTTGAACAACGTGAACCTTGTTGCTATTCTTTCGTATATTAAAGGTGCATCTTTGTCTAGTTCCCTGATGTAATCGCCTATGACTCCGTCATGTATACTGTTGCGCCATAAAATGAATTGCATATTACTATGTTCGAAATCTGATCACGATGTATTGCGTTATTAGTTAGTTTGGCATGTGATTTAGTGTTGTGCATTCGTTTACTTTATCGTTAAATTTCATGATCCGTGAGCTACAATTTGTGAGAACAACGTTTTAGTAAAGGAGAGTCAGAATGCCTCCGTGCAGTTTCGAGTCCGATCTGTAGTTGAAAAATAGCCCTTTGCTTGTGTTTATAATTGTCACAAACTACCATTTCAGCGTTTCAAAAGTTTTTTTTTCAAAAGTTTTAAATTTATTCAAGATGATGAATAACCATGATGACGCTTGATCTTTTAATAATTGTAGTAATTGTTTGCAATATGGCAAGTTCTGTACTTACGTATTGATGAAAGCCTGCCCGGACGCTTATTTGTTGCGCATTATATGAACTCTTATATTACAAGACATGTATTTTATTAGTCTCATGATAGATGATGTAAGCTGAGTTATACCTAAGTGATCTGGTTAACTTATTAATACCTAGATATGCTAAACGGTCTCGTTAGTCCATGATTTGTGCATATTTTGTGAAACATGTCAATGCCCCATGTTTAATTTCGTTCATTCAAATTTTGCTCCATGTCTTTTCCTAAAATATGGTTTTGCTTCTAAACTATGATTATGAACTATAAGCTTCTTGCTTGTTTACATTGTTGTTAATATATTAAATTTGTGAGAAATTTCAAGGGTATGCAAGTGTTACCTATTCCGATTCTGTTTTACTGCGTAACTCGATTTCTACAGACCCTAATACTCTTGTTATTGCTCAAGGTTATATGATTACATGATACTTGCTATGGGCCTCTTTTGTGTACTTATTTGTGTGATATATTAGTAATTGTCCTTTTATTTTGATTATAAGATAATTCTTTTGTTTGTGAGACGGATAAGCTTTTGGTAATTGATTATTGTGTGTTATGTGTAATAATTCTGTATTAGACTCGTCTGGTATAGTGTACAAGCTCTTGTTTCATGAGTTGTGGAATTGTAAGTGTACATACAAACGTGTCGATGAATTGGTTAACATACTTACATTGTCATGTTCTTTAGCTGTTGGGCTAGAGTTTGGTGGGATAGAGTAATGTGCTGGGAATTCTTATAATGAGGTTACGAGGACGTAACCATGTTTTAAGGAGGATAGGATTGTAAAATCTTGGTGATTACGTTACAGCTAGTTGTTATAGCATGTAAAATCGTTATGTCGTGATTGTTCGAATATAATAATAATCCGGTTTACTTCTGTTATGCTTTATAATGTCATTCGTGAAGTATTTTTTATTTTTTTTTACTTAGTGATGCGTTGAACTTTGGGGACAAAGTTCTCTTAACGAGGGTAGAATGTAACATTACGTGTTTTGAAGTCTATATAAGTGTTATCGATGATTGTTTCATGCTTGTTATAAGTTCTGTACCGTTATGGGGTGGCGAACTTCGGGACGAAGTTCCTTTTAAGGGGGGAAGACTGTAATACCCCGTATTTTATTATTATATTTATTGTTTATATTGATCGTGCGTGAACATTAGTGTTCGATAATTATAGTTAATCTTCATATTTGCGTGTTGGGACGGTTATATTCGATAATTTAATTATCGAATATAAGTGATATGTTATGTGTTACATAAATATTTTATATTCTTTTATACGACTTTAATAAAGGACCTTGTATGCGAATTATTATTCGTCGAATATGGTACTTATAAAATAAGTATTGTTTTGTGTGGTCCGTGAGATTCGAACTAGGGACCGTTGACACACACACCAGTTTGGGCCTCGTTATGCGTGTTACCAAGAACAGCCCACATACCGTCATTTATACAAACATACCCAAACAAACCCAGACCTCACTTCTACCGTCACATATCAACCCCCCAAAAACCCTAGCTTTGTGGAAATCGAAACCTAAAGAAGACCCACACCCTTCAGCCGCCGCATCAGGGAGTAAGGGGGAGGTTCACACGGTGGGGTTAGGGTGGTCTAAGGAGGTTCGAATGCCAGTGAAATAGGTACGTTCACACTGTTTTGATAAATCGCAGTTTTTCTTCCTCTCTTTGATTCCAATTTCTAATCGTGTATGATGGTAGATAATCTGATTCTTTGGGTAATATTTATCTATGATGTTAGTAGATATGTTTTGAACCCTTGGGATGTCGTCGTGACCACCGTGGACCGTTGTCTAGGTTCAGGTTACAGCCGTGTCAGAGCCCTATGAAACACGCACCAGAACAGAGTCTTGAACGGTGGGGTTTTCACACTGTTTTTGAGTGTTTTCTCGTTGGTACTTTGGATGGATGTCGAGAGATGCAGGTAGGTGGTAGTCAGGGTGTCAGAGGGGTTGTTCTCACAGTGGGTCATAGGGTTCATAGCGGTTTTTATAGTGGGTCTCGTTTTGGGTGTCTGGTTCGTGTCGGAACAGAGAAAACAGAGTGTCTTGGATGCTGGGTTTGGAGAGGCTGTCGTTGGTGGCTGTGGTGGTGTCGGCAGCCACTACTTTTATCCCTGGAATCACCACGGCCAAAGACGAGCCTGGTGGTGTCTCAAGCGAAAATAGTGGCCGCGTTTAGTGCCTAGTGTGGTGTTTGTGAGGGTGGTTGGTCTCGGTGGGAGGGGCTGTGTTTCGCATTCGGGTTTTTTCGCGTTGGTAGCTGTCCGTGTGTATTGTTTCTTGGGTTACCATCTAATTGGTTGTGTAGGCATTGTCTCTTTGTGAATTACTACTACTCTTATTATTATTCTTATTCTTATTATTTTTTTTTTTTTTTTTATTAAAGAGAACTTTTATTAAAATAATTGAAAAATTACATGAAATTTGTGGGCACCCGCGAAATTAGCTGGGCGCCCACTCCCTTAGCAATAGCAAAACTAAGGTATTATTATTATTATTATTATTATTATTATTATTATTATTATTATTATTATTTACTCATTATATTAGTATTGGTGTTGTAGTTGTTATCATTTTTGCCAACATATTATTATTATTATTGTGTATTGTTATTATTATTTTAATAATGGTACTAGTTGTGTCATTTTTTTTTAAGTTCTATGGTTTTCACAATGGCATAATTATATATTTTAATAATGTTTTATCACTTATCATATGTTTAGCAATTGTTAAGATTAATATTGTTAGGGAACATTGTGATTTCTTATAAGTATGTATGTTGTTGATATATGGATGTCGTAATAATTCAATATTTGATTTACGTTATAAGTAATAAGCTTATAATTAGTTAATGATGATGACTTGATCATGAGAATATATTATGATCAATATTAATCGTATTTAATTATATTATTGTTATTGTATGATTAACATTAATATTGGAAGGGTATAAGTATGTTATTTATTGTTGGGTGAATTAGTAAGTTTATAATTGACATGTAAGTGAACATGACCAAGTAATTCCGTTGGTATTGTTGATTGTGTGAACAACTTTTGATATTAAGTAATAATACTTATAGGAACGGAATCCGAGGTGGAACATTTCTAGCAGTTGTACGGTTGACATCGATATCCTGCAATTGAGGTAGGGGAAATATATTATGATTCATGTTGTGACATGAAATGTGTACGTGATGCTTATTACGAGTTTGATATAATTGATTATTACTGACTGTGGATCGTATTATTATAATTGATCACTGTGGAGATCAGGAGGTGTGAAATGGGTCTTGTGATATTGGGTCTTGTGATATGGGACTTGTGATATGGCCATGGGAGGTGCGGTGTGATGGTGGTGTGGTGTGATGGAGGTGTGGTGTGATGGAGGTGTGGTGGTTGATTGGATGATGTGGAGGTGGAGGAGGATACTGTTCTATTGTTAATTATGTCTTATCTGTTTTTACCTACTCAACCTCGCGGTTGACCCTGTGTATTCGTGTGACACCTACGATGATCCGGAATGGGGAGTAGTTTTGACAGGTCAGTGACTGATGGAATAGGAGCTTGGGCATGGAGAGAGACATGGCATGGACCTACTTAGAGTTAGATCACATTTAGATATCGTCAGTTGTACTTTCATTTAATCAAGTTTGGACCTCATAGTTGTTGTAATACCAAGCTTAAATTTAATCAGTTTTTACATAAAGTGCTTTGGTTTGTTTACCTTGTTATTCACTACCTCGGATATTCCGGGATGGTAACAGCTTCATTTATTTGGGAATGTCTTGCTAAAGGCTCTTAAATAAATGGGGGTGTTACATGTAGTCTATTTCTTCTAAAATATGTTTCATTTTTTACATTGTTTTGAATACCAATGAAGTACGAAACCTTTTTTTCCTTCAAAATGCCAAAAATTAGAAAACTACCCTTAACAATGGAAAATGCTCATGTTTCCATTGACAGTGGTATTCGAGCAGACGCATATACAGGACTGGCAGAACTGGGTTGAAGATCTTTACTGGAAACAACTTGATATGAATTTTCCGGATATGCCTGATGCCATGGTAAAAATATAAAAAAATGATCAGTTCATTGCTTGATGTACTCTGACTGTAATTTTTTTAAATTATTTAAGTGGAGCTTCTTATTCCTAATCTTGTAGATTTTGCAAGTTCATCACAGATTTTACAATGCTTACCATGACACCACTTTACGGCCTGAAATCAAAGATGCTGTTAGACGAGTGAAAGTTTTACTTGGAGAGATTGACATAATTGTGATAGGCCATTCAAGTGGTGGAGTATTGCTGCGATTTGTGCCCTTGATCTTACGGTAAGTCACTGTTTAATTAGCCATTTTGTTCTATTCCTTCATACTTGGTTAGAATCAAAGGTGGCCTTGGAAATGGAGTCATCCATTGACCTTAGCAAATTATGAAAATTATGTTATCTCCAACAAATATAAGGACTTAAATAGATAATGTGTTAGCTCCTAATGTTGGCTGGAATTGAAGATAATATGGTGGGAATGAAGACTGGAATTGAGGGAAGAAAAATATTATTATTGGTATACTTTGCACTTCTTTCGTTTCGAGATTCTATTCATTAAAAGTATGCGCATTAGCATAGAGAAAGGAAAGAGTATGATAAAACGCACCCTGTGTTTTATTTTTTGTAAAAAAGACAGAGGTCTTCATCATTTAGACTTATTAGGAAGTAGCATTCTCTTTTATAAATATATAGTCTCGTATAATATGTGCGTGACTGGTATTTTTCTTGTGAGCGCACTGATTTTATTTCTCCTCTCTTCAACTCTCCAAACCATTTGCTTCAATTATGAAAATTTACAGGCTTTACAGTTGAATGCGCTTGTCCACATTTATTCATCGTTTCCTTTTTCTTGTTTCTTTCTTTTCTTTTATAACCTTTATGCAGTACTCATCATGTCTAAAATGCAATGGCATACAAAGATCCCTTTCAATTGACAAATAATAACCTCATGTATTGCCTGCGTTTAATACGTTTCGCTTTTTTGGTTCTCAGGTGGTACGAAGCACTACAAAGTTCTCCTGGATAAATTTCTCAATCCATACTCTATCATTCTTACTCAGTTGACCCCTGATCTGATTGTGAATTCCCACTCTGATCTCAGCTTGAATCTTACTTACGCACACATCCGGCTTTAGAATATTTTGCTCATGTCTACTCAGATTACATTGTTGCCATATGTAATAAATGGTAGCATTCAAAATGCTGTTCAGTACCCCTCTCTTTAGTCTACTGTAATGGTTGGTTCTCTGCCAATGGGGCACTGTGTCCAAAGGGAAACTGACACCAGTCCAGCTCTGCAGCAGACTCGGGATTCTCCTACTGAACTGACATTTGTTTCTTTCGCTTGATCACAGATGCAACAATTATGGTATTGAGTCGATACAGTCTGTCCTTCCATCAATAGTGTTGCTTTTTTTCTCGGATTATGCGTCGTTGGGAAACATAATACTGTTATTGTATTGTTGGATGAGAATATGAGATGTATGGTTATTCCAAAGCTGCGCTATTGTATGAAGCATTATTTTGTTGGCAATTGATTAAAATTCTTTGCAGGTAGTCTTCCATCAATATTTATATTCGGCTAGTATCGATTTAGGAGAGTGCTGTCGAAATTAGCTAGCTAATTTTTTTAAAAAAAATATATATATATGGCGACGGTTCTTATATTGGAACCGACACCATAGTATACCATAAGGTGACGTTTTTTAACTCACAACCGACATCGTAGCATACAAGAAAGTGACGGTTTTAGACTCAAAACCGACACCATAGCTTACATTATGGTGACGGTCTGGGTCTCACAACCGACACCATACCTTACCCTGTGGTGACAGTTTTAGACGCAGAACCACACTATAGCTTACCCTATGGTGACGGTTTTAGACGCAAAAAAGATACCATAGCTTACCTTATGGTGACGGTTTTAGATGCAAAACTGACACCATAACTTACCCTATTGTGGCGGTTTATACCCCTATGGTGGCGGTTTGGGACTTACAACCGACACTATAGCTTACCCTATGGTGACGGTTTTAGACGCAAAAAAGATATCATAGCTTACCCTATGGTGACGGTTTTAGACGCAAAACCGACACCATAACTTACCCTATTGTGGCGGTTTATACCCCTATGGTGGCGGTTTGGGACTCACAACCGACACCATAGCTTACCCTATGGAGACGGTTTTAGACGCAAAACCGACATCATAGCTTACCCTATGGTGACGGTTGCAGACGCAAAACCGACACCATAACTTACCCTATTGTGGCGGTTTAGACCCCTATGGTGGCGATTTGGAACTCACAACCGACACCATAGCGTACCCTATGGTGACGGTTTTAACGCACAACCGACACCGTAGGGTAAGCTACGGTGGCGGTTTTACAACCGACACAAACATTATGTGACCCCAGCAATCACGTCGCTAGAAAACCGACACTAATGGCGTATTAGAACCGACACCGTAGGGTATAATTCTACTAGTGCCACCACCACCAAAATTGTTCCGTTTTCTCCTTTTTCTTGGCTCTCACGATATACCTGGTATCCTAAGTTCTAATTTCAAATTAACAAGTAATAATTATGAAGATTGGAGTTGGTCTTTGCGTATGTCGCTACAATCTCGTCGCAAATTCGGTTTCTATAATGGGTCTGTTACCAAACCAACTAACGATTTGTTGCTTGAACAATGAGAATTTGTCAATTGCACCATTGTTCAATGACTTCGGAATACAATTGACTCTACCGTTCTTGAAAGTGTCCCGTCTGTCGAAGATGTTAGAAATTAAAATTTCGGATTCAAGACTCATATCATACATGAGTATATTTAATTTAGTCATGAAATTAAAGAGGAATTCATGCATGCAAGATATCATAAGTTAACGAAACCTTACATAGGAATTCATGCACGGTTTGGTCACCTACCAAAATCGTTCTTGAGCTTAAACCAAGGGATGAACTAAGACTCAAAGTGTAGGAACCATCCTCTTGTTGCACCCAAAACAAGAACCATAATCCACTTACTAAAATATATTCTTAATAAAATAGTAGTATTACCTTAAAATGTTCTAACAATACTACACTAGTATTAAACTTAGGACATAATAATTTTGGAGAATTATTTAAGTTGAGGGAAAAATATATGAATAAGAGAGATGGTGCATGAGTGAGATGTAACACCCTCAAAATCCAAGACCTTTAGGGAGGACCATCAAACTATGGAAGTGCTACCATCTCAGTTTCATGAGTCACAAAATTAAAGGAAACAAACTAGAAAACAACCTAGAAAACAACCTTTATTATAATAAGTTTAACGATTACAACTGTCTGACAATACAAACCAAAATAACAAGTCGCGGAAGCTAGACAAAACAATAAGGCAAAAATGATAATGTGACGATCCCTCCTTCCCAAGCTAGCAATCATCAACATCGTCGTACCTGAGACTCTGCGCACCATTACATGGATCATAACAGTGTAAACAACAAGCGTCGGAACTGATAAATAAGACGGTAACAATACAATCAACAATTGATAGGTTATCGCACACCTATACAAAAATACCCTACAGTACGACAAATAAATGTAGTCTTAAGGGGTCGAATCCATAATGAAGCTAGGTAGTTCTATTATATTGTTATGGGTAGTCCTTCTATATAGGTAGATTTAACAAGTTGTTTGTTTGATTGTTGATTTAAAAGGTAAACAATAATAATAAAAGCATCTAGGGAAGTCGGTTCAACATGTAAGAATTGTAAATGCATATGACGAATATGACATAATAAAACATTGTTCATTGCTAATGGTTTGGACAACCGCCTCTTGACAATAGCATCATACACCATACAAATAGAATAATCCAATTGATCTCTCTCTCGAAATGATTATGTTACTATATTAACACATGCAAATGTCTTATTCAAATCCCGTGCGTCTCGGACGAGGTACAAACTTAATCAATATCTAAGGCCTTTAAACATGACTAATCTTAACTAAACAAGCATGTGCTAGAAACATATGAACAACATTTTATATTTACAAATTATGTCATAATGCAAACACTTTTTATTACATGTCTCCCATAGTCCTTAGACTAGGGAATTTAGCTACTCATTATAGGATTAAAACTAATGGACAATAATATAAATGACATATTGGAAATGCAATAATAATAAAAGGAAGAAATACAATACCAAATGGAAGAAGTGTAGCTTGAAATGAAGAACATAAACCAAAAGAAAGTTTTGTATTAAAACTATATATGTAAATGTAAAACGAAGGAAAACTTAAACTAAAGAGAGAATTACAAAATTAAAAGAGAGATTTCTAAGTGTGTGAAGTGTATAAAAATTGTAAAAAAATATGATAAAAAGATACCCAAGTCGTAGCATGAGAGCTAGTATTTATAAGAAAAAATTAGGAGTAACGTCCGAATTAACAGTCCGTAGGGCTGTTCGACCCCGATCGGGGTCGCAATGTCCGAGCTTGTTTCTGTTAATTCCTTGGTTTAATGCTCAAGGGATCCAATGCTTATGTTAAATGCCTTCTTTATTCACCCGGTAAATGTTATTTGATCTAGCATCTAAAACACTTTGGCATCCCATGCTTGCTTGACTTCTCTTGACTTTAATTTATGGGCTTGCCTTCACATTTATACATTTGTTGTAATTTTGATCCATCAATTCCATCTAAACCCATTCAAACTCCTAATGCAAGTCCATGCTTAGTCTCCATGCAAGTCCAAACTTTGCCTTGTTTTCCTAGTAGCTCATTTTGTAGTCTTTTGGCTCATTAAAGCTCTTTTTCCTACAAAACATGTCAAAACAACAAAGTATACTAGAAATGCAAATATTAGCTTAAAACACAAAGATAAGTGCATAACACAATGTAAAATAGAGCTAACATGATGCGTATCCCTATCTTAGAATCTGAGTAGGATAACCTTCTTGAATATAATAGTGCAGCGGACTAGATTACTGTAAATAAAAGGGCTGTTTTTTTTGTATGGTATGGTATGTAAATAAGACTGTAAGAATGGTTGTAACGTGAATTTGTTTGTGAATATATGACCGACTGATTGTATAAGATTATATGGATGGCTATATATGTGTGGACAGACGTATGAATGTGGATGAACGAGTGGGCTGATTGTTGTATGTGGATGTATGAACGATTGTGTGTGGGTGAAAGTATGTGATAATAACCACGATATGAAGTGATCTCGCTCTCCTCCCTTGCAAAGGATTCAATTTTGAACACGACTGGAACGATGTACCTAACATATCCTCGCAAAGAAATACTCGTCACACCCTGCAAACCAACCTCGCAAAGTTGATCCCAAAGACTAGACTCGCAAACTTAATCAATGTAATTGCTCACAAGAGACTTTAGTTTATCACTCTTAATAATCTAAATTGTGAATCTCGAATGGGGAGCAACCCTTTATATAAGGTGTTCTCAATCTTAAACCAGCTAGCATTAGAAGTCCTACACCTAGTGTGTTTAAGACTCCTAATTTGACTATGAATACAATTCCTAATCCTAGTAGGATTCAAACACATGTTTGAATAGGATTCTGAATTCTAACGCGACTATAATTATGTTTCCTACTACAACTAGGATTTCTACCACTATTAGGATTTCCTACTTGAACTAGGATTCCTACTACTATTATGAAAAAGTCAATACTTTCCTAATATTATTAACTAACTTTAACTAACTAACTAATAGAAATTAATATCACACGGATCCAAGTTGGCCGTGTGGTTTGGTTGTGTTGGGTGCAAGTTGGTGGTTGATTTTATGGCACGTAATTATTTGGAGTTAGTTGAACGTAGTGGATGTTATTTTGAGGTCGGGCAACATAAACATTATTTTTGAAAGCTTGATAAGCACATACCTCCGCCGGAGATGCTCCGCAATAGTTCACTCTGTGACCCGCTCTTCCACAACCATCACAAACCATGACTTGTAGCATCTCTAACCTGCATTTGTTGTTCAAGCATAGCAACTTTTGTAAGTAAAACGGAATTATAGGAGAAATATTGATTACCTTTGATAGGAACAATTCGTGAATTAGCATATTAAGCATCATGCATTGCCATGGACTCAATCGTAGAATGAGCAAGATTAGTGTCAATTTCATCGAATCTCCTATTGTTGTCGGAGTCAAGGATTTGTCAGGACTCGACATTACACCCATTGTAGAAGGCCTTTAAGAAGGACCATCAAACTATGAAAATGCTACCATCTCAGTGTCCTGAGGCATAATATCAAGATAAACAACAAGCATAACCTTTATTTAAAGTAAAAGGATGAATACATAATGTATAAGGTACAACCGTCTGACAAAAGAAATACAACGTTCGCGGAAGTTATGACAACATGACAATACTAAAAAAAATGAGGTGATGACCCATTCTTCCCTAGCCAGCAAGCATCAACATCTACGAACCTGAGACTCTGCTTACCATTACATGTATTATCACTGTACAAGAACCACAAGTGTCAAAAACTGCTGCAATAAGACGGTCATAATATAATTCTGTTATTAATCCTCAACAGAGGAGATCGGGGTGAGTCTCTCACCAACCTGAAAGATATGTGGGACATATCCAAGAGGATGGGAGTCTCGATGTATTACTCTTAGAGAGTGATGAGCCCGCAACCTACAAAGCCGCAAACTCTAGTCCAAACTCCGCCTTATGGCTTGAGGCCATGAAGTCCGAAATAGATTCTATGCGAGAAAATCAAGTTTGGAACTTTGTAGATTTGCCCGATGGAGCAAGAGCTCTTCAATGCAAATGGATCTTCAAAGTGAAGAATGGCATAGAAGGACATGATGATGTCTATAAAGCTAAGCTAGCAGCAAAAGGGTTTCACCTAAGTGCAAGGTCTTCATTATGATGAAACATTTGCCCCAGTTGTCATGCTTAGATCCATCCGGATAATGTTAGCTATCGCCGCTTTTCATGATTATGAAATTTGGCAAATGGATGTAAAAACCGCTTTTCTAAATCGGCATTTAGAAGAGGAGGTGTACATGGTACAACCCGAGGGTTTTGTCGATCCTAAAGAACCTAACAAAGTTTGCATGCTTAAGAGATCCATCTATGGTCTTAAGCAAGCATCAAAGAGTTGGAACCATCGATTTTAATCATGTTATAAGAGAAAATGGTTTTACTCGAAGTGTCGAGGAACCATGTTTATATATGAAATTCAGTGGGAACAAAATTGTGTTTCTCATTTTGTATGTAGATGACATACTTCTTATCGGAAATGATGTTCCGATGTTGTCCTCGGTAAAGGAATGGTTGGGAAACCATTTCAAATGAAGGACTTAGGAGAAGCACAACGCATATTAGGTATCCGGATATATAGGAATAGATCCAAGACGATATTGGCATTGAGTCAAGAATTGATAAGATTCTCCGACCATTCAACATGGACAAATCTTAGTGAGGTTTGGTCCCAATTGGGAAGTGGAATTGTTTTGAGCAAGTCTCAATCTCCAACCGAACCCGAAGATGTTGGACGCATGAAATTGATTCTGTATGCCTCCGCCATGGGATCAATTGCGTCCGGATGTTTCGTATGCTGTGAGCATGACGAGTAGATTCCAAAATTGTCCAGGTTAGAGTCACTGTAAAGATGTCAAAAACATCCTTAAGCACTTAAGAAGGACTAAGGATACTATGTTAGTGTTTGGAGGTGACTCCGATTTATGTGCTAAAGGTTACACAGACTCGAGTTGTCAAACGGATAGAGATTATATGAAATCACAAGGGGGTTTCATTTTCATATTGAATGGTGGAGCTGTGAGTTGGAAAAGCTTCAAGGAAGCTGTGGTTGCGGATTCTACTACGGAGGCTGAGTACGTCGTAGCATCAGAAGCTGCAAAGAAAGCGGATTGGATCAAGCAATTTCTAGAAGGACTAAGGATAGTCCCATCTGCACAAGATCCTATCACCCTCTATTGTGATAATAGTGGGACCATCTTCCAATCTAAGGAGCCAAAGTCTAGTAATAAGTTTAGACATATACTTAGGAAATTTCATGTAGTTAGAGACTTCATTGAAAGAAAGGAAATGACGATTTGTAAGGTTGGGACGGAAGATAATATAGCTGATCCGCTCACCAAGCCTTTATCGCAGGCAAAGCATAATGGGCATGTTGTGTCTATGGGGCTAAAGTGTATGCCTAACTTGTATTAGATTATGGGATATGAAATTAAAAGTGTTGTTTTATTGTCATATCATGCTCAAATTTGTCTTTTAAGCTATTATTACGTTGTTATATCCAAATGGGTTGTGGAGACAAGTTTTGAACCCCATTAACGTGAACTATGATTGACATTGTAATTATCCCTTGTTGTGACCATGAAATGATGTCTCGAAAGTAACTAGATTGTGAGGCGATTGATGAAAAGTTCAAACTATCATAGAGTCATATGGGATGACTAGTCGATCATATAGACAGACGGTTGGGAACACTCTGTCGGACTCGTGACCGCTTTATAAAGCTCTGGCAAATATTTATTTATATAAATTGTTTGGTCGTGGCCGGAGCTACTACCGTATTCTGAATGAGTCGATTCTTTAACTAATGACTATTCCGCTAAGGTAGCACAGTTTCAGAGTAACTTTTATTTTTGTCCTAACACCTTCGTAAATGGGGTTTATAAGGGCATCTTTTGGGTTATAATGGGCTATGGCTAGCCGAAGGGAATGGGACGATTAGGAATTGTCCACTCCTTGTCAGGGTTGTTCAAAATCTCAAGGTCACTCGAGGAGCAGTTAACTGAAAGTGCGTGGCCACGCTCGGAAGGTATCTAGTGTAGATAATTCCGGTCAAGGCAGTTATATCTCCAGATCGAGAAAAACCACTCTAGATATGATCACTTTCAAGTACGACCTATGATGATGGCTTGTATTGAGTGGGAGATTGTAATAGGACAAGAGAATTGGTGACGCACACTTGTCTCGGACAAGTGGGAGATTGTTGGAGTGAGTGTCCTCAACAATAGTGCGTGCACGACTGATTTAGCCCTAATCAATTAAATCCCATATATGTATTAACGTGCATAATGAATAACGGATGGGATGATATTTTAATCGACTGATCGTCATTTACCGGTAATGATTGGCTTTAAATAGTTTGACATTATCGTCATATGATGGTGGTGATCAGTTGATCCCTTTATCGTCATATAATGATTGGCTTTAAATAGTTTGATATTTCGCGGCATCCCTTTTTTTTCGCGGTTTCCTATTTTAGCGGATTTGTGACGTCTTATCCGTCAAAAAGTATTTCTGACGGATTTTCCGTCAGAAATTTGTCAGTACACTGAGACATCTGACGGACTGTATATTCCGTCAGCAATTCGGTCAGAACACCGTGTTTTTTTTGTAGTGTAGGACAATGCCAAAACTTTAAGTTAATAATTTGTATGGGATATGAATTTAATAAATTCCTTAAAATGGACGAATTTTAATGAGAAAAATTTTGGTCTCGGTTTGATTTGATTATAAAAGATTAAATTAGAATAAATGTTATTCTTAAATGGGAACGATAAAAGTTATTGTATTAATAGTTGTTGGTTAATTACAATTGTATTGACCTAATGTGAATGTCGAAAATTGATATTTAAAAGTTAAGTATTAATTTTATAATGTTGTGTTTAAAAGGTTTAAACAAAGTTTCATTAGACATCACATTTTTATGTGTGATATGTCACATTTGTGACATTACACATTTTTACAACTTTAAGTTAAAATTGGTCACCTGCATGGTGCATGTGAACCGTGTAATATGAGTATGCATGGATGGTTGTGTTTTGTGATTTTGTTCTAATTAAGAATTAGACAAAGTCATGACATTGTAAGCCTATCTTATGTTTAGGCCTAAGAGGCTAAGGACATTAAGAAGAGAACAAACAAGGGGGCTCACTTCCCACCCTTGAGCAGTGTAAGGGGTTGGAAAGTATCCCACCCTTCTCTTCTTTATTTTATATATCCTCACCCATGCATGCACATAAGTTGTTGGTTCTCTCATATAATTTTCTAGTGAGATAAAAAATTGTTTTCTCTCAAAAATTATTAAGTCCAAAATTAATACTAGTGTAGTATTGCAATATTATTTTAAGGATTACTACTTACATATTAAGAATATTAGTAGTAGTTTTGGGTATCGTTTTGGGTGCAATCTTAGGAGGGTTTATATACTTGAAATCTCAGTTCATCCATCCCATTTAGCTCGAGAACGGTTTTTGGAAGGAGTCCATAACCATGCCCTAATTCCCTTTACTCAATGTAAGGGTTCTTCTCTTGTGTACTTGCATGCATAAGATCTAGTCTTAATTTTATGACTAAAATTAATTCCTTCATATATGATACTTCCTCCATTCAAATACATAGTGTATTTATGCTTTATGCACAAATTTTAAGAGTTTATTAAAATATGATTGAAAGTATAATGGGAAGTGTGTATATTGCTTTTTTTTTATTTGTGGTGGAGTAATGGTGGGTCATTTGATGACATTTTGTGTAAATAATTGATGTTTATAAGGATACTTTAGTAAATTTTTTGGCTTTATTAGGAAATGGGTAGTTTGGATATGAATGGATTAAAATGGAATAGGTGTAGTTTGGATATGAATGGAGGATGTATGAATTAAATTTCTGGAAACACGATTTCCTTCACCATCAAACTATGAAAATGCTACCATCTCAGTTTCCCGAGGCATAATATCAAGATAAACAACAAGCGCAACCTTTATTTAAAGTAAAAGGATGAATAAATAATGTATAAGGTACAACCGTCTAACAAAAGAAAGACAACGTTCGCGGAAGCCATGATAAGATGACAATACTAAAATAAGATGAGGTGATGACCCATCCTTCCCAAGCCAGCAAGCATCACCATCTACAAACAAGAGACTCTGCTAATCATTACATGGATCATCACAGTACAACAATCACAAGTGTCAGAAACTGCTGCAATAAGACGGTCACAATACAATAACTCAAAGTCACAATATGATAACCACAATCAACTAATATCACTGTCACAAGAAACTAGGTGGCAGCCTCAAGCCCCACATCAATGCCCCACTTGCTCGCAACAAGGGGTACCTAGATCCTTAATGTGCACATCCTCTCCGTGGCGGGTCCCACGAAGAGCGATCGTAGGAGTGAGAGCCTTTTTCCCGCAACGTCCTACACATATGTTCGCAATACAATCTCAACAGCTTATATTGATATCGGAATACAATAGCAATCATACCGTCACAATCAAATTACACAGAAACTGAGTAGGGAAACCCTACCTCAAGGCAATAATCAACCAAGCACAATCCAAAAATGTCCTACCAACGTTCCTCTACAAATCTTCCTCCTATGAAACATATATATGATTTACTTACTGAAACATACTGAATTCTAACGACATGGTAACGAAAAGAGCGATACTTACTTGATTGACACGATACTGGACTAGATGATCGGCGCATCTAAACTTGCTATGACCCTCTAAGGAAACTTGGGAGAGAAATGTGAAAGGAAGGGGAAAGGCTGCGTAAAACTGATTTAGGGTAAAAGAAATTATAATCTCGGTTTATCTTATATAATAAATCGCGACCCAACTCTCGGAAAGACCTACTCGACCAAATTGTAGCAACTCGATCGAGTCACACCTACTCGACCGAGTTACAACTACTCGACCGAGTTTCACTTACTCGGCCGAGTTACTCTTACTCGACCGAGTTCGACCTACTCGGCCGAGTTACTCTCACTCGGCCGAGTTGAGTCACAACTTAGTATATACAAAGGAGGGGTGTTACAATTCTAACTTAAATATTTTGATCAACAACTAGATAAACGGTAAGCACCCTTCAACTCTGTCTAGCTTTGGGGTTCCCATACCTTTGGATTTTGCAAATCTTACAGTAAAGGATCTTATCCTTCCCAATCTTGTTTGGAATGAAGATCTTATTTTGGAAATTTTCGAGGATTCCTGGGCTCGTCAAATTTTGGTTATCATTTTGTTTGCCACTTCTGAGGCTAACTATATTATTTGGATGATACCTCCTATTGGATATATTCAGTTAAAAGTGGATATGCATGGGGACTCAAAAATCTACTGTGTACAAGTGCCTCTGATAAAGATATGAGTAGGTTATCCTTATATACCAGATCCTTGTACAGGAAAAAAACTTCAGCACCTCCGTGTTCCAAACACTTGGAAGATTTTTTTATGGAAACTTTTAATGGGTGTTCTTCCTGTTAAAAAGGAATTTATCAAGTTGAATATTTCAATTGACCCACGTGTCCGTTGTGTAGCAATCTCAATGCCAAGGAATCAATTAGTCATCTCTTCGGAGATTGTGGAGTTACTCAACGTATATGGGCTACATCGGACTTGGGGATAAGAGTGAACGATGTTGATTCGGTACCTATTGCCGATTGAATCATTAGTTGAGTTTTCTATTTCTCAAAGCAAGATGACTCTGACTATCAAATTACTAATTTCTTTTCTATTTTCTGGAGTCTATGGGTCTTTCGTAATAAGGCTATCTTTCAGGAGGTTGAATTTTCTACCACAGGCTTCTTCAACCTTCAAAAATTTTTTTAGCTAATATCTCCTTTGAAGCCTCCTTGCATGAAAGGCTCGGTAAAAACAAGTCAAGTTCAACCTCGGTTGCTTTGGAAGCGTCACCTAAAGACAAGATTCGAAATGACGATCCTTTTTTGGTTATTGGAAGTGATTCTAAGTGTCGCTCTATCAAGATTTTGGGAGATGCGTGCTAGTTGGCATTCATCTTTGCATGGAGAAGGTGGTTGGGTTGCCTACGATTCTCAAGGAAAGGAAATGTCAAGAAACTCTTTTGTCCTCTTCTCCGAGTCGGCTTGCCAAGCTGAAACTCGGGTCATTCGTGACATTCTTCGATGGGTTACACATCATAATATTTTTCATTTACAAATTGCATCTGACTACCTTAATAAGCTTATCTTGCAGATCTCTGACGAGGATAAACATAATTAGCAAACCAAGGACCTACTTTACAACATCTGTAGTTTTTTTCCGTTTTTTCATTATTTAAGTTTTTGTTTCATCCCTCGCAGATTGAAAAAGGTTGCACACAACCTTACGAAATCTGCGATGGACTAGTAGTCATGGGTTCTCTTCACTTTACAGCTGCCAAAAAAAAACTTCGATCATGGAATTTCCCTTTTTTCATTTATTTAGATTTTATGCCAATAAGTTCAAGGACTCCTATAGGTCCTTACCTTTTTACGAGGACGAATTATGGGGCGTTTGAAGTGTTTGGTTGAGGGGTTTTGAAATAGAGTTACCCAATAGGTCATAACTTCACCTCCACACTGATATCTCACCATTGCAATCTTATATCCACCCTCAAATTCAAACTTCATCCTCATTTTTATAACTTGTAGTAAATCAAACTAATCGGGCAAGTATGAATTTAAATTTTATACCACCTTCCTATCAAATTAAATATTATGTTATTCCATGAGTTGTTATCAAAACCAACCCTTATAATTTTCAAGTAGTGACAAGTTTAGTGATGATAGGAATTCGATGTGCAATATTTCACATTTGTATAATGTAAGCATAGATTGTTGATTAAGAAGTTAGAAATGAGTCAGAATCAGAAATTAATTAGGAATTAATGATGTTTCCTAGTATGCGTAAGTTAGGTTTCAGTCACTTGGACGAAAAGGATTAAAAATGTAGGGACAACTATACCAAATTAACCATTTAGACAGCCTGTGTTTTACGTATCTTGACGTTACCATTTATTTTTTACGCTTCTTATTTTTGCTCACTCTTCTACTATATAAATTGAACTACTCCCTAATTATTATCAACGTAAATCCCATATCGTAGAATTTCTTACTTTAATTTAAGAATCAAATCAAATAATAAATATGAAGAATGTTTGTATGTCTCGCTTGGTTTTGGTCCTTGTTCTTCTTGTCTCTTTGATGTTCACAACCATAATGGCTGGCTCGGGTAATTTAGTATTTTAGTAACTCTTTTTTTTTTCAGCAAATCTTTTATACGACCGTTTTTTCATATTTGTAAGTACCTAAACAACATTTTGAGAAATAAATGTAAATTTTTTATTTCTCTAGAGTAGTTATATGCTCTTTGGATTGTATGATTTACAATGAACTTATGATGAGGTGATGGCTCATGTAAAGTATGGTGTAAGGTATAATCGTCTTATACAAGACTAACTGTCTAACATGAATATAAAAATATCGACATGTTCCATTTTCCATTATAACTTAGTGTGCATGATATGTCATGGGGTAGTTTTATATTTAACTTAGTAACTATATTTCATTTTTGTAGAATTTTGCGATTCAAAATGTGGGGTGAGATGCTCAAAGGCAGGGAGGCAAGACAGGTGCCTGAAGTACTGTGGAATATGCTGTGAGGAATGCAACTGTGTTCCATCCGGGACTTCTGGAAACAAGGATGAGTGCCCTTGCTATAGAGACAAGAAAAACTCCAAGGGCACCCCTAAGTGTCCTTGAGAATTGAGACACTAAATTACTAAATATCAAATGGATAATGTCAAAACTATTATACATTATTTATTTTCAAATAAGTCAAACTTTAATAATTTATCCTATATTCTATAATGTAATATGTACTTCAAAAAATGATTGTCTAATAATATTAATTATTTACTAGGAAATAGAACTATGATATTAATTCCCTGTCTAAAAAAAAGAAAACAAAAGGCTTTATGTTTTATATACTTCGATTAAGACTTAGGAGTCTATGTTTTCTAAACTAGACATGAGAATTAGTTGATGATTAAGTGTACTCCGCATATGTTAGATTTGGTGATATAATTGTAGGGTTGTAATAAAGTAACAATTAAGTTGAGGATGGCTTCATGTTACTATCTAAGGGCTTGTTTGGTTGACATAAGGGAATTAAAGTTCCCGGGAACTTCAAGATCACATGAATTTCTAATTCATGTGAATTCGCAAAAAGTGTTTGGTTCGCATATGAGAAGTTAATTGATGCGGGAAGTCCCAATGACCAAGGGGGACTTGGTGAGTAACTTCCCACATAATGGAGGAAGTAAATTCATGTGGGAAGTTCTATTTCCCATGATCTTGGCAACCAAACAACATCATAATTTTACACTTCCTGGGAAGTTTAACATCCCATGATTTTAATGGGTAACCAAACAAGCCCTAATTATATGTTTAATATTGATTAATGATTCATTTAATCATTTGTTTTAGTACAGTTAATTTAAAATATTGTATAATAATATCTATTAGTCACCATGCATGATACAACCTTGTTGTAGTGATTGGTGAATAAGAGATAAGAAGCTATTCGTGACTTTAACCTAATTAATTTTAAAATAGATTTTTATTTCATACTAAAAAAATCATATTTTAAGAAGGTTTTCATATCTATTCACAAGAATCATCACTCATAAATAACGGGATTTTTAGAGTATATGTTTAGCCGTTTAGGCAATTCTTACAAACAAAATACAAATAGTAACCTAAAATACTATTTAAAAACCTAAGAAAAACCTATAAATTAGAGATTTGAATCTAATTGTCTAACATTGGGCATTTGTAATTGGGACGTGCTCATTAGTTGAGTCCCAGTGGTGTAAGAAAACCTATCAAAAAGACGTCCACTTAGCAAGTTTGCGGGAAGAGTTCCGTCACGAAATATAAGATAAACTATGAATGTCACGTATCCAATTGATAGTAACCCAAACGATAGTGTAGATGGCATCCCTTTAACCACATTCATAAAGAAGTCAAATAATACGTAGCTATTTATCACCATTACTAATCCTACCACCATCCATGATATCACCTGCACCATAAGTGGATTTAACACGTTAAATTAGATAATATATACCCACTTAATAACATTGTACAAGTGTAAAGTATGACCTGGATATTATTAATTTGTTTTATTTATTAATAAGATTTATTTGGAGAAAATCTAATCTGTTTTATAATAACCTATTATAACCCGATCAAGTACTCAATGTCCATAAATAATCCAAGTCTGCTTGTTGATCTTCATTGATACGTGAAGAGTGGCTCAAGCTAGGTCCAATCGAATTATACCCGAGCTTGACCAAATCGGAGCTAATCCCAAGCTTAACACCGCTCAGATGAAATTAAACTTGTCTGAGCTTGTTTAAAATATTTTTAGTATAATTTTAATATGTGTCATTTTGGTATTGACGATTATCATATTTTTAGTATTTTGTAATTTTTTTTTTTTTTTTTTAAAAATAATAGGAGTATATTTTAATTAGATTTTTCAAACCAAACTTTTGATTTAAGCTCTAGGCGGGTCATGCTTTTTCAGGCTTAAGTGAGCCTCCAATTTTTTAGGCTTGACAAGCTTCCATCCAAACCGGAGCCGTGCTTATCTGAGGTCGTTTTAGCTCGAGATCAGATCAGAGTGGTTGCAAGACTTTTACAAGTTACCCTATGTACCCTCTGAATCTTAAACAAAGCGGACGCATATAAACATGAGAACAAACCTGAACAGTAGCCCCAATCTTGAAAACTCCCATAACCTCTGGCTTCGACACCATTGTAAACAGAGGAATCAAAGAAAACGGAATTTGCATCGACTGAAGCACATTCAACCATTCATTCATAGCATCCATTGCACCATCTGATCTATCAAAAACAAGGACCAAAATCATAGTTGGTAAAATGGCGAAACTCCTAGTTATAATTGCCCGAACCCATTCCTGTAACCGAAGATTTAGAAACCCTCCCATAATAAACTGTCCTGCATACGTTCCTGTGATTGTGCTACTTTGTCCTGCAGCTAGCAGTCCAATTCCCCACATGTACAGTATAGGAAGACTCCCACCACCATATTTTTCCTCCAGGTATTGGCCTGCATTTGCAAGGCCAACGCTTGTAGCCATTTCTGTACCGTAAAATCCCTTGGCAAAAACTGTTGTGACGAATAAGTTAATGAAGAAGGAAACTAGCAGGGCAATAGATGACTCAATTGAGTAGTAGTGGATTGCTTCTTGAACTTGTTCGACTTTAGTTTGATCAATTTTTCGAGATTGTACTAATGCTGAATGTAAGTATACATTGTGTGGGGTGATCACGCATCCGAATATTCCTACTGCTTGTTGAATTGTTTTTGAGCTGAGTTTCGGAATTATTGTACCTGTTTCATTAGTTCATCATTTGTCACATCAATGTTCGTATGTGACTTGCGATTAAGTAACTTTGGAAGAAAATCGGACCATTTTACAAAGAAAATCATAAATTTTCGACAGTCGACAGTCCTACTAAACCTGGCTCCGACACTGCTGACTAGTGACTATGTGATTTATAAAGCCGGAGAGGTGCGCGCAGTGAGTTATGTTGTGAGGGAAAAAGTTGATTTAATCTATCTACCTATTAAGAGTTCCTGTACATTTGGTTTAGCGTCAGCGAACATATATGCAAAAGAAATCGCCATTGTTGCGACCATGATTGCGAACGCAGCTTCCATTTTGCGTACCCCGTAGCTCTCAAGGAAGAGGAACACAAAACTGGCAAGAATAAACAGACAAATGAATGAATGGAATACTGTGTTAGAGTAGCTTGAATTTAAAGATAAATAAATAATGTGCTCTTATGTCCCATCCATTTATTTACCTTTTTATTCGTTATTTTAATCAAAAGTAAACAAATGATAAATGGCGGAGTATAAAAGAGGTGTACCAATCAGCAGAAGTGATGACAACACTAAGCCATAAAGGGAAAACACCGTGGGTTAAAATCTGAATAGCAATAGCAGTGCCAACAACTTCTTGTATATCTGCAGCAATAACAGCAACCTCGGCCATGACCCACAACACGATTCTAGCCCATGGCGGATATTCTTCTCTGCATAGCTCGGCCAAGTGCTTACCTGTCGCAACCCCTACCCGTGCTGATAGCAGTTGGATAAATAGGCCCATTATGGTCGCCCATAATAACAACCATATTAATGAGTACCCTGCTATTGCCCCTGCTTGAAGGTCACCTTCTATATTTCCTGGGGATTCATGTTTACAACAATCAAAATGTTAGTAGCCTTAAATTAATTACATTAAATATGTGTCCTCCATAAAATGTAATCATTATCTGATAAAACGGCCAATTGTTATTTACCTGGGTCCAAAAAGGCAATGCTCATCAAAATACCCGGCCCAGTATAAAGCCATAACTTGCTCCATGAAAATGGTGGTGTACCACTTTCATCAAACCCTATGCCTATCACATTTTCTTCATCTTGTTTAACATCATTTGATGTTCCTTGATAATATGAAGATGCAGAAGTTGTGACATTGGAAGGTAAAAGGGTATCGGAATCGGAGGCATGATCTTCAATAATGTGTAATGTGTTTTGAGTTTGATTGGTACGTGAAAAGTTGTTGAATTCCATATTGGTAAAAGAACGACATCTTAGTTTTGGGATATTTTTGGTTTCTTTGGTATGCAATCTAGCAAGGAAACATTTGATTACCTGAATTTTCTCTTTGGTTATTATGTGGCTCACCTTTCATCATTTTATCAGGAATTTTAGCAGGTATGAGATTATAATAAAGTGGATGTAACAACACTATGTATAAGCCGCCCAAATTCAAATGATAAGTGTTGTCTAACGGAGCTAAATAAAGTTAACCAATTTATTTTCGCAATACGTTTTTCACTCAATATAATACTTTTTACACCAAATTTCTCATTTGTTGTCCTTTCTTGGAAAAATATTAAACCTAATTCTCTCTTTCTTCTCTCTAATATTGAAACCTTCACCATCTTCCACCCCATTAAAAATTTACAACTATGAACGATTATTCAAGTATTCAAGTGACGAACAGGTAATTAATTCATTGTAGTAATTTGATTGTTTTTTTAATAATATATTTTCTTTTTTAATTAGGGTTTGTTTATCAACATGGAAAAAAAGAATTTTTGTTAATTATTTAGAAACGAATTGACATGCTTAATACTACGTAGTACTTCAATTGATTTAGAAACCAAATCAACTTATGTTAATTGCTTAATCAATCTTTGTCGATTAATACTAAACAAACGTATTTCATTAATTTGGGTTTTTTTCGTTTTACTCAAAGTAGTACAGTTATTTTTGTTTCTTTTTTCCTTTTTTTTTTCAATATATTCTTAATTATTATGTTACCTTACGTTAATTTTCGCGCATATTATTTTTATAAAATTACTCGTGAAATGGGGAACAAAAATTTAATAAAATAATAAAAATAAAATAAAACTAATAATACTTACTATTGATTTTCGCAGTACACATTTTACTGTATTGAATAAAAATGTACTGAGAAAATAAATTACTTTTCGTAGTACACATTTTGATATTGGAGAGAAAACATTAGAGAGACTAGAGAGAAAATGAAAAGGAAAATGAGAGGGGCAAAATTGTCAACAGTGTACTGCATCGAGTAAAATGTGTACTGCGAAAATCAGCACCCTAAATTTATGAGGTACTAACAGAGGATGAGAATATGCTTGTTGCAGAATTGTGGAGTCCAGATGGGTCCTCTTGGGATGCCTCGAAGGTACGCAGATGTTTCCTACCTTTCGAACAAGACCGTATCTTGAATATCCGGATTAGTGAAGAGAAAGGAAATGACACTTGGTGTTGGGATTTGGAGAAGAATGGTTTGTATTCAGTAAGGTCGGCATATAAGGGCCTTATGGGTGGGAGGGTAGACGAAGCCGAGAGCTCAAATCACGCAAATGATAGATGGTTTTGGAAGCAAATATGGACAGCCAACGTTCTCCCGAGGGTGAAGATATTCATGTGGCAACTATGCAATGAGGCAATTGCTACTAATTGGAATATAGCGCGTCTATTACGAAATGGAGATGGTAGGTGCAAGGTATGCGATAGTGAGAAGGAAACATGTCTCCACTTGGTGAAGGAGTGCGGATGGGTTGGGGGAATGTGGGATAAACTCGGAGTAGATGCAAAAAGGGACAAATGCCATGAGAGTGTAAGGGATTGGGTGGAGGAGATGTGGTAGGAGATGGATGTAGGGGACAGGGAAGCTTTTATGGTGGGCTGTTAGGCATTGTGGGATGCTCGGAATAGATGGATTTTTGAGCAACAGAGGATCTGTGTACAGGACGTGGTGGTGCGGACGGGCAATATTTTACGCGAGATGAGAGCATACGGCTTGGAGAAGGGGCATGTGGAGGGCAGTAGTTCACGGAGTGGCTGGAATAAACCGGATGGGGAAACGTTGAAATTGAACGTTGATGCGGGAAGTAAAGAGGGATGTGGAGTGGGTCTGGGAGCTATATGCAGAGACAGCATGGGTAGGACGGCGTGGAGTATGGCGATTAGGAGGATTGGAGATAGGGAGCCAAGGGTGGCGGAAGCGGAGGCCGTACTCGAAGCTTTGAAGGAAGCTCGCTGTAGAGAGCATAAATGGTTGGTTGTTGAGAGTGACTGCAAGGCTCTTATTGAAGCACTGAAGAGCAAACAAGTAGGAAAAAGTGACTTTTCATTCTGTTTTAGAAGATATTAATATGATTAGTGAAGCCTTTGAGTCGATAACATGGTCGTTTGTCGGTAGAAAATCGAATAGAGTAGCAAATGATTTAGCTCATTTTGGTTCTTTGTGGGTAGGTAAGCGTGTTTGGGTAGAGAAAGTACCATGTTGTATCGAGAATATTGCGGTTTCTTATTTGAATGGAATAATCTAACCCCGAGGTGGGTATTCAAAAAATAAATAAATTACCCAAAATCTCATTTATCATCAAGAGTATCTATCATAAGCTTTTGACGGGTTAAATAAAATCCAAAATGGTAAAATAAAAACAAATCATTTACTTATGGAGGATATTTAATACGTACGTCACAAGCATGTGAAGATATACCTGTTATAAAAAAAGACTTAGCAAATAAATTAAAGTGATTAATTTTAAAACCCTATCCTAAAGAGGTTACCATCTTACAAACTAGAATCTTGAGTTTTTAGGTAAGGACTCCTCACTACCCTTGCAACAATTTTTTACTTGGTTTGCCTTGATTTTTTTTTTATACTTGCTCAACATTTGTTTATATTTTCATTTTTCATAAAACTTTGCAAGTGGTGGTTGTTTCTTTCCTCTTTAACCTGCAATTTCTAGAGATGGAAGTAGCTCATGTCTTGTGTCGGCCCACCGTGTCTGGAGGAGAAAATGACCCGACCCAGGCACAAAAATGTGGACTCCACGTCATGCCAATGAAACGAAATGACAGTCCAGACACAGACTACGACCTACAGCATGTCATGCTGTGCTTGGGCGTGCCAAAGCAATTCAATTCTCCTATTTAAGCCTTATTTCATTGTATGTTGGTCGTGACTGGGCTAGGCACTGTCTTCTTTCTCAAATTTCACCCCAGAAACAGCTCATGATATGTCGTGTTGTGTTGGACCGTGTCAATCTCGTGTCATATCAAAATGGGCTATGAGATCACCTAGAGCGTATCAGGCCACTGATGGTTGAGCCACATGCCCACTTCCATCTCTAGCGATTTATCAATTAATGAGTATCGTAAGTCGTGACAACATATTAATCCATGAGCATCTAAAATGGGCCAAACAATTTGGCATTACCACCAAGATAGTAGACTAGTAGTCACCCCTCACCGGCTGAAGAAGACAAGTTTGTCCAACTTTCGCTGTTTCAACCAATAAAACAATTAAGACATTATTAGTGGCCTCCATTCTTCACCCTTCGATATTCCTTATCCAAATCTACACCGTTTTTCGTCCTTTTACGCCCTTTTTACATGATGGCTCTTCAACAATTAAAACTACATTATTTCTTCAACAATAATACCCGCCATTTCTTACCGCTAGCTACTAGTAATAATTATACTCGGCCCCGTAATAAATATTCTTAATTGTACGGAGTTATGTTGGTATACATAACGTAAATACATAGATGGAAAGCATTTCTAGAAGGGAAGAGATTTTGTTAGGATACAATTCAATTACTATATCAAATTCTCAACGAAGAAACTCGGACGACGTTGATTTCAGCGACGTGTTTGGGGGACCACCTAGGCGGGCTTCGACACAAAGCGGGGATTCACATAGTAACGGGGATAACAATGAGGAGGGGGAGGAGGGGTCGTCGTCGTCGTCGTGGTGGATGAAGTTGAGGGAGAAGCCTGTTTTCGGAGAAGCCACAACAGCGGTGCGAAGAAGGTATACTAGTGATGATTTCTTTGATGATATATTTAGAGGTGATCAACCTTCGAGTAGTTGTTCTCAGTCGCCTCGAGTTTCTTATTTGTCGGCTCCGGGTTCCCGTGTCATGAGTCCCTCCCGTTCTTTGCCTCCTGCTCCGCTGTTTGCCAGTCCTACCAAGTTCAGGTATACTTCTTTTACTTGTGTCTCACTCTATGCTTGGCCCACTATTTTTACTGGATGCGTATGAACTAAATAAAAAAGAAACTAAATACGGAGTAGATAATTGGTCCAAAGTTTAAACCATTCTGAACGGAACCGTCCTACAATTAAGACCGCCTTAATGCAATAAAACATATGACCCAACTTTTTGTGCCATTTTAATAGTGTTACACCATTGGTAATTGTATCTTGTTGTTTTTCATATTCCGTGCCTCGTCTTGCATCTTTCCGTATCTATTTCACACGGAATAACTTTTAGGTACCCGGCCTATTAATCTATTACTTCCAAATAATCTCACGAAACTGTTTTATAAAAGAATTTTTTTAAGCACAACGAAGAGATGTTAGCTAATGGTTAAGACTGATAATAGGTCACGGGTTCGAATCTTCGTTGCACCTTGTACATTTAAGAGGATGAAGTGAAACCCAGATAACGACCATTGCGATAATGCTATTTCATTATCTTTAAAAAAAATTAGGATATCGTGTACATCTTCAACATCATTTATTCTGGATTGTTTAAGTCTTAATAATCTTAACTTGAAATCTTGATGGCTGTATGTTGATGCTTGCAGCTTACCAACCCGAGCAACAACCGCAGAATTTACGGCATCAACATCAATGAATCAAACCTCATACAATCCACCCATGTCTAGATTTAACCAAACTGCGCAAAACCACGGTAGTTTTTTGCCAAGACATAATTCAAGTGAATCAACTAGTGACAGACAATTAGACGGCGCAGTGGATCAATCTAGCCCTCACAGTAACGCAAAAGGTTCCGATTTCCCAATTTACGCTACCAACTTCCATTTCTCTATATACAAATGGGGAAGCAAAAGCGTACCGTTAGTAGTTTCGTTAAGGAAAAAGAGTGCATTATCGAAAGCAACTAATCTTGAGCACAGCTCAAGTGAACATGCAAAGGTGATCGACGCTGATATGTTGTTCTCTGAGAATCACAACGTTTATGTATCTGATGCTGTTTTATCAACGAAAACTGTAAGGCCGTCTTCGCCTATTAAAGAATATGACCAACGGAATGACTCGCTAAAATCTCCAGTGACTACAGAGGCGAAATCAAAAGAGGATGTTACTGCACCAGCAGAGTCCAATCCTACAGTTAGGCCCTCAGATGCAGTATACAGAGCTCGTGAGGACGCTAGGGAATCTCGTTCGGATTCTAAAGTACATAAGAGTAACCATCCTCCCGAATTGCCTACCCAAATGAATTCCAATTTGAGGCCGTTAAGCTCTTTCCTTAATAATGACAGTACAGGTACTTTAAATTCCTCACATTAGTCATAGTTTATGTTAGAATATAAAACCGATCATGGGACTCCAACAAGCTTTTGGTTGAGATGGTTTCTTGACATGCTATCAGAGCCAGAGTGACCACGAGGTCACAGTTCAGATGTTTCAGATGAACTTTTATCTCGACTTTTAATCACAATTCTTCATTGTTTTCGTGTGTGTCATCAGGCAATGAAAGGATAAATGCCAAAAGTACAGGAGATAAAATAAGCAGGGTTAAAGAAAAAGAAAAGGCAGCTTCAGTAGAAGATGTTATGAGTCACAAAGTTAATAAAAGTACGGTGCGCAAGTCGTCACAATCAAGAAGAAAGGATGGTAGCAACAATAACGAAGCTCTTGGAAAAGTTAAGGATTTTGTCAAGATTTTTAACCAAGAATCTCCTTCAAAAGCATCGAGTCATGGTCTACATAAGAACCACAGCAAGAAATGGAAGGAGGCAAAAACTATTGAAACTGATGAAGAAATTAGATTGTCTTCTGCAAAATTGGAGGAAAACGAAGCAACTTATGTGAACTGGGGAGAAGAATTGACGGATACTGTAGAAATGGTATTTATCACTTTTAGTCTTATACTCCATCCGTTCATTCCATTTCCATATGAATTTTCATGGAAAAAGCCTTGTTGATATTTCAGGAGGATGGATTGTCATCTGAGAGTCAACAGTTCACTATGAATGACATTGGTTATGAAGCTCCGAATGTTGAACAACCTTCAGTAAATGGTTAGTTAAAATTACGAAAATTATAATACAAACTAGAGACTTATGTCATGATAATCACTCAAGCTTCTGACTGTCTTTATTAGCATCAACCGCAGACAGCCTGAAGGATTCTGCCCCAATAAATAGCACACCTTCTGATGACGATGTTCTGGTAGGTCGCTTGTTATATGTCACTCCCTCCGTGGCAGTCATTTGTTGACCTTTACTTTTTTTTTTTTTTGTGAAGAATATTTTAAATAAAGTGAAAACAAATGACTGAGACGAAAAGAGTATTCAGCAAATCGTTCATCATTTTCATCTATATCTCTAACCAATGTGCTCATTCCAATTCATTAACAGAGCAACGAAGCAATTAAGGTAGCTCCCTCAACTCTTTACATTTTCTAAAGCAAAATATTAGAAAAACCAATCTTATAGATGTAATGTTTGCTTGTTTGGCTTTCAGGGTTATGAAACTAAAGTGTTACAGTGGTCGAAAGGAAAGGAAGGAAATATCCGTTCATTGCTTTCAACTTTGCAATATGTGAGTTCCAAAACTTCCATTTCAAAAGAAAAGTTTAGTACAGTAGAACTTATTTGAGCAGTGACATTATGTAACTCCTGCCTCATACTCCCCCCCTATATCGAGGTAGGGGATTTGTGAAGAAACTCGAAAGTCCCACATGTGTTATCACATTAATAAAAGAGGAGAAGAATTATCACTTTATAAGGTTAAAGATTACTCCTCAATTGCCAATTGGTTTTAGAGTGGAACCCTCTTGGGTTTGTATTGTGAATTCTTTCTCCAGACCCGTTGTTGAATTTAACAGGATTCGTTATACACACCCTTCAACCTCAGCGTATATTGAAAACATAAAAATATTGGTTTACCAATGTGAATGCTCTTATGTTATTACATGTCTGCAATTTGAATAGCATTTGTAGCTCTTATTTGATCGCCTCTATTACGGTCTTGCTAATAGGTACTTTGGCCAGAGAGTGGGTGGAAACCTGTTCCCTTAGTAGATATTATTGAAGCAAATGCAGTGAAAAGAGCATACCAAAAAGCTTTGTTGCGGTTGCATCCTGATAAATTGCAACAAAAGGGCGCTGCAGCACATCAAAAGCTTATTGCTGAGAAAGTTTTTGACATTTTGCAGGTAACAATATGTTACTACTTGTGAGTAATATAGTCTGATGTTTTTAATCCGTTTTTCCTATACTTGCATAAAACCGTCTTGCAGTGCATATCTTTTACTGTGTGAAATCTGTACTACAGTCGATTAAAAGATTAGTAACACATTTTACTCATTTTTACAGGAAGCTTGGGATGAATTCAATTCACTTGGTTCTCTTTAGAAGTTGGATTAGTTGGATTTTTGATTGTATATCAATTTATCGTAGCACACATAAATACTCGATGCACATTTTTTCATTATTTGTAAACCAATTGTTGTGTATATATATTGTCACATCACTCACATGTTGTTATACGAACAGTCGAATACTGGAGTACATTTCCGTACCTCTTTTATTTGAGCGTGGTCTTGGGGGAACCAGAGCAATTCTAGAATTCTTTTCTTTACAAGTGTAATGAATAAGTCTTTCAGCATTGAGTATCAGAGACTTGATGTGAGGTAAAATTTTGAAAGATGCACAAGGCTTTTTTTTCTGAAGAAAAGAACAAGTCATCACTAACGTCATATAACACTTACAAAAAAAAATATGTATAATTGATAATAAATCTAATGGAAACCAAAGAAACAACAATTTTCTTATAAACGACAATTCAACTCGTCTTTTTATCATTATCTTTCATGTAGTTTTTGAGGGGATCATTCGTTTGATTTATGAGATAAAACAATCCGACAGGTTCCTCCGATTGATTCCAAAGATCGTTGACAAATTACTTGTACTTTTGGAAGAACACACTACGAACCATCAACGGACTACTCTTGACGATATTATGGATGAAACTAAACCACGAATAAATGGACAAAACCCCGAAATAAGGACGGAAAACGATTCTCACCAAAAAGGAAACTTAAACTGAATAGATTATAGATAACCATACCATTAATTGAAATTTGATATAATTTTGGGGCTTACCATCGATCGATTGATAATCGATGGGAGCCCCGTATTGATGGAGGCTAGGATTTTTAGAGAGTTCTTTAGATAGGCTTTTTAGAGAAAGATATAAAAAAAAAAGTGTACATATCTTGAACTCTTCCACAAGGCTTTTGTGTACCACGATCTATGAAATCTGACTTTAGCCTCGCTTTTCCTCGAATTTTTTGTAAAAAAATTATTTAAGATTTTGCTAACAATTTATTAATAATCATAATTTATCTGTATTAATAAAGAAAATTTTCCGAGCAATTTTAGAGTCACCATCTTTTGCGAACTACCAAAAATAAATTTAACTTATAATACCATTTAAAAATAAAGTCGATAGGAGATTGACAAGAAAATTTTGTTCAGGAGTGAAGTAGTTTTATTTAGAATATCATGCACCCTTCAAAAAAAAATTTAGAATATCATGCACAGCTCACACAAAACCTATATAACTAGGACACTAAGTCTATATATAAACAATTTAATTGTACCGAGTTCTACTATAAACTAGTGTAACACCCGTGAAAAATCACGGGGTTGTGTACACTTATTTTTAAAGACGGCGTCGGTATATTTATTTCAATATATAACAATTGTGTTTATTCTAACGAATTGTTTTTTAACGGGATGTGTGAATATAAGATATATTCGGTGAAAAGGTGAATTTCCTGATACACTGATATTCGAATAACTATTAGTAATGATGATAATATTTGGAGTACTTATGATAACATTAATGAATAAGCTATATAAGAAAAAACAATAGACGAATAAAAAAAGATTAAATAACTAATAATGAGTAGTTTGGAAAGTTACTGTCTTTTGATGAATTACTTACGGAACATAATTTGACGGGCAAATACGATGAACAAAATAACTGATCAGGTACAAATATAAATTAAATGGGTATATTAAAATTCAATAACCCAACACGAAAATTACAGTTTCTCGAAAACCTCCTTGTAAACAACATTTGTTGTTGTATTAGTCATCCCTCCTTCTTCATCAAGAAGTAACACTTTTAGACCTTTCTTACTCGTGGCCCTGTATATAGCAACGTACAGTTGGCCATGGGTAAAGACTGGTCTTGGAAGATAAAGTCCAACACGGGATAGAGATTGACCTTGACTTTTGTTGATAGTCATGGCGAAACAAACTGCTAAAGGAAACTGTCTTCTTTCAAACTTAGAACCCGTGCAAATTGCATGGAAAGATCACTTGATCACTTGATCACAGTTCAGTCACCGCCTGTTAATGAAGGATTTTACTACAAAAAAGTCACAAAAGGATAGTTAAATCAGAAATAAACCAGTTCAAAAGTAGTGGAAATGGCAGCAAACAATAGAGATAATACTTTTACCTTACTATGTGTTATCTAGTTTCAAATATGATATACAGTCAAACCGGAAGAATTGCCCGATTCTAACAAATCGGTATACCGCAACAATCAAGCCTATCGCTTCAAGAATAAATGTAGACCATGGACCGACCACCTATCAACTCAAGTAAAATAGGAGTCACCATAGCTACTTGATATGTAGCAGGTAGGTGTCACATTGTATTTCTAAGACTGCTGAGTCTAACTGTCTGGGTTCATCCCACCGAGGGGTTCTCGATTATAATGTGCACTGTAAGTTTCTAGCATGTTCTCTAAGTTATCATAGGTGTCACTAAACTCGAATTTCATATGTATACCACTTTGCTAAGCGCCTAAGCATATGGTGATCTGTACACCATCAAAACAATATTTATGAAGTTTACGTCTTTCTGATACCTCCATTGACGTATAACATCATTCAAACACATGTCCTACAGTTCAACAAACTGGCGGTATAGAAAGTTGTAAACTTCATATGAACACTACTTTGCTCATTGTTGTTAATGATTAGGCATTCTTCACAAAGTTTACGCCTTTCTACACCAACAATCAGTGGCTAATGTGAAAAATATACCCTTTTGCATACAAAAGTGCGCAAAGCTAACACAAACACCATAAACAGCAGCATTGAAATGGACTTGAGATTCTATCTATGGTGATGTAAGAGGATCACAAACTCACATGAATGCAACCTTACCCATATATAGAACTACAAAAGACAAAGCTGCCAGTATTACTACTGTGTGCAGAGCTAACATGAACACCATACACAGCAACGACATTGAAACGGACCTAAGGATCCTATATGTCGTAAGGTAAGAGGGTCAGATGTACGTAACCTTACCATGTATTAAAACTACAAAAAAACGAAGCTGCCAGTATTACTACTGTGTGCAGAGCTAACACAAACACCATACACAGCAACAACATTGAAACGGACCTAAAGATCCTATTTGTCATGCGGTAAGAGGGTCAGATGCACGCAACCTTACCATTTATTAAAACTACAGAAAGACGAAGCTGCCAGTATTACTACTTCAGGCAGAGCTAACACAAACACCATACACAGCAACAACATTGAAACGGACCTAAGGATCCTAATTGCAAAAAAAATTGCCTGATATGATCTCACCTACTTCATTCGAATATCAACGCAGAAGCTTGAACTCTAGGCTTAAAGCAATCAGCGAGGATCACATGTTACCTGAAAAACATAATAAATGACTGTTAGGATATACATTATTTTAAGATGGTTGAATGTTCATAAGCATGCGACTTATTTGATCATGGACTACGTTTTACTGGGCTCTTCGAGTTACACTGAAAGAAGAGAAGAGATGTTTCGGTGTTCCTTCAAATTAGTAGGCTACAAAAAAGGTTTTCAGTTCCGTACTACTTAAAATGCTTTATGCAGATAATGGCCATCAGGTATATTCAGTTATTATTGACATTGTCGGATATGGATATAAAAAGAGACGTCATGGGATACTCGGAAAATTAGAGATAGTAACTTACGTGAGATGGATTGACGATGGCCCAGAAACGGCAGCAACTTTCTGTGCACGTGAAGCTTCACCACGATAAACTCCTTTTAATTCTTTCTTTAGACGTCGAGCCTCTCGCCTTTCTTCCTTAACAGCAGTCTAATATATTCACCAGTAGGTATTAGGTTAGGCGATCTTGCTCAAGTTGTGGAGAGTATTTTTTGTGTCTCCAATGCAACATCATGTCATTTTGCACTTAACTCAGATGTTAAGATGTGAAGTTTGATAGCAAGCCTTACTAAATAGATTGCCGAGGCTGAGAGATTTTACTCTGGAAATGCCGTCCTTTCTTCATCTTTCATTGGCAAGATATGCATTATGTGGTCCTTCGCATATTTCAGCTTAATACACATAAATTGGTTTCAAAGGTACTTCTTCATAGGATAAGGATACCCTTTTGCCCTTAACTGGCTATTGCCTTAATTGCTCCTAACAGTTGGGACAATGTAGCTCTGAACACTGCTTTGTGAACCGTATAGTCCAAGTTAGGGAGCATCTGAAAGTCTTCATAGACATTTTAGTGTCAGCAGGTTTCAAGATGAAACAAATGTTACTATTTTTGGTTTATTAATATAGAATTATAGATAAAGGATTTACGATAATTTGTCTCCGACATTATAAAAGGCAAGTATTCCTTTTTCACGGTTCCTCCATTGGATATCTTTTTCCGTTGTTGAGTTAGCTCCTTTGGGAGAGTCGGAGCCTGAGATGATTATCATTCAAAATAACAATGGAGATGCAATCAAAATAAGCGCTAGATGCTCAATCTGATTTTGAGGTGGTCGTGGTAAAACTTATCGAATTATCCCACCACTAATAAGCACACAGAAAATGATCATACTTCAACCGTTCATGTATCAGCTCGAATCAAATGCACATAATAAAAACTCTCAAAATACGTTAATCCAATTTTCCCATATCCACAAAAAAATATTGAAAAATATTACACTAAATTAGATCAAATTCAATTTGCACAATCAAAACACTTGACAAATTAACTCAGTTATGCGATTACCAAAGCCAAAGCAAAAGCACCTAATCAAAACCTTCACAAATTCATAACTCCATTTCCCCTAGAATTAGCTAATAAATCTCGATATATAACACACGAAACCAAATAAAATTCAGACTGCATAACTGAAACTATTTAGATACCTCATTTTCTTCTGAGATTGAGTATATAATCGTCAACGAAACGGGTGTGATATGTGTCGGCTTTCACATTGGCGATACATCTTGCCTGTATGATAGAAGTATTAATGAAGAAAATTTGGGGAAATCTTAAATGATGAAATTGAATTAATCGCGAAGATAAAGTAATTAAATTAAAATAAGGGTTCTGGAGATGATAGTTACCGGTAACACCACCAACATTACCATAAAATTAAACACACCACCAACATTACCATACATCTTCTTCTCCTTCTTCACCTCATTAACACCACCAACATTACCATAAAATTGGAAAAACAATAAAAAAATTGAATCTGCAAAGGTAAAACAATAAAAAAAATTGCAAAGGTAAAACAATACAAACCTTATACTGTACAAACTAAAATTGGATGAACCTTTTAGTATCAAATGCCCAAATCCACAAAAATATAGATTGGGGTATTGCTTCGAACTTTACTGTTGAATTTTTTTGTATGTATTGGGGTATTGCTTCAAATATAAAACTGGAAAAATAGAAAAGATTTCAATTTCTCAGATTTATATATACACTCAAGCAATTACACAAATAGATTAAGTGATTAACAAAATAATAATAACAATTAAACAAAATAACCAAACATTCAATCAAAATCAAATAATCAATAATCAAATTTGGGGAAAAAAATATGAACAATGAACTTACCCAAAAGGGCTGATGTGGCGGCTGAGGGCGGCCGGCGAGGCGACGGTTGAGGGCGGCAAGGCGACGGTTGAGGGCGGCGAGATTGGGGGCTGTATATTTAGGGTTTTAGTTTGATGTATGTTTGTTTATGAGGGTTGGGGTTTTATTCTGTATATATTTTGTATTTAGTTTAATAATTTAATAATAAATAAATAAGTTAATTATTATTAAATTATTAAATTATTATTAAATTATTAAATTGTGATGAGGTGGCAGAATATGATTGGTCTATGAAAAGTGAAAATGCTGAGGTTGAATGTGAGACCTCGAAACACCGAATTCTGCGATGTGACTGCGCCACGTAGGCAGATTTACATTATTCTTTTATAGATATAATGATATTAAAAAAAAATTATATAGTTGATCTTATATAATTGATTCCTTTAATGAGGCTCTATTTCCTATCAATTCTCATATAAAAGGGAAGAAATGAAAGTTTGCCTTTAAAGATTGATATGAGTAAAGCATATGATAGGATCAGATGAGATTTTTTACGGGCTGTGCTTGAAAATTTTGGTTTTCCTATTAGATTGATTAACCTTATCATGAACTATGTTAACAGTGTGTCGTATGAGGTGTTACTCAATGGGAAACCTCTCCGACAGTTCAAACCACAGTGTGGACTTAGACAAGGATGAAGATCCCTTATCCTCGTACGTGTTTGTACTCTGTACGAAGGTGTTATCTTAGAATGTGTTATATACCCAGTGCAGGAAACAATTATAGGGGATCAGTTTGGCAAGAGGGGTGAAAAGACTCACACACCTTTTCTTTGCGATGATGCGATCTTCTTTACAGAGAACAGTGAAGGTTCTGCACAACACTTGGCCAAAGAAATCAAGGATTACTGTGATTTCTCTGGGCAAGTTATAAATGAGGACAAGTCTGGCATACTATTTAGTCCAAACGTTAATTTGCGCCAAGTCAACTCAAGGTTTTATTCATATCGTACGATAGTTAGCATAAATAAGTCAACTCAAGACAACATATGCCACACGATATGAATATCAATAAAATCAACCCACTCAAGACAACATATGCATCACAATATGGATTGATTAAGGCATGTCCAAACATTAACAATCAATCCAGTCAAGCCACGGAAGTCTACATATGCCAACGCCATTAGATGCCACATTTAATCTCAAACTATTCAAATCCCTTAGTAGGACGACGACTATCTACGGTGTCCTAGTTTAAACCTGACTAGAATCCCAGTCTACAATAAGCACCGATTCGTCAGATGTCCCAAGAACATCTCCAAGACTCAAACCAGCTAAGAACGAATACCCCGAACACGCAGGGCGGTGGTAATCATCACAACGTGTTGCCCTGCCAGACTACCCATCGCAACAGGTAATCCTCACCGTCAATGGGGATCACAGCCTTACCGCCTAAACCTCGTTCATCATAAGGAACGTACCCAAATCATTAATGTACATATCCTCCTCGTGACGGGAGCCACAAGGGGGCAATATGGGGTTGTAAGTCTTGTAACCATCTCTCGATAATAGTCCCACAAAAATATCATATTCATCACAATAACACAACCGTCATATGACAAGCATAATACTCAAACAAAGATCGTCACATATCCAACATCAATCATACAGAAAGCTGAGTAGGGAAACCTTACCTTAAAGCAAATCTCACGGAAATCAAAGCAAGGCTATAACTATCCTCTACGAAGTCTCCACCTATTGACAAGGCTAAAGTCGTATCACCTCAATAAAATACGTAATTGTTCATTCATGTACAAGTTTTACTCAATTATGAACTTTTTTTTCATAATTTTTCCACACAATGCCCTTCATCTAAAAAATCCCCCCTTTTCTCTTTCATTCAAAATTAATCAAATTTCCGTCAAATTACTCCATTATGAATCTTATTCTCATATTAAATTATTGATCAAGTAACATTATTAGTTATGCAACAATTTTTTATATGAAATTAGGTAGAGGTAAATTAAACTAGAGTCAATTAAATTAGGGTTTATGAAAATAATGTATAATTTACCCATTATTTAAAGTACTAGAAGGCAAGCAAGGAAAAGCAAAAGTAGCATCTTCAATTTCAATTTCTTCTTTTTTAGAATCAGGCCACAAGCGTGCTAACAAGAAATTAAAAAGAGAATGAATTGGGAAGAAATTGAAAAGAGAATGAATTGGGAAGAAATTTCAATAATTTGACATCTAAAACAACAGTATGGGCTGGTGGTGGAAGGGGTGGGTCTGGTGGCGGCTGCAACGGAGGCAGTCGACGGGGTAAGGGTAATAGTTGGGTGGTGCCGGAGGGTGTTGGTTGGGTGGTGCCGACAAGAAATTGAAAAGAGAATGAATTGGGAAGAAAATTGAAAATCATGGGTGTTAAATGAGAGGGGTAAAGTGGACAATTAGGTACATGATTGAGTAAATCATGTACATGAAAGAGTAACTGTATAAACAGGAAACTCGTGCCCTAGCTTTATTCATGTTTTATTAGTTCGCTACTTTTATTTTCTTGATCTACCTTTGTAAATTTATGGTAATTGTTAATCTTTCTTTATTTATTATTCAATCAAGTTTTATATTCATAATTACTTCTTTATTCATCTTATTCATGCTTTCAATTATGTTTTCCCTTTACTTTAATGTTATTATTATTAGTATAAGTAACTGAATGATTAATTTAGAGAGAAAGGGGATTTAGGTTATTAGAAGGAGACTTACCTTAATGCTTTGATAGCTAAAATGCTTATTCGTTGTTGTTTAGTTTATCGTCCTTAATCTAATTGGTTAATTATTGGTCAGGATTAATTGATTAGTATAGCAAATTGAGACTTTTACCGGCCGGGTTAGAATCAATGTAAGTTGCGATAACTGAACATATATAGTTTAACGATAGCGACCGCATGTTAAACTTGATATAAATGAAATATTGAATCGACCGATCATATAACCTTAATTCTCACCCGAATAACTGACCTACTAAACATGATCCCTGGACCTTTTTATTATATTGAATTTTGTCTTCATTAACCTCGCAATTAGTTATAGCTGAACAAACAAACCTTCAAATAAATTGATACCTTTAAGACAAACTTAAATATTAGCAAATAGACTATAACCGCCTCCTTCTGGATTCGATACCTTTCTTACCACTAGTTATCTATTAGTAGTATCTTAGGAGTATGTTTTAGGGTGTTGCTCAATCATATACGAGTTTTACTCAATTATAAACATGATTGACCGTTACACCCCTATCTTTCCACAACAATTACAATTGGGGTTATTTCAACTTCTCACTCTACCTATCAATAATTACAATTGGGTTTACTCAATCGTGGACCAGATTTGTATCGTCGCTGATATCGCCACCACCACCTACGGGATGCTTAATCTCCATGATATTCCTTCCTTCAAGTGCGGAGTGACAGCGGTAGCGGTAGCGGTGGTTGTGGCGGCGACAGATGAATTCTCCAGCTGTGTCGATCGACGGGTATCAAAACATGCCTGAATGCGACGAGGGCCTCTTGCGGACCAACCAGTAATCGTTGCCATTGATGGTGCCAGTCAAGATATGCAACACTACTCTGAGGTAAAAAAAAATGTGAATACAGAGAAGTACTTCGTAATTAATACAGAGAAGGACATTGGGATGAGTTTTGAAGAGAAGGACTAAATAATTAATACAGATGCGCACAAGCTCACCTTTTCTTTCTCCATCTAATTAAAAGAGCAACTCGGTCTCAAATTAGACGCGTATACGATAAAAAGTACACCTTGATTGATTTGTTCTCTAATGTCAATTTGTTCTCTAATTGAACATCCTACAAATCTACAGGATTCAATCCAAATAACAATTACAAAAAAAAGGAAGAAAATGAACAAAACAGGACACGATTTAAAGAAACCCTAATTTAAAGTCTAAATCATTTTTTTAATTTCATATAATATAATTGATAAAGGCAGATGTTAGAATTATTACCTAATCGATACGAGAGCTTGCATCCATAGTTGTGTGGTTTAGGGTTTTTTGTGGGGGAGAGAATTAGAGAGAACTTTTTTTTAGTCAAAGGGTATAAAATGGAAAAGTAATGAAAAAAAGTGTATGAATGAGTAAAACTCGTATATGAATGAGCAATTACGAATATAAATCGGCATAAGGAAATTTCGCGGAAAGCCCACAGACGGAAGGATCCTCAATCGAGGTGAGGGTCCTCGGTCGAGTATTGGTGAACTCGATCGAGGATCCTCTTCTCGACAATTGGCATCTTTTTGCAACGCACACTAAATTTCAAATGGTCACTATTTCTTCGTTACTTGGGCAAATCAAACAGTTTTGGTGGTGTTGGAAAGCTAACAGGATAAGCTTTCACCTTCAATTTGAATTACTTGATTTGAATTTGTAAAACTTTAGTTATGGCTCTTCAAAGTAGCACTAGTAATGTGAAGTTCCTCTTTTTGTCACTTCTTCATCTTATCTTCTCCTCTCTTCCTCTAGATTTGCATGTGTCATGCTTCGTGTGTTCCTTTATGCCATTCCACGATGCTTCATTTCATTATTTTGCTCCACAAATGTATCAATTCTGCATTAATCACCAAATAGCAATAGTTACAACATTCTAACATAATGACATATAAAAGACGTATTCTAGCACGAAATCTATACAAAAAGTAGTTAAATGGAGGCATAAATGTATATATAATTATTTTGAGGGTGACTTCAAGTTTAGATCCAAAAATGCTATTTAGGTAGTGACATTGGCCATTAAACAGGCTCCCAAAATGGAGTTGTCTACCCGTCTTCATCATCTGAACGTTGTTGACTTGCTGTATCAAATTTTTAGATTTGTACGAAAACATCACTTTAATACATGAATCATGGCGGATATGTAATCTCTTTATTATTTTTTTCATTACATTTCTTTTATTTTTATTCCTCGTTTTTCAAATAAACCTCAACTAATTACATCCAAGATATAATTACTTTGGCAACGTCAAATTTAAATTAGACGATCGACATTATAGGGGTGTTGGAGTGTTGGTTGAGTTGAATGATTGAATTGGCACGAGTCACGACTACACGATCCAACAGCTCAACCAGACAACCACCTCAACTTTATTTCTTTCCTTGTTCCAGACTTGTACTCCAGAAATCACAAAATATGATCACCAAAAACCATTGAAACTAATCTATGGATCGCTTGCTTAAAGCTGCCAGGACCTCTGGCTCCCTCAATTTATCCAATCGCTCTTTGAGGTTCTTCTTCTTTCTTTACATTTTTATCTCTTTTTAATTATGCTACTGTTTTGCTTCTTTTAATTTATCATATTGATTTGATTAATCATATTTTATTTAATTTATTGATTGCACGATTTGGTTCACAATTTGCTGATGCTAGGAACTTGATTAGTTACTGGAGAAAATCTCATTTATCTACTGTATTAAATACCATTTGGATGTTTTCTTAGATTGTTGCATATTTTTGGAAAAAAAGGTTTTACTCTGTTGTGGTTTCGGGTTATGTGCGGCACGACGTAGAGATGGATAAGTGGGAAATGAGGGTTTTGGTATTTGATGAATTACAGTTGGCATTTATGCTGCCGGAGTAGGGTCGCTGTGGAGGAGTATTGGGTATGGCTTCTACCCATGTAAATGTAATATGTGAGTGTCCCACATTGATCGAGGAGGTCTGAGGAACTGTTCATCCAAATCTCCAATTGCCAATCGGATTTTGGATGAAAATATTGTCTGCAAAGTGAACTATGTCTCCTCATTTCATTGTTGTTTGTTAGTGTGTGTTATGGACTGACAAAGTCGAAAGTTGCTTCTCTGATTCCTCAAAGGCTATGTAGCTCGATTCAGGTGACAATAGTCTAGAACTTTATTACCATGATCCGACCTAACAGTTTGCAGCCATTTTTGGGCGTAGAGATACATTGCATACCTTCTAATTGTTGATAAGTGGGAAATGCGAGTTTTTGGTATTTGATGAATTAAATTTGGTCATTTATGCTGCCGAAGTAGGGTCATGGTGGGGGAGTATTCACTTTGGCTTCTAACCAATGTAAATGTAATAGGTGAGTGTCCCACATTGATCGAGGAGGACAGAGTTTGTCAATTTATAATCCGAGTAACTGAATCTTGCATTGCTAATTGGTTTTTGGGCGAAAACTTGTCTCGTCTTGGGAAGTGAACTCTCTCTTCTTTTCTTGGCTCATGCCTTTTATTGGATTTCACAATCACAAAACGCATTATGTGCGGTTATAATTCATTGTTGTTTGTTAGAGTGTGTTCTGGATTGATAAAGCCGAAAGTTGCTATTAGAATAGCCATGTGAATGTCTTTTTGGTAAGTGAGGGTTCATATTTGTTGAGTTATGGGTATTTGGGGTCAAATGTTGACTTCTTCTATTGTGCAAGCCTTTTTACGAGGAGTGTTTTTAAAATGATACTTGAATGAATGGTCTTTTATGCAGCCTTGGATATATGTTAACTTGTAAATTTCACGAACATTGTTATCACTCATTTTGTGAGTGTCTTTTGTTGACAATCAAAATGCATAGCCTTCAAGGAATCAGATGGATGTACATATCAATTTGTTTACAAAGGTTGATTCTATCTTTGTGTCTATGGTACTTAAGGGTGATAGTCCGGAGAACCTTGCCTGATTCAGGCGATAATAGTCTACAAATTTATTACCAAGATCCAAGCTAACAGGTTGCAGCAGTTTTTATTACTATTGTAGTTGGGGGATGAGCAGTGTGCATGTACCTTCGCCAAGGGTAGCAGTATTCATGGTAATATGAGCCCATTCTGAGAAATCGTGATGGCAGAAGTACCATTTTTCCAAGGGATACTGTGGAAGTTGGGTTCTTAAAAGTGATTGAATTCACCCTTCAAATTGTATTCTGGATTCTAGCCAGCAGTTCGATTTTTTTTAAAATTAATGTAGTTTACGATTCAAAGGTGAAAGGATATAAGATGTGTGTTAAGGGGGGAGGGCGTGATTTAATAACTGGCTTGTTTACATGTAGCATTAGCAAAGGCAACAATGAGCAGTTCCTATGAATTCCTTTTCAATGGTGGAAGATATGGTCTGTGCATATTGTCCGCCGGTTGTGTTCAGGCAATGTAGTGTTTTTTATATAGCAGTAAAGATACAACAACAACAACATCAGAGCCTTAGTCCCAAAATGATTTGGCGTCGGCTGACATGAATCATCCTTTGGAACCGTCATGAGTGAACTCTCATCTCAACAAGAGAAAAAAGAAAGAAAAGAAAAAAAAACGAAAGTGGAGTGAAACAAAAAATGAAAGGCAAAGGGATTTTATAAATTTTAAATCGAACTTATCACATGTATAAAAACCCAAAACAATAAATCAAGAATAAAGTTTAAATTAATTTTGAGAAAAATGAAGTAAAATTTAATATAAGAATTTTGGGGGAAAAAGTGTAACAAAACCAAAAAGAAATTTTTTTTTTTTAGAAAACTTAATAAAAACATCAAAGGCTAGAAGTCCACATGTATCATATCCCGCCATAGTGCTCTCTCCATCACCATTCCCTCCTGAAGCCCGAGAAATCTCATATCGTGCTCAATCACTCTTCGCCAAGTTTGTTTAGATCTCCCTCTACCCCTAGCAACTTTTTCTGCACCCCAGGTCTCCAACCTCCTAAGTCTTAACCGGTGCGTCCATAGGTCTCCTTCTCACATGGCCAAACCATCTTAGTCGGTTTTCCATCATCTTGTCCTCGATTGGGGCCACTTTACCTTCTCTCTAATCACTTCATTCCTTAACCGGTCTTTCCTTGTATGGCCGCACATCCACCTCAACATACGCATCTCTGCCACATTCATCTTATGAATGTGACATTGATTCACGGCCCAACACTCCGAGCCGTAAAGTAAGGCAGGCCTAATCGCCGTACGATAAAATTTCCCCTTTAATCTTTGGGGCATACCCTTATCGCACAAAAACCCCGTAGCACTTTTCCATTTCATCCATCCCGCTTTAATTCTGTGGGCCACATCTCCGTCTAACTCTCCATCTTTTTGGATAATAGATCCGAGATATCTAAAGGAATCTGACCCCTCAACAACATTTCCATCGAAAATAATGCTCCCTACCGCCGTCGATCTCGGCCCTGCAAATTCACACCTCACATACTCGGTCTTACTCCTACTTAGCCTAAACCCACGAGTCTCCAACGTATGCCTCCATAATTCCAACTTTATCTCAGCCCCCTCTTTCGTCTCATCAATCAACACAATATCATCCGCAAACATCATACACCAAGGGATCTCGCCCTGATTATCCCTTGTCAACTCATCCATAACTATAGCAAAGAGAAAGGGACTAAGCGCGGAACCTTGATGCACACCAATGGTAATGGGGAATTCTTCCGTTCTCCCAACATTGGTTCTAACACTTGTACTAGCCCCCTCATACATGTCCTTTATGAGGTCGATATATTTTCTTGACACACCCTTTCTCGCCAAAGCCCACCAAAGTATTTCTCTCGGGACCCTATCATATGCCTTCTCCAAATCAATAAAAACCATATGCAGGTCTTTCTTCCTCTCCTGATGGTGTTCCATCAACTGTCTCATGATAAAAATTGCATCCATAGTCGATCTCCCAGGCATAAAACCAAATTGGTTTTCCGAGATATCTACACATTTCCTAAGCCTCTGCTCGATTATGCTCTCCCATAATTTCATCGTATGACTCATAAGTTTAATTCCCCGATAATTGGAACACTCTTGAACATCACCTTTATTCTTATACAAAGGGACTAGAGTGCTTCGTCTCTAAGCTGAAGGCATCTTGTTACCCCTCCAAATCTTGTTGAAGAGCAATGTTAACCACTCAATGCCCTTCTCCCCCAAACACCTCCAAACTTCTATGGGTATACCATCCGGCCCCTCTGCCTTCTTTGACCTCATCTTCCTTAATGCCTTCTGAACTTCACTCTTTTGTATTCTACGCACAAATTCCCGATTAACCATGCTTGGCGTTACTTGTACATCTCCAAAACCTTGCTCCCGAGGTCCATTGAATAGAGTATCAAAATAAGAACTCCACCTAGCCTTTATTTCGTTATCCTGAACGAGTACCTTGTCGCTCATATCTTTCACACATCTAACTCTCCCAATATCCTTCGTCTTTCGGTCTCTTATGCGAGCCAGTTTATAGATATCCTTCTCACCTTCTCTCGGGTCCAACCTCGCATACACCTCTTGGTTAACTTTGGCCCTCGCATCACGCACCGCCTCAGTAAAGATATTCTTGTTAAAGGCGAAAGCATATAATCAATGAGGGTATAATCATTATAAATAATACCCCCAATTGTGTATTAGGATAACTACGTGTCACATAGTTATACATATCATGGAAGGAAAAATTGTTAGTTCACCACGAATCATTTTGGGAATCACAGTTTTGTTATTTATATTGTAAGTTCAATGCATCTCTTGCACTTGATCTTCTACATTTTTTGGTAGATACCCTATGTGATTTTTTCTATTTTAACAGGGAAGTACCTATTGAGGTCTATAAAAATTTTGATGGTGCCCCAGAAGGTGAAAACTGGTGGGAGGTATGCTATTGTACTATTATTTTCCCCTCTGTCCCATTTTTTGTTGTCTTCTCCTTTTGCTTGTTACCAATTTTATCAAAGACCAATGTGCTTTTTCCGCCTTTTGTAGACTGTTGACCTACAAAAGTTGATTCTGGCCCATAACAATATTGAAGTATTGAAAGAAGACCTGAAAAACTTACCATTGCTAACTGTGTTAAATGTTAGCCACAACAAGCTTACCCAGCTTCCTGCCGCAATCGGGGAGTATGGCTCTCTTCCTTCCGCTGTTTACATTTTTACGAACTTTTCTTTGCTCGTAAATGGTAACGGACTAATTTATGTTGTTTTACCTGTTTACTCGTTTGCTTTGCTCGACAGGTTACCCTCTCTAAAATCACTTGATGCGTCGTTTAATTTACTTACTAACATTCCTGCAGAGATTGGTTCAGCTACTTCTCTTGTCAAGTAGGCACTTCTCACTCCGTTTGCTTTTAATTACTAAAATGTGGAATCTTTATTATACTTCCTCCATCCCAATTTTATTGTCTCCTCTCCCCTTAAAATTTGGGTTATACTCTTTCATGGACATGATTGACCATTTTACCGTTGTCATTTGTACACCCTCATTTTTTCATTTTGTTCTCTAATCAACAAATCCTTTCAATCCAACTCCCACCTGCCAACCACCATGCACCGCCGTCCCCCCATGCCGCCCTGAACCACCCATACCAGATTACCATCCAGCGAAATGGGATATGCAAACCAGTGAAATCATAGTCGAATCGCATACTGAGCTCTTGACTTCAGACATAATGTACAACATATACCAGAGAACGCTAGTGCTATAGCAAACACGGTAATCACCTGAGAAAAGACCATAGAAGCAGCGAAGTTAAAGGGAAATAATCAGGAGGTATTCAATAATTTCTAGTGCTATAGCAAACCCGGTGGTACATGAAATTATTAAGGGAGGCAGTCAATAAGAGGACCCAAGTAATTAGATTAAATATTTTCCGTGATTTGATTAGTTTAAATTAATTTCTTCAAACCCTAATTTCATTGACAATAACTTCTTCAAACCCTAATTTCATTAGTCTACATTAATTTAATCACCCTAATTTGATATAACATAGTTAATAAAGTTAACAAATTAGAATTTTAATTGATCGACATAAGAACTAGCGTCCATAATTGAATAATTTGACGGGTTTGGTTAATTTTGTGAGGAAAAGAATTAGAGAGAATTTGTTTATTTTGTTTTTTTGGGGAAGGGTAAGGTTTGGAAAAGTAATGGCAAAAAGTCTAAAGGAATAATGTTTGTCCATAAAAGAGCAACTACGTAAGATTTGCTTGTGCGACGGATGAGTCCAGTGTTTTCTTTGCAAAATGTGACCATGTTTTGGTAAAAAGTAACCACTTTTTGATAAATAGTGATCACTCTGCAAAAATAGGTCAATTTTTAACCAAAAAAAGTGGTCACCATTTAATCAAAAGTCGTAACTATTTATCAAAAAGTTGCCACTTTTTAGTTGGTTACACGCGTCGTAGAGTAGAATTTGTGAAAAATTATCACGTAATAATTGTCCCCCTTCTAATTTTAGTAAGCGTTTACACTACACATCCCTCCATCCACTACCATTTTATTAGTTTTTCTTAAATCCACCCAAAATAGTAAGTAGGACAATATAATTGGGGTGTTGATTTTCACAATACACATTTTACTTATCGCAGTTGACAATTATACCCCCTCATTTCTCCCTCTATTCTCCCTTCCTAACTTCTATCTAACATATTCTCCCTAATTTCAAATCTCCATTCTTCCCCTAATTTCATATTCGTAATAAATTCATAAACACATCGAACATTTTAAAAAAAATCAAACGAATTGTAATCTATAGTAATTACTACGAAAAGTGGTTTGTTACAATGCTACATTATTGAATTAAAACAAGGGAAATCATCTAATACAGTAGACTTTCCTTTGCTTAATAGTCCGCCACTTTTATACGAGTCCATTACCAACACCATCGGAAGCGCATTAACAATAATTAATTATACGCTAGCTGCTTACGCTCACCGGTTGCCGCTGCCGTCGATGTCTGACTACACCCATGCCCCATTATCCCACACCAATTAACAATAATTAAATTGAACCTGAACCCTAATTAAAAAAGATACAAAACTTTAATAAAGAGTCAATTCGATTATTAGTAATGAATCTGTGATTTAAATACTTGTTTCATATTCGAAAAATCATTGATAATTGAATAATTTTAAGGAAGTTAAGGATGTCACTCATGTAACAATAGAGAGAATGGAGAGGAATTAAGTTTTATGTTTTTTAGTCAAGGGTAGAATAATGGAATGTTAGGTGTAAAATGTACTGACATGAGTAAAATGACTAAAATGTGTACAATGACTAAAACGTGTACTGCGAAAATAAATTACGTATAATTGGATGGAGGGATTAATACACAAATATCAAGCTCTTATTTCTAATACACACATTTCCATGAATCTCTTTATTTGGTTTTTGTTTAAAATACATCGGGCCCCCTTACTCGGCAATTTGCGAGTCCTTGAGGCACGGTGGAAGTAGTAGTAGTTGTTTATATGTTAATGTTTCTGATGCAATAATGTCACTCATATTAATAACCCCACTAGGGCTAGTTTCTTAGTTACATCTGTTTTGTCATTTTTGTACAGGATGGATTGCTCAAACAACCAACTTAAGGAACTGCCAAATTCTCTTGGACAATGTTTAGATTTAGCAGAATTGAAGGTAATGTTGGTCTTGATATAACCTGATTGTCAGGAGTGTTTATACTTTTTTGCTGCCTCGTCACTTTATAATTGTTGGGATTATTAATTTTAGTATTTGGTAACATGTAGAAATTCTTAGAGGCAATCTATAAGATAGCTCATTGTTTTTTAAATTTATGGCAATAGAAGTGGCTATTTCAAAACCAACTCTGTGTAACTTTTCGGAAATATGATTCAATCTATTCTAATCAGCCTCTCATCATTCGAATGTTTTCAATAATTGAGGGCCTAAGTACCATCATTATTATCATTTATGATCTATGGAGTCTGTCTTTACCGCCAGCAACAAGTTTCTTTTGTTAAGATGACACAAGCACAGGGTTTAGATATTCTAAATCACAACAATAAGAACTTTCTTTGGATAATCACAATGCATTTCATTTGTCTTTTGATTGATACAATGGATAAACAAAATTGAGACTGTATAAGAACTTGATGGATAAACAATATTGAAACTCACTAGTAAGTGGAATCCCGGAAAATAAAATAGTATTTCATATAAGAATTAACCAGCTTGTCTAGTGAATTTTCTTCCTAAAGTTGTTGATTCTTATAGAACTTTGGCTCGCGCCAGCTAACTATTAGTTCTCATCATATTGAATATCGCTTTCAGCCTTAAATCTGAGAATATGTCGTGGTCGATTAATGCACTTGCACAGTTAACACGGCAAATACCGCTTTAAAATGTGGTCGCCATAACCTGCAAAACATTTGTTACTCAGTCATCTGTGTGCGTATGTTCTTTATCTTATCAGTGTTCCAATTACCATTATTCAAAGTATTTGGCCTTTTTGTAACTTGTTAGAGACAATAAAAACTCCATGTCGAAGGCTCTTAGATTTTTTAGATGTTCATCGCCTATAGGTGCTAACATCATCTAGCAACAAAGAAGTGAATGAAGACATCTTGCTCCTTTTTCCCTGTTTCCTTTGCTAACTGTACTTACGATGGGTCTTTCATAAACTTGCTATTTCCAGGTGTCAAATAATCTCATTGGAAGCCTGCCTGATGATCTGGCGTACTGTAAAAAACTATTGAAAGTAGATATTGAGGTACTGTAAAGCACATGAAATTTCTTGATTTAGATATCATTCTCTTCTTTAAATCTGAGCTCAATTCTGCGCCATAATATTTCGATAGGGAAACAAGCTAACAACACTCTTAGATCCAGTGGTTGGCTCATGGAGCATGCTTTCAGAACTTAATGCCTGTAAATGTTTTATTCATCTGGTTAACTCTTCTGCTAAATATTATTTACTCTCTTAATTCTATATATATGTACTTATGTATGTTAACATGATGTGCTTCCTGTAGCTAAAAATCTCTTGACTGGTTTACCAGAGACCATTGGGACGCTAGTGCGCCTTATTCGGCTTGACCTGCATCAGAACAGTGAGGCCTATTTTTTTTTTTCCCTTTTGGGGATTTTTTTCTTGTGCATACGAATTAGTTGTGTCCTTTCGTTGGTTTGGGTACCCTTAGCTTATCTCAAAGTAGTTTTTGCCTCTCCCTTATTCCATTTGAATCCTCTTTTGGTATATAGTTTCTGATTTCTTGTGCTGTGAGTAATGCAGGAATCAAATCCATCCCATCATCTATAAAAGGGTGCTCATCCCTTGTAGAATTCTTCATTGGGTAAAGTTCTCCTACATTCTCTTGTTCCGAGTTGCTTGTAAATGTTTCAAGACTTTCAACTGTTTAGGATTCGATTTGTTGCTAGAACCTTCTTTTTAATTAACAGTTGATATTCTACATCAGGAGCAATTTGTTGTCCTCACTACCATCAGAGCTGGGAGAGCTTTCCCAATTAAGTGTGTTGGATCTACGCTCAAACCAGGTGAGGTCAATGGTCCTGTAGTTAGAAGAATGCCTAGCCTGCGATTTCCCTATTAAGTCAAATTCATTTTGTTACTTCTTCAAAAGTTGTCTTTTAGATTTACTGTCAAATGACTTGACCTTCATATATGGGGCCTAGTAACGAACTCTGAACTTTCAGAAGACTTCCTATTCATATGGGGGAAGAAATAATGTTGTTGCGTATGGAACGAGAACATTGTCTTTGTTGTTATCTTTATAGTTGCAGGATCTAGACAATTTTGAAAATGTGATGTCCGTTTCCTATGTCGATACTAGATTAAGGGGACATTTGGTTCAACAAAAGGCAAGGGAATGGAAACAAGAAAGGGAATGAAGGGGAAAGGAATAGGATTACCCCAAATTTAGCTCCTTGGTTACACAAGAAAAGGAATGCCTTGTTATTTTACAACCACCTATTTTTACTCAAATCACCACCAACCACCACAGACCACTTCTACCACAACCACTGTCAATCCCCATCACGAGGCGACGCCGGTGCCGACCACCTACTGACGGCGCCTCTTTCCCGCCCCTCCATACCTGCTGTCCCTCTAACAACCACTAGAAACACCAACTTTAAACCCTTTAAAACTCTCCCCAATACCTGGTGGTTGTTGGTGGTGTTTCACATAAGGATGGGAGTAGCGGTGGGCATTTGGTGGGAGCACCGACAAAGGGGGGTTGTGTCGCTGGGGTGTGGCGGTCCCTGGCGACCTGATTGCCAGAGGCTGATCGACATATAATGACTGCGGTCATGGCTCGGGTGGGTGGTAGTGAGTGCGTGAAGGTGATTTTGGTGAATGGGGGAAAGGGAATTGGATACCCAGGGTGGTTGTGATGGTGGTAAGGATGTAGAGGGATTTGGGGGTAAGGAAGGGGTAAAGGGGATCATTTCTTTTGGTCAAACAAACACTAACAAAGGGTATCAATTACCCCTAAATAGCTCATGTAGGCTACGGTTTTCTGGTTATATATTTGTAAGTGTAAACTTGATTTTTTAAAGTTGCTTCTTAAAAGTACATCTAGAATATACAGACACATTACCGTGCAGCGACCTACGATTTCATGGCCCTACTATTGATGTTCAATTTAGTGAGCAGAATTATCTTAGATTGAAATACATTCTTCATAAATTCGCTTTGACGGAATATACATTGATTGATTATTTTTTTAATCTTTGGGATATAATGGACTTAATTAAACTGGCTCTTACAACCCTTCATACTTCTTTTTACAAAGTAGGTGGTTAGGACAATGAATGATCTCCCACCTTGAAGATCAATTCAAAAGCTTGCTACTGTTTATATGCGACATTATATAGGTGGTTAGAAATTAGAATGCATTACTAAATCATGGATTTACGGACTTCAAGGCAATGCCCTTTGTCGTATTGAGAGTTGAGACTTCCAAAGACTCTAGTATCCAGTAATTTGTGCCTAATGCTATCACATATATTGTTTTTGTTTGCAGTTGACAGAATACCCAGCAGAGGCTTGCAAGTTGCGCTTATCAGTACTCGATTTATCAAACAATTCATTGTCGGGCCTGCCTGCGGAAATAGGTGCGTTTTTGTTAAGCATGTTACTTTGACTACATTGATGTGTTTTTGAATTAATTTTTATGATTGAAGCTGTGAAACTATAAAATGGTAATTTGATAACTAGTGAAGTCTCGGCCATTGGTTCAGCTAGAGAAGGGATCAAGAAGGAGTGACAGAGGAAAAGAAACCCTCTAAACTCCCTTTACTGTTTGTTTCATATAAATGTTTATAGAAGGATATTCTCTTATCCACTAGGACTGCCAAATCTGAGACAACCATAAACCTTCTCAAATCTCCCCCTTCTTTGCTACCTCTCTCTTTTCTTGCCCCTGATGTCATCCCCAGCAGCATAAAATTTTAGATCCAAATCTTGGTTGTGTGAAGTCCATTGAGTCTAATTTACCCCCTCAAATGTTTGAAGTCTCACTTTCTCTCTCGTTGTCACTTTATTTATGTATGAATAAATGAGTATTGGACGTGGGAGCTGGTTGATTCAGACCAATTGAAAATGGGAGTGGTCATTTGAGGAGATGAGATTTATGGTGGTTTTGGCCATAGTAGCATGATCACAGTTATGCTGATGGATCGGGGATATGTGGTCAATCTGAGCATTATTTCATAGACGTTTAATAAATGCTTTAGCTATTCTATTGTTTTTTCTTCGGAAATTTGAGTTTTTTTGTAACCTTTGGCGTTCTCTCTCTTTTGAAATTGTAAGTTAAAATTTTGTGTGGTTTAAGTCGCGAAGATTTACTCTAGTTAAAATTTGTATTTTTTTTGTTTACCTTACTCATCAGCTTTCTGTCTGCAAGGGATTTATAAATGTGTCTAACTTAACAGTTATAAGGCATTAGGTGTTCGAGTGGCGTTCTTGACACCCTCTTTTAATATACATTATCACAGTACTAGTCTTCCAAATTGACATTGGCTCTTCTTTAATTCATTGTGTTTGCTTTGTGTTGATCATTATAATAGTAAATATTCACGATCAAATATTCTTTGGGAGTATAGTTTTGTTGTTGTTCATGTCTGCTTTACTGGAATATGGATTATAAGTTCATGTCTGACATTGGCTCCTCTTTTAATATACATTATCACAGTACTAGTCTTCCAAATTGACATTGGCTCTTCTTTAATTCATTGTGTTTGCTTTGTGTTGATCATTATAATAGTAAATATTCACGATCAAATATTCTTTTGGGAGTATAGTTTTGTTGTTGTTCATGTCTGCTTTACTGGAATATGGATTATAAGTTATTATTTAGGGTTTTTCTACTTGATAGTTGATACCCTCGTGTTTTTTCAAATTTTATATGGTACACCTCATTTTTTTGAAAACCTAAAGAGTGCGTCGATGTTGTTTAAAATTCTACGTGGTACACTGATACCCTTTATTACTCTGTGTTAACTTTCCCGTCATTTGCTCATTTTTCTATCCATTCCTTATACTAACATCTAATTATCACCATATGTATCTATCTAATAGAGTAGTAAACATATTTCTTACCCAAGTAACACTCACTTCAGTGGTAACCAACATCACGTCATTTATGCAGGCTTAATGACAAGTTTGAGAAAGCTTGTGCTTATAGGTAATCCAATGCGCACCATTCGAAGGTTAGATCTGAGTAACTATGCTCTTATATTTGTTCTCTAGCAACTGCTACCTGCTAAGTAGATTCTAACGGAAGTATACAAATACCTTGTCAGTACTTTGGTGACCGGTCCTACAGCGGCTTTGTTGAAGTATCTTCGAGGTAGACTCCCTTCAGCCGAAGGTATGTCCCTTCTTGTTATTTCTTCTGTGAACATTTTTCTTTTTTCACTTGAAGTGCTCCTTCAAATTGATGTGTATTGTGATGTAGAGGCACAGGTGATGACTCCGACTAAAGATAACATGGTCGCAATGGCAAGTCGATTGTCTATCACCACAAAGGTATCTGCAAATTTTTATTTTTAAATGGAATTATCTATGGGCCATTAAACTCTTTATTTAGATATGATTACATAGGAGTTTGTGTGTGTTAACTTCAAATGGTTTTAAACGAGTGAAAATATCACCGGTACCCCTAAACTTAGTAAAATGTTCTAAAAATACTCAAACTACTAAAAATCAAGTTTTTAAGTTAAATTTTGTAAAATAATATGTTTGCGATTGAGTAAACGATGTTTATATTAATTACATGACAAATTATTGACAAAAAATCAATCAAAAATGTATAAATTAAAATTTTTTGCATTTTAAGATATTTTCATTAAGTTTAGGGGTATCACTGATATTTTTGAAAAGCGAGGGGTACCATGTGGAATTCAAATAAATACAAGGGTACCATGTAGAAAAACCCAAAAAACATTTTGTGTGGTCCACTATGAAAAATGTCTAAAATGCATGAATGTGTGTATCAACATGATTTCGAGTAATTAAACATAAATCGTCATGAGAAACCATTGCTAGATGAGAAAATTAAAGGCGAAACAAGAGAAAATAGAAGGAAAGAAATGGGGAGTAAACGGAAGTAAAAATGAAGAAATAAATAAACTGAATAAGTGAGATGAAAAAAATTACTGAATTCTTCCTTTTTCCTTTTACGGGCGTCTCAGTCATTTTCTATACATTTTCACTTTGGGCAGGATTTTTAAATGTGAAAAAAGATCTTTGCTATGTTAAGACCAAGATAAGAGTCAAATTCCCCACTTTACCCCTTATATTTTCATGTCCTTTACTCCCCAGTGTTCTTTCTGCATTTTATTAATTTCTCTCTACTCTTTCATTTTCTTCAACAACCCCCATTGCTAAGGGAGTACAAGGAAAAAGAATATGTAGACATTTTTTTCCATGTTCTCAAGTAGATACATGCATCTCTCATGGTCGAGTGTTCAAGTCTCCTCAATCTCATCTTTGATAGATGGAAGTCCTTATTCCTTAATGATTTGTATCTTGCATGCCCACACGATTAACGAACTGTACACACATCCGATCTATACTCACTTTGTAAAGGTGATACCGGTGCTAAATCTAAATTGTTTTGGCTCGTCCATGGTTCAAGATCTCGACCGATGGGCTTGACTCTCAAAAATTATATGTGACATTTGCATTTCTATGCGACATTTGGTAACGTTTAAGGAACACTTTGTTAAGTTTGCATCCTACAAAGTTATTATGCACAAGCACAACTTAGTGTTTTCTTGGAATAATGATCCACTTATTTTCATCCTCCATCAAAGTAGCCTTTAGGACTGACTGAGTGTTTCAGTTGCTTCATGGATCTCAGACTTAAAAAATGGATACATAAATCAGTTTCTACAAGCAGTTTTTAATACGTAAACTAATAGTACTGCACACACAGTTTTAATAAGATTGGAACTTTGGAGCTCAACATTGCTACATATCTTTTTTTAAGAAAAGAATGATTGTAATTAAGAACTAAACGTTTCGGATGTTAAGTTGCGATGTTCATGTAGTTGGTAACCTTGACTCTTTTGTTGGTTATTCGTTCAGTTCATTTGCATTGACAACCTTAGCTTATGAAGGGGTAAATTAAATCATCTGACCCTGAAAATAATCATTGAAATATGCGGACCCAGCAGAACAATGCTGACTTGTGAGTTGTGATTATCTAAAAGTAATTGTTTTGAAAAATCAAACATGACAAATTTAACGTTGTATTTCTACTTGCATATAATGGCCAATGTTAACAGAGGTTGATCACTGAAGTCGGTGTCAATAAATTTGGGTATTTTGGGATGGAGCCTGGAGCCTGGAGGTTGTACAAAATATAACCTGATATTCAGTTCACTAAAACCTAATAGTTTACTTACACTTATCGATTCACTTTAATCTTTCCTTTCGCAGGGCTTAAGTTGTTACCTTGAAGGAAATATCAATCTCTTTTTTCTAATGCTCTGTAGTTTTGTGCTTTATGATATTTGCTCATCCCTAGCATGACAGCTTCAAGTACGACTTCTTTTTGTCACCGTCAGTTTTCATATGTTCTTGTCAAGAAAAACAAAATCCTCCTTTTGTCGATATCAATCTTCAAGATTTCAATCTCATGCATTTGCTAGGGTTATTAGGAAACCTGCTGCTACGAGCACAGTATTGGCTGCTCTTTGTGCCATCTCTTAAATGCTCTTCGGTAATGTGCTTTCAGCCCTATCCAAAGATAATCGTCATTCTGGTATAGGCTAGACTCATTCTTTATCCATTTTGGAGCTCATACTTACAATCAATGCTTAAAAACTCTACAAATTGGCTGCATTTTTATGCCATCTGTGGTCGAAGGTACATCCATTAATAGGATTGAGGCTGTCAAATTATTTTCAGGAGGGTTTCTAAGCTTATCTAATAGTGTTGGAAATTTTGGTAAACATACTGCAGAACTTAGCTAAGCTCTCTTGAAACTCAAATGTGTGTGTGGTCAGTATGTAATTTTCTATGGCCTGTGTAAGTAGTTGGACTAGAATCCTTGAAGCCATTGATTCTGACTGTTGAGAAATTGATTACTCATATGACTTGATGAACTTCTGTGTCGACCTCGCCAAAGCATCAGGTTTTGCACATTTACCTTTTACATTTGAGTGATCTTATTTCTATTATATTCTACTTCCAGGAACTTTCACTTGCAGGCATGGGATTGATTGCTGTTCCTCCCGAGGTTTGTGAATCAAATGAGATAACAAAAGTAGATCTCTCGAAGAATTCCATTGAGGAGCTTCCTGTTACCTTATCTGCTTGCTCTTCCCTTGAGGTATAGTTGATTGTGGAATCTTGTAATTCTCTCCGTATTTTGCAAATGCAATATAAGATTGATGTGCTGACTTGCAGTGTTATCTTTATTGTAATGATAAGTGTGTTCTCCGAAATTCATTTGTCCACTTCCCAGATTTCCCATTGGAAACTTTTGTGTAATCATGACTAATTATACTTTTGGAAAGGAAAGCTCTTGAATAACAGGGAAACTGTAGCACGAGTTTTCGGATAGGCAATTGAAGGATTTGGTAATCAATGCAATCTAAAGAAGTGGTACAGGCAACTGGAAATTTGTTTGAAATGACTGTATTCTTCCATTTATTGTGTCCAGCTTTTCTGTCTCAGAGAGTGTAGAATATCATCTTGTGTATGCATATGGAGGTAGACAATAGATGATGAATACATCGCTACCGTTGTCCTCGATGGATTTAGCCTTAGGTTTTGAGAGTGCTATTTACTTATCCTTAATCTGTAGGTGTTGATTTTATCGAGAAACAAGATCAAGGACTGGCCTGGAGATGCTTTGAAGTCTCTTCCTAATCTAACTTGTTTACGGCTGGACAATAATCCTCTTAACAAGGTAGAATTACCGTAACAAGTTTTGCTATTTGATGCAAGTCTGTTTCCTGATTGTGCTTCCTAATATAGTTTTGTATTCGGCTGCAATTAGGTTCCATTGAATGGGTTTGACGCAGTTTCTAGACTCCAAATTCTGGACCTTAGTGGGTGTGTTTCCTCATTACTTGACAATCCTGCCTTCGCTAGCTTAGAACATCTGGTGGAGCTTTATTTGAGGTGATGTAGAAGTTAATGCTTAGTATTTTATTATGAGTTTCCATCTGCTTACCTCATTTGCCAGCCCTCAGTAAAGGTGATTTCTGACGCGTGTTCTTTGTTCTATGCACGATGTAATGCCTAAACAGACGAGTCAAGTTGCAAGAAGTTCCTTCGGATATTTTGATGTTACGGAAGTTGCAAATCCTTGATCTAAGTCAAAATTCTCTCCATTCTATTCCACAGGTAAATGTTATTAGGCCATTTAGTAGATTGTCAACATTTGTGAGTTCTTAGGGTTTTCTTGTTCCTTTTGAGGTCATGTTGGCATTCTGGCTGTTATTAATGTAGTGTCAAATCTCATGTGTACTCAGTTTCGTAGGACTGATCAAAATGTGAAACTGCTTGTACCCATAGGTTTTTTTTAGTGCAGATTACTTTAACGTAGCAATGGTAGAGTTTCCTAGCTAAACCTTTTGCTTGGATGGAGGGGTTTGGAGGGAAAAGGAGGGGGGTGAAAGCGAGGAAAACTCTTGAATTCTGCAGCTTGCTCTGAAAAAGCTTGAACACTTCATGACTGATTGACTAAATTGGTAAGACTTAACCAACTCGATGTGCGTTAAGAAAAAATGAGTTTCCTAAACTCATGTATTGCCGAAAGACAAAGTTCTCCTTTGATTGATTCTCATTAGGACCACAAGTAACACGCTATCCACTTGTTTGAGCTAATTGCTACCTTCCAAGGTTTCTGATCTTCCAAGAATGTTTCTGTTGTCTTCCATTATATTTTTCTCTGGGGGTTGGTATCATAAGGCCTGGATAAGTAATTTAAGTTTCATGGTTCTCTATGCTTAAACAACTTAGATTATGTCAGTTCAGGTTATCGTTTATGTAGTGAAAGGCACTGTTGATGGTTCAACGATTGATTCGAAAATCCTCAACCAAATTATTGTTGTTAGAATAGAGCTTTTTTTTTTAAACTAGGTTGCCAGTTTTTATTTTTTTTATTTTTATGAAACTAGTAAAGTTGTACAATTTCAAATTGGGCCGTGGAATCGAATAAAATAACTTACCATGCAACAACACTGGTTGAAGGATTTTTTTTACTCTGATGCTGTACATTTATGAAATTTGGATATCCTTTAACGAAGAAAAACTGTTTATGATTGTCTTGAATTTTTGCGATTCGATGATGGGAATTAAGCTTAATAATCATTCAATTGTTTATTAATGTAGATTCAACCCAAATACTACCTTGGAAAACCTGTAGTGTTACAATGTACCTGCATTCCTATATATCATGTTTTGGCACGAGGATTTTATTTAACCTATGATACTCGTCACTCTCTCATTAGGGTTTCCAAAATCTTACGTCATTGACTGAGCTGGACCTTTCAGATAACAGCATTGGGACACTACCACCAGAACTTGTAAGTCACCTCTATTGGTTATTTCTCTGCCAAAAAATTCGCATATAATCACGTCATTGATGAGCATAATATCAGTTTGCATCTTGGCTCAACAATTGATACTTTGTTGTTTCTGAGTCAATTTTGCTTAGCACACTGACATGGATTTGGCGATGGGTTCTGACATGAACTTTTGGCAATTGATATCATATAAAGGATAATGCTAAGGGTACAAATACCCTCTTATGGTGGAATGCAGATATGAGAGAATTGACCTTGTTTAAGGAAATATTGCTTACAAAATGAGTATTTTTTATTTTTTTGTGTGTGCAACAGAGTGAGATAAGTTTTAGGAAACTGATGGGAGTATCTTTTAGGAGTTAGCTTATGCAGTCTACTTGCAATCTTACCTATATTATCCTCATACAGAGTACCTTTCTTGTGAAAAGAAAACATTTTCCTCTAAAGGTTCAGTACTAATCATTTTAATCAGAAAAAGTCATGTTTTAAGTAACGTGCTCAAAAGGACCACGGCCGTATGGATTTGTATCTTTCTACTTATCCTGCTGAAAATTTATGTAGTGGCATTGAAAACCACAACTGTATTGGGTAGCGACTTGCAAGCAATTTGAAGACAGCAACATTCATCATAAAATTCTTTCCACATATATCTGGTTATTTTTACAACTGATTAAGACAGTTGACTTAGTAAATATTATTTTGTCCTGAGCAGGGGTTGTTGGAGCCCAGCCTACAGGCCCTCAGATTGGATGGAAATCCATTGAGAAGGTATGCGCAGCACAATCTCTGTATCTACTACATTCGCCTTTGATGTTTATGGTCATGCTGGCATTTTGTTTATGCTTACTTGGAACAGCTAATTAATGACAATAGCTACTTCCTCAGTAAAATCAACTTATATGAAGCTTATGACACGTTTATTAGTGGCACACATGTAGATTGTCTCACCTATTCTACACTCCCTAAGTTTTATTTGTGTTAAGAAACTACCAAAAAGAAATGTAAATTCCTCAGTTCCCTTGAGCTTTTCTAAATTCCACGTGTATAAAACAGCCGTATCTGTTTTACTTGATGTGTGCATGATTTTGCAAATCGTCTATTATTAAACCTCCAGCTGCATCCTCCTCAAACTAAACCTTCCTGCCGTTCTCTCATATTAGCCTTCATCTTCCACCCTCTGTCACGAATATATCCCCCAATCCCATTGTAGAAGAGGGTCGGGCTTGATGGAATTGTTAATGGAAATTTGTTGTGTGGTTACAGTCTTATAGAGGACAATACTCCATCCAACTTATATTATCTCCTTCTGACTTGAGGCTAGATTTTAGAAATAATGAGAAAATATCATTATTACCCCTCGACCTAGAGTACCATATTATCCTCATCATTCCCTCCCCACTATGTATGTTATTTAACTATTTAAGTAGCGATGTACTGGAAGTTCTTTCTATTTAATCACATATAGAAGGGGACTTTACTTTGGGATGCTCCAAAAAGGAAATAGACATGATTTTGGCGTCATCTACCTTCTGAAGAAACATCTTGTACATCTTTGATAAAAAGTAAAAATTAGAGGAGCAATATTGAGCCTGCTTCTGTTGATTGGCCTTTTCTTCCATTGAATCTGGCACGGGGTATTTCTGTTTAGGCAACTGACTATGGAGTGGTCGTAAAGCTCATTATGCTATTTGCAGAAGTTAGACGATACTTCTTGTGATGTCACGATCAATTTTAGATTGGAAGGGGGAATAACTGCGCTCCTTTCCCTCCCCTTTCCTTGCCGCCTCCTACCCGATCCAAACAACACCCAACTGTCTACTCTTTTCGAAGTGTTCCACTTCCTCCTCCTTAGCTCCCTCCAAGACAAGATCTGGGTTTTAGCTGTGATTGTAGACCATGATTAAATTTGTACTAAATGAAGTGAATTTTTCTGATCCTATTTCAGCATTAGGAGGACTATATTGGATCGAGGAACCAAAGCTGTTTTACAGTATCTGAAGGACAAAATTTGAGATGTTTATTGATGGATGCTATCTGGATTTGATGCGAGTGCTATTTCCTTGTGACCTTTTAGCTTTCATGCGGTTCTTTGGCTTCATTGTGATCTCTAGCCAATACCACTGTTCAGTTTTCGAGTTCCAATTTATGTCCCCTGTGTTTTTTTTTGAATTATTGGAGTGATGAACAACTTTCTTCGTGTAAAATGGATCTAAATGTAATTAAGTAGTAACCCACATCAATTTACCTCCCACACAATTAGTTTTTGACAATTAACTCTAGTATAATTTTTGGGACGTGCTAAATTTCGCTCATTTTTCTTCCTTGTTTCGAAATTAACCCTCATTTCTCACACCCACCAAGTGAGAATATCAGAAACCACACAATAAGAAAAAGGGTAAATCCCTTTGTCATCCTTCTCCTATCACCCAACCAGCCTCCCCCACTCCCTCTCTGCACCGTCGCCCCTTCTTGGGCCAAGAACCACGAACACCCTTCTGCACCGTGGCCTCTCCCAATAACGCTGTCGGAACGACGGATTAAACATCAATTTCAGCGACGGTGAGATGGTATAGATGTGGTTGGAGGCGAGGTTGGATAGGTGGTTGATGGCAAGGCTGGAAGGGTGGTTGACGGTGGTCCGATCTGGGTTGTCGGGGGTTGAGGAGTAGTTGGGGACGGTGAGAGGGAAGGGTTGGTGGTGGCAGAGATGTCAGGCTGTGGCCTCCAGGATTGGGTGATTTTTTTTCCCTTTTTAATTGTGTAGTAATCTTTTTATTATTTAAAGGTTGAGGCCTGAGGGTAGAGGCCAAGTGCATAGGATTAAGTAAAATTTTGTGAGAGTTTAGCAAATAAGTAATTTTATGGTCTTAATATTTATCTTCATTTAATTTCTCATAAAATTGTTAATCATGTTAATCAGATGGTTTTTTTTATGTTCATATTACTCTGCATTTTTTAGCAATATTTCGCGTAATACTTTAATTGATGATGATAGAGCGTCAGGGAATGATGCCTGAGGAAATGATGCTCTAAAGTAGACCTCTTCATTTCCAGTTTTATAACCTTTGAAATTTGGGTGGTGTGAACCAAAATGTCAGCGAGAGGCAGCAATTGCAACACTGGGCAGTTGCTTCATAAATACACAAATACAATACATTTTAGGAAAATGAGATTGGACTCTCAAAACAAGCAATTATGTAAATTAGGTCATGATTCCTTATTTGCCTGCCATTCGTCCTTACGTTTCAAACTAATTCTGCTTCAAACTATACAATTTTTAATGTTATTCGTCACTACTGTAATCATTGCAGAAAAAATTCCGACATTATAGTCCGTTCTTGGGGGCTCCAAAATTATTCCTCAACCACATTATACTCCTTAGATGTCAAACTTATAATCCTGTTTATGTTGACTGTCACAAACTTCCGACTTCTTACAAATTTTTTCCACTTGTTTTCCTATTTTCCCATCTCACTCACCTCTTTGTCTCACGTCACAGGCTTGTGATTCTTTGATTAAACATCCTAACACAAGTAATAAATTTACCAAGTGCTACATGTGCATAAAATTGCATGATATGCATGTAACCATAGTCCTTAGGTAGTGTTAAATGAATGTCAAGGCATTACGTAGAAAACGAACAGACTTTTTAGTTTAAATAATGTGAAATGATTTATGATGGTAATTATAACGTCAATTTCGCTTGGTTGTATAAAGGATGTAAGTCTTTTGGAAAATATAATCAAACAAGGTGACTGTAAATAAAAATATAGACGAGGTTTGAGTGTGAGGTGGAGTAGAACAGGTGTGTTTATATAATAATTTATGAGGTTACTCTAATGGTCATCCTAGTTTCATTGACTTATATTATCGGAGATTTAGAGTTTGTTATCATATATTATTGTGAGTTAATTTGAATTTATTCAAGACAGTTACGTGGTATAGGTACTATTTTTATAGTGAATTTTAATCGATTTGATTATTGGGTTTTACTTTCGATTTGAAAGATTTTTGCTCTGAGTTGGATCATAAAATATCATCTCATTTATTATTAACTACATTTATTTACTTTTACTGTTTACTTGTCAATTTTTTTATTTCGGTTCGGTGGGGAAGATTAACTTAATTCCCCATGAGTGATAGAATATACGGCCGTAGAATTCCTTTAATGATAGAAAGAGATGTTAATTGTTAACCCACCTTGTGCCTTACAAATAGGACAATAGGTTAAACATCAGTCCGAGGATGGTACATCGGATGTATTACATCCGAGGGTATAAGAGTCTTTTTACCTATTTATTTTACTAAAAAAAAGAAAAAAAAAAGAAAAAAAAACTAATCAAACGTGGGAAAGCAGGAGAACATGGAAAATTGGAAAATAATGTCAAACATGATTGAAGTTAGTTATCACCAACAAAACAAAAAATCATTTCCATTATTCTAATCTTTGTTTTCTTTAATCCAACACAATAAAATCAAGATTTAATTTACTATAATATTTATCAATGGCAGAAGATTTAACAAGTTTTGTGCAATTATTATCAAGTAACAATATGCAAATGACGGAATCATCAACGGTTGATTGACAAATGATTGATGCGTCTACTATTGTTGACGAATTTCGTGTAGAAGAAGCTGTAAATCAGAGTTCTCACCCAATAGGTAAATCTAATATTCAAAATTATTTACGTATACTGATTTTTATTATTTGAAAATTAGAGATAATTCAATGATAGTGCTCAGAAAGTTTGTTAAATGCTCCGAAACTTTGGGGAAAGTGCTCAAAACGAGAGTTTTGTTAAATGTTTGGTAAGCTAATAAAATATAGTACAATACTCAAAACCCATATTAGCTAATAAAATTCAATAATGATGCTCGAAATTAAAGTAAGCTGCTCTAAAAACATGTTATGCTCAAAAAGTATTATACGATGCTCGAAAACCATGTTAGCTAATGAACTTAAATAATGATGCTCAAAAATATAGTACGCTGCTCGAAAACCGTGTTATGCTAAAAAAATATAGTGCAATGATCGAAAACCATGTTAGCTCATAAACTTCAAGGACGATGCTCAAAAATATAGTGTGCAGCTCCAAAACCGTATTATGCTCAAAAAATATAGTACTATGCTCTAAAATCAAATTTGCTAGATGATTTAACGATGATGCTCTGAAACTTTGTAGAGATGCTCTGAAATTTAGTACAATACTCAAAACCCATATGCTCAAAAAGTATTATACAATGCTCGAAAACCATGTTAGCTAATAAACTTAAATAATGATGCTCAAAAATACAGTATGCTGCTCAAAAACCGTGTTATGCTCAAAAAATATAGTATAATGATCGAAAACCATGTTAGCTCATAAACTTTAACGACAATGCTCAAAAATATAGTGTGCTGCTCCAAAACCGTATTATGCTCAAAAAATATAATACAATGCTCTAAAATTGAATTTGCTTAGATAATTTAACGATGATGCTCTGAAACTTTGTAGAGATGCTCTGAAATTTTGGCCACTCATAGTTAATGATGATTTAGGTCAATATTCGTTGTTATTGTTGTACTTAATAGTTATTTTATTTACATATTTTGTCGGCTACTATATTTTCAGATTCTATTGGCGAAAATGTATGGGTCGAGGCTAAGGAATCTGATTTGATTGGGCTCACAGTTGATACCGAGGATGATGCTCGCGGAAAACACAAGGCTGTTGCAACTCGTGCACAGAAAAAATCGACTGTTAATACAGTTGTGGAGGACGACATTTCTAGATATGGAGTCAATAGTGTCCCTTCACACATAGGACTTGAAGAAATATTAATGGCTCCAAGTGATTAGCATTTTTTGAATTATTTTTTACGACTCGACATTGTGTATTTTTATTCATTCTGATGCACATAAAGTTTAGACAAATGCTCAACATGTTTACAAACATGACCAATAAAAAACTTGCCTTTATTCTGTTGTTGGTAATGCTTATTAATTTGACAATTGGTCGTACGATAGTTTTACGTGTAAAAAAATTAGTATGCTCAGAAAGTATAGTACAATGCTAAAAACCACGTTAGCTCAGAAACTTCAATCATAATGCGAAAAAATATAGGAATGCTAAAAAAATATTGAACAATGCTCTAGAACAACATTAACTTAGATACTTGAATGATGATGCTCAAAAGGTTTGTTACATGCTCTGAAAGTTTGGTGTAATGCTCAAAATGAGAGTTGCCAAATGCTCAGAAACTTCAATATTCCTACTCATCAAATATAGTACATACAAAACTCTATAATGCTCAGAAACTTCAATGCCGATGCTCAAAAATATTGAACAATGCTCTAAAACTGTGTTATGCTCAAAAAATATAGATCAATACTCTAAAACTGTGTTATTTTCAACAAATATAGAACAATGCTCTAAAACTGCATTAGCTTAGATAATTCAATAAGGATACTCAAAAAGTTTGTTAAATGCTCTGAAAGTTTGGAGTAATGCTCAAAGCAATAGTTCTGTCAGATGCTCAAAACTTTAACGTTGATGCTCAGAAAATATAGTGATGATAATATTTTATGCTCAGAAAAATAGAACAATGCTAAAAAAATGTGTTATGCTCAAAAAATAGAACAATGCTCTAAAACTGTGTTATGCTCAAAAAATATAGAACAATGCTCTAAAACTGAATTAGCTTAGATATTTCAATACGCATGCTCAAAAAGTTTGTTAAATGCTCAAAAACTGTGTTATGCTAAAAAAAAAAAATAGAACAATGCTCTAAAACTATGTTATGCTCAAAAAAATATAGAACAATGCTCTAGAACTGCATTAGCTTAGATATTTCAATACGGATGCTCAAAAGTTTGTTAAATGCTCTGAAAGTTTGGTGTAATGCTTAAGGTAAGAGTTCTGTCAAATGCTCAGAAACGTTAATGTTGATGCTCAAAAAATATTTTACATAAAACTAAAATTAAATATTATACTAAAACTGGTAGATAATGCTCAAAAAGTTCAATGATGTCTAGGAATAAATATTCTCATATTGATGAGAAAGACAATGTTTTATGTGTTGACACAAATCCACAATGTCATTAGTATTTACACAATTCTAGGCTTTACATGATAATATTTTCTCTTCAACTAAGTACATTTTTCTGTACTTGTACGAGATAACACTTCTGTTTTCAACCCATTCTTCTCGAAATTCACAATGTCATACGCGTACTTGACTCGCAAATTTTGCAAAGCTTTAACCTGAAAGAAGGAAAATTAAACATAGTTAAATACTAAGTACTCAAAAAAATTCTAATAATGCTCAAAAAGTCTAATAAATTTGATCAAATTCTCCACTATGCTAAAACTAGTAATGCTCAAAGCTTAAAAGATTTTCTGTATAACAATTTTTTTACGTGGCTAAAAATAAATCTCCCTGATCGACATTAATTACCTCATAGTAGCTTCGTCTGCCTTCTTTTTTCTTGTATAGTAAAACAAGATCTTTTTCTTTCTTTTCTCCCTGATAGCATATAATCAATCAAAAAATTTATTTAGCTTTTTACATTTGCATAATAAAGAAAGTAATACGGTGAAATAAGAAGACACTTCTAACCTTCTACAATATGGAATGCCACACTCTGTACTCATTACTGCTCCAATTGAAACGCCACACTCGGTACTCATTACTGCTCCAATTACAAAGATGAGTTTTTCTCATGCTCGGATTTTAGGCCCTGCTGAGTGATAAAGCAACAATGTAAAATGTCCATACTCTTTTTACCAAGCACTCCCTATATATCTACAAGAGTCATTTGGGTGAGAGGTGGTTTGACCCAATTTACCCAGTAGCTTCCATCTCGAAAGCTGACCCAATATCTAATGTGAGTATGTGACAGTCTAATTTCAATCAAAAATTCTCATTTGTGACGGTAATATCCGTCACAAACTTGTGACGGGTTTTTGTTTTAACTTCGCAAAAATTGATATTTGACCCATCGCAAGTTGTGACAGGTATATCCGTCGTAAGTTGTGACGGGTATATCCGTCACACGAGAGATTTATTGAATTTCAATATTGTTGCACTGCATTATGATATTAAAAGGACAAAATCAGCGAAGTGTAGCTAACATCATTTGAAGCAGAATTCAGAAATATATGAGAGATGATTGAAGATTAAGAGATGCTGAAAAAAATTACGACTCCAGGCGCAGAATTCGGAAGGCGAAATTTACAAACTAACAAAGCACATTTAGATGAATATCAGCAATCTGATCACATTACTACGAAATCATGCAGAAAATATTACTCGTTAGAATCGATCGAATTTTCAAGACCGGTTATCCGTAGAATGTAATTGTTAGGTAAATTAATCTTCCGTAATTTATACCGAATTTGTCAAAATTCATCAAACAGACGGTAATTCAAAAAATAAGTTGTGACGGATATATCCACTAATACGTACACTATCAAATTTTGTGTGGAAGAAGCTGCAATTATTATTTATCATGATTGATGCGTCTACTAATACGTACACTATCAAGTTTTGGTAAAAAGAAATACATATACTATCAAAATTTGCAAGAAAAATACTTACAGTACTAAGTTTCAGAGCATCAAAATTAATAATGAACAAAAAAAATCGCATTATACAGAAATTACAACGTACCTGATCACTTATTCTCAATTTAATCTACACGAATTAAATTCTTGATAGAGGGATTGATGGAGTTTTAATGTAGAAGGGGATTTGAGTAGGGTTTTAAAAGAGGTTTTGAGAAACTGGGGTTACGTGAAACTGTAATTTTTTGAATTTCAATTTTTGTTTTTTTGTTTTTTTTCTTTTGGTAATGGGTCGGGTTATTAGGGTTGGGTAGTGGATCAGGGCTGGGTATTGGGTATGAGGTAGTACCTCTGATGTACCTTCCTATTTCTCGTTAAACATTATTTGCTTTATCTCACACCTTTCTTTTTCTGAGGTGTCATCTATTTATTTATTTATTTTTTAATTAGTATAAATTTTGTGCTATAACAACGTAATTTCTAGATTTAATTTATAAAGAGTTGTCTTTAATAAAATTATTTGTATAAATTAACTATACTTTTAGTTTAATGTAATAAATGGTACTAATACAATATTAGTAAGAGATATAAAATAAAATTATTACCATCAGAAGGTATTTTAAGTCAAGTTATTAAACTATTATTATTATTATTATATATATATTTACTATTAAGATCATTTATGGCATTAATAATACATTTATGTTAGATGTAAATTCTAATTAAAACGCGTATTAGCCTTGTAAAGAAAACCGCTAAAAATAATATGTATATATGTATTTACGCTAGAGATTGAGAATGTAATGAATCTGGAATTATTATATTATTAAGAAGGTAAGAAATTTGCGAGATAATTTAGATAGAAGGTAAACAAGTTTTTTCTCATTCTCAATTTTTTTTTCATAAAAATTATTTCGGATGAGATTAACTTAATTTAATACTCTTAGGCTTCGTTTGGTTGCCATACGGGAATTAATTTCCCATGATTTTGCAAAACACGTGAATTGTCCAATTCATGTGAATTGCCTAAAATCCGTTTGATTGACATCCTGGAATTGGATTGACACATGAGTTTCCAATTACCTAGAGGGCCCTAGGTAATCAACTTCCTCCATAATGGAGGAGTTGGAAGTTCATAGGAAAAGGAAAATCCCATGATTTGGAGTAACCAAACATCTTCATTTTTTCCAAATCATGGGATTTCCCAATTCACCCATTTTTATAGTGGCAACCAAACGAGTCCTTAGTTAATGAGAAAAAAACTTTTATAGTCACTTAAATGCAATTTTTTATGTATTTGTCCAAGCCTAAATTTCTTTTTACCAATTTGTTCAAAGATAAGCTTTTTTTCACCAGTTTGTCCATAATTGTTAACTTTTTTTTTTTTTTTACCAATTTGTCAATTTGGCTAAAAAACGTTATTTTACCTTATTTCACCATAATTTATACGAGTATGTATTAACAAATCACTAATAAAGTTTCACAAATAGATCAAACAATAAAGTTAAGATATTTCCCCGTTTCATTCATTTGTTTACCTTCGGTTATAGCATAAATACCATGAAAAGAGGAGGAGACCAACTATTAGATGACAAGTGAAGTAAATTGAGTGTGAATTATCTAATTGCCCATTAAAGAGATCCCTAAAATAAAAACGTAAACAATTACTAAGTTATCTCAAAATAAAATCGGTAAACAAATACGGGATTAAGGAAGTATCAAACTCAGCCTACATCGCAATTAAGATACACAAGTACACAACATGGAATATATAAACACACATTTGATCCAAGCAATCAACACACTGTACCAAAACTACACACATCCATATACAATGGAATACCTAAATTGGTTTGTATTAGCAATAACTGTTTTAGTTCTTATTGCTACATTACAATTACATCATCACGTTTCTAAAAAATACAATAAAAATAAGAACAATAGACCTCCATGTCCTCCAACTCTTCCCATTATAGGTCACCTTCATATGCTAAAACAACCCCTTCACAAAACCCTCCATGAATTATCAACCAAACATGGCGGAGTCCAAATGCTAAAGCTCGGAACACGTAACATGCTCCTTATTTCTTCGCCTTTGGCCGTCGAAGAATGCCTTGTGAAAAATGATGCCATTTTCGCTAATCGTCCTGATACTCTTGTAGGAAGACTTTTACATTACAATAACACTTCCATGGCGTTTTCGCCTTACAATGACCATTTTCGGACCCTTAAGCGGCTTATGACTCAAGAAGTGTTTTCCTCAACCCAAATCCTTCGATTTTCGGCCATTAGGCAAGATGAGGTTCGGTTACTTGTTGAGGATTTATGGCAAGGGACTGAAGCTAAGTTGGTGAAGGTTGATTTGAATAGATGTTTTAATGATCTTGCGCTTAATATCATGACCAGAATGACGGCTGGGAAGAGGTTTGTTTAACACAAAGATATAGGACGTCAACGGATGATACCGCGTTTTTATGTCACTTCCTTTTACGAATTACATAAGCCCAACACATAGGAAAAAAATGAGGGTCGTATTACTAAATGTCAACTACCTTAGTTGGTAAAGTCATCAGAATGAGGATTCAAATCCCTTCAGCATCAGAATCGCCCCTGTGGCTTATTTTACACCCAAAAAAATAAATAAGACCTTGGTTCATCAATCATGACGGAGTATGAACTTCGTCTCAAATCGTATTGCTCATTTCCTCTATAAATTAATTGCTGATAATTTATTTTCTTTTGTAAGAAGTGTGTACATTAGTCAACATATTTTTGCAACAACTCTGTTATTATCATTATACCTCTAGTTGTCCTTTTCCGAAGTTTAAATCTAACAGGTCTGATCTGTACCCAGTAAATGCTTAATGTAGGTGGGCGACAATGCTAGGGCGTTACCGGTGATACAGAGCTTTGGTACTACCTTCTCATTCCCTATTATAAGATCCATCATTTTAATAATGGATCCTGCATGTTATATATGAGAGGGTGGTATCGAAACTCAGTATCACCGATGACCCCATCTCATTATCTCATTCTCAATCATAAGACGATATCAAAGTAGTAATTAATCTACTGTTATTAGGCTAAGCCGGAAGTAACTACGCCTCAAACTACATTTTCAATTAAGTCCAAATATGTCATCTTGGTAAAAGGTTTAACTAACCTAATGTATATAGTTCATAGGCTATCACGTCTATCTAGAGGATTTAGCGGTGCATACCAAAGATTACCATCGCAATGCAAGGTGAATTGTTTATATGAAAAACACATTAAAAAGAGTAGTGTGGTACTTAACATGATGAATTTCAGGTACTATGGAAAAGGGGTGGACTCTAAGGAGGCAGAGCAATTTGCGAAGCTAGTAAAGGAGGGATCGGTGTTGAGTGGAGCTGGAAATCCAGGAGATTATATACCCTTTTTTAAGTGGCTGTTTCGCGGTCATGAGAAAGCCATGGTCGCATGGATGTACAAGACTGATTGCTTCTACCAACGGCTTCTTGATGAACGTAAAGGAATGACCACCAACGACATGGGCACTACTCCTTCTACTACTACTACTAAGGCTATCATTGATGTTCTTATTTCGGCTCAAGAGCAAAACCCTAATTTCTTCACTAATGATGTCATTAAGGGTATGATTATGGTATGTATTATCCACTTCATCAAGAAGGCCACCTACTCTCATTTGAATTTGTATTCCGTCAGTATTAAATTTACCCTTATTAACGTACATATATAAGCTAATGACAAGTACCTGAAGTACATGATATTGCAAATAAATATAGGTACTAGTACTAGCTGGGGCACACACAACGGCTGCGACAATGGAATGGGCCATGTCACTTCTACTAAACCACTCGGAAGCCTTGCATAAGGCCCAAGAAGAAATTGAAGCCGTCGTAGGACGTGATCGCCTTATTAACGAAGACGACATATCCAAACTACCTTACCTTCAAAATGTAATCAACGAGACTCTTCGCTTATATCCACCAACACCATTGCTTCTTCCACACGAGTCATCGGAGGATTGCACCATTTGTGGTTACGACGTTCCCAAAGGAACCATGTTGATGGTTAGCTTATGGACCCTACACCGCGACCCAAAGTATTGGAGCGAACCAGAAACGTTTGTTCCGGAGAGATTTGAAGGAAAGGAAGGTGACACAATGTATAGGCTTATACCCTTTGGGCTTGGAAGAAGGGCATGCCCTGGTTATGCTATGGGTAAACGAGCTGTTGGGTTGATACTTGGGTCATTACTTCAGTGCTTTGATTGGGAGAGGCCTGGTCCCGAATTGATCGATATGGGTCAATCTAGTGGGATCACAATGCCAAAAAATGTGCCCTTGGGAGCTTTCTGCAAAGTTCGTCCCTCAATCCATAAATTGATTTCAAAAGAAAAACGAATGTAGTATTTGGATAGGAGTCATAGGACATCAATAATACGTCGATTGAGTGATATCGAACCTCGATATCATTCTCTCACACATTCTTATACTGGTATATGGGTATGGTTTTCATATTGAATTCAAGAGGGTGATATTGAGATTCAATAGTATTTGATGACGTCATCTCATTTTCCATCTGAATAATTGAAAATGAAATTGGAACTGTTTAAGGTTATAGAGACCATTGGAACATTGCCGGACTGGATTAGCCATGGTTAACCAAATCTCCAAAATCGACGCAACTAACAGTCAACCAACAAGCCCATTTTTGGTAACATGATCTTGAAATGGAGACAACTAATACCCAACCAACAAACTCAAATGTAACACAGTTTAAATTGAGCATACCAAATCCTGATTTTGGCGGTCTAACCCCCAAATAATTGATTATTATACACTGTGATATAACACATCGAAAACAATCTCAACACAAATAACTATCCAATCCCGAATGCAATCAAATTCATAATAGTCGAGATCATGATTCAAACTGACCAAACCAACTATTTACCAAGTTAATTACAATAGACTTGTTATGTCACCCAAAAAATCAATCGACTTGTTAACCAATTTATATCGAGCGATTATCGAAAGTTGTAAAATATTGTATTCAACACATTATAGAAGAGAAATCAGAGAAATCTTATTAGTGTAATATTGTATTTTGTATATTGTAAAAGTACATAATGATCATGAATATAAGGGTATATATAGAAGATACTTGTAACTAACTCTTAGCTAATAACTAACTTTATAACAACTTATTAACTAACTTCTAACTCTAGTATATAACTAACTATAGTTATATCTAATATACCCCCTTCAAGCTAGAGATTATTAAGAATTAATCCTAGCTTGTGAACAAAGAATTGATGCTGATCAGCCTCAAGAGCCTTTGTTATAATGTCAGCAGTTTGTATACCAGTTCTGATGTATTTAGTCTGCAAAAATCATGTTTCTTGTTTCTCTCTTACATAGTGACAATCAATGCTCAAACGTTTTGTACGCTCATGGAAAACTGGGTTTGCTGAGATATGTATGGCTGCCTTGTTGTCACAGTATAATGGTATAGGTTTTGATACTTCCATTCTGAGATCCTATAACAGTCTGTCAATCCAGACTAGTTCAGATGTTGCAAATGATAAGCTTCTGTATTTTGATTCAGCAGAACTTTTGCTGATGGTAGGTTGCTTTTTTGTTTTCCATGAAATCAATGAGTCTCCCAAGAATACACAATACCCACTTAATGATCTGCAAGTAAACTGGCATTGCCCCCAATCAACATCACTATAAGCAGTGACAGCTGATGTATTGCTAGATTTATAAAACAAACCAGCATTAATAGTTCCTTTGAGATACTTAACCACATGAAGACCAGCTTGCAAATGAGGTAATAACCTAGGCTGACTTACAAACTGACTAAGATGTTGAACAGAATAAGAAAGATCTGGCCTTGAGAGATTTAAATAAAGCAATCTCCCAATTAATCTTCTATATTGTTCAGGATCTTCTAGCACCCTTCATCAATAGAGAGTTTCAATCCTTTCTGTAGAGAAAAAGATGCGGCGTTGCATTCCTCCATTTGTAAATCCTTCAAAATGTCTAAGATATATTTCCTTTGATTCACCATTATCCCAGTGTGATTCCTGGATATTTCTAAACCCAAAAAGTACCTCATCAAACCAAGGTCTTTAATTGAAAACATGTCATCCAAACCTTTCTTTATCCTGCTAATTTCTTCAATAGATGTTCCTGTCAACAGGATGTCATCTACATATACCAGCAGCACAGTAAAGGCTTGTGTTTGAGTGTCATATTTGGTGAATAAAGAATAGTCTTCTTTTGATTGAACATAACCATCCTGAACAAGGAATTTGGTTAATTCCTTGTTCCATTGCCTTGATGCTTGTTTCAAGCCATACAATGATCTTGTTAGCTTACAAACTAAGCCATCTGCAACACTATATCCTTCTGGAACCTTCATGTACACCTCTTCATCAAGGTGTCCATGAAGGAATGCATTGTTAACATCTAACTGGTATAGTGACCAGTCTTTCATAGCAGCAACAACCAAAAGGGTTCTGACTGTTGTTAACTTTGCAACATGAGAGAACATGTGCTTGAAATCCCTATCTTTGATTTGGTTGAACCCTTTTGCAACCAAACGAGCTTTGAATCTTCCAATGGATCCATCTTGCTTGTATTTAATTTTGTATACTCATTTACAGCCTATAGGTTTCTTTCTTTTAGGCAGTGGTACCAATTCCCAAGTTTGGTTAGTTTCAAGGGCTTGTATTTCATTCTACATTGCTTGAACCCATCTTGCATCAGGTTGAGCTTCAGAATATTTATAAGGTTCTGGCTCTTTTAAAACATTAGCCAAAGAAGCAATATAATCACTGTCAAATTCATGAAGTTCATTCAATATAGTAGCCTACAAAGCTGTTGCAGAATGTTGAACAGGTCATTTTTGCTGACATTGGAATCCTTTAAGTTTGGTACTAAGCTGCTTTGGACGAGTAGATCTTCTAATAGTATCATAAAAAGTAGAAGGAATATGAATATATATCAGATTGTGTGACTATATGATCTTGTGCAACATGAAGATCAGTAGGCACATCAGAAATAGACTGATCAATATCAGCATCAGAATTGTTCTGAATATGGTCTTCTGTTGTAGCAGGAGAAATAATACCAGAATCATCAGAAAGAATTTTTTCTGTTGAGTCATGATGTACAATATTTGTTGATAAAACTGGATTCACCAGGCTGGTTGTAGTAATTTGCAGATCTGGTGTGGACAAATTTTGGAAATAGAACTCTTGTTCTCTGAAAATAACATCCCTGCTGACAAATACTTTATCTAACAGTATATCATAGAGTCTATAACATTTATGATTGTGAGGATATCCTATAAACACACAATGTCTAGCTCTATTGCCAAATTTGTCAGAAAATGTAGGTGACATAGTAGCATAACAAACACAACCAAACACTTTGAGATTATCATAGGAAGGAACATTGCCAAAAAGAAGCTCAAAAGGAGTCTTGTTATCAATGATAGGAGAAGGCATCATGTTAATTAAGTAGGTTGCAGTTAATAAACAGTCACCCCGGAATTTTATAGGTAAGTTAGCTTAAATTTTGAGGGCTCTAGCAGTTTCAAGAAGATGTCGATGTTTTCTTTCAACTCTCTCATTCTGTTGGGGAGTTCCAACTATGCTGGTTTGATGAAAAATCCCTTTTGATTTGAACAAACCTGAACAATAATGTTGCAAGAACTCTGTTCCATTATCTGATCTAATAATTTTAATATTCTTAGCAAAATGATTATAGATATAAGCAAAGAAATCATTCATCAAACCAGGAACTTGATCTTTGTTTTGAAAAAGAATAGTCCATGTATTCCTTGAGTGATCCTCTAATATAGTTAAAAAATACTTTGCACCAGACATGGAGGGTATCTTATAAGGACCCCAAACATCAACATGTATTAAATCAAAGCAAGAAGAAACTCTCTTATTACAAGAATGAAAAGGCAGTCTATGATGCTTTGCAGGGATACATGTTTGACATGGAAAATCTTGATTACTTACATTGTGAACATTACGAATGAATTTGAATCTATTAAAAGACATATGACCTAATCTGCTATGCATTAAAGAAAGTTTGTTAGGCATTACAACAGTATTGTTACTAGAAGAAGATGTATTCAAACATTAGTCAAGCTTTTGATGAACAAGATTATCAAGTTTCTTGTGCAAGGAAGTTTCTGTTTTAGATTGAAATCTAGACAGATCTCCAATTCTTCTCCCTGTAGCTACAACTTTCTTACTTGAAAGGGCCTGAAACAGACACTGATTGTGAGTGAAAGTAACAGATAAGGAATTATGATCAATTAACTTTCCAACAGACATTAGATTTTGTCTAAAATCAGGAATATAGAAGACATGATAAAGCTTAAGATTATCAGTGAGAAAAATAGTTCCATACTTTTGAACATACTTGACTGAGCCATCAGGTAAACCAACCTTTACAGGTACTTTAAAACTCTTTATATCATGTAAAAGATCAAGTTTATAAGTCATATGGTCAGATGCGCCAGTATCAATGATCCAATCTTGTATTAGTTTTGATTGAAAAACATTATTAACAGAAGAAATTGAAGAAGAATAGAGTATACCAGCAAAATGATTAGATGACAGTCCAGATTGTTGGTTACCAATTCGTTGAAGCAGTTGCTCAACCACTGATGATATAATACCATCTAAAATAGCTGGAGAAACTTCCTGTGAAGAAGAATCAACAGAAGCTACAGCAGCTAAGACATCATCTTCAAGAGGAGATTCAAGACAAATATTGTCAACATTATTTGCAGCCCTGGCCTTGTAACATCAGTAGTATTTGAGGAGCTTGACTTGGAATTCTTGCCTTTATTTTTATGCTTATCACCAGGAAAACCCTTGACAAGGAAACAATTGTCTGGATTATGACCAAACTTATTGCAATGTGGACATTTATTCAAACCAAAACATTTGTCTTTGGTATGTTCTTTTTTCACAATGGTCACAAAATTTCACATTGTTATCAGTTTTAGTAACTGATGAACTAGTTTTCTTTTGATCAATAAACTTATAAGTAGCATAGGCATTAACTTCAGTAAGATTACTGGCAGTATCAGTAATCTGCTTTTGCCTTTCAATTTTCTGCAGAAAACCTAAAGCCTTGTTAATATAAGGCAGAGGTTCCATTGAGAGAATTTGTGACCTGACTGTATCATATCCACCATTTAAACCCATTAAAAATTGAATGAGTTTAGCAGTGTTTTCTATGTCAATGATTTTCTTGACCAATGAACAAGAACATTGATCAATCTTTCCACATGAACATGATGGAATAGGATCTAATCCATCTAAACTTTCCCATAAGCTCTTCATTTTTCCATACTAATCCCCCAGGGAAGAGTTCTCTTGTGAAACTGCTTCTAATTCCTTCTTTAATTGATAAATTTGCAGAGCATTTGCCTGCCCATACCGTTCCAGAAGTTCAGACCACAACTCAGAAGCAGAATTCACATATTTCATATTTTCTTTGATTGGTTTTACTAAAGAATTTAGCAACCACCTCTTAACCATGAAATCACGCCTTATCCATTGAGTGTGTTTCTTATCAGTCTTGAATGGCTTGGTGAAAGTTTCATCAATGAAGCAATCCTTGTTCTTTGAAACCAAAGCCATGAAAGCATCTCTTCTCCAACCCATGAAATCATGTCCATTAAATGGGGTGGTAACAAGACTGGCAGTAGGTTGCTCAGATTGAGCCAAGAACAAGGGATCATCATAATATTTATAAGAAGGAGGAGTAGTAGTATCCGGATTAGGCATGATGATTTAGAAAAAATTGATATGTAGCGGAAGCGTGTTAAAGAGGAATAAAAATAGATGAAAAAAATCAGAATCGTAATTCAACTGATACCATGTAAAATATTGTACTCAACACATTATAGAAGAGAAAACAGAGAAATCTTATATTAGTGTAATATTGTATTTTGTATATTGTAAAAGTACATGATGATCATGAATACAAGGGTATATATAGAAGATACTTGTAACTAACTCTTAGCTAATAACTAACTTTATAACAACTTATTAACTAACTTCTAACTCTAGTATATAACTAACTATAGTTATATCCAATAAAAGTCCAATATTTACGAAAGCCTTCCAATAGTTGTTTGTTTAGGAGTTTTTTGGGATATAATTTGAGCATGAATTATAAGATAGTATAGGTATTTAAGTTTACTTAGGAGTAAAGTCATTATCTTTTTATTTTGAAAAATCGAAATCTGATGTCCTATAAATACTTCCGTCATGATGAAGTTAACTCTAAAACATATGTTGTAACATCCCGTATTTTCGTAAATATTATTTTATTGATTTTAAAGTATTTTCCGGAATATAATAATATTTTATTAATAAATCGTAAATCTTATTTTATGTTTTCCGTTATGTTCCTTCTTAAGAATATTTAATTCTTAAGATGTTCACTTGGCATCTCATTTCCCGACTTGAGTCCGTTTCCCAAACAAATAAAACCCGACTCAAGTAAAAAGGTAAAAGGACAACAAAACCCTACTTAAGCCCCTTCTTCATCGACATATGCTTTTTCACAAACACCATTCACTGTAACTTTACAAACCTCCATTTCCTCCATTTTCTCAAGCTTAAAATCAACATCTCGACCCCTTCCAGAACTCGTATCAAGGTAAGCTTTACTTTTTCGAAATCCTCTCGAGATTTGCAAGCTTCCCATCTCTTTCAATTTCAAATTCCTTGAAGTCGAAAAAGAGGTTGTTTTTCCCCAAATCCGTTTTAAGCTTAAAATGTAAAACCCCTCGCGAAAGCGGAAATAATAAACATACAAAGTACTAAAAATGAAGCGGAATTAAAACTTTTCAACATAACTAAACATGCGAGGTGTCCTACTACAAAATTGAAACATAAATAAGTATATAAGTGTAATATAAAAGCAGCCCGGGATGGCACATCCCTACAGGCACTCAAGAAATGAAATGTAAATCTAAAGTCTAGCTAACGTAAAAGTGTAGTTCAATCGATAAAGGATCATCGCTCGCTAGCTCCATGCAACCCCTCTGCCAACCTGTCATGTACCTACATACATGTAAACATGTACGCCACAATCAGTGGGGAATGACTAGAGTTCTCCTAGCCACCTTTTGTAACGACATGTAACACAGAAATACACAACATACTCCAACATATATAAAACATGTGAAGCATACAAATCTCAATATTTGAATCTCAAGTCAACATGCAAATACTATGCAAGGCTCTCAACCAACTTCGGAAACTATTTGGAAGGAGAGCCGGTTTCCCTTCCGGTTGCCCGGCCGGGGGGTCTTTTAATCCAAACCATTTACGAAACTAGCCCAAGAGTCATCCAATGCCTTGGATGAACAGTTCTAAAATCAATACACTATATCCATCAATAATCAACAGCAACATCTGACACCGTACCCTTACTAGGCAAGCAGATGCAAAACAGCAAGTATAAAGGTTCAGCGGTCAACTTAAGACATAACCTAGATACCAAACATTCAGCAAGTATAAAGGTTCAGAGGCGACATCTTAACGCATAACCTAGATACCAAACATTCAGCAAGTATAAAGGTTCAGAGGCGACATCTTAACGCATAACCTAGATACCAAATTCACATTCACAAGCAAGGACTCAGAGGCCAACTTAAGGCATAGACCTGCTACTCAACAAGACGCTAGTCTCAGAGGCGACATCTCAACGCATGGACTAGCATCCAATAAGTAAAGGACTCAGAGGCCAACTTAAGGCATGTCCCTTTACTACATCACAAGACACTAGACTCAGAGGCCAGCTTAAGGCATGTTCTAGCATCAACATCTGCACTCAGGGCAAGGTATCAATACCCTAGCTACCCCGTTGTGCAGCTGCTCTACTCGTCAGACTCAGAGGCCAACTTAAGGCATGTTCCGACGCGATCACATAAAAACATGTCTGGGCTCAGAGGCGTCATCTCAACGCATACCCCAGACACGGAAAGCATACACATATAGGGCTCAGAGGCGACATCTCAACGCATACCCCCATATATGACAAATAACTCACGTATTAAGCTCAGAGGCCAACTTAAGGCATACCTTAATACGCATCAATACAATAGCATACATATATAGAACTATAACTGTCCTAACTCAAACATAATCCGATATAAGCTACAACCGGATCATTAGTTCTAATCTTTTAGATTTCTAAACAACACTTAATTGATCCCGGGAACTAAGTTGAGGGAGAGTCGGTTTCCCTTTCGATTACCCGACCGGGGGTCTCTATCCTCTCTCCATTCCCGAACCCAATATAGTGTCGCCCATCCTCCGGGGACCTCAAACACACATACAAGGCACACGGAACGAGTCTCAAACAATTCTGATTAACCGATCAAAAGATAAAACCATTTTAGAGTGAAAAGGGCTCTCAGCCGGTCAGGGGCAGGCAGCCGGCCAACCGTCTGGCAACTCTTTCCCCTTCACAGACTTTAAAACACGAAAACAAGGGGAGGGGGATCCCAGCCGGTCGACCGTCCGCCGGCCACCCGGCTGGGGAACCTTTCTCTAAATTCCCCTTTCTTACGCAAACACAAGGAAAAGGGCTCTCAGCCGGTCGACAGGCAGCCGGCCTACCGGCTGGGCACCCTAATCCGCATATATTTCAAAACACGCAAAAATAACACAAAGCACTCCCAACCGGTCGACCGGCTCAGAGTTCCTGAGCCTGAAAATCGCGTTTACAGTAATCTACAAAATCAACCAAATCGATACCAATCCTCGAGATTCGCAACAAGTATTTACTACCCAACACATATAACACATATAGGATGTAAAAGCATGCAATAAACTCAACAACAAAGTCATATTTAGATCACACTTAGTATTCGTCTTAAGGATGAAAATCTGAAAATGGGCATATAACCATATGAACATCAAACTAAGCATGTGAACAACATATATGAGTAAACCTAACATGTTTCTAAGTCCAAACAACCACAACAACCAATAAATTCAGAAACTTTAAAAATCAATATCAAGAAACATGCTATTTTAACAAAAAGACCGAGTTTCTCATTATCGTCACCTCAAAAGCGTTTTATGCTCCTAGCTCCTCTTCAACAATGAAGCTATCGACCTCAAGATCCTCTAAATCCTCTCCTACAACGAAGAACACGGCTTTTAGAAGCTAAAAACGGAATTAAGCCAAAACAGCCTCTTTTTCAAGTTGAACGAAAATGAAGTTGAAAGAGATAGATGTCTTGGAAATTTCGCAAGGACTCCGAAAATGTATAACATACCTTGATTCGGGTTTTGGAAGAGCTTGAAAAGTTGATCTTAAGATTGAAAATTGAAGGAGAAGAGAAAAATGAATGTAATAGTGTTGTGTTTTGAGGAAATGCAAAGTGTCGATGGATGGTCTTGGGTTTAGGGTTTATGTAGTCCCTTTTCCTTAAATGAAACGGGTTATTTGTTTGTGAACGGGTTTTATGATTCGGGTTGGAGACATGCCAAGTTATTACATCTTAAGGACTTAAGGTTTCTTAAGACGGATCTTAACGGAAGATTTAAAAATAACTTAACAATCTATATTAAATATTATTTTATTCTGTAAAATAAATTAAACCTTTAAAATATAATTTACGAAAATACGGGATGTTACATTATTGAAGAAGAGATTGGAGCTTAACCTGCTTTTAAGGTGACTTTGATGAGTAACTCGGCCTTTTTGTTAAAATAGCATGCTTGTTGCGATTTTGGTTGATTTCTTGTGTTTAGGAACATGTTTAGGTTTGTTTTGAACTTATTTATACTTCTTATAAGGTTATTGTGGAAGTATGATGTTGAATTCATGGTTTAAGTGAAAATTTGGAGTATACATGGAGATCGGTAGAATTTGGGTTTTCGATTGTTATACTTGTTTATATGCTTGTTTTTGGTTCAAAATCATATATGAGACATACTTGGGATTGTTATAGGATGATATGTGCTGATAGTATAGATGTGGTACTAGAAATCATAGTGTAGAAGTGTTTGTCGAAACTTTGAAGGAAATGGCGAATTGCAGGAATTTCGCGAAACAGGCCTGCCCATGCTTGGGCGCAGGCTGCGCAACCCTAGGCGCAGGCTGCGCAATTCAGGCGCAGCTGCGCACCCCATTGCGCAGGCTGCGCAAAAACCGTTGTAGCCTTTTGATTGTTTAATTGCTTTCGTGTTGTTTTGGGGGCTTGTTTCGCAATTGTGTTAAGGATGTTGAAGTGATGTTTATTGATATATTTACTTGGTTTTAAATGTATGTTTGAGCTTGGTAAGATTTATCAAAGTGGTTAGCTAATTGCCTAATGTTAGTCAATCCTCAATTGTTTGGTTGTAAGGTTTTTATACTAGTTCTTTAGCATGTTTAAGTATCATATATTGTATATATGTTTATAATTGAAATGTAATGGGTAATGTAGCAAGTAATAAGTTAGTAAGTTTACTCCTTATCTAAAGTTAGTTAATTCTTAATGGTGATGGGTAGTTTAGTAAACAATGTTTTAGCATGTTGTTTCTTATCTTAGGCTAATCTTTGTCTTAGGTTGCTTATGAGACCTAGTGGACTTAGTTAGTTGAATAGGAACCCTTGGACTTGTAGAAGGAAGTCTTAGGTTGTTTATGGTTGTTATTGAACTTGGTCATCTCTTATATGCTTATGTGTGTTTGAGGTCCCCGAGTTTTCTGGTGGCACTATATTGGGTTTGGGAATGGAGAGAGGATAGAGACCCCCCGGTCGGGTAACCGAAAGGGAAATCGGCTCTCCCTCAACTTAGTTCCCGGGGTCAATTAAGTGTTGTTTAGAGGTCTACAAGTTAGGACTAAGGACTTGGTTGTAGTACATATCGGAATATGTCTGAGTTGCGACCGCTAGAGTATGATATGTACTGATGTTTGATGCGTGTCAAGTTATTGTCTGAGTTGCGATCCTCTAGTTTGACACGTGAGTGTTTGTGTAATACTCCGTATTTTGCTATATTTATTTTAAATATTTAATAATTATTTTTGACATGTTAGATAATATTGGATTAGCTTAAACTCGATAATTAATTTATCGAGTACGTGTTTTATATGTTATATGCTATTAGTGTAGTGTTGGGTTTGAGCGTTAGTTAATATATTGTAATTCAAGTACTCAATTGGGCCTCGATTCTTGTGCAACACCCACAACCCAATTAGTCGACAAACACAAAATCACACAAACGACAACCCTCACCCTTATCAGCCGCCATACAAAACAAGAAGGTAACACAAGGTATGACCTAATCGACTCATAGCTGCACCCACACCCTCATTGCCGCCGCACCAGAGATCAAAGAGAAGGGTTCACGAGGTGGTTAGGGTTGTCGTTGGTGGTTCACGTGCACCTTAAAGACGGTATGTTCGCCTTTATTTCCTCTGTTTTTGCAGTGGCTGCCTCTTTTCAATTCATAGTTGTAATTGTATAATCAGGTTGTTAAGTCTGATCTTGCTATAATAATAATCTATGATGTCGGTAGTTGTGATCTGACCATAGTTATGAGTGTCGTTGACCACCTTAGACCACCAATCGCGATTGTTTTATGGCCTCTATGAATACGTGTTTCTTATTTTTTCCAGAACAGAGTGAACGCGTAATGTTTGTGTATGAATTCGAAGTAGTTTCTGTTCACGAGTGTCATGAGTGTTAAGGTAGTGAGTTTGGTGGTAGTCAGGGGTTTTGGGTGGTGGTTAGCACGGTGGTGGGTGGTGTTTCATCGCGGATTTATGAAGGGTTTTGTCAGACGGGTTTAATCCCAATATTCAGCGTCATTGGTGCTGCTGGGTTGTCGAGGGGTATGTTGGTGGTTGTCAGGGTGTCAACGGCTGCTACTGGATTCCCTGGAACCACCGTGGTTCAGTGTCGAGCCTGGTGGTGTCGCAGGCGAACCCAATGGTGGTGGTTGGTGTCATCGGGGGCTTTCGATATGGCGTCGGTAGTGGTTTATGCGGGTTTGGGGGCTGTTGTTCGTGTTTGTTAATGTATGGCGTGATATTCCCTTTCTTTGCATAGTAGTATTTTGTTAATATGATCACATGATTACCTAATTATTACTTTACATTAAAATTATGATTAAATTATTGTTAGTTGTACTATTAGTGGTGTTATGATTCTAATGGCATAATAATAGGTATTTTGATAATATTAATGTTATTATTACTACTCATATTATTAGTAATGGTTATGACTAATTTTATTGTAGTGAGCATTGTGTTATTTTTGACTACATTATGGTAGAAGAATGGATAATGTTAATATTATAAGTGATGTTCAAGCATGTTATAAAATTGGTAATAGTTGATTTTGACTATATGCTATAATTAGTAAGCCTATATATATAGCAAGTCTATATTTAGTAAGTTCCTGATTGGTTAGTGATAATTGATATGTATATGTGTATAAAGTTTATTTTATGGGTAATCTTTTATGAGAACATGATCGAATAATTGAGTAGTAGTGTATGGTTGTATGAATAGCTTTTAATATTAAGTAATATTTATAGGATCGGAATTCGAGGAGGAACAATACTAGACGGTGTTTGCTTACTTCAGATTTGCTACTCCAGGTAGGATACACTGACACTATACTCTATGATGTGTTATGAATGGATGTTGGATTGTGTGTTATGGATGCTGAGCATGATTTATATGAGAGTGATATTGGTTGGATTGAGTGTTGATTATTATTATTATTGGTATGCGCATTGCATTATTCAAATAGCATGATTGATTAAGAGTATTGTTGCATTCATGAGCATGGCATGTGCATTGGATACGGATTTGAGATGATGAGATATTATTGAACCCAGGCTAGTTCTGCAGGACTAGACCTGGTGACCTCAGCTGTCATGCTGGTGTTCGGCGACGGCCGATTATAGTCTGCCGGGAGGTTCGGTATGGCTGGGTGTTACGGGTTTGAGATTGAGATTGTAATTGAGCTCGAGCATATCATGGCATTTGCATATCATTTATCTGTTGCATTATAATTATTGTGTTATCCTACTCAACCGCGAGGTTGACAGTGTATTCGTGTACACCTACGATGATCCGGAATGGGGAGTAGATTCTACAGGTCAGAGACAGTTGGATTAGGAGCTTGGGCATGGAGAGAGACATGGCTTGGACCTACTTAGAACTAGATCACATACTTAGATGTTATCATCAGTTGTACTTTTATTCTTTGCGTGGTAGTTGTAATACCAGAAGTTTAAATTTAACCAGTATTTATATAAAGTACCTTGGTTGTTTTACTTTGTTATTCACTACCTCGGACATTCCGAGATGGTAACAACTCTATTTATTGAGAATGTCTTGCTAAAGGATCTTAAATAAATGGGGGTGTTACAGTTTGTGGCGTGACGGCCTAGTCTGAGTTGCGACGTACGGTCCGTCTCGTGTATGGATGATGCGGTAGGATTATGTCTGAGTTGCGACCCCTGTTCTAACGTGAGTTTGTTTGACTGTAGTGGGTCTGGTCTGAGTTGGGATCCCGATTTCATTACGAAGAGTAATGGTTCTGACTGAGTTGCTTTATGACCCATTATTAGCTGATTGGTATCCATCCGTGCCTGAGTTGCGGCTACGGGTGTATGCTTGCTGCCTTGTGTACCAAGTTTACCTTAGTTGGGTGTGACTTGGGCATTGCTGTTTGTATCTAGTTCTTGCCTGAGTTACGGTAGGTCCTAGGTATTGTTGTTTTGCATCTGCTTGCCTGAGTAGGGGTACACTGTCAGGTGTTGCTGATTGATTGTGCTGTTTGTTTTAGTGTATTGGTTATCTTAGAACTGTTCGTCCAAGGCATTGGACGACTCTTAGTCTGGTTTCGTAAATGGTTTGGATTGAAAGACCCCCTGGCCGGGCAACTGGAAGGGAAATCGGCTCTCCTTCCAAATAGTTTCCGAAGTTAGTTGAGAGCCTTTGCAAGTATTGCATGTTGATATGAGATTGAGATATTGATGTATATATATATGCTTCACGTGTTATAAATGCTGGAGTATGTTGGATGTTTATGTTTTACTTGTCGTTAACAATAGGTGGCTAGGAGAACTCTAGTCACTCCCCACGTATTGTGACGTACATGTTTACATGTATGTAGGTACATGACAGGTTGGTGGCTGATGGGTTACTTGGAGGCTAGCGAGCGATGATCCATTCATCATTGACTTACCTTTCTATCGTGTAGCTAGACCTAGTAGTTTTGGATTTCATACTTGAGTGCCTGTAGGGATGTGCCATCCCAGGCTGTTTTGTATTTATGTTTTTCATACTTAGACTGTTATACTTATCTATGTTTTGGTTTATATCAGTTTGTACAGTTTAGTTTTAATTCACCTCGTTTATCATGCATGTTAAAGTTTAAATTCCGCGTGAACTTTGGCATGTTTGTATGTTTTATTTTCCGCTGCGACGAGGGGTTTTACAGTTGGTATCAGAGCGTTATCGCTCCCGACGCACTCATGTAACCCCCAACTTTAACTTGACCATATAATCGAATAATGAATGAGAGATGGGGTAGATTTAAGGACTTATATTGTAGCCTGTTTTGTGATTCTTTTATTAGATTCTAACGTGTTTGTTGATTCTCCTTGATTTTACTTTTATACCTTCCAATTGACGAACCGTGAGCTTACCCATTTGGCGATCAAGACTGGAGTTTCTACCGAAGATGTAAGATTCGTGCTACAATTGGAGAATGCTTCTGAGCCTTGAAGATACTCCCCTTCCTTTGTGCACCACCTTCTTCGATAACTCTGGATGCACATCCTTCTTGTAGAATAATTGTCTGTCTTGCTTGAACAGATCTTCATATCTTTTCAAGTTAACCTTGTTGCTTACTTTCTCAAGGTGCCCTGTAGGTAACCTTCCCTTTTGTTGGATTTGGAGGAACTAGTTTTAGGACAACCGTGAGCTATGTTCTGAGAAATGTTGTTATTTGAGGAATAACTTAAGAGGTATCGAAAGACATGTTTTGGTGATCCAAGTGTCTAGTTGTCTATCCAATTGGGAGAGTGAAAGTGAGTGATAGGGTACTTGCTTGAAGGTTGAGTTGTATACTTAGTATTCGGTGGAACTTAATCTTGAGAACCATGCTTAGATTGTGAAAATTTGTGGATTGAAGAGTATTGTTTAAGGAGTTAGATAAGATACTTGAGGATATAGAGCGACCTGGAAGAATAGGCTTAAGATGCTAAGGATGATGAGTGGATGAGTGAAGTGAGTTAGTATCACTTGACTTAGGTGAGTGATTGAGCTGAGAAAGGCCCGTTATTTGTGGAATACGAATCATTGGCTATAATAGTGGAATACTTGAAGAATTTATGACTTAAGCTTAGAAGAAGTGGATCACTACATGACCATAGGCTACTTAATGGATCTTAGCGCTTATCTATTGATGAATCTAAGAGAAATTGGGGATACATCACCGGTTTGAGAGTAGAATAGAGTAATTCATTGGGAGATGTAAATTCGGAAACACGTTGATTTAAGTATGATTATCTTGTGGACAGTGATGCAAGTGTAGTGAATATAGCATATGGGTTGATAGCCTAAGTGTTATTGAATTATCATTTGAGGGACTAGTAGAGATGGGACATCTCAAACTTTTGGGAATAGGTAGCTATAATGTTGATATTGTCTAATGTTTGGAAGATTTGGGTGTATAAATCGTTCGAGGAATTGTTCGTGAGAACCGACAATGGAATGACATGATTTAGGAAGTAAGAAGTGAGAACCCCGTGAGAATAGTGAGAGACCTGCACCTTGGGAGATTTCTGTAATCGTTCCTTTCATAACGCTTCTCTCCTTCTCCCCCCTTGCTTCTCCTTCTGATCTTGGCTTCGATTGTATTGGAGTCCATAGCCTAAAGTTCCTTACCTTGTCGTCTCGTTGTTCCTCGAGTCGTTTTCGAGTGACTCTCTCGAGATCTGTATCGTGTTTATCCCTGAAGTCCGTATCTCATCTCCTCTTCTGTGAGCCTTGTCCCTTTCATCTAGATTAGTGGCGAGATCGATTTGTTCTTGGAGTAGTGATACCTGCCTTGAGGAATGCTCGGTTTTGCGTTGTCAGAATTTGGTTGAGAAAGTTTATGATAATTAATAATGTTCGGGCGATATTGGATAGTATGTCGTCTTAGGAGTTCCATGTTAGATGGATCAGTGTGTAAGTGGTATTTATAGATTTTGAGGTACCATTGAAGGATTTGAAAGAATGCTTGGAGTTCTAGATGAATTTAGAGGAATGTGCCTTAGATGATGATGGTGTGGTTAAATAGATTAATGAGGTAAGATAGTGCTACTTAATCTTGAGGAGTTTCCTGAATGCATAAAAGACCACATATTTGAGGAACGAGAGTTATTGGTAACGGTGTGAGAATGTTGAGACATTTACGATTTGACTTGTGGAGTTGACTGAGTGTTTGACCATAAGTTACTTATTGAACCTCAGCGTTTAACTATCGAAGTACTTAATGAAATTGGGAAAATATACCCACTATTAGGTGAATCGTTTATGATAACTTGTGGGATAATGGGAGCCGTTGGCTTAATAATACTTCAGTGGTGATTGACAGGTAACCATTGATGTTTGTGGTAATCATAGTGTAGAGATTTGCAACTTATAAGTGTTCATGAATATCATTTGAGGAATCTCAGAATTTGAATAACTAAACCTTATGGAAGCTGCAGGAGTGAAAGTGGTTACTTCTTTGGAATTTTTCTTTGGAGTGTATACTTTTGGGTAAGTGGTTAAGACACCTGAGAATTTGGAAGTTGTTACCTTAGTAAGGTCTTGATTTGAATGTTCACTGTGGTAATAGAATTTGAGAATTTTGTAACATCCCGTATTTTCGTAAATTAAATTTTAAAGGTTTTAAATTATTTTTTGGAGTAAAATAATATTTTTATATAAATTGTTAAGTTAAATTTTAATCTTCCGTTAAGATCCGTCTTAAGAACCTTAAGTCCTTAAGACGTGATAACTTGGCAAGTTAAACCCGACTCTTAAAACCCGTTCACATCAAATAACCCGTTTCATTTTAGGGAAAAGGACTACTTAAAACCCTAATCCCAATGCATATGTCGACATTGCATTCCTTCAAAAATAAGAACACTGTTTCATAGGTTCTTCATTTCTCCTTCACTTTTCAATCTTTAAATCAATTTTCAGAGCTCATCCGAATCCCGAATCAAGGCATGTTATACATTTTCGGAATCCTTGCGAAATTTCCAAGACATCCATATCTTTCAATTTCATTTTCGTTCAACTTGAAAAAGAGGTTGTTTTTGGTAAATTCCGTCTCTAGCTTCTAATAATCGTTTTTCTTGTTCTAGGAGAGGGTTTAGAAGTTCCCGAGGTAGATAGTGTCGTGATTGAAGAGGAGCTAGGATCGAGCATAATCGCTTTAGAGGTGACGATAATGAGAAACTCGGCCTTTATTTGTTAAAATAGCATTTCTTGATGTTTTGATGTGGAAGTTTCTGATTTTGTATGTTGTTTATGTTGTATGGACTTAGAATCATGCTAGGAATGCATAAGTATGATGTTCATATGCTTAGATTGTGTTTCACATGCTTATATGTTGATTTTCAGAAATCTCATCCTTAAGACGAATACTAAGTTTGATCGTAATATGACTTATTTGTTGAGTTTATGACTTGCTTTTACTTCCTCCATGTTGTATAAATACTGGGTAGTGTATTGTTGTTGCAATTTTGGAGTTTTGGTATCGATTTCATAAGAATTTTAGGACACTGTGTATTTCTTTTTCAGGCTCAGTAACTCTGAGCCGGTCGACCGACCGGCCGCCGGTCGACCGGCTGGGAGTGCCTTATGAAGTTTTTCGCGTGTTTTGAATTGTAGGGTGCTTGGGTGCCCAGCCGGTAGGCCGGCTGCCTGCTGACCGGCTGGGAGCCCCTTTTTATAGTGTTTGCGTAAAAGGAATTTTGTGGGAATTGGTTCCCCAGCCGGTAGGCCGGCTGCCTGCCGACCGGCTGGGAACCCCTTTAGCCTTTTTGCTTGTTTAAAGGAAGAGGAAGAGAAAGAATGGGTGTCCAGCCGGTTGGCCGGCTTCCTGCCGACCGGCTGGGAGCCCCTGATACATTGTTTTGTTTTTAAAGAATTGTAAAGAGCATGGGTTGCCAGACGGTCAGCCGGCTGCCTGCCACTGACCGGCTGAGAGCCCTATTTACCTTAAGATGGTTTTAACTTTTAATCGGTTGATCGGTTTGGTTTGAGATTTGTTTCGTGTACCTTATATGTGTGTTTGAGGTCCCCGGAGGATGGGCGACACTATATTGGGTTCGGAAATGGAGAGAGGATAGAGACCCCCCGGTCGGGTAACCGAAAGGGAAACCGGCTCTCCCTCAACTTAGTTCCCGGGATCAATTAAGTTTTGTTTAGGAGTATAAGAGATTAGAACTATAGATTTAGTTACCATCTTGGATGCTGTTGTATTGATGCGTATTAAGGTATGCCTTAAGCTGGCCTCTGAGCTTAATACATGAGCTAGTTGTCATATATGGGGATATGCCTTAAGCTGGCCTCTAAGCCCTATATGTGTATGGTTGTCGTGTCTGGGGTATGCGTTGAGATGTCGCCTCTGAGCCCAGACATGTTTATTCGTGATCGCGTTGGAACATGCCTTAAGTTGGCCTCTGAGTCTGACGAGTAGAGCAGCTGCACAACGGGGGTAGCTAGGGTGCTGATGCCTTACCCGGAGTGCAAATGTTGATGCTAGAACATGCCTTAAGCTGACCTCTGAGTCTAGTGTCTTGTGATGCAGTAAAGGGACATGCCTTAAGTTAGCCTCTGAGTTCTTTACTTATTGGATGCTAGTCCATGCGTTGAGTTGTCGCCTTTGAGTCTAGTGTCTTATTGATTAGCAGGTCTATGCCTTAAGTTGGCCTCTGAGTCCTTGCTTGTGTATTTGGTATCTAGGTTATGCGTTAAGATGTCGCCTCTGAACCTTTATACTTGTTGTATATTTGTTATCAAGGTCTATGCCTTAAGTTGGCCTCTGAGTCCTTGTTTGTGGAAGTGAATTAGTATCTAGGTTATGTCTTAAGTTGACCGCTGAACCTTTATACTTGCTGAATATTTGGTATTTAGGTTATGTCTTAAATTGACCGCTGAACCTTTATGCTTGCTGTTGATTATGATAGTTATATTATATTGTTTATAGAATTGTTCATCCAAGGCATTGGATGACTCTTTGATTAGTTTCGTAAATGGTTTGGACTGAAAGACCCCCCGGCCGGGCAACCGGAAGGGAAACCGGCTCTCCTTCCAAATAGTTTCCAAAGTTGGTTGAGAGCCTTGCATAGTATTTGCATGTTGACTTGAGATTCAGATATTGAGATTTATATGCTTCACATGTTTTATATATGCTGGAGTATGTTATATTGTTTATGTGTTACGTGTCGTTACAAAAGGTGGCTAGGAGAACTCTAGTCACTCCCCACTGATTGTGGCGTACCTGTTTACATGTATGTAGGTACATGACAAGTTGGCAGAGGGGTTGCATGGAGCTAGCGAGCGATGATCCTTCATCGAGTGACTTACAGTTTTACGTTAGCTAGACTTTAGATTTACATTTCAGTTCTTGAGTGCCTGTAGGGATGTGCCATCCCGGGTTGCTTTTAGATTACACTTATGTACTTATTTATGTTTCAGTTTTGTAGTAGGACTTCCTCGCATGTTTAGTTATGTTAAAAAGTTTTAATTACGCTGCATTTTTAGTAATATGTATTTATGTTTATTATTTCCGCTTTCGCGAGGGGTTTTACAGTTGGTATCAGAGCGTTATCGCTCCCGACGCACTCATGTAACCCCCAACATTAAATTGACCATATAATCAAATAATGAATGAGAGATGGGGTAGATTTAAGGACTTGAATTGTAGACTGTTTTGTGATTGCTTTTATTAGGTTCTAACATGTTTGTTGATTGTCATTGATTTTATTTTATTGCCTCCCAATCGACGAACCGTGGACTTATCCATTTGGCGACGGAGACCGGAGTTCCTACCGAAGATGGAAGATTTGTGCTACTGTTGGAGAACGCTTCTGAGTCTTGAAGATACTCCTCTTTCTTTGTGCATCACCTTCTTTGATAACTCTGGATGCACATCCTTCTTTTAGAATAATTGGCTATCTTACTTGAACAGATCTTCATACCTTTTCAACTTAACCTTGTTGCTTACTTTTTCAAGGTGCCTTGTAGGTAATCTTCCTTTTGTAGAATTTTGAGGAACTAGTCACAGTATAACAGTAAATCCGAGTGATGAGAAGGTTGTTATTTGAGGAAAAACTTAAGAGGTATCGAGAGACATGTTTTGGTGATCCAAGTGTCTAGTTGTCTATCCAATTGAGAGAGTGAAAGTGAGTGATAGGGTACTTGCTTGAAGGTTGAGTTGTATACTTAGTCTTCTGTGGAACTTAACCTTGAGAACTATGCTTAGATGGTGAAAATTTGTGGATTGAAGAGTATTGTTCAAAGAGTTAGATAAGATACTTGGGGATATAGAGCGACCTGGAAGAATAGGCCTGAGATGCTAAGGATGAAGAATAGATGATTGAAGTGGGTAAGTATCATTTGACTTAGGTGAGTAATTGAGCTGGGAAAGGCCCGTTGTCGAGGAATACGGATCATTGGCTATATCAGTTGAATACTTGAAGAGTCTATGACTTAAGCTTAGAAGAAGTGAATCACTATTTGACCCTAGGCTGCTCATTTAATCTTAACTTTTATTTAATGAAAAATTTAAGAGAAAGTTGAGGATGCACCACCGGTCTGTGGATAGAATAAAGTAATTCATTGGGAGATGAAAGTTCGGAAAAACTTGATGGTTTAAGAATTGTTATCTGGTGGACAGTGAGGTAAGTGAAGTGTATGCGACATGTGGTTTGATGACCTGAAAGTGTTATTGAATTGTCATTTGAAGAACTAGTAGAGATGTGACATCTCAACCTTTTGGGAATAGGTAGTTGTAATGATGATATCATTTAAAGTTTGGAAGATTAGGGTATATAAATCATTGGAGGAATTGTTCGTGAGAACCGATAATTGAAGGACTTGATTTGGAAAGTAAAAAGTCAGAACCCCGTGAGAATAGTGAGAGACCCGCACCTTGGAAGATTCCGCAATCGTTCCTTTCACGTTGCTTCTCTCCTTTCTACTCCTTTGCTTCTCCGTCTGCTCTTGGCTTCAACCTTGATTGGGGCCCATAGCCTAAAGTTCATTACCTTGTCATCTTGTTGTTCCTCGAGCCGTCTTTCGTGTGTCTCTCTCGAGACCTGTGTCGTGTTTATCCCTGAAGTTCGTATCTCATCTCCTCTTCTGTGAGCCTTGTCCCTTTTCATCTAGATTAGTGGCGAGATTGACTTGTTCCTGGAGTAGTGACATGCCCTGAGGAATGCTTGGTTTTGCGTTGCCAAATTTGGTTGAGAGAGTTTACGATAATAATATTCGGGTGATATTGGGTAGTGTGCCGTCTTGGTACATGCTTAAGATAGTAATATTGTCAAATAGGTGAATGAAGTAATTTACCGCTACTTAATCTAGAGGAGTTTCTTAAATGCAGAGAAGACCACATATTTGAGGAACGAGAGTTATTGGTAACGGTGTGAGAATGTTGAGACATTTGCGATTTAATTTATGGAGTTGACTGAGTGTTTGACCTTAGGATACTTGTTGAACCTCAGCATTTACCTATTGGGATTAGAGATGGCAATGGGTAGGATCTGGACAGGATCTTATAGGATCCAGATCCAGATCCATTTTAAAATGGTATATCCAGATCCTACCCTTATCCTTAGGGTCCGAAATTTGTAGATCCATATCCGTACCTAAGGATCTGGGTAGGATCTGGATAAAATCCAGATCCGTCAATCTCCAACGATACATTCAAATGAAACTGCACCAAGTCACTATTATACGCTATTTCACTCGTACTTGTCAATTAAAGACGATGTTTTAGTCAAATTACCCTCTATTAGCTTAAGTGGTCTAAAAATCATAGTCCAAAAAACAAAAAAGAGTGTGCAAGGTGTTAAAAAGTCTTATAGCAACTTACAAATAAGGTTTACAAACCACAAAATAATTATAATTTCAACAATTCTTAATAAAACAAATTGTTCAAACAAACTAAACACTAATACTTCATTCCGTGTTTCCATGATCTATCTTTAAAGGGTCGAATCTATCCAAAACTTACCCTTATAAAAGTTAAAAGAGGGTCCAAGGGTAGGATCTGGATCTTAGTGGTGGGATCCAGATCCGACCCTCGTACTCGTATAAGGATATGGGTCTGACCCATATCCTAAGGATCTAAAATAATGGGATCCATATCCTACCCTTCGGTATAGGGTCTGGTGGATCTGGGTAGGATCCGGGATCCATTGCCATCCCTAATTGGGATACTTAAGGAAATTGTAAGGTGCCCCACTGTTAGGTGGATCGTTTATGATAGCTTGTGGAATAATGGAAGCCTGTTGGCTTAATAATACTTCAATGGTGATTGATGGGTAACCATTGATGTTTGTGGTAATCATAGTGTAGGAATTTGTAACTTATAAGTCTTCATAAATATCATTTGAGGAATCTCGGAATTTGAATAACTGAACCTTATTGAGACTGTAGGAGTGGGAACTGTCACTTCTTGGGAACTTTCTCTTGAATGAATACTGTTGGTAAGTGGTTGGAAACCAGAGGATTTAGAAGTTGTTACCTTAGTAGGGACTTGATTTGAATATTCACCTTATGGTAATAGATTGGGAACTGGAGATTTCGAAGTGCTCCCGTGGAATGAACTTGATGGAATTGGGCTACGTAGGACTAAAGGTTATAGATGATTTTGTTATGACCTATCTGATTGAGAAGAGTTACAGCATAGAGGAAATTGTATCTTAAACTTTGGAATTTGATGTGATAGAATTTTAGTTTGGAATCTTGGAAGTGCGCAAACCTTGATCTAGAATATAGGCTTAAACTTATACCTTGAGTAAGGAAATGTCTTATTCCGTGGATGAGATAATGGTAAGAGGGATCGCGAAACCATTGAGAGTCTAGAGATCGCTTGAATTGTCCTGGTTGGGATATATTAGAAATTGTTGTAACGATGCTTTGATTCTGGATTGAGTGGTTAGTGACCCCATGTTTAGCAAGAGTTACCATCTTCCTTGACCTTTAACCTGGTTGTTTCGTTTCTTCGATCCTTCCCTTATGCTCTGTTAGTTGCGAAACCGAAATTTCTTGGTTATCGTGTTAATATTAATTCGAATAGTTGTCTCGGTGCCTGCCGTAATCGTTAAGAATTTGGTCTCCTTTTTGTCGATAGTAAACTCGTGGAACTTTTACGACTTTACTGATTTGAGGAATTTAAATTTGACCGCTTTTGGAATGGTTTCCTATTGTTAACCTTAAAAGTTGCAGTTTTTGGAAAATCCTATCTATTTTCAAAGTTTGAAAGTACTTCATCTTCCGTTGGAAGTAACCTTTTGTCATTGTTACTATTGTACTCTTTCGAGGATTTGAGAATAAAGGTTGATTTTGAAGGAAACTTGGTTTTAAAGAGCCGAATGTTTTACAACTTTGATGGATTTCAGCGTTGATTACCACTGGAACTTGTTATTGGAGACGTCTGATAACCTGTGTTGTGCTTATCAACACCGAATCAATCTAAATTTTGAACCTTATTTGATTTAATTTTTGGACTTGTCTCAGATTGGGAATGTCGGACTCTTGAATACGTAACGAGAATCCTAGTGTCCATTGACAGAGACTTGTACCTTAAAATCGTTTGTTTCTTGAAACCTTTTTGAAAGATAAAGATTTGGGTTACCATAACAGGGACGGTACGCTTTGAAAAGTTAGAGTGGTCTTCGTACTTACTTCTGTCTTCGAGTTTCGAGGACGAAACTTTTTGAAGTTGCGGTGATTGTAACATCCCGTATTTTCATAAATTAAATTTTAAAGGTTTTAAATTATTTTACGGAGTAAAATAATATTTTTATATAAATTGTTAAGTTAAATTTTAATCTTCCGTTAAGATCCGTCTTAAGAACCTTAAGTCCTTAAGACGTAATAACTTGGCAAGTTAAACCCGACTCTTAAAACCCGTTCACATCAAATAACCCATTTCATTTTAGGGAAAAGGACTACTTAAAACCCTAATCCCAATGCACATGTCGACATTGCATTCCTTCAAAAATAAGAACATTGTTTCATAGGTTCTTCATTTCTCCTTCACTTTTCAATCTTTAAATCAGTTTTCAGAGCTCATCCGAATCCCGAATCAAGGCATGTTATACATTTTCGGAATCCTTGCGAAATTTCCAAGACATCCATATCTTTCAATTTCATTTTCGTTCAACTTGAAAAAGAGGCTGTTTTTGGTAAATTCCGTCTCTAGCTTCTAATAATCGTTTTTCTTGTTGTAGGAGAGGGTTTAGAAGATCCCGAGGTAGATAGTGTCGTGATTGAAGAGGAGCTAGGAGCATAATCGCTTTAGAGGTGACGATAATGAGAAACTCGGCCTTTATTTGTTAAAATAACATTTCTTGATGTTTTGATGTGGAAGTTTCTGATTTTGTATGGTGTTTATGTTGTATGGACTTAGAATCATGCTAGGAATGCACAAGTATGATGTTCATATGCTTAGATTGTGTTTCACATGCTTATATGTTGATTTTCAGAAATCTCATCCTTAAGACGAATACTAAGTTTGATCGTAATATGACTTATTTGTTGAGTTTATGACTTGCTTTTACTTCCTCCATGTTGTATAAATGTTGGGTAGTGTATTGTTGTTGCAATTTTGGAGTGTTGATATCGATTTCATAAGTATTTTAGGACACTGCGTATTTCGTTTTCGGGCTCAGTAACTCTGAGCCGGTCGACCGACCGGCCGCCGGTCGACCGGCTGGGAGTGCCTTATGAAGTTTTTCGCGTGTTTTAAATTGTAGGGTGCTTGGGTGCCCAGCCGGTAGGCCGGCTGCCTGCTTGTAATACCTCGCTTTTTAATTCTTTTATTTTAATCGATCGTTTAATAAGTTTGTTTGTATGCGTGTTATAAGAGTCGTTTTGGACTTAGGTGGGGCTCGAAATAGGAGCTAAGTCATCTTAGAATATTTGAGGTAGCAAGTACTTGTTGGGTTTCGAACCTATGACCAAGGATGACACGGCTGTGGGCCTCGATTTGTGTGCAAAGGAGCAGCCCACGAGCAGTGTTATGGTACAGCGGAATAGGCAGGGTTTCAGCCGCCTTATTTAAGCTGGAATTACCCTAACCCTACACCCCCAATATCAGATCTTAAAACACAAAAGCTTAGCCATCACTACAGGGAAGAAAGGGAAGCCTCTCACGGTGGTAACAACCTAGTCCACGGTGGTTCGAATTAGGTCAGAAACTAGGCAGTCACACACACACGTTGTTATACTCTTGTCAGTCTGCTTGTTGCTTACGATATCAGTCAGGTATAATGCGATGAATCCTTGATGTTTTTATATAATTTTGTGATGGATCATGTAATGAACGTATAGAGAACATGGATTGGTGGTCGTGGTCTGTGGAAAGGATGTCGAGAAGGGTGTTTTACTCGTTGCAGGGATGGGTTTTTGAGTACTGTTATTCGTTTCTTTATCACATGTTTTCTGGGTGTCTAATTTAGTGTATGTATGGAGTCATGTATAGTCTATATTTTTATGGGTCCGTGGTCAGAAGACAATTGGTGTATGGGGGTGTCAATCAGAAGTGGTTAAGGTGGTCCGTGGTGTCTGTCTATGGTGGTTTTCGGGTGGTGACAAGGAGGCTGAAGTGATGTTGTTTATTTTCGTGAGTCAGTTCGTAGGGGTTAATCTTGGGAGTGGTAACACCGTTGACTCGGGGGAGGTCGACACGGTGTCACCACTGTGTCGTGTGGGTCTGGTGTCTCAAGGGGTTGTGGTGGTGGACGCTGGTTGTCGTGGTGGCTGCGTGTGCTTCTAGGGGTTGGTGTTTGGGGTCTGTTCAGGTAGTCAACGTGGGAACCAGGCCTGATTAAGGCACTGGTTCACCACGGCGGAGGAAGTCGACAGGCTGACGGTGGCTGTGGGGGTGAATGGTGGTGCTGGGTACACGGGGTGTTGGTTGTCGAAGGGGGTAGGGGCGTGTCTCGGTTGTTTGAGGGCTGATAGTGTCGGGTTGTCGGGTTGTTGTGGTGTCGGGTAGGTTGGTGTTGTTTGTTGTTTTTGTTATCTTTTATTATTATTATTATTATTAATATTATTACTATTAATATTATAATTAATACTTTATTTGATTTTGGAATATTTGTTTTTATGAGGAAATATTTTTTTATTTATGGCAAGTATATTTAGTATTTAAGGTATGGCATTTTTATTTATGGTAAAGATTTAAATTTGAATTTCAAACCAAGTGTTTGTTTATTCTTAGGAGTTGTTTTCTTTTAGTAGCTACTATATTTGGAAGTTACTATTTTTGGGTAACTCGGTTGTTGGGAACTTTCTAAATATAGGAAGTTTCTATAATTGGATTGTGTACATGTTTTACGAGAATTAGGGAGTTTATTAATTAAGTAATATATATTTTAGGTGGCAAGTTTCGTGTGGAACACTTTTAACGCGCTTGGACGTACCTACATTTCCTGCTATTTCAGGTAGGGAATACTACGTATATGAGATGTGTAATCTGTATATTGACTGATATTAATCCTGTTCATATATGTTGTTATATGATTGGTAAATGTGATATATAATCCTCTGATGCGAAATGGTGCGGAGATAAAGGGTCTTTGTGGTGCGGAGATAAAGGGTCTGTGTTTGGTGCGGAGATAAAAGGGTCTGTGTGGTGCGGAGAAAAAGGGTCTGTGATTCGGAGTGGAGAAGTTCAACTTTTTATTTATAGTAATGTTGTTAATTTACAGTTTTCTCTACTCAACCTCACGGTTGACCCTGTGTATTCGTGATCATCTGTGATGAACCAATTATTGGGGAGCAGATTGACAGGTTAAAGACTATGGGAGCTTAGGGAAGGGAGAAGCATGGACCCGGACCTGTCTAGAGCATAGATCACATGAGAATAGTCTATGAGTTGTACTTTCTTTTTGATCCGAACAGTTTTATCTTTTGGTTATGTAAGAACATAATTGAGTTTAAATCTTATATAAAGTACTGTTTATCTTCCTTTGTATCTACTGCCTCGGGAAACCGAGATGGTAACACCTTTATTTATCTGAGGAGTCCTATTTCAGGCCCTTAAATAAATGGGGGTGTTACAAAGTGGTATCAGAGCGAACGATCCTCAGGCCTAACCTAATGAACCAAATGAATGTAGGAGAGTCTAAATAAAATGAACCCCGGGATAGGACTGTTAGGAGCACACTAAAGGGGAAGTATGAGTCTGGGGCCCCCTCACACCGAACCATAGGCCCTATCAATCTTACCCGGGAACCCAGAGTGCATATACGAGAGAAAAGGGTAGAATAAGAGGTGGTAAAAAGGGATAGCATACTGTGAACAGTATGTTATAAGAATTCTGAGCATAAGAAACTTTTGGAAAAGCCGGAAGGGGCATGAACATGAATGAACTTTTATTTGTTTGAATAAAAGGTATATCTTGTTGTGGTGTGTTAAGCAATATGAAACATGCTAGTATTCTTCTTTCATCATGTCTAGTGATATGCGGTTATGTGAACCCTGAGCCATGTTATATAAGAAAAACTACTCTATATGATAAGTGGTTATAGATTTTGAATGCTTAGGGAGCATAGCCCTAAACCAAATGGGTACCCATGTACGTTGGGACTCATTCTTTTCTTGTTTTATAGTATGCCTCCGCGAAGAGAGAATGTCGTTAACATCACCCAAGAGGAGGTGGACCGTTTGATAGCTGAAAATGAGGCCCTAAAGGCCAAACGAATGGACTCCGCGAAAATGAGCACAATCATCGCAAGACACCACCCTACCCAATTCACTGGGGAGGGGGAACCACATCTGTTAGGAGCTTGGTGCCGGGAATTCGGTAACCTGTTCGAGTTGCTGGATTGCCCTGAAGAATTGAAGGTAAACCAGGCTGCCCACTATCTGAGGGGTATGGCTGGGGATTGGTGGACCGCGAATAAGGGAGAGCTCCGGGAAGCAGCTATAGAGGGTGGATCCGCGTTTGTTCCGTGGGACGCATTCCAGGGGGTTCTGAACGAGGCGTTTCTACCAGAATTCCAAAAGAGCAAGCTGAGGGAGGAGTTCGACTCATTCCAGATGTCGGAGGACATGACTGTAGAGGTTTACTACAGGAAATTCATCCAGCTGGTACACTATGTGAGAGATATGGGATTTGACGATGCTATGCTAGCCATGAAGTTTGAGAGGGGGTTATCAATCGCCGTTAAGAAGAGACTGATTGCAGCTCCGCCCACCACAGTCCGTGACATCTATTTAAGGGCTGGGGCGGCGGAGAGGCTTTCGGATATGATTAAGGCGGACAAGAAGTCCAAGTCAGAAAAGAGGAAGGCGGAACCAGTAGCTGAGGGTTCAGGATCGAAAAAGCCAAGTAATAACAAGTACAGTGGGTATTTCGGGAGTAGTGCCTCTGGTGGTGGGAGGAACCAGAGTGGGAGCAATTTCAGGAGTGGAGGTTCCGGTAGTGGTTCAGTGGGAGTGGTCTGTTTCGGCTGCGGGAAGATTGGGCACAAGCAAGCAGTATGTCGTTCTTCTGGAGGGAATCAGTCCGGGGGTTACCGCACACCTACATCAGGATATCAGGGATCTCGCACTCAGACCTATGGCAGTAGTGGCTATCGCACACCCATGGCAAACTATGGTGGGGGTGCGAAGTCCGGAGGCAGCAGCAACTACCAGAGGAACTACAACAACAACAATCAGAACCGTTCATATCAAAATCAGTACAATGGAGGTGGGAACAGCAACAAGACGGGGACGGCAGGAAATCAGCAGGCTGGGACATCTGGTGCCAGCCAGAGTGGGGTCAAGTCCAGTGGCAACCTCTTTGCCATGGGAAAGCAGGCCGCTCAAGAGGACGCTCATGTGGTTACTGGTACTTTTCTTGTGAACTCTAAACCTACTTTCGTACTTTTCGATTCCGGCGCCACCCATTCTTTTGTGTCTAGAGACCATGTTAGAGTTTTGGGGCTTGAGAGGTTCGACTGGGTCGCGGACTCCGTGACCATACCTTCAGGAGAGTCAATAGCTTGTAATAGAGTCTATGGAAGTGTACCCATCAGAATCGGGGAAGCAATGTTCTATTGTGATCTCATAGAATTTCCGCTGGGAGGTTTTGAGGTGATCCTAGGGATGGATTGGCTGGGGAAGTATAGGGCTTTTATCGACTGTCATCAAAAGAAAATTTCCTTGAAAGGACCCAAGGGAGTGAGGGTATCCTACAAGGGGTATAGAGTCAAACCAAAGATCAAATTTATATCTGTCAATACCCTGAAGTCTAGCTTGCGGAAAGGAGAAAGCCTAATTTTGTGTCAAATGTGGGATTGTGAGGCTGAGACCCCCAAGACTAGTGAGATACCTGTGGTACGGGAGTTTGAGGGAGTTTTTCGAGACGACGTTCCGGGGTTACCGCCAAGGAGGGAAGTGGAATTTTCCATTGACCTCAAACCAGGAGCGGGACCAATATCTAAATCACCGTACCGTATGGGACCGAAAGAAATGGAGGAGTTGAAGAAGCAATTGGATGAGCTAGCTGAGAAAGGGTTCATCCGACTCAGTGTGTCGCCCTGGGGAGCACCTGTTTTATTTGTGAAAAAGAAGGATGGGAGTTTGAGGTTGTGTGTTGACTACCGAGAACTGAATAATGTAACCATCAAGAATCGTTATCCGTTGCCGAGAATTGACGACTTGTTCGATCAGTTAAGTGGGGCTGGGGTTTTCTCCAAGATTGATTTGAGATCCGGGTATCATCAATTGAGGATAAAGGATGAAGATATTCCGAAGACCGCTTTCCGAACGAGGTATGGCCACTATGAATTTGTGGTTATGCCCTTTGGATTGACTAATGCTCCAGCTGTGTTTATGGACTTGATGAATCAAGTCTTCAGCCCGTATCTCGACAAGTTCGTGGTAGTATTTATCGATGATATCCTGGTATATTCCAAGAATGCGGAGGAGCACGAAGATCATTTGAGGAAGGTACTTCAGACTTTGGAAGAACATAAACTCAATGCTAAGTTGAGTAAGTGTGAATTCTGGTTGGAGAAAGTGGCGTTCCTGGGGCATGTCATTTCCAGAGAGGGGGTATCTGTTGACCCTAGTAAAATTGAAGCTGTGACTAAGTGGCAAAGTCCGAAGAATGTGAGTGAGATCCGAAGTTTTCTGGGGTTAGCAGGTTATTACAGGAGATTCGTCAAAGATTTTTCGAAGATAGCAAAGCCGTTGACGTCGTTAATGAGGAAGGAGAACCGTTTTGTTTGGGATGAGAGTTGTGAGAAGGCATTCCTAACCCTTAAGGAACGCCTGACAACAGCTCCTATCCTTGCTTTGCCAGTAGGGAGTGACAACTTCGAAGTTTATACTGACGCTTCCAAACATGGGTTGGGTTGTGTGCTAATGCAGAATGGGAGAGTGATCGCGTATGCTTCTCGCCAGTTGAAGACTTATGAGGAGAATTATCCGACTCATGATTTGGAGTTGGGCGCTGTGGTCTTTGCACTAAAATTGTGGCGTCATTACCTTTATGGAGCCACTTTTAAGGTGTTTTCTGACCATAAGAGCCTGAAATATATCTACACCCAGAAGGAGTTGAACATGAGGCAGAGGAGGTGGATAGAGTTGATCGGAGATTATGATATGCAGATTGTCTACCACGAAGGCAAGGCAAATGTGGTAGCTGACGCTCTCAGTCGGAAGTCAATACATGCTTTGGATTGTGCCAGATCGAGAGGGAGGTTGTATGGTGAACTAAGGGAGATGGGAATATTCATGATCCGGAAAGGGGACGCTCTTGGTGACTTGACAGTGGAGCCTGAATTGTATGGGGAGATTCGAGAGTTACAGCAGAACGATGAGAGAATCCAGAAGTGGCGTTTGATGGTGGAAAATGGGAATGGTGATGGGGTATCCAAGTTCAGCATTCATACCGATGGTAGTTTGAGGTTCAGTGGGCGATGGTGTGTACCAAATGTTGGGGAGCTAAAGAAGAAGATCCTGACTGAAGCTCATGCTACTCCTTATTCTGTTCACCCAGGGGGTGATAAACTGTATAAGGACCTTAAGAAGACGTTTTGGTGGCCGAATATGAAGAAGGAGGTCGCCGAGTTTGTCTCAAGATGTTTGACGTGTCAACGAGTGAAAGGGGAGCATAAGAGACCTCAAGGGAAAGTTCAACCGTTAGATGTGCCAGAGTGGAAGTGGGAGAACATTTCGATGGACTTTATCGTGGGGTTGCCTCGAACTCAGAGGGGCAACAACATGATTTGGGTGATCGTAGATCGTTTAACTAAGTCAGCTCACTTTATTCCGATGAAAGATACCTGGAGTAAAGCTGAGTTGGCTAAGTCGTATGTTCAGAATGTGGTCAAACTGCATGGTGTACCCAAGGATATTGTTTCAGATCGGGACTCGAGGTTTATATCCAGATTCTGGCAGGAGTTACAGGCTGCTTTGGGTACCCAGTTGAAGATGAGTACAGCTTTCCATCCGGCTACTGATGGTCAGACTGAGCGGACGATTCAGACTCTTGAGGATATGTTGAGAGCTTGTGTACTTGAATTCGGAGGATCTTGGGAGGATCGACTGGGGTTGATCGAGTTTTCTTATAATAACAGCTATCATGCAAGCATAGGCATGGCCCCTTTCGAGGCGTTATACGGGAGGAAATGTCGAAGCCCTGTGTGTTGGGATGATCGAGCTGATGTTGTGACTTTAGGGCCAAATATGATCCAGGAGATGGTGGAGCAGGTTCAGATTATTCGACAGAGGATGAGGGCCGCTCAGGATAGACAGAAGAGTTATGCCGATCTGAAGAGGAGCGATATTTCATTTGAGGTCGGAGAGAAAGTGCTGCTGAAAGTCTCTCCGATGAAAGGGTGATGAGATTCGGCAAGCGTGGTAAACTGAGTCAGAAATTTATTGGGCCATTTGAGATCTTGGACAGAGTTGGAGAGGTGGCATATCGCTTAGCTTTGCCTCCAACCCTATCCAAGGTCCATAATGTGTTCCATGTGTCCCAGTTGAGGAAATATGTGAGTGATCCGTCTCATGTACTTCAGCATGAGGTGATTGAGGTGGATGAGCAGTTGGCATACATTGAGACTCCGAGAGAGATCTTGGACAGGAAGGTACGGAAGACTCGTAATGGGGAGACATCCTTGGTGAAAGTCTTGTGGACAAATCATAATCAGGAGGAGGCTACGTGGGAGCCCGAGGCATCTATGAGAGAACGTTACCCACATTTGTTTAAGGGGGGTTAATCTTTTCTTTAAGGGGGGTGGAATGTGACATTCTGCGATTTAATTAAGTTTATGCAAGTTGTATTGTGTTATTTGTGCTTCGAGCTTGTTTGAGTTGGTAGTTTGGTTACCTAAGGGTATTAGAACTTCGGGACGAAGTTCGTTTTAAGGAGGGAAGACTGTAATACCTCGCTTTTTAATTCTTTTATTTTAATCGATCGTTTAATAAGTTTGTTTGTATGCGTGTTATAAGAGTCGTTTTGGACTTAGGTGGGGCTCGAAATAGGAGCTAAGTCATCTTAGAATATTTGAGGTAGCAAGTACTTGTTGGGTTTCGAACCTAGGACCAAGGATGACACGGCTGTGGGCCTCGATTTATGTGCAAAGGAGCAGCCCACGAGCAGTGTTATGGTACAGCGGAATAGGCAGGGTTTCAGCCGCCTTATTTAAGCTGGAATTACCCTAACCCTACACCCCCAATATCAGATCTGAAAACACAAAAGCTTAGCCATCACTACAGGGAAGAAAGGGAAGCCTCTCACGGTGGTAACAACCTAGTCCACGGTGGTTCGAATTAGGTCAGAAACTAGGCAGTCACACACACACGTTGTTATACTCTTGTCAGTCTGCTTGTTGCTTACGATATCAGTCAGGTATAATGCGATGAATCCTTGATGTTTTTATATAATTTTGTGATGGATCATGTAATGAACGTATAGAGAACATGGATTGGTGGTCGTGGTCTGTGGAAAGGATGTCGAGAAGGGTGTTTTACTCGTTGCAGGGATGGGTTTTTGAGTACTGTTATTCGTTTCTTTATCACATGTTTTCTGGGTGTCTAATTTAGTGTATGTATGGAGTCATGTATAGTCTATATTTTTATGGGTCCGTGGTCAGAAGACAATTGGTGTATGGGGGTGTCAATCAGAAGTGGTTAAGGTGGTCCGTGGTGTCTGTCTATGGTGGTTTTCGGGTGGTGACAAGGAGGCTGATGTGATGTTGTTTATTTTCGTGAGTCAGTTCGTAGGGGTTAATCTTGGGAGTGGTAACACCGTTGACTCGGGGGAGGTCGACACGGTGTCACCACTGTGTCGTGTGGGTCTGGTGTCTCAGGGGGTTGTGGTGGTGGACGCTGGTTGTCGTGGTGGCTGCGTGTGCTTCTAGGGGTTGGTGTTTGGGGTCTGTTCAGGTAGTCAACGTGGGAACCAGGCCTGATTAAGGCACTGGTTCACCACGGCGGAGGAAGTCGACAGGCTGACGGTGGCTGTGGGGGTGAATGGTGGTGCTGGGTACACGGGGTGTTGGTTGTCGAAGGGGGTAGGGGCGTGTCTCGGTTGTTTGAGGGCTGATAGTGTCGGGTTGTCGGGTTGTTGTGGTGTCGGGTAGGTTGGTGTTGTTTGTTGTTTTTGTTATCTTTTATTATTATTATTATTATTATTATTAATATTATTACTATTAATATTATAATTAATACTTTATTTGATTTTGGAATATTTGTTTTCATGAGGAAATATTTTTTTATTTATGACAAGTATATTTAGTATTTAAGGTATGGCATTTTTATTTATGGTAAAGATTTAAATTTGAATTTCAAACCAAGTGTTTGTTTATTCTTAGGAGTTGTTTTCTTTTAGTAGCTACTATATTTGGAAGTTACTATTTTTGGGTAACTCGGTTGTTGGGAACTTTCTAAATATAGGAAGTTTCTATAATTGGATTGTGTACATGTTTTACGAGAATTAGGGAGTTTATTAATTAAGTAATATATATTTTAGGTGGCAAGTTTCGTGTGGAACACTTTTAACGCGCTTGGACGTACCTACATTTCCTGCTATTTCAGGTAGGGAATACTACGTATATGAGATGTGTAATCTGTATATTGACTGATATTAATCCTGTTCATATATGTTGTTATATGATTGGTAAATGTGATATATAATCCTCTGATGCGAAATGGTGCGGAGATAAAGGGTCTGTGTGGTGCGGAGATAAAGGGTCTGTGTTTGGTGCGGAGATAAAAGGGTCTGTGTGGTGCGGAGAAAAAGGGTCTGTGATTCGGAGTGGAGAAGTTCAACTTTCTATTTATAGTAATGTTGTTAATTTACAGTTTTCTCTACTCAACCTCGCGGTTGACCCTGTGTATTCGTGATCACCTGTGATGAACCAATTATTGGGGAGCAGATTGACAGGTTAAAGACTATGGGAGCTTAGGGAACGGAGAAGCATGGACCCGGACCTGTCTAGAGCATAGATCACATGAGAATAGTCTATGAGTTGTACTTTCTTTTTGATCCGAACAGTTTTATCTTTTGGTTATGTAAGAACATAATTGAGTTTAAATCTTATATAAAGTACTGTTTATCTTCCTTTGTATCTACTGCCTCGGGAAACCGAGATGGTAACACCTTTATTTATCTGAGGAGTCCTAGTTCAGGCCCTTAAATAAATGGGGGTGTTACACTGCTGACCGGCTGGGAGCCCATTTTTATAGTGTTTGCGTAAAAGGAATTTTGTGGGAATTGGTTCCCCAGCCGGTAGGCCGGCTGCCTGCCGACCGGCTGGGAACCTCTTTAGCCTTTTTGCGTGTTTAAAGGAAGAGGAAGAGAAAGAGTGGGTTTTTTACATATGTAACTCATAAATCTTGGAAATGTTTACTAAAATCGGGTCGAAAATCAAACTATTTATTGAAATAGGAAAGAGGAAGAAAACCTGAATAATCCGTTTTAGGAAATAGGGAAGAATATATAGAATATGAGGGAGTATATTTTTTGAAATTTAGGACTCGTCGCTGTCCCGGACAGCGACATGTTGGTTCCATATTCCGAGATTTGACAAACTACCTTCGTCATGTCCGTTCTCCCTACCCCGTCCATCAAATAATGAAATACGACCAACATTCTCATCTTCTCACTTCCCTTATCATATTCAGATTATTATTTGAGTTATTTGCTCCATGGTGTTGGGTCTATGCCTGGAATCTATTAGTCGCCGCTTCGAACGACTATACGGGTTCGGGGGCAACGTCCCCGAAACCTAAACGGTGTCCGAATTCTGAATTGGGCTAGGTTTCTGTCTGGGCCTTATTAGGTCAAATTTGTATTAGGTTAGGAGTACTATATAAACTCTTAACCTTTACCCTAGCCGTTATCATATTATACCGTTCTGAATTTGTAATTTGAAAAACTCCTCACATTAATAAAACTCTCTCTCTTCTGCCTTGTGGACGTAGCTAACACACCATTAGTGAACCACGTAAATCTGTGCGTATTGTTCTTTATTGTTTGTTTTTATCTTTTTCTGTACTTCCGTTATAACAAACTGGTATATATCAGAGCCATCGGGTTCCTGAATCAGAAAGATGTCGGCGATGAACATAAAGATCGATCGTTTTATTGGGAGAAATAGTTTCAGTTTGTGGCAGATCAAGATGTGGGCTCTGTTAAAGCAACAAGGGTTATGGACGTCGCTTCAAAAGAAGCAGGAAGGCGCAACCGCCGTTGCAGTCACCGCTGAGTTGACCAGTCTGGAGGAGAAGGCACATTCAACAATTATGTTGTGTCTTGCTAATGATATCATCACTGAAGTTCGGAGGAAGATACCGCCGTAGGTCTGTGGGCAAAGCTTGATAATCTTTATATGACGAAGTCTTTGACCAATAAGTTGCTTCTCAAGCAACGTCTGTTCAGTCTGAGAATGCAGGTAGGTATGCCTCTCCGGGATCATTTAGATCAGTTAAACACAATTTTACTAGAACTGCGTAATATATTGATGTTAAGGTAGAAGATAAGGATGCCGCGTTAATTTTGCTAGTTTCTTTACCATTACCATATAAGAATTTTGTACAGTCCTTTATTGTGGGTAAAGATATCGTGTCTCTAGAAGAGGTTAGATCGTCTCTTCATACTAGAGAATTGCGCCATAAGGCGGCTGGTACAGTCACAGATAATCAGGCCGCATGGTAAGTAGCTAGCGGGGGTTATGGACAAGGAAATTCTGGGAAAAAAAGCATAAGAAGCCGTCTTATGCATGTTGGTTCTTCTAATTCTGCTAGTACCTCTAGTACATCCAGTTTGAGATTGTGGAATTCATTTTCCAAACTTGCAGCACGGGCGCCCTTGTTATTGAGAAAAATATTCTTGACGCGATTCCAGGCCTCTTGTGCAGTGGATTCGGGTTCAAGAATACGAGGCAGCAAGTCATCGGTAATGGTGCCGTAAATCCATTGTAAAACGTGAGCATCAATTTCATACCAAGCGTCATACAATGGATCGGTTTTGGCAGGGGGGCGTGCCATCAATGTGATGAAGGACTTTGTAACCGCGAGCATGGAGCGTGAAGAGGCTGACCCATGACGCGTACGAGACCTTAGTACCGTCTAACACCCGGACTTTATTTTGTATGTTAGTAACGGTATAAACAGGATGAAGAGAAGGTTTCGGAGAGGTCGAATTATCGCCTTCCACCATTGTTGCGTGAGGCTAGGAGGAGACGAGGGAACAACGGTTTTACCAGAGGCAAAACGAAGGAGGGAGGAGGATCGAAAACAATCAACCTGATACCATGATATAATACAATCCCTTAATCTGGGTTTGTAGTATGTTAGCATATATATAATGTATCAGTTACATATACAAAGAAGAGGAAGAACTATACAATAAGTATACAATAATTACAAGCATGCTTGGTATACTCTAAATAAATACGGGACTAGATATTCACTAATAACTTGATCAACAAGTATTTATGATTTATTTTTGTGTAATTGTCTTTTTACAACAATAAACCAATTATATTAAACGAAAACAAATTACATATCATTATAACCTGTAACCAAGTTAATAGGCCATTAGGGATAAATTAAAAGCAACTGTTTTCTTGATTGATATTTATAAGAACAATAAGAATCCCAACTTTTATCAGTTACTATCTTATTACTAAGTAATCTACCGATCTTAGATAATTTTTAATTTAGATTCGAGCTGAGTATGAGTGTATGACCACTTCCCTTGTGAATTTTAACATTACTACATTTCCAGGCTTATAAAACCGCTTGTTAAGTTAGAATGACCTCATATCAATTTATCTAAGTTCGCACGGGTTGTTTCTTTGACATGTACAAAGAATATGAGCCCTACTCGACATCCATGATGATTATTTTTCAAGAAGTCCAAAATAGTCATTTTTGTGAAACAATTTTAACAATTAACAGTAATTCTGTTATTAAAATAAAATATGTCTAATCGAGTTTTGTAAGCAAATTTTTGTTTAGATAGGATTGGAACATTTTTCCTAGCTTTTATAAAAGATATTTTAATTTAAGCTTACAATAAAGCTATCATGATCCAATCCTATCTAAACAAATATCTGAAACAAATTTAAGCTTACAATAAAGCTATCATGATCCAATCCTATCTAAACAAAAATAGTTTAGGGAACATCGGATTTTAAACCAATTTGAATGCTCTACAACCATCGTACTGACAATTTATTTTATGTTTTAGTGAGTAATGAAAGATAATTAATTATTTTTTATTCCATGATCTCTTATTTACGTTATACTTCCTCCATTCAATTTCAATCGACACTTATTCCATTTTAATCTATTCACTAGTGTAACACCCGTGAAAAATCACGGGGTTGTGTACACTTACTTTTAAAGACGACAAAGGTAAATTCATTTCATTATATGACAATTTTATTTATTCGAATAAATTGATTTTTAACGGGGATGTTTTGCATATAAGATATGTTCGGTCAAAAGGTGAATTTTCTGGTGCACTAATTTCCGAATAGCTGTTAGTAATGATGATAATATTTGGATTACTTATGATAACATGAATGAATAAGGTATATAAGAAAAAACAATAAACAATTAAAATAAAGATTAAATAACTAATAATGAGTAATTGGGAAAGTTATTGTCTTTTGATGTATTGGTTACAGAACATAAGTTGACGGACAAATAGGATGAACAAAATAACTAATCAGGTAGAAATATAAATGAAATGGCTGTATTAAAATTCTATAATGTAGGACAAAAATTACAGTTTCTCGAAAACCTCCTTGTAAACAACATTCGTTGTTGTATTAGTTTAATACCTGTGCATAAATGCACGGTAGGGTAAGGAAAATTTAAAACATATCAGGTATAATATGTTACATTAAATTGACCATGATTGATAATTTAAAAGTAACTATGCCTTATGGTCCAACAAATTAGTTATATTTGTTTAAAATACTCCCCTGAAAACAAACAAAAAACGTAAATAATTTCTTGAGTCCACAAAAATATAATCAAAGAGCTACCATTACATGTAAAATACTCCCCCTTCATTGGATTACTTACTTGAAATTATCCGTGTTTACTAATAAAATAGTATACCCATATCAAAATCTTTGGTACAATAAGTTCATAGGAAAAGGCAAAGTAAGATTGTGTACTATATATGACTCTGTTACACCCCGTTGTCCGTTGGCAAGTTCTAAAACCTCTCACAAAGACTACTACATTTGCAGTCGCAGTGGAAAATTTAGATAAGTTAGCTTTACAGTTCTAATATTAACTGCATTCTTACGGACTTTCAATCAAGATTATTAAATGTAAATCATAATTGAAATTTCAATTGCAATCTTACACTCTTTATTAATACAAAAATATACATCTCAAATGATTAAGTCTTATTAAAAAAACTACATTAGACCATAAAATTACCTGATCAATTGAAAAGAAACTATGTAAAATATGGGGAAATAGTTGTTCAACTCAATATTGTCAAACTAAAACTAAGAAAACCCACTACTCCTGCAAAATACAACCTATAAAGCGTCATAGCAAAATCCTCTACTATCTGCAAATTAATGTTGCAGCGGTCTAAAATCCAAAGCCTAGTCTTTTCATGAATTTATAAGGAGTATCAAATTTCAAAATTCATACCCAAATTTCAGGGCATATGTACAAAACATCTTTCATAAAATCTACTCTTCTAAAGTAAAAATAATTTATCATCTAGAACAAAAACTATATATGAAAACAATTATGAATAAATCCGTTGTCGTATCAAATCGTCGAAAAAATGGGTTTGGAAGCAAAAATCCAAAGATGAATAATTGAAAACCGAGTTCGGGGAAATACCTAAAACATAGTAACTTCCATTTTGAGAGTGGAGAGTCTATTAAATCTTAGAGGAGCATTAGGGTTACTGTGCCCAAATAAATTGTTTAATTAATTACTCGTGACGGTAAAGAGCAGAAATGAAAGAGTCCGTAATTGATATGAGAAAGGTAAACGGTTATATATGTGATTTGACTATGTAGGGACATTATTGGTAGAATATTTATGGAATATTGCATAAATATTATTTTATGGTAGAATATTCTATTTATGAGAAAGGTAAACGGTTATATATGTGAAAAATCACGGGATTTATTATTTTATATAGATATTCTACCAATTTATTATATTGGTAGAATATTTTATGGTAGACGACATTATTGGTAGAATATTTATGGAATATTGCATGAATATTTAAGATTAGTATATGGTAAACGATTCTGATAGAATATTTAGTATATGCTACACGTTTTTTCTGCGGTTGGAATATTGACTTGCTATATCACAATCAAATTAGCATATTTAATGTATGGAATAAATCATAGATATGAAGTACACGATTTTATCATTTATAGAATATATTTTACAATTGATTTACTCCTATTAACAAACCGATTCAAAACAAATTCCGAATCTTCATTAGGTAATTAGATAATATGTTGGCCTACACGATTGATTTTTATTGACGGTTATCAGAATCAAATTAGTACATGATTTTATTATTTATAGAATGTTTTTTTTATTCGATTTTGTTATTAAATAAATCATAGAATATATGATTTATGGAATATGCCTTAAGATAATATGAAATCAATTTAGCATATTTAATATATTGACTTACACGATTATCAAGTTATTATATTTTTAGACGGTTATCAGAATCAAATTAGCATATTTAATATGGAAGAAATTATTCAATAATATGTTAGATGCTACACGTTTTTTATCATTTATAAAATATTTTGTTTTTTATTCGATTTAATTATTAAATAAATCATAGAATATATGATGTGCCATAAATCAGACGTCCTGATTGGTCTACGAAACATAAATTTGTGAGGGTGAATGTGAGGGTGAGAAATACTAAACGCTGAAACGATATTGCGTCACGTCAGCTAAAATACATTTTGCTTTTATAGTAAATGATCACCAATTTCGTAACCCTTTTGTTGAGAAGTGAACCTAATTCCGTACAAAAAAATTTACGGAATTACTTTTTCACATACGAACTTTACTCTTTCACATACATTTCATCATTAATTTTCCATCTAATAGCCTTTTAAGTTAATCTAATCTACCTACTCATAACCCCCTCCAATATTTACGAAAAATATGCACCACCCTCCCACCACCGTTTCCCCACCGTCTGCCACTCCCTCCCCTAGCACTGCTTCTGAAAAACGCTACTATTTCAAAAGTTAGTGTCACAATTCAACTTCTTGGTATCACTGTTATGTTAGTCGGCCATAGAAATCTTCATGAATACATAATTCTTGAAATTTTTTTAAGCTTCTATTTGTGTAATATTTTCCGCCTTTGTTGACCAACTATTCCCAGTTAACCCTCATCTATTAAACCCTAATTATATAAAGATAATTAGACCTAATTGTAAAACTCTAATAAGTTTGATATAAAAACATAAAAAGAAAATTATAAATATAGATTTATTTTAGCCTTAATCTTAGAATTAAGGTGCATATATGACGAATTTAGTATGAATTGGATTAATTTTACGGGATAAGGAATTAGGGGTTTAAGCGAGAGAATTAGGTTTTGAGTATTGACAACAAAAGTATCAAGGGTAAAAACGTAAATATTGTACGTGAAAGAGTAATTCACGTATGTGAAAAAGTACGACCAAAATAACAAAAACTTCGTTTTGCTATTACTTTCCTGCGTTTTGTGAATTAATTATTCACTATCCTATTCATCCATCCCATCCTTTTTCCTGAGTTTTGTTAAACGCCTAATTTTTTCCTGCATTTTATGAACTATTCCTCCATTATTGACTTATTGCTCCTTTTTGGCCCGGTATGAGAATCATACCTCCCATATACTACACCAATTTTATTACTTATGAGAGTTATAATTATGTTTTTGTTTTTTATTTTAAATATTATAAGTATTGCTATAAAGTTTTTCAGTTCCGTTATTAAAACATTAAGCTCGAAAAATTACAATAAAACTCAAAATATTACATATATATCTATATACTTAGTTGCATTTTACTTTTAGTGGAAAAATATTAAAATCTAACTTATGATCTTTAATAAGCTCAAACAAAATATACGTATGCTAAAAAACAAATAAGGCTTGAAGTAGTAAGCCAAAAACATACTCATATGCTAAAAAAATAAATAAAGTGTGAGGTAATAAGCTAAAAAAATACACATATACTCAGAACAAATAAAATTAATAAAACTCAAAGACATATTTGAAATGTAATATTGAAACACGGTCTCGAGACCCAAATTTTTTTGTTTATCCGATAGTTTTTTGTTTGGGTTTTTTTTTTTATTTTAAGATTTAATTAAAATGGTCTAAGACAATTTTTATAACGTAAAAATGGTTGATTTAAAAAATATTTTTGTAAAATAATTAATTTTGACAAAAGACAACCCGGCTAATCTTCTTCGTGAAGACAAATTTAATAACTGCAAAAGTCAGATAACCTTAAAATCCGTATAATTTTCTGAAAAATAAATAAATAAATAAGCTAAAAGAAGGAAAGATGAAATCTGAATCATAATTACTCCCCTCCACTCTCAAATAAACTTGATCGTGCTACCATACAGTCTCTCCTACACTTCTCCTTCAACCCGAAAAATGGATCCAAACCCGAAAAACTTTTTTTTAATTGTGTGTTAATCGTTAGAAATGTTAGACTGTTAGAGTCAATTTGTGTGTTATTGTTTTGGTTGATGTTCTTTTGGCCTAGAGAAATGGTGTATTTATAGCCTAAAATTCTACTTACAGAATTTATTTTATGATAATGAATTGATATGTTTCCAAAAACTTGACGATTTAACCCGAAAAATAATCCTTATGCAATTATTTTTTATGATTTAACTTGACCGAGAATCTTGCCTTATGCAATTAATTTGGACTACTTCCTAAAATATTATATGATTTGGTTTCTTATTATATGCCTTATGCCTTAACTTTTCCGTCTGCATTGTTACACTAAGATGTAGGATTTTAAAAGTAACCGTCTTCACAATATTACATTCTATTTTTATTATATGATTTGGTTTCTTATTTATGGAATTATGGAAAGATTTAGATAATTTAATTATGGAATTTTTCTTAATTATCGGCTAATATCTATGATTGTATCTGGGATTGACCTAAATAAGAATTCCATAACTAACAAAATATTCCTAAAATCTTTTACTATTGACGTAATAGCAGTAATAAATCATAGAATAGAATATTTAGAATAGAATATTACTTCTGGGATTTGATTCGAATTACTATTAGTTTTGGAAACGTTTTTTATGGCATAGAATAGAATATTTTGTATTTAATTATTAAATTATTATTAAATTATTATGATGTGGCATAAATGGGAAATGTTGATTGGTCTATAAAACAGAAATCTCTGAGGGTGAATGTGAGAGCGAGAAACACTAAACGCTGAAACCTTACTGCGCCACGCCTGCTGAAAAACATTCTTCTTTTATAATAATAATGATATCCAAACTACCACTTTTTTATTAAAGCCAAAAAAATTACTAAAGTATCCTTATAAATATCTGATAAGATTATAAAGGGAGAATAGCATAAAATTTGTAATATTGAGTTTTGTGGTATCATACATTGATATGTGACGATCTATTTATAATAGATCGTCAAACCCTAGCTAGAATGAAACCTAATGATAAATGGGCTTAACACATAAGCCCAATATCCTAATACCCTCCCGCAATCGTAAAGATTGTACTACGTACGATCTATACGATTGGAGAAATACAAGAAAAAACATAAGAAATACAAGAAAAAAAACGTCGTCATCTCCTCATCTTGATCTTCCATTTATCATCATCAATGTTTTTCCTTTTCACAAGTTGGTTGGTAAGGGTGCGTATAGGACTCGCCAGACAAATTTTGGTGCGTATAGGACTCGCCAGACAAACTTTTGGTGCGTAACTCGCCAGTTTTTTTTTTCAAGTGCGTAACTCGCCAGTTTTTTTCCAGTGCGTAACTCGCCAGTTTTTTTCAGTGCGTAACTCGCCAGTTTTTTTTCATGCGTAACTCGCCAGTAAATTTAATACCACCTTGATTAAGGAAATACGATTTCTTAGATCTGTCATTGAATTGAAAAATAGATGAGAAATTTTTTTTCTTAGATCTGTCATTGAATTGTAAAAAAAAAAAATAAAAAAAGATGATAATTTTTTTTTTTTTTAGCAAAAAAAAAATAAAATAAATATTATCCTAAAATCCAGCCGGAGGGCACCATAGTCAATTAGTCCCTCCGGCAGGGCAGCGGAATATTGTTTTTAAGCCTCAGGCTCTGATACCATGATAAGAATTATAAAGAGAGAATAGCATAAGAATTATATTATTGATATGTGTTAGGATACAAAGATATGTGACAATGTATTTATAATACATCGTCAGACCCTAGATAAACCCTAATTATAGATGGGCTAGGCCCAATATCCTAATAATATCAATTATTTACACAAAATGTCATTGAATGACCCACCATTAATCAACCATCACACATTTAAATTAATAAAAAAACATCTTAGCCACTCCCAATTGTACTTTTAATAATTTATTAACATCTTTCTTAATATTTGTGCAAAAAACATAACTGCAGTTTGAATTTGAACGGAGGAAGTACATGTTATTATGTACTTGTCCGGTAAATCTCATCGATTCAAAGTAGGCTGCGGATCCCAAAAACATTACTCCGAAATTTAAACTAACATGCATGACATGCACATGCTAGTTACAATAGAGCTTAAACTAATTACACCAAGCAAGGCATAATATATCCCAGTCATTGCCAGCTTATAGTATAAAAAGTGAAAAAGGAGTTCGATCCCATTTTGATTGGCATTCGTTAAAAAAATGGCAATTTGGCATTTGGTTGACGTACATTATCCTTGATCAACAAGCAAAATATAGGAAGAAATATTAACCTGCATGTATGCAATTATTGGTGTATCATGTCTAGAGATGGCAATGGATCCCGGATCCTACCCAGATCCACCAGACCCTATACCCAAGGGTAGGATATGGATCCCATTATCTTAGATCCTTAGGATATGGGTCAGACCCAAATCCTTATACAAGTACGAGGGTCGGATCTGGATCCCATCACTAAGATCCAGATCCTACCCTTGGACCCTATTTTATTTTCTACGAGGGTTATTTTTGGATAGATTCGACCCTTCAAACGCAGATCATGAAAACAAGAAATGAAGTATTAGTGTTTATTTTCTTTGAACAATTCGTTTTATTATGAATTGTTGAAATTATAATTATTTTGTGTTTTGTAAACCTTATTTGTAAGTTCCTATAAGAGTTTTTAACACTTTGTACCTCTTTTTGTTTCTTTTAGACTATGAATTTTAAATCAGTGAAGCTAATAGAGGGTAATTCGACAAAAAAAACCGTCTCTAATTGACAAGTAAAAGTGAAATGGTGTATAATAGTGACTTGGTACGGTTTCATTTGAATGTATCGTTGGAGATTGACGGATCTGGATAAAATCCAGATCCTACCCAGATCCTTAGGATGCGGATATGGATCTACGAATTTCGGACCCTAAGGATAAGGGTAGGATCTGGATATAACATTTTAAAATGGATCTGGATCCGGATCCTATAGGATCCTGTCCAGATCCTACCCATTGCCATCCCTAATCATGTCTGTAAGGGTGAAATCTAGTGGTTAAATCTTTCAGGAGACCCGGATTTAAACCTCCCCAATAGCAAAATCTTATGTAGCATCGCCCTCGAGTGATTTACCTGATATATGTGGTTTGTAGGCTATCACATACACTCGAGAGGTTACCCAGGGCACACCGAAAATAGCGACTGAAAAAAAAACTATGGGTGCATCATATCCTTGGTCAACAAGCAAACATTCATAAACTCAATGACCAATTATCTTGGAGTCTACCGACTCTTGATCCTCCTATATAACCTCAATCAATCGTATTTTCTCAAAGTACACTACAACTCTACCATACCCCTTTATATCTTTAGGTTAATAAACACATAAAAAGTCCGTCTTGCATAAAATCATTTTCAATTAAAATCTTTTTTAATCTTTTTTTATTTACATTTTTATTTAATCAGGGGTAAAATCCGTCTTAACCAAATTTGGTGAAAATAAAATAAAATGGACCACATTTGGCTTCATGCTCTTACAGTATCTTCCATTATTCCATTATTGTTCATCTTCTTCCCAAATATATTCAGAAAACAGAACAAGAAGGCACCACCAGGCCCAACACCATTTCCCATAATAGGCCACCTTCATCTAATCAAACAACCTCTTCATCGGTTCTTACAACAACTATCCTCTCAATATGGTCATATTTATTCCTTACGTTTCGGGTTTCGACCCGTTGTTGTCATATCATCCCCGTCCATTGTCGAAGAATGTTTCACAAAACATGACATTGTCCTCGCAAATAGGCCACGGTTACTTGTTGGAAAACATCTCAATTATGATTCGACTACCCTTGGCGCTGTCTCTTACGGGCCGCTATGGCGAGAGCTACGCCGGATTACTACACTAGAGTTCTTCTCCAATATCCGACTAAATTCCCTAAGTCATATTAGACTTGAAGAAGTCAAATTATTGGCTAAAGATTTGCTTAACAGAGGGAGGAATGAATTTATTGAGGTTGAAATGAGGCCTAAATTTTCGGAGTTGACGTTTAATATTGTTATGAGAATGGTGACTGGGAAGAGGTACTTTGGAGCTGAAGTAGAAGGCCTTGAAGAAGCCAAGGTTTTTCGCGGTATTGCAAGGGATGTGTTTGAGCTAAGTGGTGCGTCGAATCTTGTGGATTGCTTTCCTTTCCTAAGGTGGTTGGGTGTATGGAGTGTGGAGAAGAGGATGTTGGAAGTGAGGAAAAAGATGGATGATTTTCTAGATGGTCTTATTGATGAATGTAGGCGTAACAAAAGCGAGGTTGGCTTCGATGCAGAAAACAGAACACCGTTGATTTACAAGCTGTTGAATTTGCAGGAATCTGAGCCTGTTAATTACTCTAACCAAATCATCAAAGGGATTATTATGGTATTTATCTTCAACTAACTAACAAATTCCATTTCGCCTTCTCTGTTGTCCCACAGGCCCAATTGGTTGCTTCTATATCTGACATTGTCTTTCATATCCAAATACCAGATTATGTTGACAGCAGGTACTGACACTACAAGCGTCACACTGGAATGGGCATTGTCCTTACTACTTAACCACCCTCACACACTCGAGAAGGCAAGATTAGAGATAGATACACTCATTGGAAAAGAACGATTAGTGGATGAAACCGATCTCCATAACCTTCCTTGTATTCAAAACATCATCAACGAGACCCTTCGACTCTTCCCAGCAGTTCCTCTTCTTTCAGCACATGAGCCTTCAGAGGATTGCAGCATTGCGGGATACTATGTCCCCAAGGGCACAATGGTGTTGATCAACGCATGGGACATACATAGAGACCCGAAGTTGTGGGAGGATTCTTTGAGCTTTAAGCCGGAGAGGTTCAACGACAAAAAGGGAGATGAATACCGGTTGACATTGGTCCCCTTTGGGCTGGGAAGGAGATCTTGCCCTGGAGTTCCCCTGGCTAATAAGATGTTAGGGCTGACATTGGCAACTTTGATTCAATGCTTTGAGTGGCAGAATATTAGCCAGGAAAAGGTGGACTTAGATGAAGGTTCGGGGCTCAGTATGCCAAAAGCAGTCCCTTTGAGACCAATGTGTAAAGCACGTCAAAGCATCATCCACACCCTTGCTAATATGTGAAACTCCCCTCTTTTGCCATCAAACAACTTTAAATTTTACTGGGATGATGGACAATAATGTAAGAGCATAAAGCCATATTTGATCCATTTTTATTTTTGTTAGGCCCGATAATCTTCCTTAACACATAGTCATGCCTCTTAATATTAAAATCATGTTAGATAATGGTTTATGTACTTTATAAAGTGTTGGCGATTTCTCTACTCACGGCGAAAACATGTCACTATAAAAATCGAACAACAAGGTGCAGTGAAACCGTCTTACACACAGAACCACCGACACAACAACAAAGTAAGTAAAGTGTATGCTAACTAGAACAACCGACACAACAATGAGAACCTCTTTTATCTCAAAGAAGTGGAAAATTCACGGCCTATCAACAAATTGATTCAGTAATAAAAAATATACGATCAAGGTTTCAACACAACCAACCACAAGTTCTACCATAACTACACAATCAGAAGAGATATAGCACTAAATTGAAACTAGCCTAGTAAATTTAGTACTTCACCACCCCAAAATATACCACAATACGTGAATACCTATTGGAGAAAACTCGATATACCGTTATCGGAAGACTGTTGATGTAACTTGAACCACCCTTGAGCTAGATGGAGATAGTAAATCGGACCAAATCACCCTCTTATATTTGTCACTCTCTCACTCAAACCAACTAATTGCGGTCTTCTGATTTGTCCTTCTGCCCAATAACTACTGCCTAATGCATTTAGAACATGTCCGTATTTGTTTTGTTGCCTTGCCTCACGTGATGTCTCATTTTTGTGGACATCAATTTAATCAACTAATCACATCAAAATTCCACCCACTTCACTTGTTCACTATTGGGTAAAAAAACGTGACATTGCAAACCCAAACGTAGGTAACAACTTAGGTAGCACCGACCCCACTTTGATCGGGCGTCCCATATCTGACACTGATCGAATAAACGACTAGACTGTCGAATATTTATAAATGAAGAATGAAATGTCTAAAGATTAAAAGAAATTGATCAGAAGATGGATTTGGATATAGGAAATTAGAAGGAGTTATAGTTAAAGTCAAATTTTACATTCAATAACTAACTAATTTTAAGTCAAATACATTTACAAAAAAAAAAATTTGTATACTATTTATATCTATAATATCATTATATATATAAAAACAAAAGGTAAAACCGCTGATGTGGCGAAACAAGGTTTCATAATTTCCCTAATAGAGCTTCATCATTCACTTTGGCAAACTTAGTTTTAATTAAGTCAATCAATTACAACTAACTATTATAATTATTGTAATACTATTAATTACATAATACCTAATTAGATTTTCAAGTTTCTATTAAAAACTAAATTTCATTTTCCAAAGCCGAAACAATTATAATATTATTAATTACATAACGTAATTACCAACAAAACATCAATTATATAACTAACCATTATTTTTCCAAGAATCATTTTGTTTCTTTATGCAATTAGTATAGCTGACTGAATAATGTGGTCAGCCAGGTTTTCCTAAACCTTTGCTCACAAGATATGTATTATATACTCTGCTTTCATACGTTATATACACACACAAAATTTCCACAAAATTTTGTGTAAGGAGAATTTATTATCATGGAAAAAGGATTGGAAGATGATATGAGGTTTTTTTAACGTATTTCGGAATAACGTATTTAATTTTCTTATTTTATTAATTTAATTAATTTTTTATTCATAAGTTGTGTAAAACCATTTATTTCACATTTTTAACTCAAGCTTATTTCATTTGAAACAATAATTTTTGATTTCTTATATATATATATATATATATATATATATATATATATATATATATATATATATATATATATATATATATATATATATATATATATATATATATATATATATATATATATATATATATATAGGGTTGGGATCCGGTGAGAACCACCTTACAATGAAAACCGGTGAGAACTCTTCCTTACGGAGTTTTTTTTTTAAAATTAATGACATAATTGGATTCGGCATTGAATTTTATGGCCAGAGAATAAATTTCTTGTTCTAGAAAATAAATACTAGTGGCGGAAAAATGATAGATACGAAAAAATAGATAGTAGGTGCATGCAAATAAATAAAATGTATCCCACCTTGATTTCCGTCACTAGTATTTATTTTCTAGACCAAGAAATATGTTCTCTAGCTATAAAATGTCATCCCGAATCCAAATATGTCATTAATTTTCGGTAAAAAAGTCCGTAAGGTAGAGTTCTCACAAAGTTCTCATTGTAAGGTGGTTCTCACCGGATCTCAAGTCTATATATATATATATATATATATATATATATATATATATATATATATATATATATATATATATATATATATATATATATATACCAAGAAATATGATCTCTGGCTATAAAATTCCATGCCGAATCTAATTATGTCATTAATTTTTTAAAAAAAAACTCCGCAAGAAGGAGTTCTCACCGGTTCTCATTGTAAGGTGGTTCTCACTGGATCTCAACCCTATATATATATATATATATATGTATGTATATATATATATATATGTATGTATATATATATATATATATATATATGTATGTATATATATATATATAGTACATATATATATATATATATATACATACATATATATATATATATATATATACATACATATATATATATATATACATACATATATATATATATATATACATACATATATATATATATATACATACATATATATATATATATACATACATATATATATATATATATAGGGTTGAGATCCGGTGAGAACCACCTTACAATGAGAACTTTGTGAGAACTCTACCTTACGGACTTTTTAAAAAAAAATTAATGACATAATTGGATTCGGCATGACATTCTATAGCTAGAAAACATACTTGTTGGTCTAGAAAATAAATACTAGTGACAGAAATCAAGGTGAGATACGTTTTATTTATTTGCATGCACCTATTATCTATTTTTTCGTATCTATCATTTTTCCGCCACTAGTATTTATTTTCTAGACCAAGAAATATGTTCTCTGGCCATAAAATTCCATGCCGAATCCAATTATGTCATTAATTTTTTTAAAAAAACTCCGTAAGGAAGAGTTCTCACCGGTTCTCATTGTAAGGTGGTTCTCACCGGATCCCAACTCTCTCTCTCTCTATATATATATATATATATATATATATATATATATATATATATATATATATATATATATATATATATATATATATATATATATATATATATATATATATATATATATATATATATATATGTTAAGCTCTTTCAAGTTAGTGTGTTGAGTGATTTTAAAAATAAACCATGTGTTACTGTGTCATATTACCGCTCTTTTTACTTTCGAACAATAATTCAAATTTCTATTACTACTTCCCACTCAATGACCGACATTTTTTAAAAAACAAGTTTCTAAATAGCGCATAATTTTATATAGACCATTTTCGTTGTTTTTTACTTTAACTTTTTTTCAATTTTTTCGTAATTGAAGTTCTTATATGTTTTATTATATATTTACTTTTTCATTTAATTTTATTAAAGCCTTCTCATATACATCATATACATCAAAGTCGGAAATAAAGAACCCCGTGAATTTTCACGGGTGTTATGCTAATATATATTATTAAATTTAAATAACTTTCCCCTGTCTTAAATTTTATGGAATATCGTGTCAGATGTTCGTGTCCGTGCTATCTAGGTAACAAGAGCAACATAACTAACACACAAAAAAAAAAAAAAAAAAACAGTCCCATATTTTTGATCTTGACGATTTTAGGAACACGAGAAAATATTAGACTATTATTTACTAGTATATACAAATAAGTGTTCTTATTGAGAAAAATTATCCCACAACTTAAAGGCAATGAGATTTAGGGAAAAAAATTCGAGTGAAAAATCTCATTCAGGGTATAAGTAATTTAATAGTTAAATCCCTCTCAAGTTTTGGTTTTTTCTTTCCTAAGAGTCGATAATCAATTCTCTGATCACATGTTTAAGAAATAAAAGTTTTGATTACAATTAATACGAATCCAGTATTCCAATTAAAATGGTCACAAGTATTTTTCGTTTGGGGTAAGTAGAGAGTGAAGTGAATTTAAGAACCAGATTATGAATATTATGCGAGTTTTTAAGTTTAATAAGATACCTGATTCCATCGCATTACTAACTTAATATGTAAACAGTAAATAATGTAAATGACTTGGTTGACCTCGAAAATAAAGGTATTTGTTAAAGAACATATGAGGGAAAATGATCGTTGTATTGCTTGAGCCCAAAAGGCTTTATATATAATTACAAAGCTAGGGTAAAACATAATAAATATCGGAAACAAATAATAATATCGTAGAATAATATCGGAGAGTATAATATCTCCTAATACCTCCCCTCAAGCTGGAGCGTGTAGATCGAGAACGCCTAGCTTGTCGAGAAGAAATTTGAACTGAGGGGCGCCAAGGGCCTTTGTATAGATATCAGCAAGTTGAAGATGAGTCGGGACATGAGCGGCAGTAACCAATCCATCAACAATAGCGTCACGGATAAAGTGACAATCGATTTCAATATGTTTGGAGCGTTCATGAAAAACAGGATTGTGAGCAAGATCCAAGGCAGATTTACTGTCAGTGAAAATCTGCATAGGAAGAGAGATACGGACATCCAAGCTAAGAAGCAAACCCTTGAGCCATTTCAATTCACACAAGAGTGCGACCATAGAGCGATATTCAGCCTCAGCAGAAGACAAAGATACCGTCTTTTGCTGCTTAGTTTTCCAAGAGATAGGAGAGGTACCAAGAAAGACATGCCAGCCGGACACTGATTTTCTAGTAATAGGATCAGCACCATGATCCGAATCACACCAACCAATAATATCCAAAGGACTAGAAGCACGGAGGAGAATACCTTGCCCCGGACTGCCCTTGAGGTAACGCACGACCCGGAGGGCGGCCGTGAGATGTTCCTGACGCGGTTGGTGCAGAAAACGGGAGAGAATATGAACGGCATAAGATAAGTCAGGGCGGGTAACAACCAAGTAAACAAGGCGACCTACCAACCGGCGATAAGACTCGACATTGGCGAGAGGAGGATCCGTGGCAAGACCAAGAGAGTGATTTTGTTCAATCGGAGTGCTAGCGGGTTTTGCTCCAAGTAATCCGGTTTCCGAGATAATATCAAGGGCATACTTACGCTGACTAAGGTAAATACCATCAGAATTACGAGATACCTCAATACCAAGAAAATATTTGAGAGGACCAAGGTCCTTCATGTGGAAGCATTTTCCCAAATACGCCTTAAGCGAGCAACAACGGAAGAGTTATTACCAGCAATGACAAGATCATCAACATAAAAAAGAATAAAGAGCCGAACGGTACCGCTTGAGTAGGAGAATAATGAGTAATCAGAATAGGACTGTTGAAACCCATATTCACGAAGCGCAGTAGTTAATTTTGCAAACCAACACCGGGGTGCCTGTTTTAGCCCATATAAGGATTTTTTTGAGGCGAAAAACTTTATCTTTCTTACCACGACTGAAACCCGGAGGGAGTCGCATATAAACCTCCTCATGCAAATCACCATGTAAAAATGCATTGTGCACATCCATTTGATGTAATTCCCATTTTTGGATAGCTGCAACGGCCAAAAAAGTACGCACGGTAGTCATTTTTACAAAAGGAGCAAAGGTTTCGGAATAGTCAATACCTTCAACCTGATGATTGCCAAAAACGACAAGGCGGGCTTTGAGGCGCTCAACCGTCCCTTCAGAATTATATTTGATCTTGTAAACCCACCGACAGCCAAGAGCCTTTTTGTCGGGAGGGAGATCAGTTAACTCCCAAGTACCATTACGCTCAAGGGCATCAATCTCATCTTGCATTGCAGTACACCATTTAGCATCATGAATAGCATCCTTAAAAGAAGGAGGTTCAACACCGGTAGTAATTGCAGCAATAAAGTTGGAATGCGCGGGTGAAAAAGAATAGGAATCAACATAATAAGCTAAAGAGTATGGTGTACCTGAGGACGATGTCGAGGAGTTGAGTGAGTCGGGTGGAGAGTGTGCGGTGGCTAAGACATAATCACGTAGGTTGGAGTTTGGAATTTTGGGCCGCTTCCCACGCCCAAGTTCCCCATCCCCCACAATTGGAGGAGGATGATCCGTAGGAGATTCAGGCCCAGATGAAGAAGGAGCCGTAGGAGCAGGCCCCGGTGAAGAAGATGTAGCAGACTCAGGCCCAGATGTCGTAGGAGCAGGCCAGTAGAGTCCAAAGAGGAGTCCAGCAAGTCAAACTCATCAGACCCATTAAACGGATCCTCGGGAATAACGTGAGTGGGCTCGGTGGAAGATGTATTAGACCCAAACAATTGGTGATATGGAAAAATGGACTCATGAAAGGCCACATCGCGAGACACAAAATAGGATCCCGACTCAAGGTCATACAACTTCCAACCTTTTTTGGTGTGAGGGTAACCAAAACAAAGACACACTTACGACTTCTCTTGGCAAATTTATCCCCGTGGGTATGTTGATTGTGAGCAAAAGTGAGATAGCCAAATACCCGTAAGTTTTTGTAAGATGGTGGAGCCCCATAGAGACATTCGTAGGGAGTTTTATGATTAAGCAAAACAGAGGGTGTCCGATTAATTAAGTAAGCCGCAGTAAGGACACATTCACCCCAAAAAGATTTCGGTAAATGGGAATAAAACATCAAGGAATGGGCAATTTCTAGAAGGTGACGATGTTTGCGTTCAACACGCCCGTTTTGTTGAGGCGTGCCAACACAGGAGGTCTGAAAAAGAATCCTATTTTTGAAAAAATAGTCGGCTATACGATTAAATTCATTACCATTATCACTGCGCACAACCTTCAATTTTTTCGAAAATTGTGTGTCAACTAGGGAGATAAAACTCATAAACATATCCAACACTTCTGTTTTATCGAGCAATAAATAAACCAAAGTTGCACGAGAAAAATCATCAACCAAGGTTAAAAATACTTAGCACCACAAGAAGAAGGAAGATGATATGGTCCCCATAAATCACAATGGATTAAATCAAACAACCCAGAGGCACGTTTATTGTTCAAGTCAAAGCTACTACGATGTTGTTTGGCAAAATGACAAGTATCACACACATGGTTTTTATTAGCAATAAAATTACGAGCAAAAGGAATAGTCTTGACCACTTTAGCAGACGGATGCCCCAAACGTTGATGCCATAAATCCAAGGAACCATCAGTCTTGACAGTATGCACCCAAGTCTTAGCACCCGCACAAATCCAGTAGAGGCCATCGCGCAACTCACCAACTCCAATCGTCCTCTTCAAAGAATGGTCCTGAATAAGACAAGTTTGTTTAGCAAATTCAAAAGAATAATCAAATTCCAACGCAAGCTGTGAGACGGAAATTAAATTGCAAGTGAGAGATGACACGTATAAAACACGGTGTAAAATAAGAGAGTCATTAATAAACACCGAGCCCATGATAGATGACACAACCTGCTGACCATTCGGTAAACCAACAAGTCGGTCAGAAATCATTTTTTGATCAAAAAAATACGATATATTGCCACAAACGTGATTGGATGCACCCGTGTCTATTATCCATTGACACATACCACTGGGACGATCCAAATCGACCAAAGAGAGAGCAGAAACTCCTACGGTCACGTTATTGGCGTGAACCATAGAGTTAGAAGCAGGAGTAGCACCCGCGAACGTCGAAACCAAATGCGATGAGCCTGCCCCTGTCCCTGTACGTGAAGACCAGCGTTCCCATGTACCCGCACGAGCAGAATTGCGAAACTGTTTGTATTCAGTAATGGTACGCGGCCTGTCCCCCCACCATTCGGGAAACCGCTTGTGTTTAAAGAAGCAGTTAGAAATCTCATGCCCCCTCGTCTCACAGTAAGAGCAGAAAAATTTAGCATGACGATCGGACTTCTCTTTCTCACGCAAATTCCGTAAATCAGTAGGGGGTCGGGACGAAGTAAGAGCGAACGCAGACACTTCAGCCGTGTCAACAGGGGTTGATTCAGACCGTAGTCGTTCCTATTGTAAAACAATCTGAAAAGCACGATTGAGACTAGGCAAAGGATCGAGTTGAAATTCTTGAGAGCGAATATGGCTATAAAGAGTAGTATCGAGACCCATAAAGAATTGATGGAGATGCTCATTATCTAAACGCTTAATAGCGTCCTTACCAATATTACAATCACATTTACCGCACTTACACGCAAAGGGTGGCTCATGGACGCCAATGACATCCCAAAGAGACTTTAATTTTCAAAAATAGGTAGTAACATCCATATATACCTTTGATTTGCTTACAGTTATTAAGTTGAGTCTTAAGGCTGTGAATGAGAGAACCATCGACAACCGAGAATTGTGCCTCCAAATCCGACCAAAGTTGAGCAGCGTCCTCACCATATGACACAGTGTCGAGCAAGGATGGATCGATCATGTTACGAATCCATTGTACAAGAGTACAATGTACTACTTCCCAATTATCAAGGGCAATAGCATCAGTCGGTTTTTTTAACGTCCCATCAACGAAACCGAATTTGCGCCGCGATTTGAGCGACATCTTCATTGATTTTTGCCAATCTGCATAATTGTGGCGAGTAAGCATAATGTTTGAAATTTTGGCACTAGGAACGTCATGCGAACCTAGATAATAAGGACTCGAAGAGTCGATTTTGTTGGTAGGGATTTCGTCACCAGCCATGGTGATGGGATAGTGAAGGATTTTCGTGATTACTGTTGATTTAGGGTTAGGGTTTGACGGCTTGATTTTTTTTGCTGTCTCTGATACCATGTTAAAGAACATATGAGGAAAAAGGATCGTTGTATTGCTTGAGCTGTAACATCCCGCATTTTTATAAAAGTAATTCTAATAATTTAAAAGTAGTTTACGGAATTTAATAATATTTTAATTTTAATCCGTAAGTTTTATTTTAAGAAACGTCGTTTAGTTCCGTCTTAAGTTGTTTAATTTAAAGACTTCACGTTTACTTGGTAATTTCCGTTTTAAGATTTTTCCGCTCCTTACATTTTACAAACCCGGCTTAAGTCAATATAAAGGACACCTCTCTCCCCTTTCCACGTTACTTCCTTCTCTTCACCAAAAATAATACAGTAACATTGTTCCACCATTTTTACTCATTTCAACTTCACAAAATCATCATCCATTTACTCATCTCAACTCCGATTGACGCAAGGTTTTCACCTACGCGTTCCTCTCTTCATTCCCGTTCTTTATATCTCTTTCAATTTCGGTTTCGTCAAAGTTGATTTCGGGGCTGTTTTGAGGTTAACTCGAAATTACCCTTTTATGATCCGTTTTTGTTGTTTGTAGGTGTTGATTCGGACGATCCGGACAAGGACTCGTACATTGTTCAAGATTACAAGTGAAGAATCACTCTTTAAGGTGACGATAATGAGAAACTCGGCCTTTTGTCTAATATTAGCACTTTACATGATTTTTAGTATGTTTAGTTACTAGTAGAAACAGGTTTAGGTTATGTGGATTGTGGTTGTGATGCTGTAAATTAGTTAGTATCATGTTAGGGTTTGATGTTTATATGTGTCTCCCATGATTTATGGAGTATTAGTAATGGGTAATAGGTTTATGTAGAGAAATGGAGGTTTTATTAATTTGGTATGAATGTTTATGTTTGATCTTTGATTATGAATTTAAGATGTTGTATGAGTGTAGTATATGCTGTAATTTGTGATTTTAGAAGTATAATCAAAGTATGGAATCAAACCTTTAAGAATTTGATGAACTTTGTAAATGGCGAAAATTGCGTATTTTTGGTACAGCGGATTCCCAGCCGGTCTGACACCGGCGGCCGGTGGACCGGCTGAGAGCCCATTTGGTATTTGTGATTTGTCGATTGTTGTTTTGCAAAATTTAGGAAAAAGGGCCCCCAGCCGGTGGACCGGCGGCCGGCCGGCCGGCTGGGAGTCCATCTTCTTGTTTCGTGGTCTTTGTAAGAATTTTGGGAAAAGGGTTCCCAGCCGGTGGACCGGCAGCCGGCCGACCGGCTGGGAGTACCTCCTTGTTGATTTGTTGCGTTGTTCACATGAGAGATTGGGTCTCTCAGCCGGCCAACCGGCAGCCTGTGGCTGACCGGCTGAGAGCCCCTGATCGAATTAAATAGTTCGTCACTTATGTTTCGCATGTCGGATTTGATTGATTCTTTTTCCGTATGTTTCGTATGCTTGTTTGAAGTCCCAAGAAATTGGGCGACGCTTATGTCGGTTCGGTAATGGATTTGAGGATGAAAGACCCCCCGGCCGGGCAACCGGAAGGGAGACCGGCTCTCGCCTCAAATTAGTTCCCGAAGTCGGCTAAGCGTTACATGGATGTTTAATGATGAGATATATATATATATAAGAAATGATTGTCATTCGAGTTTGAGTTGTTGTACATCTTAGAGATGACATTTGTGATTTGTGTAAACCTGTTGTGCGCTGCTATAGTACTTGAGTTCTCACTTGACTGCATTGTGTAGCTGGTTGGCCGTAGTGACTTGGTTCTCACGGTCAGGTCTTAGATTGTTTGCCCGCCTTCAGGCATATCTCGTTCCTAGCTAGTTCGGGTCTTGGGGGTGCCTCGTGCACTTGTTGAATCGGGGATCGTGATTCGGTTGCGCTCCGAGAGTCTGGCCAGGTTTAGACTAGGACAGTCTTTTGATGTCGTCCTACCAGGGGGTTGTATAGTCTGATATTGGGGATATCGTGGTATATAGATGAGTCGATTGTCGGCCTGCTCATAGTAGTAGAAGTCGAGTCACTTGGATGACCTATCTCTTGTTTGTAGAGTCACTTGGATGACCTATTTGTTGTAGGAGTCGAGTCACTTAGATGACCTATCTCTTGTTTGTAGAGTCACTTGGTTGGCCTATAGTTGTTAGAGTCGAGCCACTAGGTGACCTACCTCTTGTTGATATAATCGGATGTTGAGCATGCTTTAGTTATATTTGTGAATGTTTTATACTTGGTTATCTTAGTATTGTTCGTCCAAGGCATTGGACGACTCTTAGTCTGGTTTCGTAAATGGTTTGGATTGAAAGACCCCCCGGCCGGGCAACCGGAAGGGAAACCGGCTCTCCTTCCAAATAGTTTCCGAAGTTGGTTGAGAGCCTTGCATATGTATTTGCATGATGACTTGAGATTCGGATATTGAGACTTGTATGCTTCACATATTTTATATATGCTGGAGTATATTGTATGCTTATGTGTTACGTGTTATTGACAATAGGTGGCTAGGAGCACTCTAGTCACTCCCCACTGACTGTGGCGCACATGTTGTATGTGTGTAGGTACATGAGGCTGTTCTGCGGGGGTTACGTTGAGGCTAGCGAGCGATGATCCATCATCGTTGACTTTTACCTTTCGTTAGCTAGACCTTAGACTTATGTTTCAGTATTTTGTGAGAACAAGAGTTAGCTCAAGTGGTAAGAGCACTCTTATCCCAACCATGAAGTTGGGGGTTCGATTCTCATCCGCGACATAGTGCGCTCATTTGAACCAAAAAAAAAACGTTTCAGTATTTTGTGCCTGTAGGGTTATGCTATCCCGGGCTGCTTTTGTATCGCACTCCTATACTTATTTATTTATGTTTCATTTCATCTTCCGCATGTTTAGTTGTTAAGACACCTCGCATGTTTTATTTATCTCATCAAAAGTTTTAATTCCGCTGCATTTTTGGCATGTTTTGTATGTTTACTTTTACGCTTTCGCGAGGGGTTTTACAGTTGGTATCAGAGCGTTATCGCTCCCGACGCACTCATGTAATCCCCAAATTTAACTTGACCAAAAACTTGAATAATGAATGAGAGATTTGGGTAGACCTAAGGACAAGTGGTAGACTGTTTGTGATTGTTAATTGTTAGGTTAACACTGTTTTTCTCTTTTGAAGGATGGTGAGAACCACTGCTGCCGAGAATACGATAATGCAACCATTTCATCAGTTGCTTGAGAACCATAGGCGTCAGGCTGAGACTGCTCCTCCTCCCGATCCGCCAGGCAATGAGGCCAACCGACTTGGTAGCTTCTCTTGGATAGCATCACAAATGTCCAGGAGCCACGTGAAGACTTATGGAGGTGAGGTTGATCCGGTAGCTCTTACCAAGTGGTTCCGTGATATGGAGAAGAGCTTCACCATGTACTCGGTTGTTAGGGAGGATAGAGTGCGTTTAGCCACTCACTTCTTGACTTTGGAAGCCGATAGGTGGTGGGCATTGACTGGACCTACCTTCACCCTTGATCTGTTATTTGATTGGGATGCCTTTAAGGATAAGCTCGAGACGAGGTTTTACCCTAAGGAGCTTAGATCACAGAGGCTTAAGGAGTTCATGGACTTGAAGTAGGGTAAGATGTCCGTTCAGGAGTACACCGACAAGTTCAATCAGCTTGCCCATTTTGCCCCGAGATTTGTGAGGGATGAGGCTGAGAGAGTTTACTTCTATCGAGGGAAGTTGGGGCCTCGCATTGAGAGTATGGTCCGCCGTGACTCGACGTCTTTCGTTGAGGTTTATGACGATGCTATTTGGGCAGAGAGTTCCATCCGAGCCATAGATGCTGAGACTAGAGCTTCTTCTTCTGCTCCCTTTTCCTCACAGACTTCCTCCCTTGAGAAGAGACCCTTTGATCCTTCACCTGATCCTCCGGTACCTCAGTTTAAGAAGTTTAAGAGGTTCGACCCATCTAAGGTCAAGGACCCGGTGCCTGTACCTAATGCTCCTCTGAAGTGTTTCAAGTGTCATAAGGATCTTCACCTTGGAGTTGACTGCAACGGCGACCCCTACACCTGCTTTGCTTGCAACAAGACCGGACATCGCTCCTTCGAGTGTCCCGAGAAGAAGGTTGTCGCTGGTAGAGCTGCTACTGCTGCTGGTGCCGTTCAGAGACCGAAGCCCAAGGGTACCGTGTACGTGATGAGTCGTGCTGCAGCCGAGGCTTACCCTCACCTGGTCACCGGTATGTCTCCATTGATGTTTCCATTTTGCCTATAAGACGTTGTCTTAAGCTCAACCTTGCTCTTCTTTCGTGTCTCACACTGAAGTTTTCTCCCTTTAACCGCTCCCTTTTCTGCTCTTGGTGACTTCTTTGGAAATTTCCTTCCTTTTTGGTGGTTGTAAACCTCTTTTGTTTTACAAATTTTATTCGTTCAAAGGTTTGAAAGATCTAAAAGGTTGATTTTAGAAAACCTGGTTTTAAAAAGTTGGATAATTTTACAACTTTGATGGATTTCAGCGTTGGTTTGCCATTTGGACTCGTTATTGGAGACGTCTGATAACCTGTACTATGCCTATCAACACCGGATCGATCTAAATTTTAAAATTTTTCATTGATTTTCACCTTGGTTTTGCCTTCGGATTAGAATGTCAAGTTCTTGAATGCGCAACGAGAACCCCAACGTTCCTTGATGGAGGCTCGACTATGGATTTTACTTTTGAAATTTTTGGAAAGAAATCTAAGTTTTTGTATATCAAGGTTTCTGTGAAAGTTTTAGTTGTTAATGTTGTCCTTGTAACTGCTTTCAAGTTTCGAGGACGAAACTTTTTAAAAGATGGGGTGATTGTAACATCCCGCATTTTTATAAAAGTAATTCTAATAATTTAAAAGTATTTTACGGAATTTAATAATATTTTAATTTTAATCCGTAAGTTTTATTTTAAGAAACGCCGTTAAGTTCCGTCTTAAGTTGTTTAATTTAAAGACTTCACGTTTACTTGGTAATTTCCGTTTTAAAATTTTTCCGCTCCTTACATTTTACAAACCCGACTCAAGTCAATATAAAGGACACTTCTCTCCCCTTTCCACGTTACTTCCTTCTCTTCACAAAAAATAATACAGTAACATTGTTCCACCATTTTTACTCATTTCAACTTCACAAAATCATCATCCATTTACTCATCTCAACTCCGATTGACGCAAGGTTTTCACCTACGCGTTCCTCTCTTCATTCCCGTTCTTTCTATCTCTTTCAATTTCCGTTTCGTCAAAGTTGATTTCGGGGCTGTTTTGAGGTTAACTCGAAATTAGCCTTTTATGATCCGTTTTTGTTGTTTGTAGGTGTTGATTCGGACGACCAGGACAAGGACTCGTACATTGTTCAAGATTAGAAATGAAGAATCGCTCTTTAAGGTGACGATAATGAGAAACTCGGCCTTTTGTCTAATATTAGCACTTTACATGATTTTTAGTATGTTTAATTACTAGAAACATGTTTAGGTTATGTGGATTGTGGTTGTGATACTGTAAATTAGTTAGTATCATGTTAGGGTTTGATGTTTATATGTTTCTCACATGATTTATGGAGTATTAGTAATGGGTAATAGGTTTATGTAGAGAAATGGAGGTTTTATTAATTTGGTATGAATGTTTATGTTTGATCTTTGATTATGAATTTAAGATGTTGTATGAGTGTAGTATATGCTGTAATTTGTGATTTTAGAAGTATAATCAAAGTATGGAATCAAACCTTTAGGAATTTGATGAACTTTGTAAATGGCGAAAATTGCGTATTTTTGGTACAACGGGTTCCCAGCCGGTCTGAGGTCGGCGGCCGGTGGACCGGCTGAGAGCCCATTTGGTATTTGTGATTTGTCGATTGTTGTTTTGCAAAATTTAGGAAAAAGGGCCCCCAGCCGGTGGACCGGCGGCCGGCCGGCCGGCTGGGAGTCCATCTTCTTGTTTCGTGGTCTTTGTAAGAATTTTGGGAAAAGGGTTCCCAGCCGGTGGACCGGCAGCCGGCCGACCGGCTGGGAGTACCTCCTTGTTGATTTGTTGCGTTGTTCACATGAGAGATTGGGTCTCTCAGCCGGCCAATCGGCAGCCTGTGGCTGACCGGCTGAGAGCCCTGATCGAATTAAATAGTTCGTAACTTATGTTTCGCATGTCGGATTTGATTGATTCTTTTTCCGTATGTTTCGTATGCTTGTTTGAAGTCCCAAGAAATTGGGCGACGCTTATGTCGGTTCGGTAATGGATTTAAGGATGAAAGATCCCCCGGCCGGGCAACCGGAAGGGAGACCGGCTCTCGCCTCAAATTAGTTCCCGAAGTCGGCTAAGCGTTACATGGATGTTTAATGATGAGATATATATATATATAACAAATGATTGTCATTCGAGTTTGAGTTGTTGTACATCTTAGAGATGACATTTGTGATTAGTGTAAACCTGCTGTGCGCTGCTATAGTACTCGAGTTCTCACTTGACTGCATTGTGTAGCTGGTTGGCCGTAGTGACTTGGTTCTCACGGTCAGGTCTTAGATTGTCTGCCCGCCTTCGGGCATATCTCGTTCCTAGCTAGTTCGGGTCTTGGGGATGCCTCGTGCACTTGTCGAATCGGGGATCGTGATTCGTTTGCGCTCCGAGAGTCTGGCCAGGTTTAGACTAGGACAGTCTTTTGATGTCGTCCTACTAGGGGGTTGTATACTCTGAGATTGGGGATATCGTGGTATATAGATGAGTCGTTTGTCGACCTGCTCATAGTAGTAGGAGTCGAGTCACTTGGATGACCTATCTCTTGTTTGTAGAGTCACTTGGATGACCTATTTGTTGTAGGAGCCGAGTCACTTGGATGACCTATCTCTTGTTTGTAGAGTCACTTGGTTGGCCTATAGTTGTTAGAGTCTAGCCACTAGGTGACCTACCTCTTGTTGATATAATCGGATGTTGAGCATGCTTTAGTTATAGTTGTGAATGTTTTATACTTGGTTATCTTAGTATTGTTCGTCCAAGGCATTGGACGACTCTTAGTCTGGTTTCGTAAATGGTTTGGATTGAAAGACCCCCCGGCCGGGCAACCGGAAGGGAAACCGGCTCTCCTTCCAAATAGTTTCCGAAGTTGGTTGAGAGCCTTGTATATGTATTTGCATGATGACTTGAGATTCGGATATTGAGACTTGTATGCTTCACATGTTTTATATATGCTGGAGTATATTGTATGCTTATGTGTTACGTGTTATTGACAATAGGTGGCTAGGAGCACTCTAGTCACTCTCCACTGACTGTGGCGCACATGTTGTCTGTGTGTAGGTACATGAGGCTGTTCTGCGGGGGTTACGTTGAGGCTAGCGAGCGATGATCCATCATCGTTGACTTTTACCTTTCGTTAGCTAGACCTTAGACTTACGTTTCAGTATTTTGTGGCTGTAAGGATATGATATCCCGGGCTGCTTTTGTATCGCACTCCTATACTTATTTATTTATGTTTCATTTCATCTTCCGCATGTTTAGTAGTTAAGACACCTCGCATGTTTTATTTATCTCATCAAAAGTTTTAATTCCGCTGCATTTTTGGCATGTTTTGTATGTTTACTTTTACGCTTGGGAGGGTGAAGGTAGGTCGAGATAATTAAGGTGTGATTAACAGTAAAACCGGGTCGTGACCTAGTTAGCGTGACCACTGCTTGGGGATGGTCTAATAGTATTACCGTATTACTTGGTACTACATAATTGAAAAACAGATACTCAGTATCTTGCAATTTTATTTGAGTTTTAAGAGTACAAGCAAAACGAATTGCGGAGTTTTTTTCCGTTGATTTTGAAGGAAGCTATTGTCATATTTTTGCAATGACGTGTAGAATACTTTGACGTGCTTTACACATTGCTTTTAAAGGAACAAGCTTAGGCATACTGAGCCCAAAACCTTCAGCCAAGTCCACTTTTACATGACCAACATTCTCCCACTCAAAACATTGTATCAAAGTTGCCAATGTTAGCCCCAATACTTTATTAGCCAGGGCAGCTCCAGGACAAGATCTTCTACCTAGTCCGAACTGTACTAATTTCAACCTGTACTCATCTCCATCTTTTCCCTCGAACCTCTCTGGCTTAAAGCTCAGGGAATCCTCCCACAACTTCGGATTTCTATGTATTTCCCACGCGTTTATCAACACCATGGTGCCCTTGCGGACATAGTATCCTCCAATCGTGCAATCCTCTGAGGGCTCATGTGGTGACAGAAGGGGTACTGCTGGGAAGAGTCGATATGTCTCGTTGATTATATGTTGAATGCATGGGAGGTTATGGAGATCGGTTTCATCCACTAATCGATCTTTTCCAATATTTGCATCTATCTCTAGCCTCGCCTTCTCCAGTATGTGTGGGTGGTTAAGTAGTAATGACAGTGCCCATTCCAGTGTCACGTTTGTAGTGTCTGTTCCTGCTACCAACATGATCTAGTTTTTGCATATGAAAAGCAATATAATTAGATACACTATTAGAAAGGTACTATAGAATGTAGCAGCTACAATTAAAATTTAGTGAAAAGGAACATGATGTTAGGATGCAAACCTATGTTTTACATCACTTGTGTAAAAATGAAATAATATTTGTAAAAGTGTCGGCCAAATATAATAGTATGAGACATTTACTTATGGAAAGGAGCCAGCTAAGTAAATCTATGTAGGTTCAACGTCAGCAAATTAAAGGCCCAACAAAAGGTATCAACGCTTCCGCATAGCAGATACTACTATAGCATTTAAGAAACACAAATAGCGTAGTGAACCAAAATTTGTTAGTTAGCTGAAGATACATACCATTATAATCCCTTTGATGATTTGGTTGGAGTAACTAAGAGGGTTTGATTCCTGCAAATTCAACAACTTGTAAATCAATGGTGTTCTGTTTTCTGCATTGAAACCAACCTCGCTTTTGTTACTCCTACATTCATCAATAAGACCATCTAGAAAATCATCCATCTTTTTCCTTACATCCATCATCCTCTTCTCCACATCCCATACACCGAACCACCTTAAGAAAGGAAAACAGTCCACAAGATTCGACGCACCACTTAGCTCAAACACGTCCCTTGCAATACCGCGAAAAACCTTAGCTTCTTCAAGGCCTTCTACTTCAGCTCCAAAGTACCGTTTCCCAGTCACCATTCTCATAACAATATTAAACGACAACTCCGAAAATCTGGGCCTCATTTCAACCTCAACAAACTCATTATTCCTCCCTATGTTAAACAAATCTTTAGCCAATAATCTGACTTCTTCAACTCTAACATGAGTTAGCAAATTAAGTTGGATGTTTGAGAAGAACTCGAGTGTCATTACCCGACGTAGGTCTCGCCACAGCGGCCCGTAAGAGACGGCTCCAAGAGTAGTCCAATCATAATTGAGGTGTTTTCCAACGAGTAACCGAGGCCTATTGGCAAGGATTATGTCATGTTTTGTGAAGCATTCTTCGACTATGGAAGGGGATGATGTGACAATAACGGGTCGAAACCCGAAACGTAAGGAATAAAATTGACCATATTGAGAGGATAGTTGTTGTAAGAAGCGGTGAAGAGGTTGTTTGATTAGGTGAAGGTGGCCTATGATCGGAAGTGGTGTTGGGCCTGGTGGTGCCTTTTTGTTCTGTTTTTTGTATATTTTTGAGAACAAGAAGAGTATTAATGGGATAATAGAAGATAATGTAACTGTATAAACCCATATCTGATCCATGGATAATTGTGTATGTCGTAGTTCATAGAGACAGTACTATCTCACCTTATATAGGAGGATCAGGAGATCGTAGGTTCCAAAATAATTGATCGTCAATTTGTCTTCCCTTGTATGTTGAGTGTTGACCAAGGATGCATGTTATTTTCTAATATTGCTTGTTGCCCAAGGGTACACGTCAATCAAATGCCAATTTGACAATATTTTTAAGGACACCAATCAAAATGAGAAGTCGTTTTTCACCCACTTTCAATAATGGAGTAGCGATGCATGCGCCACTTAATGGCTCTTTTATCTCATTCTTAGGCATTTAGTTTACAATTAGTTTTGTTATTCGTAGCTCTGACGAATCAGATAATATCACTTAGGGGTTGTTTGGATCATTGAGAAATAATTTTAGGTAAAAAGTAGAAATTCACATGAATTAAGTGCATGTTTGGCCTTATTTATAAAAAAGAATTTCTACTTCTGTAAAGGAGTTTTTATAAAACTAGTTCTTGACAAAATTGATCCTGTTTGGCCAAAATTTTAAAAAAACTATTTTTATCAGTTTTATCGTGTTTGGCCTAACTAGTTTCTATAAATTTTTTTTTTTTGCTAAAATATACTCCGTATTATATATATATGTACAAAAGAGCGTGATTAACTTGCGAGAATTCCGACATCTAGTAAGACTCACCCTCACACCAGACAATTTTATTTTATAAGAGGTAAAAAAATTGAAAGTTGGTATTTGACGGTATTTTTTGTGTTTTGGCGGTATTTTTTTGGGTTTTGGCGCTCAAATAACTTAAAGCAACGTGAAAAGAGAAACAGAAGTAACAAATTGCTACTTCTGTTTCTAGGTGTTTTTAGGAGTCAGTTTTAGAATTTCTGTTTAATAAAATTAGTTTTTAGTTTTTTAAAAATTAGTGTTTGACCCAACTTCTATTTCTTTGGTTGAAAAAACAGTTGAAAAGCAGGGCCAAACACATACTAAATTCCTATATGAGATTTATGGCAAAAAGTCAAAACCTGTTTGGTTGTCATCAAAGAATTAACTATTCCCATGAAATAAATTTCTGCGTGTTGTTTGGTTAGATAACTCAATAATTCCTATGATATTTTTTTGTTATAAATACTATTTTATCCTTTGCTAAAATGTATTAGTTCTAGTTCACCCTTAATTTCAGATAAGGTAGCGACGGAATACATGGTGTTGGGTAAGCTTTAATGACATAAGAGACTTTTGAGCATTTTTTTAGGATTATTTCATGAGAATAATCCATCCTATGGGTGCCCTGCAAATATCACTTCATCCTATCAATAATTCCAAATTAATCCATCATATTCACCCTTCTTCCCACGACAGTCTAAGGATGAATTAAATCCATCTTATTCACGCTATCAATAATTCCAATTAGACTGTTATGGGAAGAATGATGAATAGGATGGATTAATTTGGAATTATTGATAGGATGAAGTGATATTTGCAGGGCACCCATAGGATGGATTATTCTCATGAAATAATCCTTTTTTTTTAAATACATAGGAAACGTAGATTATAAACTCATAGCATCAAATGCTAACCTATGAGCCACCATATAAAGATTTCTAGGAATATAACTAAAACTTAAGCAATGAAAGAAAGGATAAAAGCTTCGTATATCAGCCACAATGTCCGCAATCTGATGATGTTCTTATTCCTGCCCTGCAATCTAAAGAAGACAGCTTAAGCAATCTGATAGAATTTCAACATGATGTAGTCGCCTTTCCATCGCCAACCGGATCACGCTCTTAATTCCCAGCGCTTCAGCCTGCAAAGGAGAAACCCATAAAATCATTTCCTTACCTTCAAATTCAGTAACCCCTTCATCATTATAAGCAACCCATCCAAGCCCTACCACTCTCCTATCCTTCCAACCCGCTCCACCTTAATTAATCCTATAACATAAGCAGTTTCCTGAATCTCCCATCATCTTCAAAGGATGAAAATTCCTAATTCTTTCACTAATATTCTCTACTTCCTCAACAGGCTGATCCCTTCGTTCCTGGATTTCCTTCTCCTTTTGCATTAATACATCTGCAGCCGTAGACACTAAACCACCATAAACTTTAAAGAAAACAACAGGTATCGTTACCTCCCCCCTGAAGATACAATTATTTCTTACCACCCAAATACACCAAACCATAGCAACGAACTGGATAACTCTATACTGTGATTCAATACACCTATGATGAATTAATGAATTCTAGGGGAAGTTTTACGATGAGGCGGAAGGGGGTAATGTCTTGGGGTAAGAGTAGTCTACTTTTGGGTCTTGCCTCGATAAAGGAGGGACTAAGTTGGCTGCCAGGTCATGACTCTAGTCTCAATGTTTGGACTTCTAAGTGGGTGGAAGGTGAAAGACCGAACCCAAAGAGGATATTTTAAGTTCCAATTATGCGTTTTTGAAAGACATGGAAATTAGGGACTTAGTGGTATGGGCAATGAATGAGATAAAACTAGGGTTGAGTTTTTGTTTGATGAAGAGACGTCGATGAAGATTCTGGCTTTTCTTGTGTGTGACACATCTAGGCATGATAAAGCTCTCTGGCAGTTAACTTCATCTGGCAAGTATACTGTTAATAGTTGTAATACCCCATTCCACTTCATCCTATATATTAAATACTTGTTTTAAATAATAAGAATGGTCCAAAAGAAACAAAAGCCCATCCAAAATCTATCTTTTTCGACAATGAAAATCCAAATACCCATCTTAAACTTACACTCCTTAAACTTGCGAATAACTACTTTGTCATTGATGCTAATTTTATGATGTTTTAGGTGTATTTTTGTCTCTCGATTATAAAATAAAAGTTTTAGCTATTTCTCTTAGATTTCCAACGCCACCAAAATCACCTTAATCGCAATTCTGTGGAGGAAATTATGCCCAAAATACGGAAGACTGTCACAGAAATCCGCCAACAGGAAACTCATCCGTTACTACTTCATCCACCTTGTGTAATCATCACCCAAGCCACCTTGTGTAATCATTACCTAGGCACATGCTGTGGGGAATATAACATGTATTCGCCCTTAAATTGCAGGATTATAACAAAACTTACAATTGTGATTATAGTCATAAAATAAGAAAAACAATATGAAAAGGAGTACAACCTTAGGTCCTTGCGCGATTGGCCTAAGAACAGGAATTAAAGTAAATTCCCTCTTATAACTTGCACCCAAGACTTGATTGAGACGATGCCGCGTGTGCTAGAAAATACTCTCCAATTGTCGTGCAATATGGGGAGAGCTTTTTTGAGTTTTGATGTGAGATCCGAGTTTTAGGAGAAGGATGCTCTCAAAACCCTAATTGTGTGAATATTAAATTACCAGTCGTTGACAAAAGGAGAATTACTCTCCTTTTGTAACCTACACGGCCGAAATATCGAGTAGGGTAAGAGTGGGCTTTCCACTCTTACCTTATTCTAATTCGTGATTCGATCCGTTTTGCTAAAAATATTATTCGCGGGTATTTATTATAAATCGTATACATGTTATCAGATACTAATGTATTTGTCACAATGTGCAGTCGATACATTAATAATGGTCTGATAAGAAGATTACGATATTGTATAATTAGCTCAATTAATATAACTGCTTATATTAATACGCGAATTTAATATTTAATTGAATATAACCGTTTATATTTAATTTACGAATTAATCATGTAATCCGTATTAGCTAAAATTATTTAATTTGTATTAAATAATAATCTCAACATCTTATTGACTAATTTACTAGTCAATACCTCTGACTAACTGTTTAGTCGTTTCCGGCATAAATGTGACTGTATTTTCATACCTTCACATCTCTCAAACGTGTCCTATAGGTGTGACGTATAGGGACCAGTTGATCACCGCCATCCGTATGACAATAACGTCAAACTTATCTAGCAAGCCAACCGTTATTGATAAACGTGGACCAACTGATAATAATACTGAAGTATGCCCTTGTGATCCTTTAAGAGATTTAATAAGTCATTGTACTAACTGTCAAGGACACTAGCCCCAACAATCTCCTACTTGTCCGTACAAGGGTGTGTGCAATGACGTTATCACACTACATGTGGAGGACACAAGCTCCAAAAAACTCCCACTTGTCCGTGTAGGTGCGATAACCGATTCTCTTATCCTTTTAAAATTTCTCCCACTCAATATAAGACAATTTGCAAATCTGTATTCGCAAAGGTCGTATCTCACAGTCGATCTGTATCAAGAGTGGTTTTCCCGACTAGAGAGTAACTTAACTGATAAAACGAATCTGTATTCGAGCATGGCCATGCATTTCAGTTACTACTCCTCGAGTGGCCCTGAGAAATGATAAAATCCTGATAAGGGTTTGGATATTTCCCTCAACTCGAATCCTGCCGATGTAAGCGCAGCATGAAATAACCCAGAAAAAATCCTCTTGGCCCCTGTTACGGAAGACCGTGGGAAAGAAACAAAAGTTACCCAAAATCTGCCTTAATCTCAAGAGACAGTTGAAAGTCAAAAGACTCGACTCTAAGGAACACTATGGAGGTCCTATCCACGACATGGCACCCAATGTTATAAAACATTTAGGACTCCATAACGTTGTCACAGGGTGTCCTATAGATATCCGTATAACTCGCCTTTGTGATTGGTCAGTCAATTGTTTGACTTATGGCTCGTTGAACCCACCATCAACCAACGTCACAAAATGATTACCTGAGTTATCAGCTCAAGGGGGTAATCAAGGACCAAAAACGATGTAATGTTAATCAGTTCACTTTGTGGTGTTCAAAATTGGCGTTCAATTCCACATGAAAAACAAATTATTAAATATCATAACAATGAGGTTGTAATAGAGTACACAAGAAAATGAATTATAACATGAATTCATAAAAGAGTACTACAACTTAGGAACACATCTAATTCTCATGGAGTTAATGTGCCCTTCATGCTTATCACGTGGTAATGCTTTCGTGAGAAGATCAGCTATGTTGTTATCCGTAGCGATCTTATCAATTAATATCTCCTTTTGCTCCACGTAATCTCTGATTAGATGAGCTTTTCGTTGTACATGTCTAGCTTTGTTGCTAGACTTATGCTCCTTAGCTTGGAAGATGACACCTTTATTGTCACAATAAACGGTGATCGGGTCATTCGAACTAGGCACTACTGATAGTCCTTGTAAGAATTGACGCATCCATATTGCTTCCTTATAGCTGCTTCCGAAGCGGCATAGTACTCGGACTCAGTTGTAGAATCTGCTGTAACACTTTGTTTAGAACTTTTCCAGCTGACAGCAGCGCCATTAAGAGTAAAAACGAATCCAGACTGAGATTTCGAGTCGTCTCGATCCGTTTGGAAGCTAGCATCTGCGTAACCCGTGGCGCAGAGCGTCGAGTCGCCTCCGTAAGTCAATCCCTAATCTTTAGTCCTCCGTAGGTACTTAAGAATGTTTTTCACGACCATCCAGTGTTGTTCACCTGGATGAGCTTGGAATCGGCTTGTCATACTCAATGCATATGCAACGTCTGGACGTGTGCATATCATGGCATACATGATCGATTCTATGGCCGAAGCATAAGGAATCCGACTCATGCGCTCTTTCTCTTCCAATGTCTTGGCTTCTTGAGTCTTGCTCAAGTGAAGCCCAGTAGCCATAGGAATGAACCCTTTCTTGGAGTTCGTCATGCTGAATCTCTCTAGAATCTTATCTATGTAAGACTCCTGACTGAGAGACAACATCTGTCGTGATCTATCCCTATAGATACGGATGCCCAAAATTCTTTGTGCCTCTCCCAGATCTTTCATCTGTAAATGGTTTTTCAACCATGCTTTAACCGAAGAAACGAGAGGTATTTCATTCCCAATCAAGAGTATGTCATCGACATACAGTACTAGGAAGACAATCTTGCTCCCACTCGACTTGATATAGAGACATGGTTCCTTGACTGATCGAATGAAACCATTCTCTTTTATCACTTGGTCGAAGCGATGATTCCAACTCCGTGATGCTTGCTTAAGTCCATAGATGGAACGCTTAATTTTGCAAACCTTCTTAGGATGTTCTGGATCAATAAAACCCTCGGGTTGTACCATGTACAACTCTTCCTCCAAATAACCGTTTAAGAAGGCGGTTTTAACGTCCATTTGCCAGATTTCATAGTCTTGAAATGCGGCGATCGCTAAGATAATCCGAATGGAACGCAGCATGACTACGGGTGCAAAGATCTCATCGTAGTGCAAGCCTGGCACTTGGGTGAAACCTTTAGCAACTAGTCTTGCCTTGTGGATATCTTGTTGTCCTTCCACGGCATGCTTTATCTTGTAAAGCCATTTTCATTGAAGGGGGCGTACCTTTGCAGGTAGGTCCACAAGATCCCACACGTTGTTCTCATACATGGAGTCCATCTCGGATTGCATGGCTTCTAGCCATAACTTTGAGTCAAAACTAGTCATGGCACCTTTATAGGTTGAGAGTTCATTACCCTCTAGAATTAAGACGTCATCTATGTCATGTTCCTCGACCATACCAATGTATCTGTCCGGAGGAATAAAGACTCTTCCCGACCTCCTAGGTTCCTCAGGAATATCTACCGCAGCCTCGGTTGAAGGAACTGTTTCCTCCAACTGTTGCTCGGTAGTTAGTTCTTGAATCTCCGATAGATCGAAGGTTCTATTACTCGACTTGTTCTCGAGAAATTCTTTCTCTAAGAACGTCGCACTAGCCGCAACAAAAACACGTTGTTCGGTTGGCGAGTAGAAGTAATGACCAAAAGTTCCTTTTGGATAGCCTATAAAGTATGTCTTGAACGATCGCGGGCCGAGCTTATCCTCGTGTCTCCACTTGACATAAGCCTCGCAGCCCCAAACCCGAATAAAGGACAAGTTAGGGACCGTTCCCTTCCATAACTCGTATGGAGTCTTGTCAACAGCTATAGACGGACTTCGGTTAAGTATTAGAGCGGCTGACAAAAGAGCATAGCCCCACAATGAATCAGGCACAACGGTGTGACTCATCATGGATCGAACCATATCGAGTAGAGTTCGATTTCTCCGTTCGGACACACCATTTAATTGTGGTGTTCCAGGTGGAGTCAATTGTAGAACGATGCCACAGTCTTTAAGGTGTTGATCAAACTCGTGAGTAAGATACTCGCCACCACGATCAGATCAAAGTGCTTTAATCTTTCTGCCCAGTTGGTTCTGTACCCGATTCTGGTATTATTTGAACTTGTCAAAGGATTCACTTTTATGTTTCATTAATTAGACATAGCCATAACTACTCAAATCATCCGTGAAAGTGATGAAATACCTATAGCCTTCTCGTGCGTTGATCGACATAGGCCCACATACATCCGTATGTATGAGTCCTAATAGGTCGGCAGCGCGCATTCCAACACCTTTGAAGGAAATACGAGTCATCTTACCGATGAGACATGATTCACACGTGCCATATGATTCGAAATCAAAGGCTGAGATAGCCCCATTCTGTATGAGCTGTTTTACGCGTTTCTCATTTATATGTCTCATACGGCAATGCCATAGGTAAGTTTGATCTTTTTCACCAACCTTTAATCTCTTGTTATTTACATGTAATATTTCGGTGGTTTGATCTAAAACATAAATTCCATTCATGGAAACTGCCTTGCCATAAATCATATTGTCTAACGAGAAAATACAGCTATTATTCTCTATTACAAATGAAAAACCAAGTTTGTCAAGTGCAGAAACTGAAATAATGTTTTTGGATAAACTAGAGACATAATAACAGTTATGCAAAGATAACTCAAATCCACTTGGAAGCTGGATCACGTATGTTCCCCTCGAGACTACAACAACTCGTGCTCCATTCCCGACACGCAGGTCAACCTCACCCTCGATGAGGGGTTCTTGGTTTCGGAGGCCCTGCACATGATTACATAGATGAGAACCACAACCAGTATCTAGTACCCAAGTTCCGTAACTTGCATGGTTAATCTCAATCATGTGAATAAAAGAAGAAGAAGAAGAAGACATACCAACAGGAGTAACGCGGCCTGCCTTAATGTCCTCACGATACACGGGGCACGTGCGCCTCCAATGCCCAGTCTTGTGGAAATGGTGGCATTCCATGATAGTATCCTTACTCTTTGTCTTGCCCTGTGAGTTGCTTGACTCACCGGGCCCACTCTTAGCAAATCCTGGTTTCTTGAACTTAGGCTTACCTACCGCTAGGTCGCCTTGAGCTTTAGCTTTCCCCTTACCTTTACCCTTACTGGAGATCATGAGAACATCCTGCTTCACGCTCCCACTTAATTTCAGATCCTTCTCGGTCTGTACGAGAAGGGAGTGGAGCTCATGAGGAATCTTCTTCATGTCGTTCATGTAATAGTTGGCCCTAAAGAGGGCGAATCCATCATGAAGCGAATGAAGCATTCGATCAACGATTATGTTCTCACTGATCTTGCAGTTTAGGGCCTCCAGTTTCTCGATATTCTCAATCATGTTGAGAATATGTGGGCTAACAGCTTGGCCCTTCTGGAGTTTCGCTTCAAAGAAGCGACAGGTATGCTCATAATAAACGATTCTCGGAGCTTTCGAGAACTCGTTAGTGAGCGTGGTGAAAATCTTGTTTGCACCATGGGAGATGAAGCGTCTTTGCAAATTGGATTCCATTGCATAGATGAGTACGTTCTTTATCGCACCCGCTTCCATGACGAAGTCGCTATGAGCGCGAACTTCGTTAGCTCTAGCTCCAGTTCCTGGGTGTGCCGGAATTGGCTCAGTCAAGTACTTGAGCTTTCCGTCAGCAATGGCAGCATTCCGTAACGCTGCCTCCCAGTCAGAGAAGTTTGACCCATCATTCCTGAGTCTAGTAGACTGATTCATGGAGTCCATGAAGGCTTTAAGCCAGGATTCACGTGCTAGCTTGGCACTTGGCATTGGGTCTTCACCAGCCATTTGTTATATAGCAGTATTAAATTGATCGTGTTCTACACTGAAAAGAAGATAAAAACAAAACCATATAAGCATCTCATCGTTGTGATTTAAGTCTATTTTAAATTGAATTTAAACTCGTAGACTCATGCATTTATATAATTGATCTCCCTCAAGAATTATATAAATGATCCCAAGACTCAATTTCCGTAAATTGATAAGCCCACAACTTGGCTAATTCCACCGTTGGAACTCTTGGTCGATAGATTTCCGTAAATCCTATCTATTAGTCCATCATAGTTGCTAGATAGTATCTAGTGACCATAATGTTGAGATAAAATAAATCATCTGTTCCCAATTACCCGACGTAGAAGGGGTCATATTATGCCTACCGACGAAGAAGGGATTCATGGGAGTCTGATTTATAAAGACTAGTCTCAATTTTTGGTTATACGAGGAAGACCCCATCAACTTATATTTATCCATTTTAAGTGAACTAATATCTAATATATAGGTGAATGAATGAAATAAAGTGATGGCTTTGCATGAGACACGTGACATCTGTATTGTCACAGAAAACTAACGCGTAACCTCTACATAAGTCAGTTTTCAGGCATGTTATAGGTGGTTTGGTTTTAGGCGGAATATGATGCATGCTATTATCGATGAAAGCATAAAATAAATGCAATAAACGTAAATAAAAGTCCTAATGTGGCCTACCCTACCAAAATAAACATAAAACAACTTGGAATCCACCGTTGGACCCTAGAAGCTTGTCTTTATGCTCCATCTTGGTCTTTGCAGCGGGAGTGAGCATCCGGTCTCCGTCTTTGGTCTTCACAAAATTACTAATTTAAATTACAAATATAATCCTATTTACATTCTAATTTAAATACAAAAGTAATTACATGGCAAAAACCAAAACGGAGATACAAGATCTCAAATTACAAACAAGACTGTGTTCCATCATTACGGTAACACAATCTTCTAAGGCCACACTAAGTTACAACCGTTTGCAAAATTAAATACGTTATAGAAAGCATTCATAAGCATTCACAAGACGATAAATAAAATGCATCAACTAAAAATAAATTCATTCATGACATAATAGTGTTATTATGTTTAACAAATTTTACCAAACCACCTTACGGGATTAAAATTATGTGATTATACCGTTTTAATCACTTCAATTTTAATAAATTTCTAATCCATTATTTTAAACCATTTTAAAATAATATGTATCATACGAGAGTGAACCGTTTCACAAAAGTTAATATACTATTTCTGTATATAGTATGTTACTTTTGGCCAAGGGAAAATAAAACAAGTTATTTTCGAAAATTAAAACGCCTGTAACAGTAACGAGGTCGACCGACCTCACCTCGAGGTCAACCGACCATCTGTCAGTATAAACAGACTTCTTTTAACAGTACAAAGGTCGACCGACCTACTAACCAGGTCGACCGACCGACAAAACAAAAGCGAGTTTCTGGTTAAAAAAAACGTAAATCGCTGCACTTTCAAACCAAAACAAGTTTTTATCCTTGATTTAAAACGTGTAAATCAAAAATAAATAACATAAATTGATTCACATATTGCTAAAAATATCGATTAATCAACAATATGTAAATAATAATCGAAAACAAGATCGATTACTCACAAAAAGAAGGCACACGGCCGAAGCACTCGATTGAGTGAAGGCAAGGCTCGATCGAGTGCACGTTAAAAAGTCCCGATTTTGATTTTTAAAACCTTATGAAAAACACAAATGTAAAAATATCGTGGCCTTGGCTCTGATACCACTTGTGGGGAATATAACATGTATTCGCCCTTAAATTAGAGGATTATAATGAAACTTACAATTGTGATTGTAGTCATAAGATAAGAAAAACAATATGAAAAGGAGTACAACCTTAGGTCCTTGCGCGATTGGCCTAAGAACAGGAATTAAAGTAAATTCCCTCCTATAACTTGCACCCAAGACTTTGATTGAGACGATGCCGCGTGTGCTAGAAAATACTCTCCAATTGCCTTGCAATATGGGCAGAGCTTTTTTGAGTTTTGATGTGAGATCTGAGTTTTGGGAGAAGGATGCTCTCAAAACCCTAATTGTGTGAATAATAAATTACCAGTCGTTGACAAAAGGAGAATTACTCTCCTTTTGTAACCTACACGGCCGAAATATCGAGTAGGGTAAGAGTGGGCTTTCCACTCTTACCTTATTCTAATTCGTGATTCGATCCGTTTTGCTAAAAATATTATTCGCGGGTATTTATTATAAATCGTATACATGTTATCAGATATTAATGTATTTGTCACAATGTGCAGTCGATACATTAATAATGGTCTGATAAGAAGATTACGATATTGTATAATTAGCTCAATTAATATAACTGCTTATATTAATACGCGAATTTAATATTTAATTGAATATAACCGTTTATATTTAATTTACGAATTAATCATGTAATCCGTATTAGCTAAAATTATTTAATCTGTATTAAATAATAATCTCAACATCTTATTGACTAATTTACTAGTCAATACCTCTGACTAACTGTTTAGTCGTTTCCGGCATAAATGTGACTGTATTTTCATATCTTCACATCTCTCAAACGTGTCCTATAGGCGTGACGTATAGGGACCAGTTGATCACCGACATCCGTATGACAATAACGTCAAACTTATCTAGCAAGCCAACCGTTATTGATAAACGTGGATCAACTGGTAATAATACTGAAGTAGGCCCTTGTGATCCTTTAAGAGATTTAATAAGTCATTGTACTAACTGTCAAGGACACTAGCCCCAACACATGCTAAGTTGAAAATTTGGTTCCTTGGTCCCCAAGGTCTTAATAGGCATGTGCCTAATATCTTAAATTAATATCCTAAACCTACACTACCTATTTACTCTACAAATCACAACTTACCCAACACAACAAACTATTTCACTTCTCGTCTTTTTTTACGTGAGATTTCATCACCCATCTCCAACATTCATTTCTTTCATTTTCACATCTCTTTTATCCTATCTTTTAGTAAGTGTAAGTGATTATTTATTTCTCATTTTCTTTATCCAAGTTTATTTAGAGTACTACTGGATTAATTGTTTTAATTCTTATGTTTGTTCAAGGAGATGAGCAAGGGACCTTGATTGAGGAAGATCATTTTGGTTGATCTTATAATATTATTCTACTTATTTACTAATTTTAATCTCTCTCAAGGTAACTAGGTTTTCTCCTTTTTATGATTTTTTATTTTCAAGTGCTTTTATGAGTTTATAACAAGATTGATAATATATCTTATATTTAAAATCATGGTAATATATGAGATTCATGATTTATATAAATAAGTACTAATTTTTATTATTTGTGATGAATTTATAAGTATTTAATAATTTTTATGATTTAATTGTGTTTTTATGCGGTTTAACAATTTAATTAGTGTGTAAAATATACTCCCTCCTATTCCCAATAACTGTCACATTTCGGGTTTGGTACGGGAATTAAGGAATTCATTTGTTTAATGTAAAGTAATGTATGGGGTGGGAAGATTGGAGAGAGGGAATGTATTATTGATTATTATTGTGAGTAGAGGTGATTAAAATAAGTAGTGTTGTGGGGTAAGGTGGGGTATTATTGTGGGTTAGAGTGAATAAAATAAGTATAAATAATGTCCCAAAATGGAATATGTGTAGGTGAATAGACGAAAATGGCAAATGTGACATTTATTCGGAATAGGAGGGAGTATAAATAATTTTGAAAATTAAATTTTTGATTATATTCTGATGTATTATTATTATTTATGAGTTTTCATGTGTTTATTTGAGTCCCAAAATTATTATATGTTTAATTGTTTTTATTTGATACTTAATTACGGTTTTATGTGATAATAATCATCTAAAAATATATAAAACATGAATCAAAAATTTCGAAAAATTCTATGTTTGATTTTTTATTCTGTTTCATAAATGTATTTATAGTATTTAAGTTGATTATTTTATTTTTATAAATAATATTTGCTTTTATTTAACTTATATTCGTGTTTTTCGGCAATTAATCTCTAGTAAATATGTAAAATTTAAAACTAAATGTGAAACTTTAATTTCTCACATTAGGATGACTTATTTTAGTATATTAAAATTTTGCATGTCGAATTATTAATTTTTATAATTATTTTTGAATTTTATGGCTAATTAATCCATAAATAAAGTTAAATTGTGTTGAATATATAATAAATGAATAGAAATAAATTAATTATAAATTATTTTTATATATACTCTGATCTATGAATATGAAAAATATATTATTAATGTTTGTGACATTATTTTCTTAATTATTTCTTTATTAATGGATGAAATCGCCTATTACATGCCTTTTAAGATAAAATTATAAAACGGGGTCAAATAATTTATTATGAAATGTTTTTATTTAAGTTATTTCTCCATATTAAAATGCCCGTCTCTGAAAAAGTTGAAAATAGACTCATATTTATTTTAAGTCTAATGTCTAACTGTTAGATTTCGTAATTTTCTTACATGTCGTTTGTTCACAATAAAATGTTTACTAACAACGCACTGAAATACTCGCGAAACGGACAGTCGCTCAAAGATTATTTCTAAAAGCATTTTTATACTTTGAAACTATTCTGGGTAATTTTTATAATTGAAGAGTTTAGATGATGTTAGGGTTTTACTTTGCTCCAAAATGATTTGTTGAACCCGTTTTATGAAGCGATACCTTTTGTGCGACGTTTTCTGACATACTTTAAAGATCAGTTTATAAATCTCTGTTAAGTTCGTCACTTGGAAATGGTTATTTGACAAAGATTGTAGCTAAGAGTCTTATTAATCCAACCCAATTGTGTGACACCCCACGATATTACATAAAAATAAACAATTAACTTGCACCGGAAATACGATAATTATACAAACTTTCGACATATATGAATAAAACTTAATCGCGGAATATCAAAACAGCGCTCAAGATTAAAAACCCAAGGAAAAGTATAACTTATACAAGATATATAATATAAAAGGACAAGGGATAAGGTATCCCTCGATAGCAACATAATTTAAATCTGAGCTAAACGTAAATAGGTAATTGTCGAATAATCAACAATGCTCGCTAGCCACACGTCTTCCCCAAACACCATCAACCTACATACATGAAACATGTACGCCACAGTCAGTGGGGAGTAACTAGAGGTTCTCCCAGCCACCTTTTGTCAGAAAACACGTAAACGGTAATACAACACAACATATACATATGAACATGCATATACAATGATGAGAAATCAAACATGATATATTCAAGCATGACATTCATGGTCAAGGCATGAAAGTTAAGCCAAAACATGTGAAAACAGCATGCATCAACGTGTGAAACATAATCAAAGTCAACACATAAACTATTATCAAAACGGATAATCAACCAAGTGAATGACCCAGCGACCAACAACTAGGTGGCATATTCACTCACACAAACAACAACCAAGAATAGAATGAACGCCGTCAGGGAACATAACCGTTACCACTGACCACTAGATCGCATAACCACGACACTAGATATCGGGACGCATAACCACGCCACCGATTCTATGCATAGAGCATAACCGCAAAATATATGCCTAAGACCTGGCCAGACCTCTCGATGTAATAACCTACACCGAACGACACACGGGGATCGGGGCGCATAACCACGGACACGACCAATCCCGAACATAGATAAATCCAATAACTTGGGTGGCATTAGTTCATTACAATGATACACAAATTGTACCACCGCTATCCATTCACAAACAAGGTAACATAATCGTTACCAACACAACTTACAATGACATAACCGTCACCCAAACATAAGCAATGCAACATAATCGTTACCCGACTCAACCCAAGATAACATAAGCGTTATCAAATTACAAGTAAGACAACATAACCGTTATCATTACCACTCAAGCTAACATAACCGTTAACCAACTCATTTAATACATGTGAGCTTCAATTCAAACAAGACAACGCTTAAGCTAGTTTCTAGAAGTTAATTTGAAGTGGGAGCCGGTTTTCCTTCCGGTTGCCCGGCCGGGAGGGGGGGTCTTCCTCCTCAACTTAACTTCTAAATACGGCTTAAACATTCAACCGTACATCCACAACGAAGTCACTCAAGTACACGACTCACATGAGTATAAAATAGCAAGAATACATTTGACAAGTCTCATTCTACAAGTTTACATTTCATCCGGAAGTAAAACAAACTAGAATTTAAAGACGAGCTCAATATCGTAGACATTTGAATTAAACAATGAAAGGTGTATGTGATTCGACTCATGAATCATGCATGAAAGATATATACTTTCTAATACAAGTTTTATAATGGTTTAACATGCTTAATGATGCGTGCTTATTTTATACACTTTTTGGCATCATTTAGCACGTATTTCTATGCAATTTCATGCACTTTACGTGCTATTTTGCCCCCTTTTTCTTCCTTTGGTGTATTTTCTGTTATTTTGCAGGAATTATGCAAAAGATGAAGAAATTATGCCTTTTCTGTCCAAAATAAGCTCTTTTAGATGATGAAGCAAGTCAAGGAGTCCCATAGCCCCGATTTTGCAGTACCAAGCCTAAAGGAACGGTAACTGAGGCAAACACGGAGGACAAAAGCAAGAAAGAAGCAAAAAAGAAGCAGTGTATCTGTCATCTACTCGATCGAGTAAACACCAGAACTCGATCGAGTGGATGCAGGAGGAGAAAGTCTCGATCGAACAGTGTGATACTCGATCGAGGAGTCTGCAGGAAGGACCCAACCTTCGAGGTTTCCAGAGTTACTCGATCGAGCATTTGTCAGCTCGAAGTTAGTCGATCGAGCTCTTGTTGAAGAACAGCTACTCGATCGAGTGGTTCAGTCACTCGATCGAGCAACTCACTTATGTGTACTGGATTTGCTATTTCCGTTTTTAGGTTAAGTTTTTAGAGGGTTAACCTAATCCTTATAGGTTAGCCGACTTTTTATTCATTCACTTACTATTCACTTTTGACATCCAGTTTCTACTTTTCATCAGACACTTTTACATTTTCTTAAGCAGTCATTTACATTTCCTTAGATCTAAAACATTCTACTTGGGGTTTTTCTCATTTTCAAGCATTCGGATCCTGTTCTTTCTTTCCGCCATTACTGTAATTCATTTCTCTCTTTTATTTATTGTTCTTATCTTTTATTGTTTTATGGTTCATAGCAATTTACTTTTATTCATAATGTTGAATGTTGTTGTTATCATTGTTGTTGTTAGTTTAGTTCCCCAAAGCATGAGTAGCTAATCCCCATAATATGTTAGGATGAAGGTACTCGCGGTAGTTATGTCGTAGGAATTGTAGTTAGTCGTCCTTACGACGAAGTTCACCCATAAACAATATATTTATAAAACTTGTCAAATGAGTGCACGCAGGAGACCAGTTTACCTAGTAAAACCTTACCTGGATCGAAAGATTGGTAGGTAGGCTTGTTTAGGTTGATTTACGTAACCTATCTAGAGATAGAAAGATTGATAGGGGAGTTCAGGGGTGATTTCAGACCGAAAGGATGTTAATCGTTCCCACTTCGTTGTTGTTTCGACTGGCCTAATCTTTATGTGACATTAATTAGCGCGACGACCTGAATCCTGACATATTCCTCTTTTTATTGTTTGAAAATCGTTTTATCATCTTTATTTGTAAGTTCTTTTCATATCCGTCTTAGTTATAATCTCAAACAAAAACCCCCCAATTTTGTGACCTATAGACTGACCTTTACTTAACACCGTGTCTCCCTGTGGAATTCGACCCTACTTCCACTAGGTTCCAGTTAGTAGACCTAGGTTATCTTTGGTGTATAAGTGACACGCATCAAATTTTGGCGCCGTTGCCGGGGAGGCAATAGGTTTTAAGTTTTTTGTTAGTTTATTACTGTTGTTTTTGTCTTAAGGAATTTCTTTTAATTCCTTAAGACCGTTCTTATTCTTTTTCTCAGTGTTGTGTATGTCAAGGTCTTCCGGGTACGAATTAGTTGCTGCTAATCCGGAAACGGAAAGAACTTTTAGACGCCGCATGAGAGAAAGAAGAATGGTGAGTCAGGAAGAAGTCTTGAGTATTCCTTAACCAGTTACTGTTGAACCAGTCAACCAAATTGTAAGAATGTCGAACATCGCGAGCCATTCCGAACCAAAAGCTGACTCTATTCCAAAGGGTTTCACCCTCCTTGCTGATCAGGCCGGGAACACGTTCGATATTCGACCATCCTATATTAATCTGGTCGAGAGGAACATTTACCGTGGCACAGCGGGAGAGGAGCCGAGGAAGCACATGGAGATCTTTACAGATTACTGCTCCACCATTCCAACTTCTGCGACGGTCACGCAGGATAAGCTAAAGGAAGTCCTTTTTCCTTTCTCTTTATCCGACGGGGCTAGAGAATGGTACTGGGATTTGGATAAGGAAGCTGCGGAGATCACTGATTGGAAGTCCCTAACTTTGGCCTTCTACAAGAAGTATTACCCACCACAGAAGACTAATGCTCTCCGTTCCCAAATTACAAACTTTAAACAGTTTGGGACGGAGAACTTACATGAAGCTTGGACCAAATTCAAGAAGCTTGTGAGAGCATGTCCTGATCACCATGGTTTCCAACCATGGTTCATCAGCAACCAGTTTTATAACGGGTTGTTTGATGACCACCGAGCCATCCTGGATGCTGCCGCAAAGGGGAGGTTCCAAAAGGAGACTGAGGACAACAAAGGGTGGAGTATTATTGAGGAAATGGCGAATCATTGTGCGGAGTATGGAAATTCGAGGTCCGGGACGAGAACAGTGGCCGGAATTAATACTGAAGGTGTTGAGGCTAAACTTGGCAAACCGGCTGCGAGGTTTGACCTTTTGGGACAAATAGCAAGAGGGTAGACAACAGACGGTTCACCTACTGCAAAAAGGTGAACCGTTGATGTGTGAGAGATGTGGAGGTGCTGGGCATTCCGCTATTGAATGCCTAGCTGAGAAAGAGCAAGGGTTTTCCTTCTAACAATTCCGTCAGGGAGGAAACTTTTATAACCAGAACCAAGTTCACCCTAACCTAAGGTGGACTAGTCAAAAAGTGCTCAACCCAACCCCACCACCACAACAAAACTATATCCCCCCTCACCGCAACCAAAACAAATTTCAGAAGCCACCCCAATTCCAACCGTCACAAGCTAGTGCTTCCTCATCTGGAGGAAATTCAGAAATTGGAGAATTGAAAACTCTAGTTCAGTCCTTGGCATCCCAAATGCAAGCTGGGAATGCGTCCATTAAGTTGCTGGAGTCGCAGATCGCTCAACTGGCGATCAAGCAATCATCGCGACCCCAAGGGCAACTACCCTCTCAAACCGAACAACGCAATGAGATCATTAATATGGTAAGGCTGAGGAGCGGGCGTGAGTATGAGGGACCAAGGATGGGAGTTGCTGATCAGAGGAAACCAGAGTCGAAGAGGCTGTTAGCGGAGATGTGTTCGATCGAGGAGTGGACAGAGCTCGATCGAACGAAAGCCAGGAAAATTCACTCGATCGAGGAGTTGTCAGAGCTCGATCGAACGAAAGCCAGGAAAATTCACTCGATCGAGGAGTTGTCAGAGCTCGATCGAGTGAGGTTGACAGAGAGGTCCTCGATCGAGCAGTACAACTTGCTCGATCGAGCATAGTAGAGGAAGGGATCACTCGATCGACTGATCCTATGGCAGAAAACACTCGATCGAGTGTTCTTGAAAAAAGAAAAGAAAGGCGAGAGCTGGAGCAGGCTGAGTACGAGAAGTAGAGTGTGGGAATCCGAGCCGATATGAGAGATATCCAGTACCCGTCTAGATTGGTGGAGAAAGAGTTTGCCAAATTCGCGGATACGCTGCGTGATGCGTGCCTATTTTATGATGTTTTACATCTATTTTTACACGCATTTTAGAGCTCATTTACGATGTTTTAGCATTTATTTCCCAACAATTGTCTACTTTCGTATTTTTATGCTCTTTTGCAGATTTATGCGGAAAAGGGACGATTTTATACCAAATTTATGCCCTCGGGACTTTTTATGACTAAGGACAAGAAGGAACGAAGCCTAGCGCATATTTCAGGGCCTAAAGATAGCTTTAACAAGCAAAGAATCAATCCACGACATTGCAGCCTGTTTAATGGCTATATCTCGAGTTCTAGAGCTGATAATGGAGTGATTCCAGTTGGAGGTGAAAGCTTATCCTCTTAGCTTTCCAACGCCGCGAGAATCGCTTGATTTCGATAAGTAACGAAGAAATGGCAGCTGTTTTAAGATCAATGCGCGCTGCAGTCCCGACAGTTGGTCGACCGACCAACAAAGTAGGTCGATCGACCAGATACCTATTGGAAAAACCCAGAATTTGCCTGAAGCCCAGGAATTGCATAAAATCCGTAAAGCGGTCGACCGACCGAAAATATTGGTCGACCGACCACAGCACCGACCCAGAAGTTTCCAAAAAGCCCATACAAGTGTTTAGGTCATTAGGAAACTCTTTAATTCTGCCTATATAAGCTAATTCAGTCCCTAATTCAGATTGCCATCAAGTTCTTAATCTAGTTTTCTATCATAGATTTTATTCAAGCTTTCATCTTTGTTCTTAGATTTTCCAATTAAGTTGTAAGTTTGCTACAATTCAATCTTTCCTTTTTAATTAATCTTGTTGTTCATCTTATTGTTGTTTCTCAATTCATGTTTCCTCTTTATTATCATCTTTAATTATGTTAATTCCTTTGATATTCTTAATTCTTGTTATTGTTAATTTTATGATTAAGATTATGCATAGTTAATTCTTGTGATTAGGAATTAGGGGAACCATGGTAAAGATTTGATTTTGATAGTTTAATGATTGAATTACCAATCCCCCATTGTTGTTGGTGAACTGATCCTTAGGATTGAAAGATTATTAGGATTAGTTTAACAACAACTTTGGGATTGCCCTTGAACGAAAGTTTAGTGCTTTTCTAGGAACCCTAAGACCGTAAGGATTGGGTAGAATATTGACCTAAAGGTTTATTCTTTGTTCCTTGGGATTGTGTTATTTGATTATTTTACCCTTCATTGACTTGTTTTAACCATGGGGAACCAAAGTTCCTAATCCCCTTTTTATCTTATTTTATTTCTTTTGTTTATTTTGTCCTCTTAGTTATTAGTTTAAATTTCAAATCAACCCCCTCCTTTTTGGTTACTTGTAATAGACTTTAAATTCACAAACATAATTAACCTTGTCTCCTTGTGGTTCGACCCTTGACTTATCCTATCTAAGTTTAAGCTGAGGTTTTATAAATCTTATCTTTGGCACCCCTCAACGACGGGTGTCAAATTTTGGCGCCGTTGCCGGGGAGACGGTATAATTTTGTTTGTTAATTTTTAGTTTATTTTTCTTGTCTTAAGGAACTTAGGTTCCTTAAGACCGTTTCTTACCTTTTCTTCTAGTTTTGTTTTAGAAGACAGGTTTTTGAGAGGAAGGCTTGAGTACTCTCAGTGCTGTTGCGATCATGGTTACTGTGTTAGAAGCATTTTTTTCGGAAATAAATAAGAAACGAGATGCAGTTGTGAAGAATATTGAAATCCAATTAGCAATCATAGCTAATCGGTTTGCTAGCTCTCCAGTTGGTTGTAAGAGTTCCGTAGAGACATTAAATGCTATAGATCCTAGGAGTGGTCGTGCTTATGAGGGACCAACCCCAAAGGATGATGATGCCAAAGTTCAAGACGAAGAAATCGATCCCGTGCACAGGACAGGAGGTCGACCGACCACAACATCAGGTCGACCGACCCCGACGCCTGACGTGAGATCAGTTTCTACAGACCAGAAAAATTCCGATAATACAGAAGTCGGTCGACCGACCACTATACCAGGTCGACCGACCAGGGTCCCTGAGCGGATTGTGGATTCGCCTTCTGAGCTACCTAATTCTCCTCTCATCAATGACTCGACGGAGATTCTGAATTTAAAAGAGCCGAAGATTGTTGATCCCATGACAAGCATTGCAGTCTCATATCCGGATCATTTGGAGAAAGTAAAATTGGAGCATCAGCTCGGAAAAATCTTGAAGGTCGTTAAAGACTTTGAGCTTAAGAGAAAATTGGTGGACCATCCTATTATTTCTATTGGTGCAGGTCATGATAAAAAGGGCATAGGAGATCCTGGAGATACTAGGGAGACGAAATTGGAGCAAGTTGCTGAAGAAAATCGGCCGGGCAAAGTAAAGAAGCATGTCATAGCTTATGCGACACCAGATACCCTTCCTCCATCTAGGCCTGTTGTCTGGAAGCCCAGGGTAGCGGTCAGTACTGCTAAAAGGACCTATTTTAGCCAAGTGCCTTACTTTGGGGTATCTTGCTACTGAGTCGTAGTTCTTGTTTAGTGTTTTATTTCAGTTTTTTGTTGAACTTTTTTATTTTCTTGTTTTTAGACTTAGACTTTTTTTACTTTTGTTGCTTCGTTTGAGACATTCTAGGCTTGGTTCTGGGATCTTGCGCATTTGTTGGGCGCATACTTTTTGCTTTTTCAGGTTTCGACGAAGAACCGACGACCACTGTACAGTAGAGGGGTCGGTCGACCAGCATTACCAGTCGACCGACCTGAGCTCTGCAAATTCGGAATTTCTTAATATACAGGAAGGTCGGTCGACCTATTACATCGGTCGGTCGACCGCCCAGCTGTTACAGTTTTCTCGTTTCTTTTTCAGGGATCGTGTAAGTCATCTTGGTACTTGAGTGGCACTGCTAGCCACCAAAACCTCCCAGCTTACGCTGGTTTGGGGAGGTTTTTCTCATACATCTTTTTACCCAGTGAGTTCTTTCCAGTTTCTCCTTAGTTTTATTCTCCTTGCATTTATCTTTTAATTTTCTAAAACCTTTACTTAGGCTAATGCACAATGGGGACACTGTGCGGGTTGGTTTGGGGAATGGTTTCGTGTTACATGCATTGCATTTTGTCACACGTTTACTGCATTTCTGTCTTGCATTGTTCTTTTCTTTATTTTCCTTATATATACAAAAATCCAAAAAAATAAAAAAAAAATTAAAATTCCAAAAAAATGCACGTTTATTTTAGCATATAGGTCGAGTCGGAACGAGAGTATTTCAAGGATGATTTTTGCTATCTCACATGTTTATGCCTTTATCTTGCCTTGTCAACTTGTTTTAGTACGAAAGTCTTTTGCATATCTACGAGTTTTTGTCAATTTGTATATCTTGAGACTTGACTTATACCTTGGTAACCTACTATACATTCTAAGGTTTAGAGCTTATTTCCTGGTTTCATTCTTAAACCAGTTGTCTAGGATGTGAGTAGTACTCCCCTTGGAACATGTTACATCAATACGCATAAACATGAACTTGAATTGCTATATACTTGTTTTACTATCTCGTTTTGTGAATCTTGATACGTGCATTTGGGATCCCTTTTCTTTTATTTACCCATAAGCCCCACATAGCCAAAATTGCCTCTTATTTCCCCCAAAATTACATCCCATACTTAGCCTACCCTTCCAAGCTAGTATCTGTGGTCTTTGGTTTAATCTTGAGACATCTTGGTTGTATGCTATCATGAGAAAGAAGAGAAAAGAAAGAAGGAAAAGGAAAGAAAGAAAGAAAAAGAACAGAAAAAGAAAAAAAAAGAAACGAAAAAAAAAAAAGCAAAAAGCACAGAAAGTCAATCGACCGACCGCCTCTATAGGTCGGTCGACCACCTGACAGCATCAGAATGCAAATTTCGTTCTAAAATCCTTTTCTTTTATTTGTTATCACTCCCGTACTTCATTCAAAAATATTGGGGAGTCCTTTCTTATATTTAATGTGAGAGTTGTGCTACAAAAGAGCACTTTCTTAATATCAAAAGTTGTGAAATATGTTGTTGGGAACCGGTTTTACTAGCTTGGCTACTAACCCCACAATTCCAAAAACATCTTAACCACTTTTACCTTTTATCTCACATATCTTTCATTACCCCAATTGCATGTATCTGGGTCATTTAATGAGATTGTTATACAAGGTTGTAGAATTCTTGTTCATGTTAGATTGCAGGCATGTTTTTCATGGGTCGCAGTTAGGTGAGTGTCATGACAAATATACTTCTTTCTATCTTTTACATATACTCACCCTTTTGCTTCATGAGTGTCTCGAGCGTACCGCGAGAGTCCATGGTATAAAGTCTCTATAGTCTTTATTTTTGCAAGTCTGACAACACCATAACTCGTTTGCTTGATTTAAATACTTTCTCATTTTGTACTTGGCATTGGTATAGGCTTACATGTAAATTTCGCTCTGAGATTGAAATCGTTCCATTAGTTAAGATCGAGTCTATTTCTTGCTTGAGAGCAAGCAAGGTTTGGTTTGGGGAATTTGATGCGTGCCTATTTTATGATGTTTTACATCTATTTTTACACGCATTTTAGAGCTCATTTACGATGTTTTAGCATTTATTTCCCAACAATTGTCTACTTTCGTATTTTTATGCTCTTTTGCAGATTTATGCGGAAAAGGGACGATTTTATACCAAATTTATGCCCTCGGGACTTTTTATGACTAAGGACAAGAAGGAACGAAGCCTAGCGCATATTTCAAGGCCTAAAGATAGCTTTAACAAGCAAAGAATCAATCCACGACATTGCAGCCTGTTTCAAATGGCTATATCTCGAGTTCTAGAGCTGATAATGGAGTGATTTCAGTTGGAGGTGAAATCTTATCCTCTTAGCTTTCCAACGCCGCGAGAATCGCTTGATTTCGATAAGTAACGAAGAAATGGCAGCTGTTTTAAGATCGATGCGCGCTGCAGTCCCGACAGTTGGTCGACCGACCAACAAAGTAGGTCGATCGACCAGATACCTATTGGAAAAGCCCAGAATTTGCCTGAAGCCCAGGAATTGCATAAAATCCGTAAAGCGGTCGACCGACCGAAAATATTGGTCGACTGACCACAGCACCGACCCAGAAGTTTCCAAAAAGCCCATACAAGTGTTTAGGTCATTAGGAAACTCTTTAATTCTGCCTATATAAGCTAATTCAGTCCCTAATTCAGATTGCCATCAAGTTCTTAATCTAGTTTTCTATCATAGATTTTATTCAAGCTTTCATCTTTGTTCTTAGATTTTCCAATTAAGTTGTAAGTTTGCTACAATTCAATCTTTCCTTTTTAATTAATCTTGTTGTTCATCTTATTGTTGTTTCTCAATTCATGTTTCCTCTTTATTATCATCTTTAATTATGTTAATTCCTTTGATATTCTTAATTCTTGTTATTGTTAATTTTATGATTAAGATTATGCATAGCTAATTCTTGTGATTAGGAATTAGGGGAACCATGGTAAAGATTTGATTTTGATAGTTTAATGATTGAATTACCAATCCCCCATTGTTGTTGGTGAACTGATCCTTAGGATTGAAAGATTATTAGGATTAGTTTAACAACAACTTTGGGATTGCCCTTGAACGAAAGTTTAGTGCTTTTCTAGGAACCCTAAGACCGTAAGGATTGGGTAGAATATTGACCTAAAGGTTTATTCTTTGTTCCTTGGGATTGTGTTATTTGATTATTTTACCCTTCATTGACTTGTTTTAACCATGGGGAACCAAAGTTCCTAATCCCCTTTTTATCTTATTTTATTTCTTTTGTTTATTTTGTCCTCTTAGTTATTAGTTTAAATTTCAAATCAACCCCCTCCTTTTTGGTTACTTGTAATAGACTTTAAATTCACAAACATAATTAACCTTGTCTCCTTGTGGTTCGACCCTTGACTTATCCTATCTAAGTTTAAGCTGAGGTTTTATAAATCTTATCTTTGGCACCCCTCAACGACGGGTGTCACTGCGAGAATTGAAGGTACGTGTTCCTTTTCTGGAATTATTGCTTAAGGTACCTTCTTATTTAAAGTTCATCCGTGAAATACTGATGCGCAAGCGTACCGTTGATGTGAGTGAGACCGTGGCCTTGACGGAGGAATGCTACCCGTTCCTCCAAAATAAGACCCCACCTAAGCTAGCTGACCCAAGTAGCTTCTCTATTCCATGTCAAATAGGAACCCATGTCATTGACAATGCTTTATGCGACCTAGGGGCGAGTGTGAGTGTGTTACCCCTATCGCTAACAAGTAAACAGGGATTTTCTAAGTTTAAGTGTACCAATATGACGGTCCAGATGGTTGACCGTAGTGTATCGAGACCTTTAGGCATCTTGGAAGACATTCATGTTCAAATAGGAGAGTTTTTCATACCTGTTGACTTTGTGGTCCTCGATATATACCTGAGGATTCCTACACCCCAATCATTTTGGGTCGACCTTTTCTACACACTGCGAAAGTAGTGATAGACGTAGGTACTAAGACACTGACCTTCCAGGTTGGTGGCGAAGACCTAATTTTTAGGCAGACTAGTACACAAAGGTCACCCATGTCTGTTGTCCCTTGTTATTCTATGACAGGTGATGTATCTGAGAGTTTTAACCTGTTGAAATTAACACCTCTGCCTCATGCTGAGAGCAAAATAGAGGAAGATTTTTTGATTACTGATGCAGGTACAGAACCAGACTATAACCCGGACGGATGGGGTTATTTGTCATTGAAGAATAAGGGTAGAATTCCTAAGGAAAGCTCAGCCATGTCGAAGAGGACGTCAAAAGACTACACCATGGTCTATGATCCTGTCACCAATGCTACCAGCTGGAAATTGCGAGATGAAGTCGTTACAACCGCGGAAGGGAGTTCCGCGAGTCAGGAGCCCAATCGTGGGCAATGAACATTTGATTTTCTGAACTTATAAGTCGGGCTTGCAACCCCGTGCAAATTGTAATAGACATTTTACTGCTTTTTAGAATTAGACTACTTTTTTATGCTTAATCCGTAGACTTTTTAGTATTAATCCGTAGGTAGAATAAGACTATGTGTGAATCTGAGACAATTTTTGTGGTTTTCTGTATGTTTGTAGTGTTTGGTCAACTTATGCAGGACTGAACCGGGAAAGAACGAAGAAAAAGAGTCGGAAACAGAAGAGTCGAGGAAAGAACAAAGCTTCGCAGAAGAAAAGCCTCGATCGAGCTCTGTAATGTGCTCGATCGAGTGATCACTAGTGGAGAAATACTCGATCGAGTTTGTAAGAGCTCGATCGAGGGGAACTCAGTCAAGGGAAGCTCAGAGCTGACAACCACTTGATCGAGTGGACTTCAGTACTCGATCGAGCAGAAATGCCTTAAGTGAGTTACTCGATCGAGCAGTTCTCAGAACTCGATCGAGCAACTTTCAGCCTATTTATAAGAGAAGTCCTCGATGCTCCCTCATTTCCTTCGCTTTCAGTTTTTCGCACCTCCCTCTTTTTGATTTCTATCGTTTTCTTTGTTTTTCAACACTCAATCCCTATAATCTTGCTTGTCATCACTTTAATTCAATTAATCGAGTGAGAGCCCCATCATTTTCAAACCTAATTTCGAGTAATTCAAAATTTTCGAAACCTAGGGTTTGTTCGTTCGAGTATTTCGAATTTTGGTTGTTAATTTGTGATTTTCTTGCTCTAATCGTCCTTATAATCATCCAAGTAAGTCGTTTTATGTTTAATTCCTACTTCAATTTCATTATTTTTGCCCCAAATGTCGAATTTAGGGTTTTGAATTAGGATTGAACGTTTTTTTTGCGATTTTTGGTATGATTATCGTGATGATTAGGATTGATTGTGTGTTTGCTTCGCAGAAATGGACGGGAAAGCGACCACCGTAGCCACCACCAGTACCACGGCAGCAGCCACGGAAGCCACTCGTGCCCTCTCCACTACTGCCGCAGCAACCACCACCGCGTTGGTGGTTGCAACACCCCAGGTTCCAGCTCCTGTACGACCACCGCCACCAGACACTAGAACCTACCGAGCCACCTCCGTCACAACCATGGCACCAGTCGGTTCTTCTTCCTCGACTGATAAGGGGATGGAGAAAGTTCTTGTTCTAGGGAAGAAAGGACGGAAGTCCGTATTCGGCATGCCACCTCGACGTGCTCCACGCCCACCAGCTCCACTTGTTATTCCCTCACTCGAGGAAATCCTCGAGGTAATATTCGCCGACACTGATCAGAGAGATCAGATGGAGGCTCTAGTTGATAATGTTATCCGTGGCAGTAGGTTTTTGTATCATCCAGACTTAGATAGACTAGGTTTGCTTAGGCCCCTAGTTGACCTTTTGACTGGTACGGGGATGGCTGGGTTGGCGACCATGTTTGAGGGGACCTACCGAGTACCCACTTTGGAGTTTTTCAGCTCCTACTCTTTTTCTGTTGATACCTTTATGAAACACCCGACTGAGCCATATATTCACTTTAGACTTGGAAATGAGTCGTATGTCTGGACCTTAGCTAGGTTTGGACAAGTTTTGGGGCTAGCTAGTGACGGACACCTGAGACCACCCAGGAACTTGGTTCCAGAGATGTGGGAGGCCCTTTCACACGTACCTTTCGCTAGCCGAAGGGTCGCCCACGTCCACAGTCCTGTAGTTCGTATTTTCCTCCGCTTGCTAGGAGAGACCATTTTTGCGCGACCTGAGCCAAACAACATTTGTAACCCTGAGTTGGCCATAGTTGCGGGGTACTTGAACATTGACAGTGGTACCCCTTTTGTTCTTAACATAGCCTACCTCGTGGCTACCCATCTAGCGACATAGGTCGCAGAGTCACTGGCGCTATCGTAGGCGGTGGACTTGTCACCAGGATATACAGATATATTTTCGGGACTTTGCCTAGTGGTGAGCCTATCACCGACGATAGATACATTTCTATGAGCGCCATGGTCCAGTTGACCTGGTTCGCTCACGCTGACCGCCAGACTTGGAGGATTGCTGGGTCACCCGCAGTAGTCATCCCCTCTGACTCTTTACCTGCACTCATCCCTCTCACCACTACTGAGAGGCCTAGACCAGACTCACCCTCCTACCGCATCTCTTTCACTCCTTCCTCTTCCAAGAGGAAGCGCACCTCACCTGAGAGAGAGAGAGAGGTCGGAGACACTTCACGTCCCCGACCTTCACCGTCATCACGACCATCTTCATGCTCTCAGCCGACCACCTCTCATACCACTACACACACCACCACCATTCATACACCTACACCTACACCTACACCTACATCTTCACCTTCACCTTTCACTACCCCTTCTTCATCATCATCATCCACCCCAGGCTTCCCTGCGCATTTCATTTTACCTCCTATTTTTAAGGTACCACCGGCCGCAGACCGGGGGTACCGTGATCCTCTACTTTTTGAGCTTCTCAGGGCCCAGTCCATTCTTCAGAGGGGCCTTGCCTTGGTCAGCTTTCCATATTAAAACGCGAGGATGCGCACTGGCACATTCCGACCTCCCAGTGGTCCTCACCCCTCTTTTTACCGATACATACCCAGATAGCGGGTACCCCCAGACCTCTTCTGAGACACCTGGGGAGACAGCGGTACAGAGGGAGGTGAGACGACGTGCGGAGGAGGCCGCTCAGCATGCCAGTGCCAGAGGAGGAGGAGAGGCGCAGGAGAGCTCTAGTGAGGAGGGTGAGAGTGGTAGTGGGAGTGAGGGGAGTGATAGTGGTGATGAGGAGAGCTTAGAGGAGGATGCGGAGTGATAGCTGCAGCTGGTTTGGGGAGGTTATGTATTTCTTGCCTTGCTTTCATCTTAGTTTTTCTTTTATGCTTTTATAGTTTTGTTTATATTTCACCCCGTAGGAACATGTATTAGGTTGTATACCCCCTTTCCCTGTTTTGTAACCAATGAGGACATTGTCCAGTTTGGTTTGGGGAGGTGTAATGCATCCTTTTGCGTCTGCATTTTTCACTTTGCATGCATTCACGTTTAATTTTTGCATTTTGTTCGTTTTTCTTTTCCTTTTATTTTATCTTTCTCACATAAAAATTCAAAAATACAAAAAAAAAATGCACGTTTACTTTTGCATATAGTCGAGTCGAAATGGAGTTTTCTGTGATGATATTGCCTTCTAGGATCTTCGAGTTGATTGTCTTTTGCAGTTTTTCATCATCATTTTGTAAAAACCATATAGCATGTCTCGAATTCCGTTTTGGAAATTACACTAGGACTTCTGAACTTGACTTGACTTGTATTTGGCAAACTACACATACTTTCTGAGTTTTTAGAGCCATAACTGGTGACATCCATGACCAGTTTATCTAGGATTGAGAGTAGTACTCCCTTCATATTATTGCATTCACATGTATGACTTTTGATTGCTTTTTGCCTGCACGCATGGTTTGTGGTTGGTATCACATGTTAGGAGAGTACTTGCATTTTCCCCTTTTCTCATCATACCCATATAACTCCACATTTACCCAAAAACTGCCAGTTGACCTATAAACTACACCCAGATTTAGCCTACCTTGTGTCGAGCTAGCCGAAGTGTTGTTTTGTGGTATATATTTTCTTTGTATCAGTTTTTGGTTTGATCTTTATCTTCGGAGTTGGTTTTTGAGAATTTGGAACTTGAATTCGGATGTATGATTTTTGTCATGAACTTAGCAAAAGAAAAAAAGGAAAAAAAAAGAAAAAAAAAGGAAAAAAAAAAAAAGAAAAATGATTCTCGTACTTTATTTATATCTTTTGGGAATAGAAAAAAGAAAAAGGAAAAGAAAAATAAAGTGTTTGCTAAGCATGATTGTTTGACCGCTTCAAGGTTCCGGGGTTAGTTGTGTGATATGCCGAGCATGGCATTGTTTTTGAGTATTTTGGAAGGTTTCACTTTTGGTTGAGTCTTGATAGCTAGCTCGAGCCGTTACCCTCTCTTACCCATACAGTTTTTTGCCTCCTTTTACCCATTTCACCTCACATAACCATATTTATTATGCAAGTATTCGGCATGTGATAGACTTTGACAGGTTGTTATGCGTGTGTACGGTAGTTAGAATCATTTGTCATATTAGTTGCATTGCATGATATGTTGGTCACAGTTAGGAGAGTGTCTACATTTTCTTATCCTTCTCTTTTATACATATATGTTCACCCACTGATTGAGAGAAGAGCGATCCGGGAGAGTCCAAAGTACCCAAGTCATTCGAGTCAGTCGTCCAAGTTGTTTTCATTACATGTATGAATTCGTTGCTTTTGGTTTTGAACTTTATGATGGTTAATTTCTTCATTTGCATGGTCAACAACATGATCCATAGTCCGTTCTGAGGGGATTCCATTCCATTAGGTAGTTAGTCAGTCGTTTTTCCCCTTTTAGTTGCATTAGTTTGCTTGAGGACAAGCAAAGGTTTGGTTTGGGGATATTTGATGCGTGCTTATTTTATACACTTTTTGGCATCATTTAGAAAGCATTTCTATGCAATTTCATGCACTTTACGTGCCATTTTGCCCCATTTTTCTTCCTTTGGTGTATTTTCTGTTATGTTGCAGGAATTATGCAAAAAATGAAAAAATTATGCCTTTTCTGTCCAAAATAAGCTCTTTTAGATGATGAAGCAAGTCAAGCAGTCTCATAGCCCCGATTTTGTAGTACCATGCCTAAAGGAACGGTAACCGATGCAAAGACGAAGGACAAAAGCAAGAAAGAAGCGAAAAAGAAGCAGTGTATCTGTCATCTACTCGATCGAGTAAACACCAGAACTCGATCGAGTGGATGCAGGAGGAGAAGGCCTCGATGGAACAGTGTGGTACTCGATCGAGGAGTCTGCAGGAAGGACCCAACCTTCGAGGTTTCCAGAGTTACTCGATCGAGCATTTGTCAGCTCGAAGTTAGTCGATCGAGCTCTTGTTGAAGAACAGCTACTCGATCGAGTGGTTCAGTCACTCGATCGAGCAACTCACTTATGTGTACTGGATTTGCTATTTCCGTTTTTAGGTTAAGTTTTTAGAGGGTTAACCTAATCCTTATAGGTTAGCCGACTTTTTATTCATTCACTTACTATTCACTTTTTACATCCAGTTTCTACTTTTCATCAGACACTTTTACATTTTCTTAAGCAGTCATTTACATTTCCTTAGATCTAAAACATTCTACTTGGGATTTTTCTCATTTTCAAGCATTCGGATCCTGTTCTTTCTTTCCGCCATTACTGTAATTCATTTCTCTCTTTTATTTATTGTTCTTATCTTTTATTGTTTTATGGTTCATAGCAATTTACTTTTATTCATAATGTTGAATGTTGTTGTTATCATTGTTGTTGTTAGTTTAGTTCCCCAAAGCATGAGTAGCTAATCCCCATAATATGTTAGGATGAAGGTACTCGCGGTAGTTATGTCGTAGGAATTGCATGTTAGTCGTCCTTACGACGAAGTTCACCCATAAACAATATATTTATAAAACTTGTCAAATGAGTGCACGCAGGAGACCAGTTTACCTAGTAAAACCTTACCTGGATCGAAAGATTGGTAGGTAGGCTTGTTTAGGTTGATTTACGTAACCTATCTAGAGATAGAAAGATTGATAGGGGAGTTCAGGGGTGATTTCAGACCGAAAGGATGTCAGTCGTTCCCACTTCGTTGTTGTTTCGACTGGCCTAATCTTTATGTGACATTAATTACCACGACGACCTGAATCCTGACATATTCCTCTTTTTACTGTTTGAAACTCGTTTTATCATCTTTATTTTTAAGTTCTTTTCATATCCGTTTTAGTTATAATCTCAAACAAAAACCCCCCCAATTTTGTGACCTATAGACTAACTTTTACTTAAGACCGTGTCTCCCTGTGGAATTCGACCCTACTTCCACTAGCTTCCAGTTAGTAGACCTAGGTTATCTTTGGTGCATAAACGACACGCATCACTTAACAATGTCCGAATAAGCGGTAAAAAAATGAATAACTTATTCTTATTATTCATGTGATAAATAAACATAGGCCTAAAGGAAGTTTGATTTACGAAACTCATATAATATATTTATACATCATTAACCAAGTATTTTTATCATATAACAACACTCGACAAACACTAAAACAAGCCAACAAAGACAACTCAAAACAGCCCGCAAAACTGCCCCGAACACCCCTCGAAACAGTCCCGAAACAGCCCCTTGAAACAGCCCCGAATCAACCTTCAAAACAGCCCCAAAACAAGCCTCAAAACAGCCCCTAAACAGCCCTTAAAACTGCCCGAAAACAGCCCTGAACAGCCCCCCGAAACAGCCTCAAAACAGCCCAACCAATTCGCCCAAACACAGTGAAAAGCGCAGGCTGCCGTGTAGGCCGCAGGCTGCGCCTGGCCTGGCCGCAGGCTGCGGTTTGCTCGGGCACAGCTTGGCCAGCGCTCAGCAACACGCAAAAACAGCCCCCTTTCGTGCATAACTTCTCGAAACGATTTCCACACGCATCCTACATATTCTAGGCAACATAATATCTCATCCAAGACGGCTATATACCATTATGCAATGTAGACAAACGATTACAAACATGATTAACAACCTTGAACATGGATTAAAATCAATCGAAAACCATACTATCGCAATGAATACAATGAGCATGTGACGGATATCATTTTCCCCATTAACAATAACCCGATTCCTCATTCATTACTACTAATCAACAAGGAACCCATTTCATCCAATTGAATATTGAAGCAAACAACATAATGCTTTACAATTTCAGAAACTAAGCAACACAATCCTCATAATTTCAGAAATTAAACCAACAACAAACACACATAAACGATTTTGACTTAAAGTCGACTAACCTCTCAAAGTTACCTTTAAAGCTCTTCAAATCTTCAAAGAACCCTTCATTGAAGTCCAAACATCCATTCTCACCAACAACCAATAAGAAAAACGAATTAAACACGTAACCTTAGAAAAAACGAGTTTTCAGAAAACTCAACAAGACTAGGAACTGATTATGTCAAAAGAAGGAGGAGAAGGAGAGGAGAACATACCTATAAAGAACTCGGAATTTGAGCGAGAAACGAGTGAGCTAGGGTCGGATTTGTGCTCTTGAGAAATCACAAACAATGGTGAAAGGGGTTTTTTCTGATTTTAGAAGAGGATGAAAAAATGAATGGGTTGTGTGAAATAAAACACAACATAAGGGATTATAAGGGGGTTTTGAGTCGGAAATGACTCGGGATTCATTTAATGAGTCGGGATGACTCGAATTTTGCTAAATAAGACGGACATAGAGGAGATCAGTGTAGGAAGTCGAAGCCATGGAAAAAGAATACTCCTATAATTGATCCAGTGGTACCAAAGTAGGTGTGGAAACCTATACAACATCAAACTGAAAATAAAGAAACAACTTCAGAGGTGTTTACACCAGAAGCATTTACATCCCTGGATCAGGCTAAGACAGCAACAAGACAAAGGCAAACACCTGCAAAACAAGTTAGTAGAGTGAGTAGACAAACTGCAATGGATGGTATCAGACTGTCAGGAAGATTTAGTCAGTACACCTTTGCTGAGATTCTGACTAATGCAACTTTAGGAGGAAGAGTAGAAGGGACTGAGAAGGATCACCCAGGAGGAGGTGGTAATGGATAGTCTAGGATTCTGGAATGGACGGGGTCTTAATGACCAGAATAAGCAGAAACTAGTCAAATGGTTTATGCATAATAATGGAGTTGGTCTCTTTGGTTTGTTGGAAACAAAACTAAAACCTAGTAAATTAGTGAATAAACCTACTACTATTTGTGACGGATGGAGTGTCACAACTAATTGTAGTTGGCACAAAGGAGGTAGAATTTGGGTGTTCTGGAAACCAAGCTCATTTCATATTCAAGTCTTAAATTACAGTGCCCAATATATCCATTTAATGGTGCAGTCAAATACTGATAACAACCAATTTTTGTTGACAGTTATATATGCTTTCAATGGAGTTAATGAACGTAAGGATTTGTGGGAGTTTGTGAAGGTTGTAGCTTCCACATGTGCTATACCCTGGCTCTGGTTGGGGGACTTTAACACTATTTTGTCACCAATAGAGAGATTGGGTGGGAATACTACAGAAGAAGAAATGGAACACTTCTAGGAATGTGTCTCATTATGCTGTATGGAGGACCTTGTGGCAACTGGTGCTTTATATACCCGGACAAACAAGCAAGAAGTTGGTAGCAGATCTTTTAGTAGACTTGACAGAGCTATGGGAAATATTGAATGGATGGAGAGATATGGAGATGTCCTGGCTCATTTTCACCCTGAAGGTCTCTTTGACCACTGTCCTTGTACAGTAGTGAGCAGGAAAATTGATATTGGAGGCAAGAGAAACTTTAAGTACTTTAACATGTGGGGAAAAGCTGCAAATTTCATGGAGCAGGTTGGAAGTGTGAGGGATAGGCCCTATGTGGGGACTAAGATGTTCAAAATGGTGAAGAAGTTGAAGGATTTGAAACCAGTCTTGAAAAGAATTAACCAGGAATGTTATTCAGACATTGAAAACAATACAAATATAGCAAGCAGAGCTCTAGAGGAGATTCAGAAACTCTTGAGTAGTAATCCTTCTGATATAGATTTGATCCAAAGGGAAATGGACATGGCTGGAAGGGTAAAGGAGCTTTCTGTGGCAAGGGACAGTTACCTGTCACAGAAAGCTAAGTTACAATGGGTTATTGGGGGTGATATGAATACATCTTTCTTCCATAATGCTATCAAAAAAAGGGTTATGCAGAACAAAGTGTTCCAGATTGAAGATAAAGAAGGGAATCAATGTGTAGAAGAAGGTGATATCCAGAATGCATTTCTACAGTATTATATACACCTGTTGGGGACTACTCAAAATACAACTCAGGTGCAGACTCATGTAGTAAGGAGGGGACCTTATTGTACTGAGGCCCATACTGCTATTTTAAACCAACATGTGACCCCTGAGGAAGTGAAACAGTGTTTGTTCAGTATCCCAAAAGATAAGTCTCCTGGACCTGATGGTTATACTAACCAGTTCTTCAAAGATGTTTGGCCTATTGTGGGGACAGATGTGTGTGAAGCAGTGATGGACGTGTTTCAGTCAGGGCAGTTACTTAACCAAATTAATGCTACTACCATCACCTTAATACCAAAGATTGACAGACCTACCAGTGTGACCCATTTCAGACCCATATCATGTTGTAATGTCATTTACAAAGTCATATCTAAGGTGTTGTGCAATAGACTATCTCTTGTTTTACCTGATATTATAAGCAAGAATCAAGGTGCTTTTATCAAAGGAAGAAGCATACTTTAGAACATTATGATTTGTCAGGATTTGGTTAGACACTATGGCAGATGGGCTTTATCTCCTAGATGTTTGTTTAAAATGGATTTGCAGAAAGCATATGATACTATAGAATGGCAGTTTGTTGATCAAATGCTTACAGCTTTACAGTTCCCTGATGGTTTCAGAAATCTGGTGATGAAATGCATTTCAACTACAAGTTTTTCACTGAATTCGAATGGGGCTCAGTTTGGATACTTCGAAGGGAATAGGGGTCTAAAGCAACGAGACCCTATTTCACCTTTAATCTTCTGTATCTGTATGGAGTACTTAACAAGAGTGCTGGATTATGCTACTGAAAGATGGTATTTCAGATATCATCCATTGTGTAAGACTCTCAAGCTTAGTCATCTATTATTTGCTGATGATGTCTTAATGTTCAGTAAAGGTGATGTGAGGTCAATGATGCTACTTCTTCGTGCTCTATCCACTTTTTCAGCCTCATCTGGCCTTAGTGTCAATTCTCAGAAATCTGAAGTTGTATTCAGTGGAGTGAAAAATGATGTGAAACAAGATATTTTGTACATCTCTGGCTTTAAGGAGGGTGTCTTACCCTTTAGGTACCTTGGGGTGCCTATTCAGTCTGGAAGGCTCTCTAAACAAGACTGCAATATCCTAATTTATTTGTGGTAGGATTAGAGGGATGGGAGCAAGGAAATTGAGTTATGCTGGCAGGTTGGTACTTATAAATTCAGTTCTCAATACTCTCCATCAGTATTGGTCCTCAATTTTCATAATTCCTAGGGGGGTCATAAGGAGGATTGAAGATATTTGCAGGACCTATTTCTGGAGTGGTCACACTGAATATGAAAGAGTTCCTACAGTGGCCTGGGAAAAAGTGTGTAGGAAAAAGAAGGAAGGTGGTTTAAATGTGAAAAATGCAGAAGTGTTGAACATTGCAGTGCTTGGAAAACTGGTCAGTTGGATTCGTGATAAAGTTGATAGGCTATGGGTATTATGGATTGATCATATCTATTTAAAAGGGGCAAACTGGTCTTCTTATCAACCTCCTAATGGTTCCAATTGGAATTGGAGGAATGTGTGTTAGGTCAAGGATAGGCTGAATGCTGGGTTTCAGGCAGGTCAGTGGAGATTGGATAGCAAAGGATATACAGTCAGATCAGGATATCAGTGGTTAATGGAGCACCACCCCCCTGTACATTGGTATACAAGGGTTTGGGACAGTTGGAATGTTCCTAAACATGCTCTAACTAGTTGGATGATAATGCAAAAAGGGATGAGCACGAGAGAGAAATTGAGGCAGATAGGAGTTTGTACTCATGACCAGTGTGTTCTGTGTGAGCAAGCAGTTGAAACCCATGAACACTTGTTTCATGAGTGTATATATAGCAAGGCTATAGTAACAGGGATTGAAGTTTGGCTGGGTCTGAAGTTACAAGGTCCAAATAGAGGGCAGTCTAAACTTGGTAAAAGAGCCTGCAGGGTTGCGTTAAGTACATGTTGGTACCATCTTTGGCAACAAAGGAATAAATGAGGCGAGAATTCATAGTACAATGGTAAGACCAGAAAGATTAATAGCTGAAGTGCAGAAGAATATAAAGGCTAGAATCAATCAATGTAAATCAAATATTATGACTGGTAGAGATAGGAGATGGCTACAGAATATTCAATATAATGATCCATGAATTGTAGCTTGTAATAGGCAGTTTTAATACTCTTTCCGATTTCTTGTGTTGTTCCCTTTTGATTTTAACACAAGAAATAAGAAAATTAATTTGGACCACACAATACACATGACCCCACATGAAATTGATTTTGGACCACACAAAGTTGTCCAAAAGAGGAAAGAGGGAACATCAATTTTATTAGACCAAAACGGAAAGGGGAACATCATAGGAAATCGGAGGTAGTATAAATCTACTCACATTATACCAAAAAAAAAGTCTATTATGACCCAAGATAGGACGGATTATACAAATAAATTACAATTCATGAAATTATCCGACATACTTGTCATTTTTTCGAAAATTAAAATCGAAACTTAAAAATTATAAAACTCGAAATATCATTTGAAACTAATATGCTTAAAAGTGAAATATTCATATTACTAAAATATATTTACGAAAATTTATGAAATATAAATTATTCTCGAAATTAAATTAAATCTTTAAATTTTATAATACGGAAAATATCGGGGTGTTACAAATTGGCCTTGTATCATTTTGATTTTATTTGAATTAATTATAAATTCTACGGTAGAGGACATATGGAATGTGAAATTCATTATGAAAATTTGTGTTAAGAATTGATTGTTACTTCCACAGTCCTAAATGTCATGTATACACCTTTTTGTGATATCTTATTTCGTAAATTATATATTGAAATGGGTGTCATTGTTTTTATATAGGACATATTGATCTTATGCTTTAACTTTGATGACCAATTGTTGAACTTGTTCTAATATTATCTATCGCTTGATTGTGAGCGTGTTGGCAAGTTAACATTATGTTATTCATGGTGCACATTTGTTATCTTTTCGATTTTGTTCCATTTTATATATGGTTTAGCTAGAGCATAAGATATCGAGTAGATTCAGGTTTATGGTCTACTTGAGATGAGCAATACCAAACTGGGTAGGTTTAGGTTTATCGCCTACCTACTACCCTGGCATGGTCAGGTTTATGGCATGTTGTGGGTTGACCATCCTTGTTATTGGATACTCTTATGAGTCTACGGATATGTCGTTTGGGGGTCAAGGGTCCGCACATTTACGCCTTGACTGGTTAAGCGTCCGCACATTTACGCCTTAACTAGACCGTTATGTCCCTCGAGAGTCTGGCCAGTCTTAGGCATGGGTTCACGGTTAAGTGTCCCACCGTAGGGTTATTTTGGTGTCAGGTATATGACATCGAGGTTTAGTGTTCATGTTCATGGCCCTAGACGGTGCTCGTTCTTGTCTCGTGTTATTCTATGTAATTATGGTCCAAGTTTTGGACGTTTATACCACTTATATATGTCACTCAGGTGAATTGGTACTATCCATTTCCATTATGACCACTTTCTCCACACTATTTCATATAATCATGTACGTAACATAAATAATTGTATGTTGGTGACACATTCTAAATAATCATGTGGTATTACTTTTATGGCCTACTCATTTGTGATTTATATACTTTGATATTTAATTTTTATGAAGTTCACATGTTTTCATATTTTAAATGGATTATATGTTCTCTTATTATTTCCTCATAATTGTTTCCTGGTTTTCTTAAGTCATGGCTGGGAGGACTCCTAGCTATTCCCCACTGAGGTAGATGTTGATATTTTTTTTCAGGTTGATATGCTTATTGGTCTTGGATGGGTTATGAGAGAGATAATAAATAAGAAATATGATGATTAATAATTAAACCTTGTTGTTTTATTTTGGACGAGTTTCCATTTTAGAGAGTAGATGTATGCGTAGTTAAGTGTTGCTTTATCTATTTTGGTAACACTCGAATTTATTGTCATGGTGTTTCCGCCACCATGATATATTAATATAATATGCTATATTTATCTAGCTTATTTGCATTTTTAAATCCGGGTTGTTAACGTTGGTATCAGAGCCAATAGCGCTCCCAACACTCCCTGAATGAAATTAAACTTAAACAAATATTATTTATAGCTAAACGAGAGTTGGGTAGATACAAGTAAGGATTTTGTTTATGTTTATATTATGGTCTCTTAATTATATATGGGTATTTCTTGTTTATTTTGTACTTATGGATCAGTAGTTACATGCTCGTGGTAATTAGGCACCTACCACATTAATTATCTATTATTTTTATTTGCTTCTCTAGCAAGATGAACACTCAACATGAGAACAATACTGGGAATGGTGAAAATGAGAGGACTCGTTTGATCGAAACAACTTTATTGAAATTATTGGAGAAGAAGAACAATGCCCCTCCAACCGAAAGGCGCAGATCTATTTTTGAGCGCTTTAACCGCCATAACCCTCCAGTTTTCATGGGAGTTACTGACCCAGTCATCTTAGAGGGTTGGATACGCGAAATAGAGAAGGTGTTTGTCGTGACTCACATGCCTGAGGAAGAAAAGGTTGATATGGCTAGCTATTATTTCCGCGAAGAGGCGGACCTTTGGTGGGATCTCATGAAAGAATCACTAAAGGCCCAGCCTGGGTTTGGATGGGACCAATTCAAGGAGAGTGTAAAAGCTAGGTTTTATCCGGAGTCACTTTGTTGGAAGAAACAACAAGAATTTTTGGATTTAGAACAAGGGGATATGACGGTGGAGCAATATACCAACAAATTTATTGAATTGGCCCGTTTTGCTTCCATGATTATCCCAACTGAGAGAGAGAAAATTCGTCGTTACGAGTTGAGGTTGGCTCCAAAGGTTTGCACGGCCATTGCAGCAGTCCCTTCGTGGACCTTTCAAGAAGCTCACGACCGTGCTCTTAGTGTTTATGATGCGGTACTAGACCAAGAAACTCATAAGCGTCAGTTAGGAAAGAAAACATTCGCTCCATCATCTTCTGTCCAGGGGCCCGCAAAAAGAGTAAATGTAATAGTCCATTGAACCGAATAGGATATTCGGGTGGTGTAACCCCTTGAAGAGGTCCATTCATAGGCTTATATGACTAGTGCTTAAAGGGATTGAAAGTACTACTCATATCAACAAAGTGCACTTTCTTTTCTGATTATCCATGCGAAAGAAATCCAAAGTTAAGCGTGCTTGGCTGGGAGTAGTCTTAGGATGGGTGACCTCCTGGGAAGGTTCACGGGATGCGCATGAGTGAGGACAAAATGCGCTGGAAAGGACCCGTGTTGGTGTGTGAGGCCAGTACATAGCCTGGCGAGCTACCGTGGCTTACATTTCCGGTCCTAGGCTTGGGCCGGGGTGTTACAAGTAAATCATGGCAACACTTCGGAGATGGCTCGTTCTAACCCTAGCTCTCAGGGTGAACGACGATGTATCCATTGCGGTGAAGCTTATCACCCTGGGAAAGGTTGTTTCAACAAGGATCTAAGATGCTACAACTGTCAAGGGTTGGGTCACACATCAAATCGTTGCCCTCAAAGAACAACTCAAGCTACAAAGGCTGGTAACACGGATAATAAAGCTCAGGAGGATCCTGCCCATGGCCGTGTATTTGTGATCAACCAGGTGGAAGCTGAGGCTCACCCATATGTTCTTACTTGTACTTTTCTTGTCAATTCTACTCCTGCATTCGTAATTTTTGACACTGGTGCTTCTTTATCATTTATTTCAACTTTGTTCATTAGTAAGGCTCAACTCATTCCGAGTTCCCCTATTAGCATTTCTATATCTCTTCCCACGGGAGAAGTTATCCCATGTTCAACAGTCTTTCGTGATGTTCCTATATCTATTACCGGAACCAACTTTCTAGCCGACCTTATAAGTTTCAAACTCTCTGGATTTGATATTATCCTCGGTATGGATTGGTTATCGAAGTTTGAGGCAAAGTTTGTATGTCGTGATCAAAAGATCATTCTTAAGAGTCAGAAAGGTAAGAGAGTTTCATATAAGAGCATCTCGACTAAACCTGGGATAAAATGGGTATCCGCACTAAAAATGGAGAACTTGAGGAGAAAAGGTTATCAAGTATACTTATGTAGTGTTCAGGACGTCACTGTGGAGATTAAGATTGAGGATATTCCTATTGTCCAAGAATATGCTGACGTGTTTCCGGAGGACCTTCCAGGTGTCCCACCAGAACGAGATATTGAGTTTAATATTGATCTTATCCCTGGATCCGGACCTATTTCAAAAGCTTCTTATCGTATGGCTCCCGCTGAGATGCAAGAGTTAAAAAAATAACTTGTTGACTCGTTCGAGAAAGGATTTATTCGCCCAAGTGTATCGCCTTGGGGTGCACCTGTACTATTCTAAAGAAGAAGGATGTAAGTATGAGATTATGCATTGATATAGAGAGTTAAACAAGGTGACGATCAAGAACCATTACCCTCTCCCAAGAATCGAGGATCTATTTGATCAACTTAATGGAGCAACTACGTTCTCAAAGATCGATTTGAGGTCGGGTTACCATCAGATTCCCGTAAAGAAGGAGGATATCCCTAAAATCGCTTTTAGATCGAGGTATGGCCGTTACGAATTCGTAGTGATGCCTTTTGGTCTAACTAATGCTCCAGCCGTGTTCATGGATCATATGAACAGGACTTTCCATGAGCATCTAGACAAATGTGTAGTTGTGTTTATAGATGATATCCTGATTTATTCAAAGAATGAGGATGAACATGCGCAACCTCTTCGTTTGATATTGGAGACTCTAAGGAAGCAAAAATGGTTCGCAAAGTTTTCAAAATGCGAATTTTGGCTTAAGAAAATTGCATTTTCAGGACATGTCATTCCTGGAGAGGGCGTTAGTGTCGATCCAGCCAAAGTTCAAACAATAGTGGATTGGGAAAGCCCTAAAAATGTGAGTGAGATTAGGAGCTTCTTGGGTTTCGCAAGCTACTACCGTAGGCTCATTAAGGATTTTTCTACCGTGGCAAAACCAATTTCTTTACTAAAGAAGGAATCAAAATTTGTGTGGTCGAGTGCCTGCGAAGAGGCATTTCAAGAGCTGAAAAGGAGATTGACATCGGCACCAATTCTAACTTTACCCAAGGAAGGTGTTGGTTTTGATGTCTATAGTGACGCGTCAAAGAATGGACTATGATGCGTTTTAATGCAAAATGGCAAGGTTGTGGTATATACATCGAGGCATTAAAGGAAAGTGAAAGAAACTATCCGACTCATGATCTCGAATTGGCAGGATGTAGTCTTTGCCTTCAAGATTTGGCAACACTACCTCTATGGAGTTTCATGCAACTTTTCCACTCATCATAAAAGCTTAAAATACATTTTCACACAAAGGGATCTTAATGTGAGGCAAAGAATATGGTTAGAGTTGATTAATGATTACAACCTTCGGCTCCAGTACCATGAAGGTAAGGCCAATGTGGTGGCTGATGCTTTAAGTAGGAAGGAAAAACACACGCTAAATATGGCTTTAGTTCTGCCCAACGAACTTTGCCGTGAATTTTAAAAGCTGAATCTGGAAGTGGTCCGTCAAGAGATTGCCAACTTGAGTGCTATGACAGCTAAACCTGAAATCTATCATGAGATTCGAGTAAAGCAACGAGAGGATGCAATACTCGAAGGTTTGCGTGCCAAGGTTGGAGAAGCTATGGACTACAAGATTTGGACAGATGGGAGTTTAAGGTTTCATGGGAGATAGTGTGTTCCTAATTGTGATGTGCTCAAAATAAAGATTATGCTAGAGGCCCATAGTACACCATATTCTGTTCACCCGGGTGGGGATAAGATGTATAAAGATTTGAAGAAATTATTTTGGTGGCCTAACATGAAAAGAGACATTGCTGATTTTGTGGTCAAATGCCTCACTTGTCAAAAGGTGAAATTTGAACACCAAAGACCCGCCTGATGGTCTTTTGCAACCGTTGAAAATACCAGTGTGGAAATGGGATTCGATTTCCATGGACTTTGTGGTGGGCTTGCCAAGGACGCCAACAAGAAAGAATGCTATTTGGGTTGTGGTTGATCGGTTGACTAAAGTAGCTCATTTCATTCTAATGAAAGAAGCATTGAGTTTGGATGAGATGGCAACGGCATACCAAAGAGAGGTTATTAGATTACATGGTGTTCCTAAAAACATAGTTTCCGATCGTGACCCACGATTTTGTTCGCATTTTTGGAGGAAACTTCGGGAGGCTTTGGGTAGTAAGCTAAAGCTAAGTACCGCATTTCATGCCACTACGGATGGACAGACGGAACGTACTATTCAAACATTAGAGGATATGTTTCAAGCTTGTGTACTAGAGTTCCAAACCGGTTGGGAGAAAAGCCTTCCCTTGGTTGAGTTCTCTTACAATAACAGTTTTCACTCGAGCATTAAGATGGCCCCATTTGAGGCTTTATATGGGAGAAAATGTCGAAGTCCATTGTGCAGGGATGATATAAGCGAAGCTGCAGTTCTTAGGCCCGAAATGATTCAAGGATTCATTGAGCAAGTTAAGCTAATTCGGGAAAAGATGAAAGCGGCTCAAGATAGACAAAAGTCGCATGCCGACTTACGTCGTAGGCCAATTGAGTACCAAGTTGGGAAAAGGTATTCTTAAAGGTGTCACCTATGAAAGGGGTGAAGAGATTTGGTATTAAGGGTAAGTTGAGCCCTAAGTTTGTTGGACCTTATGAGGTACTAGAGCGAGTTGGAGAAGTGGCTTATAAGTTAGCGTTACCCCACACTTATCTAAGGTTCATAATATTTTTCACGTGTCTCAATTAAGGAGGTATCGTAGTGACCCCTCCCATGTACTACAGTCAGACATAGTCGAGGTAGAACCAAACCTAACATACGAAGAGTAATATAACAAATACGTATCCTGAATAGGAAAGACAAGACCCTAAGGAATAAGGTCGTTCCTTTGGTAAAGGTATTGTGGCGCATCCAAAAGTTTGAAGAGGCCACTTGGGAAATGGAGGCATCCATGCGGAATAAATATCCACAACTTTTCGATTCGGGTAACCCTCAGTTTTTTTTCTAGTTTTGAGGACGAAACTTTTCTTAAGAGGGGGAGAGTTATAATACCCCGTATTTTTCCACTTCATCCTATATATTAAATTCTTATTTTAAATAATAACAATGATCCAAAAGAAAGAAAATCCCATCCGAAATCTATCTTTTTCGACAATGAAAATCCAAATACTCATCTTAAATTTACACTCCTTAAACTTGCGAATAACTACTTTGTCATTGATGCTATTTTTAAAATGTTTTAGGTGCATATATGTCTCTCAATTATAAAATAAAATTTTTAGCTCTTTCTCTTAGCTTTCCAACGCCACCAAATCACCTTAATCGCATTCTGTGGAAGAAATTATGCCCAAAATACGGAAGACTGTCGCAGAAATCCGCCGACAGGAAACTCATCCGTTACTACTTCATCCACCTTGTGTAATCATCACCCACCTTGTGTAATCATTACCTAGGAACATGCTAAGTTGAAAAATTGGTTCATTGGTGCCCAAGGTCTTAATAGGCATGAGCCTAATATCTTAAATTAATATCCTAAGCATACACTACCTATTTACTCTACAAATCACAACTTACCCAACACAACAAAATATCTCGCTTCTCCTCTTTTTTTACGTGAGATTTCATCACCCATCTCCAACATTCATTTCTTTCATTTTCACATCTCTTTTATCTTATCTTTTAGTAAGTGTAAGGGATTATTTATTTCTCATTTTCTTTATCCAAGTTTATTTAGAGTAATATTTGATTAATTGTTTTAATTCATATGTTTGTTCAAGGAGGTGAGCAAGGGACCTTGATTGAGGAAGACCATTTGGTTTGATCTTATAATATTATTCTACTTATTTACTAATTTTAATCTCGAGCAAGGTAACTAGGTTTTCTCTTTTCCATGATTTTTGATTTTCAAGTGTTTTTATAGGTTTATAACATGATTAATAATATATATGATGTTTAAAATCATGGGAATATATGAGATTCATGATTTATATAAATAAATAGTAATTTTTATTATTTGTGATAAATTTATAAGTATTTAATACTTCCTCCATTTACCAATTTTCTTCCCTTTTTTTTCCCTTTTGGCAAATTATTTCTTTTCTTCCCATTTCTCATCTTTCCTTATTTAACCATCCAATTGACTATATAGTCCTTGTCCAACTTATGTATTTACAATGTTTGCCATTGTTTTTTTCATTTTTTAATTCCTTTTAATTGTTTAACTTGGCCCACTCCCATCAAACTATTTATTTTTAGAATTCACACCAATTTCTATTTTTTTTTTAATATAATATGTCATCCATTTAATATTTTTTACTTAGTGGTCAATTGTGTTATAAAATATTTTTCATGCTTACAAGATCTTGTGCGAATCTATATAATAATATAAAAAGGCTAGATTGAGTAGCTATTGCCTATTAAAATGACACGTGGCGGAATAATATAACTACATGATGGACTAAAAATTAATACAATTAGATAGTAAATTAAAAAAAATTATTACAGTTACATGGTGTATTAAAAAAGTTGTAAAATAGAACACGAAAACACAAAGTAGTAGTGAGTTAATAACCCATCTTATTTAAACATTCTTTTCCCTAACATTATTTCATCCCATAATCACAATATTTGTATTACTTTAATGCAAAACTTTTCATATTTTTTATGAAAATTCTACTATTCTTAGGTAAACATTCATCTCTCCAACATTATTATTCCACCTCATAATCATAATGTTTATACTTCTTTAATATAATAAGTTAATAAATTAATTAAACTATTTATATTACTTAATTAACACCTATCATTTTCATTAACATTTTTTGCTATTTAATTCGCCTCTTGAGTTTCTCGACAATCAATTATCTAATTTAATAATGCCACAAAATAAATTAAAATTTAAAATAAATACGAAAATTTATGGTTATGTAATGTCTATAAAAACTATAATACCTATAATAGTTTCTATTCACTTTATTTATTTAATGAGTATACTGAAAATTAGTGTTGAATGTTAGTTGTTGTTGTTGCGGTGGTGGTGTCCAATAAAATATATTTTAATTTGTTATGTTGGTTTTTATAATCATTTGTTGTATATTTGAATTCATGTTTTCCATTTAGTGTAATTTATATATTTACATGTAACAATGTTTTAATTCGTTTGTCAAGTTTTTGCCATTTTGATATATTTTACCTTTTGGTCAAAATATTTTTTTATATAAACTTTAATTTAAAGCATCATGAAATGTATATGAATGTAGATAAGGTAAAGCATCACGTGGGTGATTTGAAGAGGAAATAAATACAAAAGGCATGAAACTGAGGTAAATTAAAGTTAAAAAAAAGCATGGTAAAATGTTTTAAGTTATGGATATATTGTTTTATTAAAAGATTTACTCGAATAAAAGAGCACATAAATTAATGAGTTGGACAGTTTTTGGTGCAAATTTTAGATAACTATTTTGTTCATATTTTTTTGTAATTAATAAAAAAGAAATTTGTCTTCGTAATTCAAACTATTTACATTTTTTAAAAAAAAATACTATATTGTCTTGTAATATAAATTGTAAATTTCGTGTACTATAGATTGTAATTTGTGCAAAATTTTTTATACATTTATAATTCAAACATTGTCGTTCAATTTTATGAATAAAAATAAACGTCAAAATTCTAAGAAAACAATAAACTATCCCGTGCATTGCACGGGTCACAAAACTAGTTATGTTCATCAAAACATAATCCTTTCCAAATTATACATTTAGTGGACTCCTCTAACGCTCTAATAAAGCTAATATCTAACTTTGAAAGAATTTCGATCTTTTACAATTTTCTGACGATAAAAAAGTTGAATTATAAGATACATACTATCCAATTCTCCACATTCAAACTCATTTTTTCTACTAAATTTCCTAAGATTTTTCAAGAATTAACATCATCTAATTCAAAAAATTTTCTGCTTTCATTGTTTCATTTATTAAATTTTTATTAGATAATTATACATGAATTAATTGGAAAAAAAATTGAAACTTAGGGCCCAATTTCACAATTTCGCCCAGGGCCTTTAAATGTCTAGGACCGGGCCTAGCTATATATATTTGGTTTGTAATTTTTTTTTCTGAGTTTCTTTCATACAACACTCTTTTATTGTATAATTTACAATTTACAATATTATTACAAAAAAATACAAAATATATATAAATAACTGATTATGTCATAAATATTTATGTTCAATCAGATATATCGTTCCCAATGTCATGCGTAATATTTATGTTCAAGAGGATATATCGTTCTATATGTCTTGCGTAATATTTAAATAGTACGATATTAATATATCGTACTAATTTATAATAGTATTTCTTTAAATAATAATATCTACTATATTTTAATAAATCAACATAACATGAAAATAAAATCTAGAAAACTCGACTAATCATTCATTGTCATCGTCATATATAAGAATAAACTGGACAATGGAAAAAAAACCTTGACAAAATACCTAATACCATACCAGTAAAACTAAAAGTTAAAAACACAAATTTAATTTATTATATGATAACAAACGTTTAATGTCTAATGTATTCATTATATTCACAAATCTTATCTATATTAATACAGAAACATTAAAAACAAATGTGTGCGTCCATAACAAAGATAAAAGAATTAATTAACGAAAAACCATTAGATGGTATGATTTGTACATAAACGATTACGTTTAATATTTGTATATAAGTATTAAAAAATAACGATTGTATGTACGTAAATCGATAAAAGCGGAACCTACAACAAAGATGAAAGAATTAAATAACGAAAACCGCCTTGGTTTATGTTCAGTATGTAAACGATTCCATTTATGATTTGTACGTAAATATTAAAAATAACGATGGTCGGAACGTAAAGATTAATAAATAATGATTTACGAATAATAATCTTATCTGTATAAAACCAATATCATTTCAATTATTTTCATGTATTCATATCATCACATCCAATTTTGTTAACAACAAATGTCGGACCCACATCGAATAAATTAATTATTAAAAACCGACTATACTTATGTTTTGTACGTAAATGTTTATGTTTATGTTTTGTACGTAAATATTTATGAATAGTTTAAATTAATAATAATTCGGCCCAAAATTTCACAGCATTAATAAATTACACCAACTAATACAATTCAACCCAAATTTTTACTACAATAATAAATAATAAATTACAATAATTGTACATCAATTGATAACAAATCAATATTGTTACAAAAATGGCACTATTTTAATCAGATTATTAGATAATAACTATCAATGTACCAAGAAATTTAAATACTAAATATTAAATACAACTATAGATTAACGGTAAACGAACTAAAAAAATTAAAGAACAAAATATTAGAAGTTTCTTTTAAAAAAATATAATCATAAGTTAGTACCTCATTAATATATTCAACTATTATAATTTTTTTAGTATTAAATCATGGTTGTGACATGCATATTGTGAAAATAATCTTAAAAAAAAATAAAAAATCGACTAATCATTGTTCATATATAAAAACATAAAATGGAGTAATGGTAAAATGTTGAAATATGTTCTAGAAAATTTTGAAATTTTGTATCTATTAAAACTAATTCAATGAGATTGTAAAAAATGCATATTACAAAAACCTATATTAACAACTTTTTACCCATTTCCTGCATGGTTTACTCGAAACCGTCATCGATTCCACACACACACACACACACACACACACCACACCCCCACCAACAACCTAACATGTACATCATCAAACAAAACGTTTCAACTTATTTATTTTTTATAATAATATAATATTAGTTGGTTCGTTGAACAGAAATACACACGTATATAATTTTGATAACGTAGTTAGATAACTAACTAAGCTTAACAATGATTAATTAGTTAATTAATAGTTTGACGAATTACTATTTTACTTGAAAGACAAATTCTAACTCAAAGAGATATAATGACACCATGACATTATTGACTTAATTTTGAACTAAATAAATATGATCAATTGAAATGTATAATAAGTTAAATAATTTTTTTAATGTATAATAACAAATCAGGATGTTAGAATATAAAACGAATCAAGGAACTTCAACCATCGGCTTAAGCTTTTGGTTGAGTTGGTTTCTTGACATGGTATCAGAGCCATGTGACCAAAGGTCACGGGTTCGAATCTCACCCCTCTCCATTCTAAAGTGGATAATCAGAACAGGCCAGGGAATCCCGCCTGCACCCACACTTCAAGCCCAAAAAGAAAAAAAAGGGCCTTCGTGTGAGGGGGAGTGTTAGAATATAAAACGAATCAAGGAACTTCAACCATCGGCTTAAGCTTTTGGTTGAGTTGGTTTCTTGACACAGGAGTAATAAAAAAATCAAATTTCGATTAAAAAAGTGTATAGACTTTAAATAAATTTAAAACAACGGTTTTTCTAATGTGTGCCTAAAGGCACACATTAATAGTTAACTAGGCATAGATTAAGCATTATCCATAATTAAGATATTTTTAGGTACCTTAATTACCTTTTATTTTCTCACTCCTAAATATTTTTTCCACACCAATATCTCTACCCTATCACTGTTCAGTTTTTTTTTTAAAGAACTTATTCATCAATCAAATTTATACAATTTTTTATCAACCACAAATCAATGACATCAATCCAATCGATTTTGGCACAATGGGATCCCGTTCATAAGGGCAAATTCTTATTTCAGACCGTCACTTTTGGTCTGAAGCTTCAGACGGACTTATTGTAGCCATTTTTACAATAAAATGTTACCATTTCTTGATAAAATGTTACCATCATTTTTCAGGCTAAAGAGTAACAAATTTGCGATATAACATTTTGTTATTAAAGGTTACATTCTATTAAAAAAATGGTGACATTTGATCCGTCCGAAATAAGACGGTTTGAAGCAAGAATTTCGGGTCCATAAGTTATGTAGTTTTTCTTCGTATTAAGTTTTTGTACCAATACAAATCAATTGAATTATACATTTTTTAAGTAATAATTGGGCATAGTTTTTAATTGGTTATGTCAACCAAGTTACTTTTCATGTTTGTTTCACCATACTACATTCTATCTCATTTTTTATGCTTCAATTGTACTATAGAAAATAGTTAAAAATAATTTCAGCTGTACTATAAAGGAGATTAATCACATAAATATCGTCTCGCTTATTTCCGCTAAGAAGAGGGAAAAAGATATCCATGCACGAGAAGAATTAAATCCCATTTTTTGTATAAAGGAGTAAATACATTTAGGGGGGTGTTTGGTTAGTTGGAACTTTTGGAATGGATTGAAATGGATTCAATTCATTCTAGTGTTTGGTTAAAGGGTTTTGGAATGGAGTTGGATACCCAAGGGACTCTAACTCCATTCCAATCCCTTCGAATCTCATACCCATGTATATATATCAGGGGGCGTTTGGTTCAAATAGTGGTATGGGTTTGGAATCAGGAATCATTCCAGGGTGGTATGGGGTTGGAACTTGATTCCTGATACCATGTGTTTGGTTCAATACTGGAATCAAATTCATTCATATACCTTGTGTTTGGTTTGAAAAATGTTGGAATTAGGTATCAAATTAAATGTCTTTATCATCTTATTAAAATAATTATTATAAATCGTCTAAACTTAAAACAAAACATAAACTCTAGACATGTATAGAATTATTGGTAAAAAAATGCCACTAAAGTAAGATTCAAATTTTCAAACTCCCAAAATTCAAATGAATACCAAAGTAAATGACAATTTATTATAAAACATTGTTCAAACTATTATTCGATAATTGCATAAGAAAAAAACGAGTCTATGATCCGAATATAAACTATTTAGGCATTACGACTTAACATGTCAAGTACCACTTCCTTCTTCCAATCCTCATTGGGACTCGAAAAAAATATATCCATTTGACTTGCATTTGATGAAAATAAACTTGCTGCTCGGATTGCCTCTGCTTGAGTAATACCGGGCAAACTAGCAATCTCTGAAAGTAATTTTTTTTTGTTCAACAACCTCTATTTCACGTTCTTGAGTAGCACTCATAGCACCCGCAATAGTAGCTAAATGACTACTCATATCCTTCATAAATCCTGTGAAGCCCGTGGTCATTTGATCTAAGGAGGTTAGATCAACAAATTGTGAAGCTCTTTTTTTGTGGTTACCTTTTGGAGTCTTTTCTTTTTTCATTTTCTTAGCAGGAGGAGGTTGATCCTGGGAATCAGTTGCAGTTGAAAAACTTGAAAAATTTGATTGATATGCAGAAACATTATCATCATCACTATCATTGTCAAGATTCACTGTCTCCTGCTCAATGTTGTTTATAGAGTCATCTGGCAACTCAGAAGTCATGCCATTAGCTCTATAAAGACCAAAAACATCATCTAGCTTGTCAAGATAAGGAAAAGGCGTCTTCCAGAGTCCTCCGGCTTTAGGATGAGTCTAAAAAACAAGTACATAATTAATAAGGTAACACATGTGATATGTATTCAACTAGCTTGTTAACAAATATACACTTTATTAATCAAGATAAACAATTACCTTACAAACGTCCTCATAGGCTTGTCTCTCACATTGAATCATTTTAGATTGGTCATCCCACTGAAAACCTGATGTTTTGTTCACCATTTCAGAAACAATCGCATACTTATCTTTAAACCACTTGTACTTCGATTCGATATGTGGAACAGCTTTCAATCCACAACCTGGAAATTTCGTGTTTAACATTGACTCTAGTTGATTTAAGTACCCATTTTTGAATCCTCCCTCTCCTTTCCATTGTTGGTCAGCAGTCAACTCCAATAAACACTCAATTAAAGCTTCTTCCTCCTCTTTTTTCCAAAACCGTTGTTTCACTTATACAAGGTTTATCAAGTAACATTGAAGCTGTCGTGGAGGAATACTCCAATTTTGATACAAAGAACAATAGTGGTAGTAATGAAAGTTCAGATTCAATTAAAAGAAGAAGAAAAACTAGCAAAGTATCAAGTGCCCACATTCAACGAGGATGACAATATGATTGCAAGCATTGGAAGATCAAACATACAGATTTAAATTGATAAGTCGAGTTAAAATAATTGTTGTGCAAAAGAAAAGTAATATATAAAGTAAAAAAAATATCTGAATTAAAGGAAGAAGATGAAACGTAGAATGCTCACAAAGAAGGATTTTTTTTTTTAAAAGTAATTTGATACCCAAGGGTTTGGAATGAGTGATACCCACCTCCCCCCTAGGGTTTCTAAAACCCATACCTCATGGGTTTGAGGTATGGGTATGAAAACAAAAAAAAAACCTAAACAAACACTAGGTATGGGTTTAAGTCATTCTAAACCAATACCTCATTCCAAATTAAGTTGAACCAAACACCCCCTCAATGTTTCTAAATTCATTCCACCTTATTACTATACTCAATCCATTTCATGATCAAACACTTTTGAGCAAGTATGGGGTTCTAAATTCATACCTCTATGGTATCACAATCCATTCTAATTCATTCCAATATTTGGAACCAAACGACCCCTTAAAAATTTTATTGTATGTGATGAACTTATAATTTAATTTTTTTTATCTTAGAAATTTATAATTTCGTTTATATAATTTCACTGAGTTGCTCGGTATGTTTAGGTATGAATTTGAGCAAAAAAAAGTCAAACTTCACAATTTATGAAAATCATACGACAGAATATTTATGAAAAAAAACTTCCTGATGGTGAAAAAAATATTTAGGAGTGAGAAAATAAAAGACAATTAAGGTAACTAAAAAATCTTAATTATGCGTGCCTTTAAGGCACGCATTAGAAAAACCGATAAAACAAAAGTTATGAACATTTATAACTTGGTTTCGATGATACATATTTAGAATAATATGATTTGAAAACCTGATTGGTAAACGTAGACACAATTTTAGAAAAACGTAGATGGCGTTTCTCACAAAAATTACGCTCGCTGCCCTCCGTCTATCTCATCTTTTCCTTTCTCTCTCTTCTCACACGAACAAACACAAACATTCACCACCATTACTACACTGCTCCGCCACCACCTGCCCCACTGTCGACCACCACCTACCCCACTGCCGACCACCTCTGCCACCATCATTCTCCATCGCCCCCCCCCCCCCCCCCCCCCCTCCCCCGAGCCTTGAAAATATGTTTTCTTTTGCTTTTTTTGTATTGAAACATATATAGTGTATGAATTGAATAAATGAATCGTAAATTAGTTTATATTTGTTATATTGATACGATTATATGATTAGTAACGTGATTTTTGTTAGAAATTAGTTGTTAGAATGAATTTTTAATAAAATTTGAATTAGGTAGATTTGATTGATTTTAGTGGTAATTCGTTGGGTTGTTCATGAAATTAAGCTTAGTTGTTGTTAATTTGTTAGAAATTAGTTGTTACAATGTTGTTAATTGTTGAAAATCTGGTAATTGGCTTCGAAAATCTGGGAATTTGGGTTCGAAAATCTGAGTTTGAAGGAATAATGAAGATGAATGTAGCCTAGACGTTGAGTATCAACGTTTTGCCTGGGTAGAGACAATGAGTCTCAACGCCCGGCCTGGGTAGTGACGTTGGGATTCAACGTTTGGCCTGGGTAGGGACGTTGAGTCTCAACGTCTTGCCTAGGGTCGCACAATCGAAATCAACGTGAGAGGAGGGTTGAGACGTTGGGTGCCAACATTTGGCCTGGGTTGGGACGTTGGGTTCCAACGTTTGGCCTGGGTTGAGATGTTGGGTTCCAACGTTTTGCCTGGGCTCGCACATTGGGATCTAACGTTTTGCCTAGGCTGCACCATGGTTTTATTTTTTTTTTGAAAATTTTCTATTATAGTCGATAATTTGGTTTAACTTAATGCTATGTTGAATTGTATAAATTCTTTATTTGACGTTGAATGTCTATCCAGGACAGACATTGAATGTCATTGTCCAGTCCTTGGCCGGACATTGACATTTTTGTAGCACGATATCCATGGACAGACATTGAATCTCATTGTTCATTTCATTCAAAGTCTGTCTCAGGGCTTCAATGTCTTTCCATTCAGCGTCAAATCATTCCATTCAATGTCTTTCCCAGGGCTTCAATGTCTGTCTATGGTTTTATTATAGACTTTCTTAGAAGCACGATATCCCCGTGGTCCAGTAGCCCTGTAAAAGATTTTTGTTTATAATAAGATAGATGCTCCTACATGATTTGCACTTATCCCAACGACCATTCTGATATTGATAAGTTAAACGGATTACATGAGTTAAGTATTTATACTAAATAAAGCAACTAAGTCCAACTTCAGAGCTAATATTAAGCTAACAATCATAAGTTACAGGGATACATATTTGACAAATAATCCTTGATAAAAGGCATCACTTGACCAAACATAGCGCCTCAGCTCCAAAAACAGTCTTCAAACATATTCCCTCGGCTCCAAAAACAATCTTCAAACATATTCCTAAGCTCTGAAGTTCCTATCACAGAAATTCGAATTAAGGAATTAAAACAGGACAAAATATCGTGAAGAAAAGGTCGGCTAATAGGATGCAATTTTTACATAAAGCATCCCCAAAGAGAAAAACTAAGGGAATTGCTGCCATGCTGCCATTTCAAATTATGAGTGATTTAAGAAAGGCAGAAGTGGACAATATGCAATAAATCAAGTATTACCAACTATGGATAGTACGCAAAAGTGATAAATGGGAGGATTGGTTTGAAGACATTTACGTACAATGTTTCTTTAATTTATGCCATCAATCTTCATCATCTGAGTTAGTGTCATCAACATCAACTCCAACTTCGTCCAATTCTGCATAAACAATTAAAAAACAAAGTGTAATAAAGTTAAGCGACTAAACATTACATAAAATAAATAAATTAACAATTACAAAGGTTAAAAATTTACCTTCATAGCCAAACAACCAGTTGCGAGTAGTCACGAGAGCTTCCACATTTTTGGATAAGAGGGAACTCCTCCACTTATTTAAGATCCTCTCACCCATACTAAAACTAGACTAAAACTAGACTCTGATGCGACACTAGTGATGGGTATAGCTAATATGTCCCTTGCCATAGAAGAAACAGCGCGAAATATTTCTGCTTTTCTTTTCCAATAATCCAGTACATCCAGCTTTTCTTTTCAGGGAACTTTATCATCTCGAAAATAATACTCAAATTCAGTCTCATCATCCCTACCCGTAGCATCATAGCTTGCATCAAAGATCTCTAAAGTGGAGCGTCTTGGTCTAGAGGCAGGGTACGACTCGCTAAAATTGGAAGTAAAACTGGAAGTACTGGCTGAACTTTGATGTGAAGGGAATTTACTATTATAATGCTTAAATAACTCCACAAATTTCACATAAACCTCATTGGCAACCCTTATGCTATTTCATCACCGTACAAGTTTTTCAAAGCAAAGCTCACAAAATCATACTTATATCGCGGGTCAAGAATGACACCAAAAGACATAACCATAGAATACTCACGCCAATACTTGTAAAACTTTTCATACATTTTACTTGCCATTTCACAAATATCCGGATCAACATCAACTTTCGATGAGATAAGAATACTTTCAATATCCCAAACATTGTAAAAATACAAGTTTGAAGTAGGATAATCGGAACCAGAAAAAAGGATAGTAATTTCATAAAATGGCTCCAATAACTCACAAATTTTTTCCACTTTCAACCATTCAAGAGCTGAGAGACAATGTTGAAAACCAGTCTCTTGAGAACCATAAAGATCCAGCCCTTTCCTATAATATATGGCTTTCTTAAGCATCAAGTAGGTAGAGTTCCATCTTGTCGCGACATCTAACCATAACTTGGTATTACAAGCAAGACCACATTGATGAGCACAAGCATAAAATTTAATAAGCCTACCTTCTGAAGCATCGATATATCTCACTGTATCACGGACTTTCTTTACACATAATTCAATGACACTTAGACCTTCCTTAACAACAAGATTCAGAATATGGCCAGCACAACGAACATGAAAAAACTTCTCATCACATGGCAAATTTTGCAACAAAGATGCTTTCAAATGCCCTATCATGTTATCCATGTTAGATGCATTGTCACAAGTCATTGTTAAAACTTTATCAGCCAAGCCCCACTCCTTAATCTTCTCATACAAAGTATTATATATTTGAAGACCCGTGTGTGGAGGCGCAAAATGAAAAAAATTCAACACTTTAGAACGCAAAGTCCAACCAAGATCGACATAATGTGTCGTAAGAGTAAGATAAGAACGTGACGTGCAAGCAGTCCATATATCACATGTGAGACTCACTTTCCCAGGTAATGTAGAAAACATATCTTTAAGCACCTCTTTGAACTCAAAGTGTTTTGAAATACACACTTTTTTTAATGGTATTTCTAGAGATGGTTTGCACACTGTCATTAAGGACTTTAAAGACTCTCATCATGCCTTTATGCTCAACAATCGAAAATGGATAACCATGCATCATTATCGCCTCAACCAAAGCTTCACAAAATAGCTTATGATCATACTCTATTTTCTTAGGAATAGAAGAAGAAACATCATTTTTTTTTAAATTAACACAAACATCAATATGTCTCTTTGCATTAGAAGTGCCATAATGAGATTCCGCCCTATAAGCAACATCACGACAGTGAGCACACACAGCATACAAGTTATCTTGAACATCTTTGTAAAAACGATATTCTTTCCAAATATCAGCACCTCTTTTTCGCTTACCAAAATTTTCCTCAAAGACAACTGGATATAGTTTCACTTTGGTAAGTGGATGCAACATAGGTTGGTCAGGCTCTTGGAGGGGAACTCCCTGATCAGGTAAAATAGGATCTGGGATGAGGTAGTTAGGCACAATAGGCGGGGGAATGAGAGGCGCAGCAGGTTGCGGTTCATTCTCAACGTCTTGCCTGGGATCGCACAATCGAAATCAACGTGAGAGGAGGGTTGAGACGTCGGGTGCCAACGTTTGGCCTGGGTTAATTGGGACGTTGGGTTCCAACGTTTGGCCTTGGTTAAGACGTTGGGTTCCAACGTTTTGCCTGGGCTTGCACATTTGGATTCAACGTTTTGCCTAGGTTGCACCATGGTTTTATTTATGTTTTTGAAAATTTTCGATTATAGTCGATAATTTGGTTTAATTTAATGCTATGTTGAATTGTATAATTCCTTTTTTGACGTTGAATGTATATCTATGGACAGACATTGAATGTCATTGTGCAGTCCATGGTCGGACAATGACATTCAATGTCTGGCCATGGAATGAACAATGAGATTCCATGGATAGACATTGAATGTCATTGTTCATTCCATGGCCGGAAATTGACATTCAACGTGTCCGCCATGGTTTAATTTTTTTTTTCTGAAAGTTTTCTATTATAGTCGATAAAGTCGTTTAATTTTGTATTTTTATGAAATTTAGGGTTAGGGTTAGGGCTAGGGTTAGGATTTAGGGAATGAACAATGACATTCAATTTCTATCCAAGGACAGACATTGAATCTCATTGTTCATTTCATGGTCGGACATTGATATTCAATATATGTTCCATGGACAGACCGTGAATGATATCTTTGTAACGCATTGAAAAAATCGATTTCTATCATTAATTGGCTAGACTTGTTGTGAGTCTCCAAATTCACAATTTATAATCCACTACAAACTCTAACAATAGCGAGGGTAAGTAGGGGTCGATCCCACAAGGAAGGTCTATGTTTAATGTGTGTTTGTGTAAATAATTCTAATGTAACCAATTAAGGGGTGTTTGCGGTTTTAAATTTAAATCTAACAAAGCAAAATATTAAAATATTAGAGTGAATGAAATTATAAGAAAGGTCTTGGGTCTTACAATTTCTACAAATGATATAGGTTTGATCATTGACACTTTTATACTCTATTACTCTTGAATACTTTGTTGTGAAAACATGATTTTCTACTTCTCCTTATTTTTAGTTGTTCACTGCGAGAAGCGCACATAGGCAACCCTTATGGTGATGACAATCTAGTCCAAGCGTATCTAAATTCAATCATGCCATAGATTTTAACTAGAGAAGTCAACAAAGAAGAACAAATGCATACACAAGCAGTTATACACTTTAATTCTTATGATTATTATTCTCCTACAATTCAACAATGATGAAAAGCGTACAATTGATGAACAATAGTTGCTACTAATGTCTAGGTAAATGAACAAAAGATTCAAATTCATAAACTAGCAATAGATTAGAGATAATATAATCTAGGTGATCAAACTAGTATAAACTATCGATAATCGTAATAATGAATTGAGAATAAAAATCAATATTCAAGAAATAAAAATATAGAGTAAAGAGTCTTACAAAACACTAACTCATTTGCTTCAATTGTTTGATCCAAGACGAATAACTTACTCTTCCATACAAATAAAACTAACTAAAATAAACTATAGAAATTCTAATGATTAAAATGTAGAGAATATTGTATCTAAGGTCTATATGAAAGCACACTCCTCAAAGTGTCAACAACATCTTCTTAATTCTTATTTGTGACAGCACTACCCGTCGCAAGCTTGCGACGGGTCGGATACATACCAAATGAAAAGGAAATGGGCTGAATAGATGATACAAGTGGCCGACAAGAGTAGATGTTTTTTTTTTTGGTTCAAATGAGCGCACTATGTCGAACCCCCAACTTCGAGGTTGGGATAAGAGAGCTCTTACCACTTGAACTAACTCTTGTTAGGGAGATGAGTCATGTACTTTTGCAAGTACAAACACCAATATTCAATATTGATTTATCGAATCAAGATGCATCAACTCCACATATCTCCATATTTCCCTTCATTATTTTGCATTCACTAATTCATTTCTCTTTCTCATTTTACATCCCAAAATTTCTCCGAAATACATACTTCAACATTCACAAGATTTTTTAAAAAAAAACTGTCACTTTTTTCTTTGCTCATAAAAGATTATAATTTGAAGATTTACAAAAAAAATCCCAAACGTTTCATTGCCATGTGCAATATTAAACTACTAGTATGAAGATTTACCAAGAAAGATTGGTTAAAAGAAGTCATTAAATATGCTTTAGCATCTTTTATTGTTGATTTTTTTTTCTAATTAAGAATGTGGTAAAAGGTATGCACCTATTTGACTCTTTGTCCCTCATTTCTCATTTTTTCTTTCATAAATGTCATATTTTGAAGGTAACACACTTCAACTATGTGTTTTTTAATGTTTGATTATTACTATTTTACTAATTTTATGAAATGTCTTGTGTTTTTTATTAGGGTTTCTGTTTTTTGTTATATTTTATGGTTTAGGATTTCATCTTTTATGTGTCTTTTTTTTGGGTTTCTTGGTTCGGTATTTGAAGATCTTCGTTTTTTCTGACATGATTTCTAAATTTTTGGATTTCTGGGTTTGGGGTTTGAAGATCTTCATTCGTCTGACATGGTTTTTCAATGTCGTCACAGAAACAAAAGATGTGGGTACATTCTGATGGTTACAAAATATGAAATACATGGGTTCAAATTGTTTGCATGGTATTTTTTAAATATCTCTAGTGTTATCTATATTGTATGGTCATTACATTACTTTGTATGTTGACAACATATCCTTTTTTTTTGTTACCATGATTTTAATTTATGTTGTTCGTTTCCGTAGATGTGTTTATTTAAATTTTAAGAGCTTCGGATGTTGTCCATTTTAGTAAAGTTGTTTCCATTTGTGTGATGTTTATAAAATATAATATACATGGGTTCATTTTGTTTGCATAGTATTTTACTAAATGTTTGCAGTCTTATTTTTATTGTATGATCATTACATTACTTTATATGTTGACAACATATTCTTTAAAGTTTTTGTTACCTTGATTTGAGTTTATATTATTTTTATTGATGTGTTTACAAAAAGACTTAAAATATATTCATTTGTATGTTTGCATATTTTATTTTTATGTGAGTACTTTTTGGTAGATTTGAGAATTTTTTGGCGTTTGTATTTGTTTTTAAATGACGTGTTTACAAAACGACTTAAAATGTGTTCATTTCTATGTTAACATATGTTAATATTTATGTTAGTATTTTGGAGTTGATTTGTTAACGGATCTGATAACTTTGGGGTATTCGTATTTGTTTACAGTTGATTTTCTGGGTTTCCTCTTCATATTGGCTGACGTGTTTTTAAAAAAATGTGAGGAACAGAGTATGTGGTGACAGAAAAAGTGGCGGAGGAAGCAAACACACCATCAAATAAGAAAGTGCCAGTAAGGGGCAGAGGAAAGGCCTCAACCTCTGTTGTGGAGGATGAGGAGCCTGCGGATGAAGAAACATTTAGTTTTAAAGAGTTGTCCCCATTTTTGGGTATTATGTATTGTACTGTTTGTATGTTAACAAAACAACAAAGAGTGTATACAAATTAAGTGTATGTTATATACTAATATGTTGTGAGATTTATTAAAATTGTACTGTCGTTACATAATTTATGATATTGTATACATATTTTTTTCATTTATGTGAGCTTGTTATTTGAAATATGTTGGTTATGCTAAAATGTCTTTACATTATTTAATTTATTGGAAACATATGTTACTCAATTTTTGTGGTCATGTTTTTCTATTTTGTCGGTTGCATATGTCATTGACATTTTTGAAGCTGTTGTCTACATTTTCTTTTCCTGAGTTGTCCCCATTTTTTGTTTATTATGTGTCTTATTGTTTATATGATTACAAAATATGTTAAGGTGCCTTACATTATTATAGTTATTATAAAACATATGTTATTTCATAATTTGTGGTCATGTTTCTATATTTTGTCACCACTATTTATATTTACTATTGAAGTTTTGTACCCATTTTTGTGTATTATGTTTTGTATTGTTTAAATGTTTACAAAATAGCAAAGACTGGGTATGAATTGATTATATCTAATATAGTAATATGTTGTGAGGTTAAGTAAAATTGTTTTGTATCTACATTATTTATTATATTGGGTATATTGACTTCGTAATTTATGTTACCTTATTTCTTTATTTTGTCAATAGTATCTGTTTTTGACACTATAACATATGCCTTATAGCATATGTCTCACAATCAATAATTCGCCTCTCCGAACGATGATGATGATGCCACCACGTTGGAGTCAGGTCATGGTTGTGTTTTGTGAAATGCACGCGTGGGTTGACTTAACATTGACATCAAGTTACTGCAACCCTCCTCATCTGTTCATCAAGAAATTGCAGGGTTACATTAGTCACATAACTATCCACAAATACGTACACAATTACTAACAACAAACGACAACGGACATCCAATTGATTTTCCAAAAATATGGTAAGATTTTTTTGATATCCATGTAATTTTACAAAATAAAGATTCGAAACATTGATAATTATTTTGTACAACATAAATATTACAGGGACACATTAACCACAAAAGTATAAACAATTTTTAGGAAAATACAAATAAATATATGCATACTCTGGGTTCGGTCTCTTAACAGGGTCACAAGAACAAGAAAAATGACAACATTTTTCTGACTTAATTCCCAACATCGTCTCTATGAATATATTCAACCATAGGAAAAAAATACGAAGAACACCATATGTTTTTCGGTGTCTTCATAGGGTCACATAAACAACAGAAATGGTAGCATTTTCCTAACATCCCCATCAATTCCAACATCATGAGTATGAATAGTGATCTTCAACAAAAATATTAAACTACGAAGAACACCATCTTTGTCAGAATTTCAGCTATTTTCTTCCACTGTACAACTTCTTAGATGCGATATGAGAAACATAAGACCATAATTAATATAACAAACAAAGATCATCAGTTTAACTATAAAAAACAAGAACCTCCCAACGAAACCGTTAAAATAAACCTAATAAATTCATACTAAAATAAATCTCACATTCATACTAAAATAATACATAACTAAAACCATAAAACTATCTCAAAACAATTATAATAAATAAAAAATAAAAATTTTAATTCCTTTATTTCATTCAACGTTTGTATGTGTCGTTTTAGCATTTTTTTAGATAAATATTTGTTTCTTTTAGGGGTTTTCCCATTAATGCCCCTGTGGTATTCACTTTTCCCACTTGTACCCCTGCGTATAGCACTTTACTAGTCGTACCCCTAAACTTAATTAGTTAATCACATCAGTAGCCAAACATGTTTATGCCGTTTGTTTTAGACGTTAAGTGCCATGTTGACACTCTATTTGCCAAATAAGCATCTGACTTGGCAAAGGATTTTCCCATTGATGCCGTTGTGATTTTTTCTTTTCCCACTTGTATTCCCGCATTTTTGCATTTTCGGTTTCAATGTTGAGCTGATATCTTTAAAACCGTATTGCTTATTATACCCCTTTAAATTAGTAAAAAATTGTAATATATCGTTTATTATATCTCTTTTTATATCACATTAGATAACACCGTTATATATTACTCCCTCCATTCTTTTTATATCACCCCATTCCTTTATACACGTTTGTCGATGTTCATTTTTGTTTTGATTATATCTTTAGCTACATACTACTAAAAATTATAAAAGTTTGATATTCTTAATCCTCTTATCAAGACAATCCAAAAAAGATCTCACATGAATATATTTCCGTGAACAGATTGAGAGAAAACTGACGTTGAATAATCGTTTGTGAATAGTGTCAAAAAGGGATTTTTGGTGATATAAAAAGAATGGAGTGAGTACCTTTTATTATATTCAAAAAAAATATTATCTAACATTCACAACTTATTTTATATTAAGTGGACCAAGACGAGTGTCATTACTTGTCAATGCTCATATTGATCTTGCGGCGTCACTTATCTATTTCATCATTGAAGCACTAACTAAATATTAGATTCTCAATCCCCTTTTTTTTTGTCTATCGTAAATTTTTCCCATATTTTTTCGGTTTTGATAAATTTTGTATTTATAGTCTTTTATAGCTAATTTGTGGTCGTGTAATTTTTTAATTTTTAATCAAAATATTTCTGACACTTTTACTATTCAAGTAAATTTAACAATTGAATGTTTCGGTAAATCTTCGGTTATTTACAATAAGATATATTTGTAATGTCTTGGATTAAACATCGGAAAATTTGGACTTTAAATCGGATATCCGACTCATGTAATTTCAATTCCAACAATTTTTTCATTCCTTTTAATTATTTTTTACGCAGGGGTACAAATGGGAAAAATGAAAACCACAGGGGCATCAATGGGAAAATCCTTTGCCAATGTAATACCCCAAGAGTATGAGATGAGATTGTGTAGAGATTTGTCCCACATTGGTAGAATGTGAGGCTTATGATATGTTTATAATAGCTTCCACCCACCATGTAATAACAAGGCCTTGTGCTTTTGGGCTTAAGTGAGGACAAATGATGGGCCCAAAGGCTTACCTCCCATCTTATTGGGGTGTGTTATGACCGTGGTGGGCCGGGTTGTTACAGCCAAGTCAGGTGCTTATTTGGCAAATAGAGTGCCAACATGGCACTTAACGCCTAAAACCGACGGCATAAACATGTTTGGCTACTGATGGGTTTAACTAATTAAGTTTAGGGGTACGGCTAGTAAAGTGCTATACGCAGGGGTACAAGTGGGAAAAGTGAAAATCACAGGGGCATCAATGGGAAAAACCCTTTCTTTTACTATGTTTATAGCTTGATTGATTATGTTATGAGTTTTTGTTAATTTGTAAGAGAGAAGATGAAGATTATAGTGAACGAAAATAGTATAACAGATAAAAATAGTAGCAAATGAAAAAGTAAAAGAAAGATTTTCAGGTTTTGTAGAGAGAGAAATGAAGATGAAGAAATTGTGTTTGAAAATTAAATTGAAAATGAAATGTGAAGCTGAGAAGATGCTTTGAAAAGGTAAGGTTTTACTTTTTTTAATCAAATATGTCAATTCCAAGTCAGTCTACTAGTATCTACAAAGCCCACTACACACAACTTCACGTGACCCATTCCCATACCATTTTCACACAATATGGTACTATTCGCCCCGTCGCAAGCTTGCGACGGGTATATCCGTCTTAAGAAAAACGAAATGCTTCTTATATAGGCCTTCAAAGGACAACTCCTTAATGTCTCTTAAATTATACTCCCTCCTACCCGAGATAAGTGTCCCGTTTGCTAGTGAGTTGAAGATTTATGGATTGTGTATTTTGGGTAGGATAAGGGTATTTAGATTGGAGAGAGAAAGTATTCTATTGGGTTAAGGGTGGGTGGGTGGGTAAATAAATATAACACAAATTCTTATTTGCAACGGCACTATCCGTCGCAAGTTTGTAACGGATACCGTTTCCTCTCACAAAATACCCACCTTTTCTCTCTCTCCAACACTATTCCTGTGGTCCCCTTTGTAAAACCCCTCGCGAAAGCGGAAATATAAAACACACAAAGGTACTAAAAATGCAGCGGAATTAAAACTTTTACATAACTAAACATGCGAGGTGTCCTACTACAAACTGAAACATAAATAAGTATACAAGCGTAAAATAAAAGCAGCCCGGGATGGCACATCCCTACAGGCACTCAAAAACTGAAATGAAAATCTAAGTCTAGCTAACGTAAAAGTGTAAGTCAATCGATGAAGGATCATCGCTCGCTAGCTCCATGCAACCCCTCTGCCAACCTGTCATGTACCTACATACATGTAAACATGTACGCCACAATCAGTGGGGAGTGACTAGAGTTCTCCTAGCCACCTTTTGTGACAACACGTAACACACAAAGCGATACAGAATACTCCAACATATATAACATGTGAAGCATAAACAACTCATCAACTGATATCATACTATCATGCGATTACATATGCACGGCTCTCAACCAACTTCATAAACCGTTAGGAAGGAGAGCCGGTTTCCCTACTGGTTACCCAGTCGGGGGGTCTTTCAATCCAACTATTTATGAAACCGAACAAGAGTCACCCAATGCCTTGGATGATTGAACCATAACTAAATAAACAAATCATAACTCATCATGCATATCTGACACTGTACCATTATCAAGGCAAGCAGATAAAACATCGTAAACTCATCATGCATATCTGACACTGTACCATTATCAAGGCAAGCAGATAAAACATCGTAAACTCATCATGCATATCTGACACTGTACCATCATCAAGGCAAGCAGATAAAGCATTCATAACACTAGCAATGGGTCCAGAGGTGAGCTTAACACATATCCCATTACTACACTATGTCGGGTCCAGAGGTGAGCTTAACACATATCCCAACATACAATTCAAGTAAAGGGTCCAGAGGTGAGCTTAACACATATCCCTAAACTTACACAACATGAAAAGGGTCCAGAGGTGAGCTTAACACATATCCCTAATCATCCAAAAGCAACGGGTCCAGAGGTGAGCTTAACACATATCCCGATGCTACAAACAAGTACTGGGTCCAGAGGTGAGCTTAACACATATCCCAATACACAGCTACCGCACAACGGGTCCAGAGGTGAGCTTAACACATATCCCGTGTACGACAACCGATCACGTGTCAGGTCCAGAGGTGAGCTTAACACATATCCTGACACGCCCAAGCAAAACACGTAACGGGTCCAGAGGTGAGCTTAACACATATCCCGTCACGCGACATATAAACACGTAGTGGGTCCAGAGGTGAGCTTAACACATATCCCACCACGCGACAACCATTGTATCCACTAACATCCAAAGGTAGAAACTAACCTATAGTTCTAACTTCTTAAACCTCTAATCAACACTTAATTGATCCCGGAAACTAAGACAAGGGAGAGCCGGTTTCCCTTTCGGTTACCCGACCGGGGGGTCTCTATCCTTACTCCATTCCCGAACCCAATATAATGTTGCCCGTACGCCGGGGACCTCAAATACATGCCACGGGTACACGAAACGAGTTTCAAATAAAACTGATTAACCGTTTGAAAGTTACACGCGAAACAACACAAAACAGCCTTCAGGGATCCCCAGCCGGTCGGCAGGCAGCCGGTCGGCCGGCTGGTGATCCTTCAGCCCATACTTCTTTTGAAAACAACGGAATCAACACAAAGGACCCCCAGCCGGTCGGCAGGCAGCCGGTCGGCCGGCTGGGAATCCAACCTAGCCTTCGCAAAACTCAAAACCATCCCCACATGCACTCCCAGCCGGCTGGCAGGCGGCCGGTCTGCCGGCTGGGCTCCCTTTCTACTTAGGTTCTTCGCAAAATAAACACAAGGCAAAAATGACTACCAGCCGGTCGGCAGGCAGCCGGTCGGCCGGCTGGCAGTCCTAAGCCAACTTTCTCAAAACACGAAAAACACCCAATACGCTCTCCCAGCCGGTCGACCGGCGGCCGGTCGGTCGACCGGCTCAGAGAGCCTGTCCGCAAAAACGAGATTTTCCAGCCCTTCAAAACTTTACAAATTGACATCAAAACTTCATAAATCATTACAAGCACGATTTGCCCAACATTATAAACATCAAATATCTCTATCTTATCAGCATACAATTCCCATAACAATCCTCAGATGATTATATTGAGTATCCGTCGCAAAATGTGAAAAACTGAAAATATACTTAAGAACATATAACAACCACTTTAAGCATGAATTCCTCATAACAACATCATCCTAAACATGTTACTAAGTCCTTTGATCAATATATATCAACAAAACAGAAACCAACACAAGAATCACAACAAACATGCTAATATACACATAAAGGCCGAGTTATCTCATTATCGTCACCTTTTAGCTTCTTAAACCAACATGAATCCGACTCCAAGCTGCTCCTTTTGTCCAAGTCCGCACTAGAAAGATGGAGGGCGAGAAGAGGAATCCGTGGCCGCGAAAATCGTCTCAATCGGATAAGAAATGAGGATTTTATGAGAGTTTTAAGGTTTGGAGGAGAAAACTAAAATGGTGTTTGTTACAAATCTGAAAAATGAAATGAAGGAGGGAGGTAGAAGATGGTGGGGTTAGGGTTTTGTGAGGAAAAAGAAGGAAAATGGGTCCATTAACAAGTTAGGCCCATATGACAAGTTTTAAGACGGTTTAAGCTAAAAACACCGACTTAAGGTAACTATAAACTTAAAACGATATAAATATTTCCGGACTATGAAATTAAATTGATAAGACGTAAATTACGCAATTAATTAAAATCTTATTTAAATCCTTTTAAATATTCCCACATAAATTAATCGGTTATTTAAATGAAATACCAAGAATTACAAAATATAAATTATTTCTCGAACTTGAACTTAAAATCTTTAAACTTCCGAATCCCGAAATATTGGGATGTTACAATCACCCCATCTTTCAAAAAGTTTCGTCCTCGAAACTTGAAAACAGAAGTAGGTACGAAAATAACTTTAACTACCAAAACGTACTACCTGGGTTATGGTAACCCAAAACTTTATCTTTCAAAAATTTCCCAGAAGAAAAAGATTTTAAGGCACCAGTCTCTGTCAGTGGACATTGGGATTCTCGTTACGTATTCAAGAGTCCGACATTCCAAATCTGAGACAAGTCCCAAATTTAAATCAGTCAAAATTAAAAATTTAGATTGATTCGGTGTTGATAAGCACAGCACAGGTTATTAGACGTCTCCAATAACAAGTTCCAGTGGCAATCAACGCTGAAATCCCTCAAAGTTGTAAAACATTCGGCTCTTTCAAACCAGGTTTCCTTCAAAATTAACTTTTACTCTCAAATTCTTGAAAGAGTAAAATTGTAAAAATGACAAAAGGTTACCTCTAACGGAAGAGAAAGTAGTTTCCAACTCCAAAAGCAGTAAGATTTTCCAAAAACAGTAAATTTAGAGTCAACAATAGGGAAACGAATTTCAAAAACAGTCGCTGGGAGCGCAGAAACAGTCATAGAGATTACCTTCGACACGAAGGATTAAGAGTTCCTAGTTTCACAGCTGACAGAACGTACAAGGAAGGATCGAAGGAATGAAACAACCAGGTTAGAGGTCAAGGAAAACAGTAACTCTTGCTAAACATGGGGTCACTAATCACTCGATCCATAATCAAAGCATCGTTACACGATTCCCAATATATCCCTAGCAGGGCAATTCAAGTGATCTATAGACTCTCAATGGTTTCACGATCCCTCTTATCATTATCTCTTCCACAGAACAAGGTATTCCTCAACAAGAAGGTTTCCAAAACTCTCACTCAGTTCACACTAAAATCCGTTCAACCACGGTTACGGATCTCTCACTCAAGGTGGAAGCCTAATACACATACTCCAGACCAAGGTTCACGCACTTTCAGCACTTCAAACCAGAATTCTATTACCATAACACCGAACCTCGAAAACCAAAATATGGCATTCATCATCCTATAACCTTAACTTTTAACGGTTCGATCCTGAAAAACCCATTCCACAAGGTTTGACATCCTAAGTTTCCCAAATTTTATAATCACAGTGATCAATCAAATCGAGACTTTACTAAGGTAACAATTCTTAAATCCTCTGGTTTCTAACCACTTAACAACAATCTACATCCCAAGAAAAGTTCCAAGGAAGTAACCACTTTCACTCCTACGGTTCCCATAAGGTTTAGGCATTCACATTCCGAGATTCCTCAATTGATATTTATGAACACTTATAAGTTTCAAATTTCCACTCTACGATTACCTCAAACATCGACGGTTACCTGCAAGTACATCAATAGGCAATTGCCGAGGTTCCATAAGTAACTCACCGTCAACACTCAGTCAGCTCTATAAGTCCACTTGTAAATGTCTCCATATTTCTCACACATTTACTAATAACTCTCGTTCCTCAAGTATGTGGTCCTTTCTGCATTACAAAAATTCCTCAAGATTAAGTAGCACTAACTTACCTCATTCAACCAAATAACCACATCATCATTATCCAAGGTACATTCCTCTAAATTCATCTAGAACTCCAAGCATTTTATTCAAATCCTCAAATGGTACTTCAAAATTTAAAAATACCACTTACACACCGACCCATCGTACATGGAACTCTCAAGACGGTACACTATCCAACATCGCTCGAACACTATTCTCACCAACTCTCTCAACCAAATCCTGACAACGCATACCAAACATTCCTCAAGGCATGTATCTCTACCCCGAGAACAGGTCGATCTCGCCACTAATCTAAATGAAAAGGAACAAGGCTCACAGAAGATGTGATCAGATGAGATACGAACTTTAAGGGCAAACATGATACAGAACTCGAGAGAGTCCTAAGAAACGACTCGAGGAGCAACGAGATGACCAGGTAACAAACTTTAGGCTATGGACTCCAATAAAATTGAAGCCATGATCAGAAGGAGAAGCAAAGGAGGGGAAAGGCGAGAAGCGAAATGAAATAAACGATTACGGACATCTCCCAAGGTGCAGGTCTCTCACCATTCTCACGGGGTTCTCACTTCTTACTTTCCACATCAAGTCATTCAATCATCGGTTCTCACGAACAATTCCTCTAATGATTCATATATCCTTATCTTCCCAAACTTTAAACGATATCACCATTACAACTACCTATTCCCAAAAGTTTGAGATGTCTCATCTCTGCTAGTCCCTCAAATGACAATTCAATAACACTTTCAGGTCATCACCCCTAAATGTTATATCCACTCTACTTACTTCACTGTCCACAAGTTAACAATTTTTAATCATCAAGTTTCTGAACTTTCATCTCCAAATGAACTTCTCTATTCCATCCACATACCGTGGTGCATCCTTAAATTTCTCTTAAGTCCTCCATTAGGCAAACGCTAAAATCCATTAAACAACCTAGGGTCAAGTAGTGATTCACTTCTCCTAAGCTTAAGTCAAAACTCTTCAAGTATTCAACCATTATAGCCAATGATTCACATTCCTAAACAACGGACCTTTCTCAACTTAATCACTCACCTAAATCAAGTGATACTAACTCACTTAACTCATCTATTCTTTTCCATTAGCATCTTAAGCCTATTCTTCTAGGTCGGTCTATATCCTCAAGTATCTTATCTAACTCCTTAAACAGTACTCTTCAATCCACATATTTTCACAATCTAAGCATGGTTCTCAAGATTAAGTTCCACCGAATACTAAGTAAACAACTCAACCTTCAAGCCGGTATCCTATCACTCACTTTCACTCTCCCAATTGGATAGACAACTAGACCCTGAGATCACCAAAACATGTCTCTCGATACCTCTTAAGTTATTCCTCAAATAACAATATTTCTCATAACACAGCTTACGATTATCCTAAGACTAGTTCCTCCAAATCAATTAAAAGGGAAGATTACCTAGGGGCACTTTAAGAAAGCAAGCAACAAGGTTAAGCTGAAAAGATATGAAGATCTGTTCAAGTGAGATAGACAAATATTCTAAAAGAAGGATGTGCATTCGAAGTTATCAAAGAAGGTGATGCACAAAGAAAAAGGAGTATCTTCAAGGTTCAGAAACATTCTCCAACAATAGTACGAATCTTCTATCTTCGGTAGGAACTCCGATCTCCACCGCCAAATGGATAAGCCCACGGTTCGTCGATCGAAAGATATAAAAGTGAAGTAAATGACAATCAACAAACACGTTAGAGCCTAATCAGAGCAATCACAAAACAGACTACAATATAAGTCCTTAAATCTACCCATCTCTCATTCCTTATTTGTTTATTTGGTCAAGTTAAGGTTGGGATTACATGAGTGCGTCGGGAGCAATAATGCTCTGATACCAACTGTAAAACCCCTCGCGAAAGCGGAAATATAAAACACACAAAGGTACTAAAAATGCAGCGGAATTAAAACTTTTACATAACTAAACATGCGAGGTGTCCTACTACAAACTGAAACATAAATAAGTATACAAGCGTAAAATAAAAGCAGCCCGGGATGGCACATCCCTACAGGCACTCAAAAACTGAAATGAAAATCTAAGTCTAGCTAACGTAAAAGTGTAAGCCAATCGATGAAGGATCATCGCTCGCTAGCTCCATGCAACCCCTCTGCCAACCTGTCATGTACCTACATACATGTAAACATGTACGCCACAATCAGTGGGGAGTGACTAGAGTTCTCCTAGCCACCTTTTGTGACAACACGTAACACACAAAGCGATACAGAATACTCCAACATATATAACATGTGAAGCATAAACAACTCATCAACTGATATCATACTATCATGCGATTACATATGCACGGCTCTCAACCAACTTCATAAACCGTTAGGAAGGAGAGCCGGTTTCCCTACTGGTTACCCAGTCGGGGGGTCTTTCAATCCAACTATTTATGAAACCGAACAAGAGTCACCCAATGCCTTGGATGATTGAACCATAACTAAATAAACAAATCATAACTCATCATGCATATCTGACACTGTACCATTATCAAGGCAAGCAGATAAAACATCGTAAACTCATCATGCATATCTGACACTGTACCATTATCAAGGCAAGCAGATAAAACATCGTAAACTCATCATGCATATCTGACACTGTACCATCATCAAGGCAAGCAGATAAAGCATTCATAACACTAGCAATGGGTCCAGAGGTGAGCTTAACACATATCCCATTACTACACTATGTCGGGTCCAGAGGTGAGCTTAACACATATCCCAACATACAATTCAAGTAAAGGGTCCAGAGGTGAGCTTAACACATATCCCTAAACTTACACAACATGAAAAGGGTCCAGAGGTGAGCTTAACACATATCCCTAATCATCCAAAAGCAACGGGTCCAGAGGTGAGCTTAACACATATCCCGATGCTACAAACAAGTACTGGGTCCAGAGGTGAGCTTAACACATATCCCAATACACAGCTACCGCACAACGGGTCCAGAGGTGAGCTTAACACATATCCCGTGTACGACAACCGATCACGTGTCAGGTCCAGAGGTGAGCTTAACACATATCCTGACACGCCCAAGCAAAACACGTAACGGGTCCAGAGGTGAGCTTAACACATATCCCGTCACGCGACATATAAACACGTAGTGGGTCCAGAGGTGAGCTTAACACATATCCCACCACGCGACAACCATTGTATCCACTAACATCCAAAGGTAGAAACTAACCTATAGTTCTAACTTCTTAAACCTCTAATCAACACTTAATTGATCCCGGAAACTAAGACAAGGGAGAGCCGGTTTCCCTTTCGGTTACCCGACCGGGGGGTCTCTATCCTTACTCCATTCCCGAACCCAATATAATGTTGCCCGTACGCCGGGGACCTCAAATACATGCCACGGGTACACGAAACGAGTTTCAAATAAAACTGATTAACCGTTTGAAAGTTACACGCGAAACAACACAAAACAGCCTTCAGGGATCCCCAGCCGGTCGGCAGGCAGCCGGTCGGCCGGCTGGTGATCCTTCAGCCCATACTTCTTTTGAAAACAACGGAATCAACACAAAGGACCCCCAGCCGGTCGGCAGGCAGCCGGTCGGCCGGCTGGGAATCCAACCTAGCCTTCGCAAAACTCAAAACCATCCCCACATGCACTCCCAGCCGGCTGGCAGGCGGCCGGTCTGCCGGCTGGGCTCCCTTTCTACTTAGGTTCTTCGCAAAATAAACACAAGGCAAAAATGACTACCAGCCGGTCGGCAGGCAGCCGGTCGGCCGGCTGGCAGTCCTAAGCCAACTTTCTCAAAACACGAAAAACACCCAATACGCTCTCCCAGCCGGTCGACCGGCGGCCGGTCGGTCGACCGGCTCAGAGAGCCTGTCCGCAAAAACGAGATTTTCCAGCCCTTCAAAACTTTACAAATTGACATCAAAACTTCATAAATCATTACAAGCACGATTTGCCCAACATTATAAACATCAAATATCTCTATCTTATCAGCATACAATTCCCATAACAATCCTCAGATGATTATATTGAGTATCCGTCGCAAAATGTGAAAAACTGAAAATATACTTAAGAACATATAACAACCACTTTAAGCATGAATTCCTCATAACAACATCATCCTAAACATGTTACTAAGTCCTTTGATCAATATATATCAACAAAACAGAAACCAACACAAGAATCACAACAAACATGCTAATATACACATAAAGGCCGAGTTATCTCATTATCGTCACCTTTTAGCTTCTTAAACCAACATGAATCCGACTCCAAGCTGCTCCTTTTGTCCAAGTCCGCACTAGAAAGATGGAGGGCGAGAAGAGGAATCCGTGGCCGCGAAAATCGTCTCAATCGGATAAGAAATGAGGATTTTATGAGAGTTTTAAGGTTTGGAGGAGAAAACTAAAATGGTGTTTGTTACAAATCTGAAAAATGAAATGAAGGAGGGAGGTAGAAGATGGTGGGGTTAGGGTTTTGTGAGGAAAAAGAAGGAAAATGGGTCCATTAACAAGTTAGGCCCATATGACAAGTTTTAAGACGGTTTAAGCTAAAAACACCGACTTAAGGTAACTATAAACTTAAAACGATATAAATATTTCCGGACTATGAAATTAAATTGCTAAGACGTAAATTACGCAATTAATTAAAATCTTATTTAAATCCTTTTAAATATTCCCACATAAATTAATCGGTTATTTAAATGAAATACCAAGAATTACAAAATATAAATTATTTCTCGAACTTTAACTTAAAATCTTTAAACTTCCGAATCCCGAAATATTGGGATGTTACACCCTTTCTCCACTAACCCATTTTGTATTCATTTTATCTCACAAAATATCCGTCACAAATGGTGACCCGTCGCAAGCAAGACTTACTATAAATATAAATAGTGAAGGGAAAAAAGGTAATAAAACGGTCCAAATAGTACACAACGGGACACTTTGACGAATAAAGAAAAATGAAGAACGGGACACTTATCTTGGGTAGGAGGGAGTAGGTATTATTACCAAAATAAATGAGAATTAAGGAATTGTTGAAATTGCATTAAGTTTCATGTTGTGTCATAAAATAGTATTGAAATCCAATGTTGTGTCATAAAATATGAGTTGAATGCCTGAAATCCATGGAATTCAATGTTCATCTTGATGTGCACTTATTTTGACCATAGTAATTGGACCTTGACTTGCTTCAAAAACCATATTGTATGAGACATCTTTAGCCCAACAACAACCTCCAAATAAGCCTACTCCATTCATATTAACAACTCAATCCAATTATCCCATAAAAACATGCAAATCCATCATCAACCCAATATCAAAAACATGTGCACTAAAATCCAATAAAATACTCTCAACCCATCAATTAATCATCAAAATATCATTATTAAGCCCTACAAAACTAGACTAATCATTAATCTAACACGAAACTAAAAATTAAACAAAACATATGATTAATTGTTCATTCCATGATTTTGGTGTTTTAAATTTTTTCGGATTTTAGATGAATTAATTGAGTTTTCGCATGAAATTCAGAGAATTTTTCTAGCAAGAGAAAGTGATAAAGGACATTTTCTTTTGAAAAACACCGTCTACGTTTACCAACCAACCCGTGCAAATAGGCACGGGCCAAAAAATAGTTCACATAATTGAGTGCATATATCATAAGTATCATATATGTCCAATTAAAGCAAGAAACAGCCGAGGAATCCATTCATCACAACAGAAAGACCAATGTACCCTCTAACATTACGGTACTTGTCCACCATAACAGGTGTAAACAGCATATTTCCAAGGGCATATCCGTCACCTAATAAACCATGCTCAACAAAGTCGACTGTCCTCAGCCCACTTCACTCACAATTTGTTCATTACTCTTCATCTCTTTTGCATAGAAGATCATATTGTGTTAAAGGAGATCAAAGTACTCAAATGGCTTTGGATTCAGAAGTATCTCAAGATGATAGAATTGCTAAAATTGCTTCTACTATTCGTATCATCCCTAATTTCCCTAAACCTGGTATTTTTCTAGATCCCCTTTTATTCTTCTTCTTTTAATTCTATGTAAATTTTTGTTTTTTTCCTTTTTTTTGTTAGATTTATTATGGGATTTTGAGTTTCCTGTATATAGTGTAATGGGTTACCATACAACTTCAAAAGATTGATCTTTTTACCCTTCTAGTGTGTTATACTTGTAATCAATGAGATTTTTGCGTAGTGGTTACAATGGAGGTATCGGGTTGATTAAAATACCATCTAAGATAGAATATAAAAAGTAATCATGATTTGGACAAAGGGATGGTGTTCGAATCCCTTTCGGTACATGTTTGAACCAAATAAATTGGTTACACATATGTTTCTAATTTAAGAAATGCAAAAAACAAGATCAATGACTGGTTGTGGGTAGATGTAAATTTTGTTGGTTGGTTTGTTTTGAAATTTGGTGCTTTTGCTCCAAATCCTCCAATGTGGTTTTGATGGTCGCAACTCATGAACGTCTTTCTAAATTAAGAAGTACAAAGCTAAGCATGTATACAATTGTGGTTGTAAGTAGACGTTGATTTTGTTTTGACATTTGATGTTTTTGCTCCAATTGGGTTTTGTTGGTCGCGACTAAATCATGTCTTTCTAATTTAAGAAATGTAAAGCTAAGTAAGACATGACTGTGGTTGTAAGTAGATGTAGGTTTTGTTGGGTTGGTATGTATTGAAGTTTGATGATATTGCTCCAATGTGGTTTTGTTGTGGAATAGGTATTATGTTCCAGGATATAACAACAATGCTTCTTGATCCACAAGCGTTCAAGGATACTATTGACTTGTTTGTTGAAAGATACAAAGGGAAAGATATCGCCGTTGTTGCAGGTGACTAGTTTGATAACTTTTCTCAAGTACTTTTGTATGAATGGCTAGTGATTTTATTGCTTTGCTGGTTATAAGAATGTCAGGCTTTGTAGAAAGGAAAAGTTGCATTAGTCTGTGGTATGGTTGTGCGCATCTAAAATAGTTGATTAAATCTCAAGTTACTGTCTGCTTGAGAGGTATAAGTACGCTTAAAATTGGGTTATAGATAAAAAATGGCATGGTGTTTTTGTATATGTACAGTTTGTCCATTGCTTTTGTTGCTTTTGTTTAATTAACATTTATCTGTCTCACCGGCTGTTGGATCTGCCATGGTTGAAAGACTGTTTTATGGCACTGAAACGTAACATGTAATATTATCAGTATTCTGCAGCATCTATATTTCTTACTATGGTTACTTCGTTACATGCTTGAGATGAATATGTTTCAAAGACTCTTAATCTTTCTTCTTCTGTGCTGAATTGCTGTTATATGTTTTTGTTTCCGTTCTGGACAGTGCATAACTCGTATTACTGAAACCATGTTGGCTTATTTATCGTGAAGGTGTTGAGGCAAGAGGCTTTATATTTGGTCCCCCCATCGCCCTGGCCATTGGTGCAAAATTCGTTCCTATGAGGAAACCTGGAAAATTGCCAGGTATTTTTATTAAAATATTGCCTTGATATTTTTTGGTGGATTTGTTATTGGCTACTCTTACACTGCCCCATCATTTTGATTTTAGTGTCTTTTCAAAGTTACATTACAGGGTGCTGTTGGTTTTATTTTTCTTTCGAACATTCCAGTGAGAAATTTTCATTCCATTAGAAGGAAAGAACACTACTTGTCATAAGAGAGTTGCATTCAGGACCAAGGGTCTTGCTAGCCAACTTATGTGCTGAGATCTCATTTTCTCAATTTGGATTGGGCTAACTCACAGGACTAAGCTGCATCAAATAGTCTCCATTTTAATAATTTTTTCTTTCTTTTGTTCTGCTATGATTGTTCATGTTTGCCATCTAAAGTTCTTTTGAGAGTGAGGTTGTCTGTTGTAGATGGGAGATAAGGGATAATAGATTCAGAAGTTGAAAGGATGTTTTGTTTGATAAGTTCGAGTACTACTTTGGAATGTTTTTTGCCATCATTTTTGCATTCCATAGTACTGCTGTTCTTTATTTTTCATTTTAGGTACATTTTAAATGCTGTGATGCCTGTTATCTCTTCCTCAGTTCAGACAATAATACCCCACAAGTAATTTCTTGGCATTTTGCTGAAGTACTACCTTATATCTAGTTTCTTGGAGTTTGATGATCGTCACATCATCCTGCTAACTTAAATATTTACTTGGTGTCATGCATTGCATTAGTGGGAGGTAGCCTTCATATACATTATACCTTGGCGCACTGTTAGAGAGTCAACTAACATCATGTTAGGATTATACCAGTATTTACCAACCAGGAATATTTTTTATTCACAGGGGAGGTTATTTCAGAAGAATATTCATTGGAATATGGAACAGACAAAATGGAGATGCATGTTGGGGCAGTAGAAGCAGGAGAACGTGCTATAGTTATAGATGACCTTATTGCCACTGGAGGGACCTTATCAGCTGCAATTAAGTTACTTGGTAAGATTTCGCTATCAGCTGTCAAATAAAGTTTCCGCTCCTTATATTGCTGGTAGTTATAATTATATCAACATCAGTCCAGTTCCTGCACTCCCATCAGTGGCAACTGGCAAGGTAAAGAAGGTTTGATGTATGCAACCTTACTCTATTATTGAATGCTATAGGGGCTGATTCGAAATAACTTATAATGAAAATTGCGTTGGAGAATTGTATAAACCAACTCATATTTCCCTATAAGTTGCAGATAATTAAGCGACTCATTTTATTGTATTTTGTGATATTTCAGAAGCCAAACAATAGTATGCCGCTTGCTCCACTATAAAATGTGTTACCTATAACCCTATGTCACTAGCAAAATGACCCTGCTTTAGTTCTTGAACAATTTTGTTGGTTAAAGCTTCTGTTGACTTTAGGTTACATGTTGTATTGCAGAGCGTGTTGGAGTGAACGTCGTTGAGTCTGCATGTCTTATAGAATTGCCAGAACTTAAGGTATGGTTTTCTTACATCAGAAATGATCATCTGTGGCCTGTTAGTAACTGAGTATATCAAACATGAGCAGTTGCCGTATTCCAATGGGTATTCTCCAGAAATATTATCTTTTTTTCCAAGTAAATTTAGTACTCTGCACTTCTGCAGTAATCAGAATATTCTCTTCACCCGAGTTAGATTTAAACATCATTGATTAGTTTTGAGATGAATGTGATTACTTGATATCTATGTACTTTAACGGTTCCTTATTGGAGGAGATTAGTTTTGAGATGAAAGTGATTACTTGATATATGTGTGCATGTTAGTTAAAACTTTTGATGTGGGTCACTATTATGTCGTATGTGACTAGAGAGTTGAGGAGATGTACTAAAATGAGTTGTTGGGATTGATGCAGGGGCGAGAGCGGTTGGGCGACAATCCTCTATTCGTTCTTATCAAATCAGCATGAGCAGCTAACTAGCTTTTGTTATAGACATATTCCTATTTCCTAATGGTGGGTTGGCAGCCTTAAAAAGCTTCTGAAACCCCTAATTATCTTGTTTCAAGTTTTTGTCTTCCATAACCATCCTAAGTCCATTCCAGGCATAATTTGTCATTCATCTGTCATCCATGTATTATGCTTTTGAGAATTGTATGTACTATCTATCATCCATTCATTCATCCTAGCAGGTTTGAAAGGGAATTATGTTGCGTTTTCTGGTTGTGATTAGGGTGTTAAAAAACACTCTTGCAATAACGGATACTACACATTGGCACATTGCAATGAAATTAATTCTGAAACAAAGAAGAAAAAGATAGATAATGGGATGGTTAGCCATCTCTGGTCAGGTTGCATGATAAGCTCTCATAAATATTTTATTATGTATCGTTTCCATTTACAAAATTGTTGGTAAGGAATGTATACTAGAATCAGGAGAAATAGGAACATATATCGGAGGTATTAGCTCGCACTTTTCTTAGTTTTTGAGCATATGAATATTTTTTTTAAGCATGATTTTTTTGGGTTTATGAATATTTTTTAAGCACATTATCTTAAACTTTATTTGTTTTTGAGCAAATTAGTTTTTTTTTGAGCTTGAGTTTTTTTTGAGCTTATTACGTCAAACTTTATTTGTTTTTGAGCATATGTGTATTTTTTTCTGAGCTTATAAAAATTTCAAAAAGGCTACACATACACAATGTGTATGGAAAATCCATACACAACCAATCACATTATGACACGTGTCAAACTCAAGTTAATTTATTATAATTAGATTAGGGTTATGTAAATTAGCATATGTATTTAATTTATTTATGGAATTTCTTTTATTTTATACATTATTTATTTTACTTAATTGTTTTACACATTATTTATTTTACTTAATTAATTTCACTAATAAACTAAATAGTAATTTTATTAGTTTTTTAATTGTTTCGTTTAAATTAAATAGGAATTTTTAATTGTTACGTTTGTTCTTAAATAATTTATCCAATCAATTTACCTAAAATAATTTAATCAATCGTGATTAAGTTCATCAAAAATTAATCGTGATCGAGATCAGAATCCATGATCAATTGATGAACACAAATATAATTTAACTAAATCAATTTACCCTAAATAATTATATTAATCAAAACATTAATCACGATCAAATCGTCAAATAAAATTTAGATAATCCTAAATTCAATCGTCAGACAACACTAAATTAATTTGATTAATGTCTAACACCACCTTTAAAAAACTTTTTTTTTTCCAAACACCACCTTTAAAAAAATAATTTGTCAAACACCACCTTTAATAAAAATTTTTTTGCCAAACACCACTTTTTTGCCAAAGTTTCAGCGTTTGTGATGGGTTAACTTTCAGTCAATGTTTGAGATAGCAAACGAGGTCGGTTTAGAGTGTTCTTGAACTCCTTGAAAAGGTGGGAGTACATGCTTTCCAACGGCTGTCAACACGGTGGTCAAAGATGTCCTTATGTGGGGTAGATTGATGTGTAAAGTAAGGTTGGTTAGAGAAATAGCTAGAAATTTTGGTTTACAACGAGTTGTTAAAGGGGTTTTCAAGGGTCTTTAAATGGGGTTATGATGTTTGGTTTGGTTTGAAATTTGGTATGTAGGTTGAGAGGAGGGCAAGGTATGTCACCGTTGTGTTCACTGTGGTGGTCTTTGGTGCAAGTGGTGGTTCAACGGGAGTGAATTGACCCACAAAAAATCCTACTTCAACTTACATTAACCCTATGTGACTAACCTTACTTTACACATAAATCTACCCCACATAAGGACACTTTTGACCACCGTGTTGACAGTCGTTGGAAAGCTTGTACTCCCACCTTTCCAACGAGTTCAAGAACACTCTAAATCGTTTGTTATCTCAAACATTGACTGAAAGTTAGCCCATCACAAACGCTGAAACTTTGGCCAAAAAGTGGTGTTTGGCAAAAAAAAAATTTATTAAAGGTGGTGTTTGACAAATTATTTTTTTAAAGGTGGTGTTTGGAAGAAAAAGTTTTTTAAAGGTGGTGTTAGATAAAAAACCCTTTGATTAATAATCAAGAACAACACTAAATATTATGATGAACCCTTTTTTTTTTTTTTTAAATCATCAAGTCGTATTAGATCAACTAATTTGATCAATTGATTAACCCTAATTGAATTCCCTTAAGACAAATTAGCTTAACCTGAAATTAATTGATGAACCCTAAATTAGGTTAGCGTGAAATTAGTTGAAAAAGGCAAAAAAAAAGGAACAAATTAATTGATGGACCCTAAATTGTAGCTATTATATTGTTTACATAATTTAAAAGTTTATTTAATTTTAAAGATTTATTAGGTTTAGTTTATGAAAGATTTATGTGTATAATATCTTTTACTTTTTAAAACTTTTCATTTGACCATATCTTTTGCATTATATCAAATCTTTTCCATTTATTTATATTTTCATATTTTTCAAATTATTTTTTCTGATTTTTAATTATCAAAAAAAATCACGTTTTATTTTTATATACTTTCTCATATTTCGTTTAATCTAAATACAGAAAAATTAAAATAAATATTATAATATAAGGAAAGCATTTTTCCGAAATTATATAAAAAAGTGAACGATATTATACACTTAATCCTTTCCTAAAATCGAGGTAACAATAATTTGTTTTAAAAAGAAAAGTTCTTAATATGTTAACAAAATATACAAAATTACAAAATTGGAAAAAAAGTTTAGGCGATTTTTTTTAGAAATGAAGTCCACTATTTATATACAAGATACCTACTAATAAATCTTCCCTCCAATATTTCCCTCCAAAATTTCCCACCAAATGTGAATTATCTAAGTAATTGAAGATTTTTTTTGCATAAAAATCTTAACAATGAGATAATATTTCACAATTAAACTAAAATCTTTGGAAGAAAAAAAAATAAGGAAAAGAATAGGTCAACTAAACGAATTAGATGTTGTCTATAGTAAAGCAGATAGACTTTGGATTAAATGGATCAATGCAGTTTACCTCAAAGAGCAGAACTGGGATGACTATTTACCTGCTCATGATGCTCCATGGGTGTGGAAAAGCATATGTAAAACAAAGGAAAGACTCAAAGAAGGCTACACTAACAGCAACTGGGCAGCAAATCCTACTGGCTATACATTAAAAAGAGGGTATGCTTGGTTATGCCTAGAGCAGCCCAAACAGGCCTGGATCGCAGTCATATGGAATACCTTCAATATCCCTAAGCACTCAATGATCACATGGCTACGAATGCCGGAATGGATGAATACTAAGAGTAGACTGCACATATTTGGCTGTTGCACAGATGACTTATGTTTATTGTGCCAGAGACAATCTGAAACCACAACACACCTTTTTAAGGAATGTGAATATACAGAAAGAGTGATGCAGCTCCTATTGCACTGGTTTGGAAGACCTATACCTACAGTTACCAGCATGTGTACAGGAAATAGAAAATCGTTCTTATGGAAAGTCGGGGGTGTAGTCATAAATGCTATTCACTATCACATCTGGATGGAGAGAAATGGTTCACGAATTCATGAGTACATTCACAGGCCAGAGGTTGTGGCAAAAAATATTGAGGCAGATATCAGGAGCAGGATGAAGCATAGGTTGAATAATGAGTCAGATCCTAGCAATGTAGTATGGTTTAATAATTGTTGTCAACAAGTGTAATTGCTTGTGTGGGGATTTGATCCCGGCACCACCTATGTATATTTTATAGAAGTTTATAATATACTCACATTTCACCAAAAAAAAAAAAACGAATTAGATGTTGTAAGCGAAATAATATGAAGTCCATGAATATAATGATATGTAGTTGCTACATGGATGTGCTGCTACCCCTTGCTTAGTTGGTTATGAGAACAATTGCAAAACACTAAGCAACTTTTTTTTTTCTTTTTTTCTTTTTCCTTTTCGTTTCCACCTTTTCTTCTCACTAACCTAAATTAGGGTTCATCAAGTTTTCCCCAAATTGTCCTTTTTTTTTTCCTTTTCGTTTCCACCTCTTTAATTTCCTCACTAACCTAAATTAGGGTTATCAAGTTTCCCCCAAATTGCTTTTTTTTTCCCCTTTTCATTTCCACCTCTTTCCTCACTAACCTAAATTAGGGTTCATCAAGTTTTCCCAAATTAAAGGTTAATTGATTTTGTCAATTGAATTAGGGCTCATCATTATAAATTAAGATAACAATTAATTTTATGACAATTAATCACTATAAATTCTAATATTGATGTTGGCAATTGAAGGTTAATTGATTTTGGCAGTTGAAAGTTAATTGATTTTGTTAATGGATTTGTCAACTGATTTTTTTAATTTTGATGTTGACTAACGTTGTGATCAATCGATTTAATTAATTTAGTAAGATTGAGTTTGATCATTTATTGATCGATTATTATCATCATTAAGTTTGATCGAGTACGATCATGATTAAGTTAGTGTGATTGAGTTTAATCCAGTTTGTTGAACAATAATGTTATACTTAATAAAAAATCGGTTTAATTAAATCAATTAAAATGGAATAACTAAAAGGAAATAATTAAAATGGAATTAAAACAATAAACATTTCATAACTTTGAGAAAACTTGATGGACCCTAAAATATTTAATTTATTAATAAAATAAAATTGATTAATTAAAATGTAAAAATTATTATCCATTAATAAATTAACTATATTCCATAAATAAATTAACTACATGTAGTTAACCAAGTCAACTACAAATGTTAATTTACTAACTTGACCCTAAACTAACTTATATATGCTAACTTGAGTTTGCCACGTGTTATAATATGATTGGTTGTGTATTGAAAAAACCATACACATTGTGTATGTGTATCATCTTCCTAAAAATTTATAGATTACATTTTAATTTTTTTTTTGTTAAAACCAAAATATAACTAAATTTTTGTGTAATATTTTTGAGTTTTATTGTATGTTTTTGAACTTAATGTTTTAATAATTTAACTCAAAAACTTTATACCAATACTCATAATTTTTAAAACAAAACTCGAAAACATTATTATAAATGCTCAAAAAGTATAAAATTGGTGGTAGTATATCGGATGTATGGTCCTCCACTCCTCCTATTGACCTCTAATCTCTAGTAATTCTTGTATGCATACCGATTTTCATATAGTATTTTCCAAATGTATATTATTTCATGCAGCAAAATTGCTAGATAAGGAATAGCGTGACATTGTTAAGAAATCATTAGGGTCAACTATATTTGAAATCAACTGATAAAAATACTCCAATTTAATACCGTTATGTTAAACCCGTGCAAAATTGTACGGGTATATTTTTAGAAAAAATACGGTGGATAATTAATATTACCGAATAGTGTCAATAATACGTGTATATTGTGCATTCAATTTTTATTATATTGATAATACCTTAAAATTCACATGATAATAATACTGGTATTTATATATCCATTCTTTTATTGTTTTTTTTAAATCGATATAGATGTTATTTCAAGGTTTATTTTGTACCGTTATGTTAATGATTTTATTTCGCAAAATATATAAATTTGTAAACTATTATTGGTTGTTATATTAATATTATGTTATTTTTATTGTTTTTTAATTTAGTATTGTCGCTTTTTTTTCCATTGCAAAAATGCACGGGTATATTTAACCGGTATATTTTTAAGAACATCGATATAATATATCGATATATTGTGTATTGTAATTATTTATTGGAATTTTTTAACTTTACTCAATTTTGTTTTTAAATTTAGTATTGCCGCTTTTTTTCGATTGCAAAAATGCACCGGTATATTTAACGGGTATACTCTTGCTAGAAACTAAAATTTCATGTTTATGAATTTATATAAAAAATGTTACGTAATATTTCTTAAACTACGTTATTTATTTAGAATTTCTTACGGTTATTTCTCAGGAAATTCATAAATGAAATTGCGGTTTATTCTAAAATTACAATACCATAAACCGTTTTAAAGTTAAAACAGTTGTGCAAATTATTAATTATCCACAGGTATATTCAATCCCGCTATTAATCATTACGTAAAATTTACGGTTTATTTTTGTAAATCAAAATAGTTGTGCAAATGAATTACGCAATTTTACACGAGTTTTTCGTAAAATTTCATGTTTACGAATTAATATAAAAAATGTTACGTAATATTTCTTAAACTACGATATCAGGTATATATTTAGAATTTCAGGCGGTTATTTTCTAGGAAATTGATAAAAGAAATTGCGGGACCCACCTGAGAGAATTAAAAAAAAATATCACAATTGCATTGATGACGTGGCGCGTCGAGGGATTCTGAAATGATTCAGTAATTATATAGATAAGATTGGTAGTTTATTGTAAAAAAAAATTATGGTTATGTATAAATATATATTTTATAAAAACAAAAATTTAGAGAGAGTCTCTCAATGACGTTATTGAGAAATCTTTCGCAAGATGAGGGGAGAGAGTTATTTGATTTATAAAATCAACTTATGCAAGAGCTAAGAATAACTTATAACACAAATTCTTGTTTAACACTAATAAAATAATAAGACGAAATTTTGTGATCATTTTATACTTACGTGTAACCACAATAGTACAATCAGTATTATAAATTACGATAACTTAATTTTCAAAAGATTTTACTTTTGGGTCATAAAACTCTATCTTATTATGTTTAGATTAAAACTAGTGTAACACCCGTGAAAATTCACGGGGTTGTTCAATTTAATTTTTATAGAGAAGGATCTATTAAATTGTTACATATGCTAATAACGGATGTGGTGTATAAGTAAATGCTTTAATAAAAATAAATAAAAAAGTCTATATATAATAAGATAAAAGTTTGTATTTTCAAATACAAAGTACTATAGAGTAGGATATAAAAACTGGAAAGTTTTAGATAAATTCATAATTTCTCGAAAATCTCCTTGTAAACAACATTACTTGTTATAGTAGACATGCTCACATGCCTTTGTCGTCATCTAAAATAAGGACTTTTATACCATCCTTCTTTGTAACCCGAGAAATAGCAACGTACAACTATCCATGGGTGAAGACTGGTCTAGGAAGATAAAGACCAACTGTAACATCCCGTATTTTTATAAAATATATTTTAAGCGTTTTTAATTATTTTAAGTAATAAAATAATATTTTAATAAATTATCGAAAAATATTTTAAATAAATAGTAAGATCCGTCTTAAGAACCTTAAGTCCTTAAGACGAATACAAACTTGGTAAATTTAAGTTCACATCTTAAAAACCCGTTCAAGTATCCAACCCGTTTTCACAAAACGGAAAGGACACATCTTATACCCTCCTAAAACCTATATGTCGACACATTTCTTCATTCCCAAAAACAAATAACAGTAAACACAACTCCTCATAAACCTCCATTCTTATTCATCTTCTTTTGTTTATTTCTTCATCATCCGTTCATCAAATCAAGGTAATAATAACATTTTCGGAATCCTTCACTTCGAAAAATAGGTTGTTTTTCCTAAAACCGTATTTCGGTCCGTTAAACTTGTTTTTCGTGATGTAGGTGTGGACTTAGACGACCCGGAAGTGGATAGCTTCATCTTAGAGGAGGATCTTTGAGCCGGATTGCATTTGAGGTGACGATTACGAGTAACTCGGCCTTTTTGTTAAAATAGCAAGTTTTGTTGTGTTCTTGTTATGGTTACCGATTTTTGTTTAAGTTGGATGATTAATGGACTTAGAAACTTGTTTAGGAATGTTCTTACTTGTTGAATTCAAGCCTTGTTGATGTTTCACATGTTCTTAAGTTATTTTCAGAAATTCCATGTTTTGCGACGGATACTTGTAATAATCGTTTGAGGATTGTGTTGTGGTTTAATTGCTGGTAGATAATGATATTGGGTGATTTGTAATAGTGGGTAAACATCATATGTTGTAATTCTTTAGGTTTGATTTCGATTTGATGATGTTTTGAAATAGCTGGAAAATGCGATTTTTGCGACAGGCTCTCTGAGCCGGTCGACCGACCGGCCGCCGGTCGACCGGCTGGGAAGGCCTTGTGTTATTTTTGCGAAATTTTGAGAACGTAGGAATTGGAAGCCCAGCCGGCAGACCGGCCGCCTGCCAGCCGGCTGGGAGTGCATTGTAGTGCCTTGCGTGTTTTTAAGAAAATAGAATTCGAGATGCCAGCCGGTAGGCCGGCTGCCTGCCAACCGGCTGGTAGCCTCATGTATGAAATGCGTAAGTTGGGAATGGGTTCCCAGCCGGTAGGCCGGCTGCCTGCCGACCGGCTGGGAGTCCTTTGAGGCTGTTGTGTTTTAAAGAAAGAAGGAGGCTGAGATGGGTTGCCAGCCGGTAGGCCGGCTGCCTGCCGACCGGCTGGGGACCCCTGTAGCTTGTTTTTGATTTGTAATTCGTTGATAACTTTTAATCGGTTGATCGGTTTTGATTGAAACTCGTTCCTTATATCTTTGGTATGTATTTGAGGTCCCCGGAGGATGGGCGACACTATATTGGGTTCGGGAATGGAGTGAGGATAAAGACCCCCCGGTCGGGTAAACGAAAGGGAAACCGGCTCTCCCTCGTCTTAGTTCCCGGGATCAATTAAGTGTTGTTTAGTGGTTTAAGAAGTTAGAGCTATAGGTTAGTTTCTATCTTTGGATGCTAATGGTTGAGTTGGATGTCGCGTGATGGGATATGTGTTAAGTTCACCTCTGGACCCATTACGTGTTTTGTATGTCGCGTGATGGGATATGTGTTAAGCTCACCTCTGGACCCATTACGTGTTTTGCTTGTGGCGTGTCAGGATATGTGTTAAGCTCACCTCTGGACCTGACACGTGATCGGTTGTCGTACACGGGATATGTGTTAAGCTCACCTCTGGACCCGTTGTGCGATAGCTGTGTATTGGGATATGTGTTAAGTTCACCTCTGGACCCAATACTTGTTTGTAGCATTGGGATATGTGTTAAGCTCACCTCTAGACCCTTTGCTTATGGATGATTAGGGATATGTGTCATAATTTATATATTTCTCATTTAAGTTCATATTAAATTATATTTGTACTACTTTTTTTAATATATTTACGAAATTTTTAGAAATAGACCCGTACATTTTTTGTACGGGCATAAAACTAGTTAATTAAATAGAAATGATGGAGCAAGTAATTAATTCACACAAAGAACATGGGGGCCCTACAAAAATGAAAACATTTTCTCTTTAAAAATTATGGACCAATAGGATTGCAAGAAATTCTATCCCTTTTATAGTAAAGGGATTTTATATCCGTCTTAAATTAAGACGGGTCAAGTAAAATCCATTTGCATTAATAAGATAAAAGTGAAAAAAGCAAAAAGCAAAAAGCAAAGCAAAAAGTCTGTATAAAATTTGTGGATGATTTTATAAAGAAAATAATAATGTATTGTTATTAAGACCATATTTTTACTCGATGTTAACGTAGTTTTAATTGACTAATTCTCGAAGGTTGTTATATTTTCTTAAAAATCGTAAATTTATATTTTTTTTTTGTTAATTTAATGGGTTGGGTTTATTTGATTTTATTCAAAAAAAAATTGATCTACGTTTCTTTCATATTTTAATCTACGTTTTTTTTGTTAATTTTTATCTCCTCGTGTATTTCTTTCATTTTTTTAATTTTATGGGTTGGGTTTATTTGATCTTATTCAAAAATCTTTGATCTACGTTTCTTTCATTTTTTGATTTACGTTTTTTTGTTAATTTTTATCTCCTCGTGTATTTTTTTCATTTTTTTAGATATACGTATGTTTGTTAATTTTTAACCCTTTGTATAATTTTTTTTCGTTTTTTTTCGTTTTTCATACCTCTAAATATTTGTTAATTACTTCTAATTGTCCAACTTTTTTTAATATTGCTGGATTTTATGTTTCTGGGTAGAAGTTTAGTGATTTTTTTATTTTCGAATTTGGAGTAAAATTGTTTTTTTATTATGGAGATAAAAATTATTTGTAACTTTAGAATGTTAAATGGAGAAAAGTATAATGAAGAAAAATTAAAGCTCCTTGTGTGAGTGGTGGGACATGGCGAGAAAGAAGGTTTTTAATTTCTCAAAATTAAGCAACCAATGAAAAAGAAGGAAAAGTTGTTCCTTTTATTGATAAGGGATTTTATCTAAAACCGTATATAATAAAACGGCATTGTATATTTTTGTTGACCCCAACTATTTCTGAGCTTGTAAAAATATATATTTTGGGCTAATAGACAACCATAAAAACATGGATCGATATAGATGCATGAGTCGACAATATCACCTAATAATAATTATTACTCGTATTATTTTATGTAGCCTTAATTTACCATTTCACAAAATTCTACTTTACGACGGTCGCACATGCGCCCAGTAGGAAAGTGATCACATTTTGATACGTAGTGACCACTTTTGATTAAATAGTGACCTTTTTTTCATATTTTTGGAAATATAGATATTTTTAGGATTTATTTTTCATCAAAATCTTAAAATTTGGGCCTCGTTTTAAATTTAATGTATAAGTTTATATAGTATATAAATTTGCTTTTATACATTTTAATTGTCACTAATTATAGAGTAATACGGTCTCATATAAAAAGTTGCTCCTTCAGTGCTAATAAACGATTTTTCTTTTTTATATATGTTGATCGTCTTATGGTATGAGAGTATGAGACCGTTCATACAAAAATTCTAATTTAATTTTAATTGTCAAGGTATCCAAGAGGTTTATTTTCCGGAATTGTAATTTTTTTTTTATTAAAATTTGTTGTCCCCTATATAGATTTCCGATTTTTTTAAAATTTTCTTTTATTGTAAGGTTGAATGTGATTACTTTTTTTTATCATAAGCTTTTTAACATATGAATATGTATATGAAAAATATCAAGAAATGAGGAGAGAGGGTAATTAATTGGAGAGAGAGTAAGTGGTGAGAGTGGGGTTGGTTAATGTGTAAAAAAAAAAAAAAAAAAAGTAAAAATTCCAGCCAATCACAAGCCTAGAAAAGACCTTCCTTTTATAGATAGGAGATTTCTCATAAGTTTAAATTCAAAAATACAAGAGACCTTTATTTTGTAAGATTTATGCTAAGTTGTTAACTACTATTAAAATCAACATGTAAAAAAAGTCATGAAAATTAAATCAACCTCCATTCAAATCAAGATGTATCTATTTAAAAAAAATCATTGATCAAACCATTATTAAACTAAGAAATTAAAATACAATAATATCATCAATTAACTAAACAAATCTAAAAAAAATTATAAATTCACATCAACTATACGTTAGAATACAAGTGGAGAGTCCTTATGCGAGAATGATTTGTGTGTTAATGTGACCAGATTCCAAACTTAAGGGACTAATTATCACTCACACGGTAAATAAGAAATAATAATTATTCAATAAAATTAGTATGAAAAATCGTTTAAATTTTTTACTAACAAATGATTAATGAGTAAACTCGTGCAATTATGCACAGGTATAAAACTAATGTCTAGTTATGCTATTAAAAAAAAAAGCAATACCTTCACCAAGTAACTCTAAATCAGCTCATTTCTTGCGTAAGAAAGAAAACAATATAGGTTAGTGAGTTTATTATGTTATATATATTTGAAAACTACCGCCAAAGTTACATTATTACCTTCAGGGCCGGCCCTAATGGGTGTTTGGGTTGGCATTTGACAAGGGCCCAAATCTAGAAGGGGCTAATTAATGTGAAATTAGAAATATGCTACTTCGTATTTGTCAAATAAAATTTATTACATAGAAAGATTAATATAAGGCAAGTAATGTAGTCGTGTTACATCTCACCTAATGTCTAAAGGTTTTGTGTTCTACTCCTCATGACTTCATTTACCGATTTTAATTTCTTCCTTTTGGGACGTTTTCAATTTCTTTTTTTTGGAAATTATTACATTGATGAACTTTTTTCAACCATTTTTATAATCTTTTTGTTAATTAAAAACATTGATAAACTCATTCATTTAATTTTTTACTTATACTTTAGCGCGTCAATTGAACTATAAAATATTTCCGTGAATTTGTGCGAATTGTGTCCATTGTTCATCATAGCAAAATTTACCCAAATTATACATTCAATGGTCTCGTCTAATAAAGCTAATGTCTAAACTTTAAAAGAATTTCGATCAATCATAATTTAATTTGTTGACGATAAAAAGTATGAATTATAATGTACCCTCTTTCTAATTCTCCAAATCCAGAATCATTTTTTCTACTAAATTTTTAAGGATTTTTCAGGAATCAACCTTATCTAGTTCAAAAGTGTTTTTCCGTCCGTGTTTTGTTTATTTAATTATATTAGATAATTATACATGAATTACTTTTAAAAAATAGGGCCCCATTTTTACGATTTTGCCTAGGGCCTCAAAATGTTTAGGACCGGCCCTGATTACCTTCTCATCATCATCTGGAATAAAGGAATTACATATGTTAGTGTTTACAATAATGAAACGCTACTGAATGAATAATATTATAGGTACAATAGTATTATAGGTACATATGTTACCTTCGTCATCATTATTGTTTTACAATCCATGATCTTCCAATTGTGTTCGAGTTGAGACATTGTTGCTATATTCTTCTATGTTGTCAGTATAACACATCATGATATTCATATTGCCATTTTGACCATTATCATCATTTACAGTTCTCTCTCTAAAAACAAATTCTCCCACCTCTCTCTAAAAACCCCAAAAATAATAAACCTTGTTTCCACCATCCTCCTCCTTCATTTCACTACTCCTTGATTATTCCTACTCGGTCACCGGAGATTGAGCCGTCTTGTGGCCTTTCTCCGGTGACCACTCTCTTTTATCTCAATTTGATCAATTTTACCCAGTTTTGTGTTTTTTCTTTTTTGAGAATTTTCGACTACTTTCTTCTTTTCAATGATCGATTCGTTTCTTTTAAGGTTTGTTTGATGTGTGAGCCTACCTTCCTTTCACTCTCTTTAGTTCCCGTCTTTGTGAATCCACCGTACACCATGCATGCATTTTGAGACGGATCGTTTTCCTGGGTTTCTTTTCTCCGTGCATGCAACTAGGGAGGTGATCCCCCCATTTCCCCAATCTCCCTAGACTTCGCGGTCGGACCGTGTTGAAGTTTGTTGCTGTTTTTTTATGGGTCCGTTCGTCCGATACAGCGTTTCCCTTTCCCTCGCCCCTCCCCCCGCCTATTGGATTGCTGTGTCTTTTCTGTGTGTTCCCAGTGTTGCTTTGTCTTCCGTTTTGGTGCATGCATGTAAGTTTTCTGGGTTGTTTTAGATTTTTCGTGGACCGTCGGGGGTGTTCTGATGGCGGCTCTTGTAAGGGTTTTTTATGTTGTCTGGTCTTTTGTTGAATCAAGGGGTCTCAGTCGAATTTTCTCGATGCGGTTTGTTTGTGGTCACTTTACTAGGTAAATTATATTTTTTTGGGATCTTGGAGTTTATGAGCAGTTGTATGATGGGTTTCGGTGTTGATAGTTGGTTTGGAGGTGGTGGTTTTTTCCTTAATATTATGCCGTCTCATTTTCTTTTACTTGTTAGGTTGTGTCCCCTAATAATGTCCTCTTATAGGAGTCTCTATTTTATTTGTCGAATAAATGATTTTAATGGGTTAGCGAGGCAGTGCTCTTGTGTTCATGTTGGTTGTAGTCGTTTTTGGATCCAAGTGGGATTGGGTGAGAGGATGTCCGGTTCCTCCTCCGTTAATGTCTGGGTGAATTTGGCCGTGGGTTTGGTTGTGAAGTTTCTCTTCTCCTGTCTTATCAGCTTGTTTTTGGTCCTTGGATTTTGGTCCGTTGATTTTAGTGACCGTTCAACGTGGTGTAGGAGAGCCATCTCCACCGGATATAGGCCTTTCTGGCTTATTTTCCCTATTAAATTTCTACGCTCTTGTGGCGTAAGTGCACCTCGTTCTTGCCTCACGACTTCTCAACTGATGCAATCTCTTGGGAATAATGTTAGTTGGCCTGATGATTTGGGTGAATATGCTCGTGATCGGATCATTGCTCTCTATTAGCATGCCTCGGATACCCTATAATGGAAATTCTCCCTTACTCGTTGTTCTTTGTTAGATATCTATTTCTCTATGTTGTTTCGTATTTTGTTTTACATTGTAGTGCTGAAGTATAGTTTTAAGAACAATACTACTCTAATGTAAGACATTTGCTCTCTGCCAACAAAAAAAACATCATGATATTCTAATACAATCTTTTGTATGTATAAGAAACATTCATTTGTAACTTTTTCATTACAAACTGTATATACGAACATACCTTTTCCGAATGTTGTTTGACATCCTTTATTGAACAAATATGTCATTTTATGACCTGTTTAGATTAAATTGAAATTGAAAGACGTTGATGATTGTTGTTACAAATATATAAGACTGGGTGAAATTAATATGTGGAACTATAGACAATCGATTATGACTCAGTTTATACCTGAGATGTTGTTTGTGTTTCCCGACAGTTTAATTGCATTTAGCAAGTTTCTTGTAACACTACTTTATGTAACTTTTCTATTTTGGATGACATGCTTTCCAGGGACAAAAGGCGATTCCCAAATAACATAGATGAGAGACCATTGCTAGAGGAAAGAACAATATGTGGAGTCGGGTTTCTTAGTGAGAGATTTCGATGATCAGGGCGCGGTTGTTGACGTTGTCCTTAATTCTAGATAAATAGTAAGTGCTATAATTCCAACTATGATATGTAGGAAATAATTTGAGTTATTATTTATTGGATTAATTGATATAAATACTCTGAACTATGGGTGTCCTGCTCAAAATACTCCAAACTCTATTTTAACTACCAATATAACCAACTAATACTCTCATTCGCTTCTATATAATAAAATAAAAAGGCTAGATTGAGCATAATATTGTGACACGTGGCAGCGCTAGATTATTAGAATCATTCTTGCATAATTAAGAGGAAAAATGTGTTATAATGTATGAATTAAGGGTGGGATATTAATACAAAGTTTATGTCCTAACTTAAATCAAAGATAACTATCAGTCGAGAATCTAAAACGTCAACCATTTTTCTTATATAAATTCATGCTATTTTCCATTAAATGTGCAACTAATCCAATTAGTATTTACATTGTTAATAAAGGGGATGAAGAATTGATACAATTAGATTAGTCTTTAATAAAGAATCGATCGAAAGGGTACATAAAATAATGTGACATGGCAAAATTTAATATAACGTGACGAACTAATATGACATAAGAAAAAAATATTAGTTAAAAGAAAAATTTAAAGTTGTAAACACCTAAATAGAAAAACAAAATATTTGTAAACCACTGATCTTCCCTCATAATTTTTGTTATGTATTTACTTTTATTATTTAGCCATTATTTCTTTCATTTAATTAAATGACCTTTTACTTTTCTTTCACCCTTACTATATATAATCCGTATTTATTTTGCCATATCTTTTTATATTTCTTATATTTATAAAATACTAAGAGAATTAATTACAGAATTTTTCATATATATAACTATTATAATCACCCTAATTTTCAACTTTATTCAAAAAATTAGTACCTACAATATACACGAAAAGTCAAGTAATTGTTTCACTTTTAATTTTGTTAGGTTTTGAATACATTAAAATTTTATTAGTTGTTATTTTTGTGTTTATATTAATATTGCACGATAATGAATTTTCAACTTTATTAAAAAATATTGGTATGTAAGGTACGCACCTAAAGAACTAAATTAATTATTTCGTTTTTTTATTTTTATTACGTTTTGAATTAATTATAATCTTATTAGTTATTTTTTGTGTTTATATTAATATTGTAGAATAATGAATTTTCAACTTTATTCAAAAACTTGCTGGTAGGTAAAGTATATGTGAGGGCTAAATTAATTGTTTTACTTTTTATTTTTATTATGTTTTGAATTAATTAGAATCTTATTAGTTATTATTCTTGTGTTTTTTTTATAAATATTACACGAGGATGACATACTCTCATATCAATAACATTTGACGAGATTGGAATTAATGGCAAGAGATCTTCTTTATACATTTGGTTCTTGGGTTGAATGAATCTTTTATATTTAATTTACAAGTTTTTCTTTTTTCTACAATATTGTATTTGCAATATCGAATGGTCGCAAAAAAGTTTAATAAATCTTTGACATGTTACATGATTGACTTTCACTCTTTTCTACACTTTAGTCACCTTTATGACAGTTATGTTCTATTTTTATTTTGTCAAATAGGTTACAAATCAAATTGTTCAATCAAAGTGTTAAAGTATGATGTTGCACACAGATGTCAATTTGATATTATCATGGTGTTATAATATGCATAATAAACATTTTGTATGATTAGTAATTAGTTAGAAACCAATTCTTATTTTTCAATTCATTGTTCGAATGTCAATGTTTTCAAGCCTTTAAATAGCAAGACAAAGGGAGTGAAAACTAAAGTCAGCAGAGCAAACTACACTTTGTTTATTAAACTTTTGTGCATCTCTATATCATTATATAAAAGACTTATTTTATCTCAGAATGCTCATATTTGTAAAGTTGTCAAATAGCTTAGCGTGTCCCTTATAAAAAGGTTTGTCAATCAAAGAGGGAAAAGGTTCACAATTGTTTCTTTCCCAGATAAAAATAGGCCCGGGTTTTAACATGCCCCAAACATACCCCAAACGACAATAACAACAATATAACCATTCAAACAATAAACAAACAAGTTGTAAATTTTGTTGGTGAAGAAAATCATTCATATTCCAAAATATTTGAGTTGACCATAACAATTTTCCAATAATAAAGAGATAAATAAAAAAATCATTAATTAAATAGGCAATTGAAGAATCATTTAGCAATTCAAACGAGAAAATTAAGAGTCAACGATTTTCTTTCTGTAAAATCTTATCCAAATAACAATTAATATCGTCGTATTTGATGTCAATCATGATTGTCCAACCCACATTACCCATCCTTACAAAAAGACGGTTTTTTTTTCACTCATTAAAACTTAGAGTATTTTATTGATATTTTGCGCCTCCTTTTTTCATTACTTTTAATTCATGTATTTAAAATTTAATAGTTTTAACTGAAAATGTCAATTAATTAATTTGATAACTTAATTAATAATGCTATTGTAGGAGATATGTATATGTTAATGCAATCTTAACATGGTTGTGCTTTGAACTTCGCATAATTCTTTTGCATACCCAAATGTGATCAGAAATATTTTTATGAGATTAGCATAATTATCCATATTATAAGAGTTTTAAAAGTTTGATGTGAGTATTTATTTAAATTTAATACTTGTATGTGTACTTACAATAAGTGATGTAATAGCAGGTTATATTTTTGCTATGAAAAATGATAACGAATGAAAAGTAATCACGCTATATATTTCGAAATAATGTGGTTTTTATCTGCATATTGGATATAAAATAAATTTAAATGCAATTTATTCATATATGGAAGGTAACTTATTTTAATATTTTTTATCAGTAATAACTTGTATTCATATCTCTAAAACCTTTAAAAATAGGGGATGACAATGGAGTGCAATTTCATGTTCTATACTTCTATATATGGCGTCAAGATTGTCCATAAAACCATAATTAAACGAAGTTCAGGGCTATGTATTCACTTCAAAACAACCAACATATTCTCATTTTGCTTGGCCTATCAATACCGAATTGAAAAATTGGAGTGTAATAACTTTTGTTTTAAAATACCGCTCCCTCTACCGAGCTCACTTATGAAAAAAATACTTCATATAAGTTATTCACAAATTAACACTTACAATAATAATTTATTACCGCTCCCGTGATTTCCACGGGCTCCAAAACTAGTTTATTATAATATATGACATGTTGCAAACTTAATTAGTGAAAAAATTTCTGACCCTTCTTTAACCCGTCTTTCTCTTTTTTTATCTATTCACCTAATCACACCATTAAAACATGCTACAATAAGTTAATAAAACAACAAATTCTATTCAAAGCAAATGGGGGCATTAGTTGGTTATATTGGTAGTTAAAATAAAGTTTAGAGTATTTTGAGCAGTTCACCTATAGTTCGGAGTATTTCTATCAATTAATCCTTATTTATTTGGGACTCACCATTTGAAATGTATCTAAAATGAGTTTGTGGGGTTTCACGTGATCTCAAACACGGGATTGCAACAATCTGATCAAAATTTATATTCTCGTTGTCTGGAGGAAATATCAAAATTACAAATCTATTATATTAGTGATCTGATATATACAATAACTAATATAATCGATGCAAACTTGATGATGCATATAGCAGTGAAATTACCTTCGTCTCAATGTGTTAATCGTTGTCGCTTTGTGTTTATCATCAGACGACTAATTTGTCTGGTTGTTCTTAATTTTGCTGGGTCATTTGTAGACGGTTCCTTTTACTATGCTGATAGAAATTGAGTGATAAGATTTAGAGGAGAAAGATACAATGTGTTGGCATATTGGTCACGGCGTCATGCTAATGAGTAAATTGTGGAATAATCCAAAAATATCTAAGAGCATAATATTATTCCTGATTTTTTTGATTAATAATTAATAATGCAATATTGATATCTGTCATATCTTCAATATATTAGTTTCAAGTCAAAGTTTGTTATAATTTCAACCCTAAAATTTAAATAAGATGATAAACATGTACTTGCCTGTGGTAAGTTATTCTCGTGTTGATCATTATTGTGGTCAACTGGTTCATGTTTTTAAGAAAGGTATTCAGATTAACTATTTCTCATTTTATAATTTTGGGGTTGACTCGTACTTTATCATATTTTTATATACATTTCTTAATCGTGCTCAATATTGGTTAACGTATTACATTTCTCTGAAACATGTACTTGCCAATGCCTTTAACTCATTAGTAGTCATACAATATTGTGTTACTTATGGTTTGTGACCAGTTGATAATAGTGTAAAATAAACAACGTACTTGTATATAATAATGAACGGTCTATTGATCTTGTCAGTTATTGTAGAATTCAAGTACATTTAGAAATCTATATATAATATAAAAAGGCAAGACAAAGCACCTGATGCATGTCTATTTTATGATGTTTGTCATCTATTTTTACACGCATTTGGTCGCTCATTTACTATGTTTTAGCCTTTATTTCCCGCAAATCGTGTACTTTCGTATTTTTATGCACTTTTGCAGATTTATGCGGAAAAGAGACGATTTAGCACCAAATCCATATCCTCGAGTCTATTGCATAATTAAGGAATAAATGGAAAGTCAATTGGAGTCAAAGTCAAGTGCCAAAAGTCAAAACAAGAAGAAATCCGAAGATTTCCATACAGAGGCGGTCGACCGACCAGCTAAACGGGTCGGCCGACCAGGCCTGAACTCTAATAAAGCCCAAAATCTCAAGGAAGGCCAAAAATAAAAGAAGCCCAGAAAGAAGCGGTCGACCGACCCACATAGTAGGTCGACCGACCACAGCGGAAGCCCAGACGATTCTTTTCGGAAATAAAGTAGACTTAGAGTCTTTAGGAAACTCTAATCTCTTACCCTATATAAGCTAATCTTGTAGCTAGGGTTTAATATCAAGTTTTATCAAGGAGTATCGATTAGTATCTATCTTTTACCATCTTTTAGTTTTGTAATCTTTCAATAGTTCCCAAGCATTCAATAAAGTTTGTTCCTTTCTGCCCTAATTCCAATTGTGGTAATTACTCTTTTAATCCGGCTTTTTATTATAGTTCTTATTTTTATTACAATTGTTAAGTTAGAATCCCAAGCTTTATTGAATCCTGCATGCTTAGATTATTTACTATGTTCACCATGTTTAATCCCGTTTTCATAATCATCTTAACAACCATGAGTAGCTAATTTTCATATGTTAGGATGTAGGGGATGAATATGCGTAGGTAAATAAAATTCGAAAGACCGACTTGTAGCAGGACCACGGTCGGCCGACTGGAATAACTGGTCGGTCGACCGAGGCCGTGGTCGGCCGACTGGAGTAGCCGGTCGGTCGACCACTCGCGTATGTATTCTTATTTCGTCTTTTCTTGTCAATTATAATATCCTGCAATGAGACCATAAGGAGACTTGTAGGATGTTAGTAATGACCTACCCAAGATTGAAAGATACGGGAAGGGCATTGGTTTACACCTTAAGACGGATAGGTTACTCAAGGCTGAAAGGTATGTGACCTGGGATTTAGGAATCACCCTTATTGTTGACACCCAATAATTGTGAGACCTAGGAACTAATAGCATAGGCCGAAAGGAGCTATTAGGTAGCATAGACTTAAAAAGATATGTTACACCCCCTTACGCGACTGCAATACATGTTGACCTTAGAATTTATTTTACCTTAGCTATTTATTACCCAAACATCCTAGCATCCCTTTTTATTATATTTTATTCTCATCTTTTATTATTTGTTTATTTTAATCTTTGCCTTAGATATAGTAATCAACCAATCAAACCCCCAAATTTGTTACCTTTAAACATTAACATTCAACAATAAACATTCCCCACCTCCTTGTGGTTCGACCCTGACTTTCACTATCTATTGTTAAAGTTAGGAATTATAAATTTATCTTTGGTACCCTCAACGACGGGCATCAAATTTTGGCGCCGTTGCCGGGGAAGTGACGCCAGTGTTTATTGTTTATTGTTTTTGTTTCTCTTTGTTTAAGGAACTTTTTGTTCCTTAAACCTTCTCACTTTTTTCTTGTAGTTTCCATCTTATGCGCAGGTCAGTTCAAGGAGAACTCCTACCACTTGACCTCGAAATTGAGAGGACTCTTAGAGAAAGAAGAAAGGAACTTCTAGCAAATCAGGAAGGAGGTTCACCATCTTCCTTATTTCAAGAAGACTTATTCGAACAACCATCATTACCATCATCTTCACCAAAAACACCACCTTCACAACCAAATTCACCCATCAATCCACTTCACCAAAAACACCACCTTTTACCTACTTTCCAGTTTTTCCTAAAGAAGAAGAGAATATGGCAGAAGAAGCTACTATTGCCAGTCACTCCATGCCTCAGGCAAAGGACCTATACAAAGGGTTCACTTTACCTGCAGGTACTGGGAAGCCATTCGAGGCCAAGCCCGCCTACATAACTATGGTTGAAAGAAACCAATTTGGAGGCTCGGCCAATGAGGATGCTGCTAAGCATATTGAAATCTTCACAGATTACATATGCTCTATAGCACCCCCAGAAGGAGTGACGCAGGACCAGATTAAACAGACCATGTTCATCTTCTCCCTTAGGGACTCTGCGAGAGAGTGGTACAGAGATCTAGACCGCACTGCTGCGGGAGTCACAGATTGGAACACCTTAGCCTTAGCATTCTACAGGAAATACTATTCTGCATCAAAGACTAATGCTCTGAGGGTGCAGATTACCAATTTCAAGCAAGGTCCCAATGAAGACTTTAGCGAGGCGTGGGACAGGTTCAAGAGACTTGTTCGATCCATACCACATCACGGATTCGAACAATGGTTTCTTTGCAACCAGTTCTACAATGGCCTCTACGATGACAACAGGGCCTATCTAGATGCTGCAGCTAATGGGAGATTCCAAGATAATTCAGGAGAGACTAAGGGTCTCAAGTTGATAGAAGATGTTGCTGTGCACCGTGCTGAGCATGGTACTTCCAGAGGAAATCAGAGGAAACCTGAGTACAACCTGTCAGCAATTGAGGCCTTGACAGCCAAGTTGGAAAAATTTGAGGCTGCAGGAAAACTCGATCTAGGGAGTGGAAGCAAGGGAGGAATATACCAAGTGAACGCCGTTCAGGAAGGACCCTTTGCTTGTGAGAGGTGCGGTGGAGAAGGGCATGTGTCGAAATTCTGTACTTCATCTAATGAAACATGTGCCGCTTTTCAGCATTACCGTGGGAACAATTTCTATGACCCGAATAATAATAATGTCCATCCCAACTTAAGGTGGACAAGCCAGAATGTTCAAAACCCACAGCACATGCAACCTCAGCAAAATTCCACCTATGTACCCCCACATAAACAAAATTTCCAAAGACCACCTTTCAACCCTCAACCACCTTCTAATCCACCACCCAACACAGATGCTCTTATCCAAAATCTTATTGGGTTGGTTCAGAAGGAATCACAGGCTAGAGAGGCAGGGATGAAGATGTTAGAGTCCCAGATTGCTCAAATAGCGAGCAAGAATGATACTAGGGCTCCGGGTCAGCTTCCAACTAAACCGGACCAGAAAAAAGAGACTCTAAACATCATCTCTCTGCGAAGTGGAGCTAAAGTGGGGAGCGAGAAAGAAAAACAGGCGAGAAGCAGCGAAGGCGGTCGACCGACCGAAGATTCTGGTCGACCGACCACAGATCAGGACCCAAAAGTTTTACCTGAACAGGAAACTGGTCGACCGACCGAAGAAACTGGTCGACCGACCACTGAAGCAGAACCCGAAGTTCCCTTTCGCCCAGATTTGCCGAACAACTTGCGGGATTTTCTCTTCCGGGGTGATAAGACCCCCAGGTTTCTAAAAAGGGCTGCAAATACTGAGTCCTCAGCTGCGCCTTTCCCAGAAAGACTCGTGCCTTCAAAGGATCAGGTATCTTTTGACAAATTTAAAGATGTGATTCGTTCATTAAATGTTCAAGTCCCGTTTTTAGAATTAGTTCAACAAGTTCCTTCCTATCTTAAATTCATGAGACAACTTTTGTCAAGGAAGAGGTCTTTAGAAAAGGTTGAGTCGGTGGCCCTCACTGAAGAGTCATCCAGTTTTTTAACACATGTCATTGCCCCTCATAAATTGGAAGACCCTGGTAGTTTTTCTGTCCCCTGTAATATAGGAACCTTCTCAGTCAAGAAGGCTTTGTGCGACTTAGGTGCTAGTATAAGTGTCATGCCCCTAAGCGTGGCCTTAAAACTAGGAATGACCGAATTTGCAGTGACCAGTATGACAGTCCAGATGGCAGATCGCACATCTATGGAACCTATAGGGGTGTTAGAAAACATCCATGTGCGTATTGACAGGTTCTTCTTCCCAGTTGACTTTGTAGTTTTGGACATCCCAGAGGATGCCCACATACCTATAATTTTAGGAAGACCTTTCCTTCACACTGCAGGTGCCATTATAGATGTAGGCACTGGGACTCTAACCTTCAAAGTAGGCAAGCATTTTATTATCTATGGCCTATCTTATAGGAAGAAGGATGCTATGACCCCCATCACATGCAATGCTATCACTTCTGAGAAGAAGTATGAGGTCATCACTACTTCTCCATCTTTATTACCTGTTCCTGTATCTGTTTTTACACCTCCGCCCCAGATTGGGAGCAGTAGGGAGGACACTTCTATTATGACCATTGCAGGAACTGGTTTGGGGAAACCCAAGGTGAAGGAAGTCATCGTCCAGAGAGGAGGAATGGGATGCCTAAGCTATGAAGAAGATGAGGACCCAGACGTCGTGGATCGGGAGGAGAAGAAGAAGAGGAGGCAAGCTCAGGAGGAGAGACCGTCGCATATGCTTTGCGACGGCGGAAAGAAGATGTGTTTTGCTAAAATAAAAACCGTGGAGACTACGGCATGTCGTCAGAAGCCGTGGTCGGATATCTTCCGCATCTTTAGCGGATAGTTGTTGCAGTTTTTAAGACAATTTATTTTTGTTGTGTGAAACTTTTTATTTTAGCTTGCTCGTAGTTTAGATCATTTCCTTTATGTTTGAGTAGTTAAGACTTTAGAATCGTTTTTGGCATCTCGCGCATTGTTGGGCGCACGTACTTTCTTGTTTTTTTTTTTCTTTCAGATTTTACGCAGAAACGAAGACCTCCAGGACGCAGAGGGTCGACCGACCAGAAACATCGGTCGGTCGACCAGAGTGGCTGTATCGCTCAAAATTTCTGTGGATCACAGGAGGTCGGTCGACCTACTGTCCGCTGCGGTCTTTCGTTTCTCTTCCTTGGAAATCATGAAATTGACTTGGTTACTTGAGTGGCACTGCTGGCCACCAAAACCTCCCAGCTTACGCTGGTTTGGGGAGTTTTTTCTCATGCGCTTCATAATCCTGTGAGTTCTTTCCAGTTTTTCCTTGGTTTTTATTTTCCTTGCATCTTCTCTTTAATTTTGTGAAACCTTTACTTAGGCTAATGCACAATGGGGACATTGTGCGGGTTGGTTTGGGGAATGGTTTCGTGTTACATGCATTGCATTCTGTCACACGTTTATTGCATTTCTGTCTTGCATCGTTCCTTTCTTTATTTTCCTTATATACACAAAAATCCAAAAAAAATAAAAAATTCAAAAATTCCAAAAAATGCACGTTTATTTTAGCATATAGGTCGAGTCGGAACGAAAGAGTTTCAAGGATGATTTAGCTATCTTACATGTTTATGCCTTTACCTTGCCTTGTCAACTTGTTTTAGTATGAGAGTCTTTCGCATATCAACGAGTTTTTGTCAACTTGCATATCTTGAGACTTGACTTATACCTTGGCAACCTACTATACATTCTAAGGTTTAGAGCTTATTTCCTGGTTTTATTCTTAAACCAGTTGTCTAGGATGTGAGTAGTACTCCCCTTGGAACATGTTACATCAATATGCATAAACATGAACTTGAATTGCTATATACTTGTTTTACTTTCTCGTTTTGTGAGTCTTGATACGTGCATTTGGGATCCCCTTTCTCTTATTTACCCATAAGCCTTACATAGCCAAATTTGCCTTTTTATTCCCCCAAAACTACATCCCATACTTAGCCTACCTTTCCAAGCTAGTATCTGTGGTCTTTGGTTTATTTTTTTGAGGCATCTTGGTTTGTATGCTATCATGAGCAAAAAGAGAAAAGAAAGCAAGAAAGAAAAAAAAAAAAAAAAGAACAGAAAAATTCAGAAAAAGAAAAAAAAAAGAAAAACGAAAAAATCCGGAAAATACGGTAGTCAGTCGGCCGACCAGTCGACCGACCACCTTCTTGGGTCGGCCGACCACCTGACAGCATCAGAATGAAAAAAAATCGTTCCAAAAACCCTTTCTTTTATATGTTATCACTCCCGTGCTTCATTCAAAAATATTTGGGAGTCCTTTCTTATATTCAATGTGAGAGTCGTGCCACAAAAAGAGCACTTTCTTAATTTCAAGAGTTATATGTTGATGGAAACCGGTTCTACTAGCTTGGCTACTAACCCCACAAATCCAAAAACATATTAACCACTTTTTACCTCTTACCTCACATACCTTTCATTGCCCCAATTGCATGTATCTAGGCCACTTAATAAGATTGTTATACAAAGTTGTAGAATTCTTGTTCATGTTAGATTGCAGGCATGTTTTCATGGGTCGAAGTTAGGTGAGTGTCTCAACAAAATTACTTCTTTCTATCTTTTACATATACTCACCCTTTGCTTCATGAGTGTCTCGAGCGTACCGCGAGAGTCCATGGTACAAAGTCTCTATAGTCTTTATGTTTGCAAGTTTGACGACCATATAACTCGTTTGCATGATTTAAATACTTTCTCATTTTGTACTTAGCATTGGTATAGGCTTACATGTAAATTTCGCTCTGAGATTGAAATCGTTCCATTAGTTAAGATCGAGTCTATTTCTTGCTTGAGGGCAAGCAAGGGTTTGGTTTGGGGAATTTGATGCATGTCTATTTTATGATGTTTTTCATCTATTTTTACACGCATTTGGTCGCTCATTTACTATGTTTTAGCCTTTATTTCCCGCAAATCGTGTACTTTCGTATTTTTATGCACTTTTGCAGATTTATGCGGAAAAGAGACGATTTAGCACCAAATCCATATCCTCGAGTCTATTGCATAATTAAGGAATAAATGGAAAGTCAATTGGAGTCAAAGTCAAGTGCCAAAAGTCAAAACAAGAAGAAATCCGAAGATTTCCATACAGAGGCGGTCGACCGACCAGCTAAACGGGTCGACCGACCAGGCCTGAAATCTAATAAAGCCCAAAATCTCAAGGAAGGCCAAAAATAAAAGAAGCCCAGAAAGAAGCGGTCGACCGACCCACATAGTAGGTCGACCGACCACAGCGGAAGCCCAGACGATTCTTTTCGGAAATAAAGTAGAATTAGAGTCTTTAGGAAACTCTAATCTCTTACCCTATATAAGCTAATCTTGTAGCTAGGGTTTAATATCAAGTTTTATCAAGGAGTATCGATTAGTATCTATCTTTTACCATCTTTTAGTTTTGTAATCTTTCAATAGTTCCCAAGCATTCAATAAAGTTTGTTCCTTTCTGCCCTAATTCCAATTGTGGTAATTACTCTTTTAATCCGGCTTTTTATTATAGTTCTTATTTTTATTACAATTGTTAAGTTAGAATCCCAAGCTTTATTGAATCCTGCATGCTTAGATTATTTACTATGTTCACCATGTTTAATCCCGTTTTCATAATCATCTTAACAACCATGAGTAGCTAATTTTCATATGTTAGGATGTAGGGGATGAATATGCGTAGGTAAATAAAATTCGAAAGACCGACTTGTAGCAGGACCACGGTCGGCCGACTGGAATAACTGGTCGGTCGACCGAGGCCGTGGTCGGCCGACTGGAGTAGCCGGTCGGTCGACCACTCGCGTATGTATTCTTATTTCGTCTTTTCTTGTCAATTATAATATCCTGCAATGAGACCATAAGGAGACTTGTAGGATGTTAGTAATGACCTACCCAAGATTGAAAGATACGGGAAGGGCATTGGTTTACACCTTAAGACGGATAGGTTACTCAAGGCTGAAAGGTATGTGACCTGGGATTTAGGAATCACCCTTATTGTTGACACCCAATAATTGTGAGACCTAGGAACTAATAGCATAGGCCGAAAGGAGCTATTAGGTAGCATAGACTTAAAAAGATATGTTACACCCCCTTACGCGACTGCAATACATGTTGACCTTAGAATTTATTTTACCTTAGCTATTTATTACCCAAACATCCTAGCATCCCTTTTTATTATATTTTATTCTCATCTTTTATTATTTGTTTATTTTAATCTTTGCCTTAGATATAGTAATCAACCAATCAAACCCCCAAATTTGTTACCTTTAAACATTAACATTCAACAATAAACATTCCCCACCTCCTTGTGGTTCGACCCTGACTTTCACTATCTATTGTTAAAGTTAGGAATTATAAATTTATCTTTGGTACCCTCAACGACGGGCATCAAATTTTGGCGCCGTTGCCGGGGAAGTGACGCCAGTGTTTATTGTTTATTGTTTTTGTTTCTCTTTGTTTAAGGAACTTTTTGTTCCTTAAACCTTCTCACTTTTTTCTTGTAGTTTCCATCTTATGCGCAGGTCAGTTCAAGGAGAACTCCTACCACTTGACCTCGAAATTGAGAGGACTCTTAGAGAAAGAAGAAAGGAACTTCTAGCAAATCAGGAAGGAGGTTCACCATCTTCCTTATTTCAAGAAGACTTATTCGAACAACCATCATTACCATCATCTTCACCAAAAACACCACCTTCACAACCAAATTCACCCATCAATCCACTTCACCAAAAACACCACCTTTTACCTACTTTCCAGTTTTTCCTAAAGAAGAAGAGAATATGGCAGAAGAAGCTACTATTGCCAGTCACTCCATGCCTCAGGCAAAGGACCTATACAAAGGGTTCACTTTACCTGCAGGTACTGGGAAGCCATTCGAGGCCAAGCCCGCCTACATAACTATGGTTGAAAGAAACCAATTTGGAGGCTCGGCCAATGAGGATGCTGCTAAGCATATTGAAATCTTCACAGATTACATATGCTCTATAGCACCCCCAGAAGGAGTGACGCAGGACCAGATTAAACAGACCATGTTCATCTTCTCCCTTAGGGACTCTGCGAGAGAGTGGTACAGAGATCTAGACCGCACTGCTGCGGGAGTCACAGATGGGAACACCTTAGCCTTAGCATTCTACAGGAAATACTATTCTGCATCAAAGACTAATGCTCTGAGGGTGCAGATTACCAATTTCAAGCAAGGTCCCAATGAAGACTTTAGCGAGGCGTGGGACAGGTTCAAGAGACTTGTTCGATCCATACCACATCACGGATTCGAACAATGGTTTCTTTGCAACCAGTTCTACAATGGCCTCTACGATGACAACAGGGCCTATCTAGATGCTGCAGCTAATGGGAGATTCCAAGATAATTCAGGAGAGACTAAGGGTCTCAAGTTGATAGAAGATGTTGCTGTGCACCGTGCTGAGCATGGTACTTCCAGAGGAAATCAGAGGAAACCTGAGTACAACCTGTCAGCAATTGAGGCCTTGACAGCCAAGTTGGAAAAATTTGAGGCTGCAGGAAAACTCGATCTAGGGAGTGGAAGCAAGGGAGGAATATACCAAGTGAACGCCGTTCAGGAAGGACCCTTTGCTTGTGAGAGGTGCGGTGGAGAAGGGCATGTGTCGAAATTCTGTACTTCATCTAATGAAACATGTGCCGCTTTTCAGCATTACCGTGGGAACAATTTCTATGACCCGAATAATAATAATGTCCATCCCAACTTAAGGTGGACAAGCCAGAATGTTCAAAACCCACAGCACATGCAACCTCAGCAAAATTCCACCTATGTACCCCCACATAAACAAAATTTCCAAAGACCACCTTTCAACCCTCAACCACCTTCTAATCCACCACCCAACACAGATGCTCTTATCCAAAATCTTATTGGGTTGGTTCAGAAGGAATCACAGGCTAGAGAGGCAGGGATGAAGATGTTAGAGTCCCAGATTGCTCAAATAGCGAGCAAGAATGATACTAGGGCTCCGGGTCAGCTTCCAACTAAACCGGACCAGAAAAAAGAGACTCTAAACATCATCTCTCTGCGAAGTGGAGCTAAAGTGGGGAGCGAGAAAGAAAAACAGGCGAGAAGCAGCGAAGGCGGTCGACCGACCGAAGATTCTGGTCGACCGACCACAGATCAGGACCCAAAAGTTTTACCTGAACAGGAAACTGGTCGACCGACCGAAGAAACTGGTCGACCGACCACTGAAGCAGAACCCGAAGTTCCCTTTCGCCCAGATTTGCCGAACAACTTGCGGGATTTTCTCTTCCGGGGTGATAAGACCCCCAGGTTTCTAAAAAGGGCTGCAAATACTGAGTCCTCAGCTGCGCCTTTCCCAGAAAGACTCGTGCCTTCAAAGGATCAGGTATCTTTTGACAAATTTAAAGATGTGATTCGTTCATTAAATGTTCAAGTCCCGTTTTTAGAATTAGTTCAACAAGTTCCTTCCTATCTTAAATTCATGAGACAACTTTTGTCAAGGAAGAGGTCTTTAGAAAAGGTTGAGTCGGTGGCCCTCACTGAAGAGTCATCCAGTTTTTTAACACATGTCATTGCCCCTCATAAATTGGAAGACCCTGGTAGTTTTTCTGTCCCCTGTAATATAGGAACCTTCTCAGTCAAGAAGGCTTTGTGCGACTTAGGTGCTAGTATAAGTGTCATGCCCCTAAGCGTGGCCTTAAAACTAGGAATGACCGAATTTGCAGTGACCAGTATGACAGTCCAGATGGCAGATCGCACATCTATGGAACCTATAGGGGTGTTAGAAAACATCCATGTGCGTATTGACAGGTTCTTCTTCCCAGTTGACTTTGTAGTTTTGGACATCCCAGAGGATGCCCACATACCTATAATTTTAGGAAGACCTTTCCTTCACACTGCAGGTGCCATTATAGATGTAGGCACTGGGACTCTAACCTTCAAAGTAGGCAAGCATTTTATTATCTATGGCCTATCTTATAGGAAGAAGGATGCTATGACCCCCATCACATGCAATGCTATCACTTCTGAGAAGAAGTATGAGGTCATCACTACTTCTCCATCTTTATTACCTGTTCCTGTATCTGTTTTTACACCTCCGCCCCAGATTGGGAGCAGTAGGGAGGACACTTCTATTATGACCATTGCAGGAACTGGTTTGGGGAAACCCAAGGTGAAGGAAGTCATCGTCCAGAGAGGAGGAATGGGATGCCTAAGCTATGAAGAAGATGAGGACCCAGACGTCGTGGATCGGGAGGAGAAGAAGAAGAGGAGGCAAGCTCAGGAGGAGAGACCGTCGCATATGCTTTGCGACGGCGGAAAGAAGATGTGTTTTGCTAAAATAAAAACCGTGGAGACTACGGCATGTCGTCAGAAGCCGTGGTCGGATATCTTCCGCATCTTTAGCGGATAGTTGTTGCAGTTTTTAAGACAATTTATTTTTGTTGTGTGAAACTTTTTATTTTAGCTTGCTCGTAGTTTAGATCATTTCCTTTATGTTTGAGTAGTTAAGACTTTAGAATCGTTTTTGGCATCTCGCGCATTGTTGGGCGCACGTACTTTCTTGTTTTTTTTTTTCTTTCAGATTTTACGCAGAAACGAAGACCTCCAGGACGCAGAGGGTCGACCGACCAGAAACATCGGTCGGTCGACCAGAGTGGCTGTATCGCTCAAAATTTCTGTGGATCACAGGAGGTCGGTCGACCTACTGTCCGCTGCGGTCTTTCGTTTCTCTTCCTTGGAAATCATGAAATTGACTTGGTTACTTGAGTGGCACTGCTGGCCACCAAAACCTCCCAGCTTACGCTGGTTTGGGGAGTTTTTTCTCATGCGCTTCATAATCCTGTGAGTTCTTTCCAGTTTTTCCTTGGTTTTTATTTTCCTTGCATCTTCTCTTTAATTTTGTGAAACCTTTACTTAGGCTAATGCACAATGGGGACATTGTGCGGGTTGGTTTGGGGAATGGTTTCGTGTTACATGCATTGCATTCTGTCACACGTTTATTGCATTTCTGTCTTGCATCGTTCCTTTCTTTATTTTCCTTATATACACAAAAATCCAAAAAAAATAAAAAATTCAAAAATTCCAAAAAATGCACGTTTATTTTAGCATATAGGTCGAGTCGGAACGAAAGAGTTTCAAGGATGATTTAGCTATCTTACATGTTTATGCCTTTACCTTGCCTTGTCAACTTGTTTTAGTATGAGAGTCTTTCGCATATCAACGAGTTTTTGTCAACTTGCATATCTTGAGACTTGACTTATACCTTGGCAACCTACTATACATTCTAAGGTTTAGAGCTTATTTCCTGGTTTTATTCTTAAACCAGTTGTCTAGGATGTGAGTAGTACTCCCCTTGGAACATGTTACATCAATATGCATAAACATGAACTTGAATTGCTATATACTTGTTTTACTTTCTCGTTTTGTGAGTCTTGATACGTGCATTTGGGATCCCCTTTCTCTTATTTACCCATAAGCCTTACATAGCCAAATTTGCCTTTTTATTCCCCCAAAACTACATCCCATACTTAGCCTACCTTTCCAAGCTAGTATCTGTGGTCTTTGGTTTATTTTTTTGAGGCATCTTGGTTTGTATGCTATCATGAGCAAAAAGAGAAAAGAAAGCAAGAAAGAAAAAAAAAAAAAAAAGAACAGAAAAATTCAGAAAAAGAAAAAAAAAAGAAAAACGAAAAAATCCGGAAAATACGGTAGTCAGTCGGCCGACCAGTCGACCGACCACCTTCTTGGGTCGGCCGACCACCTGACAGCATCAGAATGAAAAAAAATCGTTCCAAAAACCCTTTCTTTTATATGTTATCACTCCCGTGCTTCATTCAAAAATATTTGGGAGTCCTTTCTTATATTCAATGTGAGAGTCGTGCCACAAAAAGAGCACTTTCTTAATTTCAAGAGTTATATGTTGATGGAAACCGGTTCTACTAGCTTGGCTACTAACCCCACAAATCCAAAAACATATTAACCACTTTTTACCTCTTACCTCACATACCTTTCATTGCCCCAATTGCATGTATCTAGGCCACTTAATAAGATTGTTATACAAAGTTGTAGAATTCTTGTTCATGTTAGATTGCAGGCATGTTTTCATGGGTCGAAGTTAGGTGAGTGTCTCAACAAAATTACTTCTTTCTATCTTTTACATATACTCACCCTTTGCTTCATGAGTGTCTCGAGCGTACCGCGAGAGTCCATGGTACAAAGTCTCTATAGTCTTTATGTTTGCAAGTTTGACGACCATATAACTCGTTTGCATGATTTAAATACTTTCTCATTTTGTACTTAGCATTGGTATAGGCTTACATGTAAATTTCGCTCTGAGATTGAAATCGTTCCATTAGTTAAGATCGAGTCTATTTCTTGCTTGAGGGCAAGCAAGGGTTTGGTTTGGGGAATTTGATGCATGTCTATTTTATGATGTTTTTCATCTATTTTTACACGCATTTGGTCGCTCATTTACTATGTTTTAGCCTTTATTTCCCGCAAATCGTGTACTTTCGTATTTTTATGCACTTTTGCAGATTTATGCGGAAAAGAGACGATTTAGCACCAAATCCATATCCTCGAGTCTATTGCATAATTAAGGAATAAATGGAAAGTCAATTGGAGTCAAAGTCAAGTGCCAAAAGTCAAAACAAGAAGAAATCCGAAGATTTCCATACAGAGGCGGTCGACCGACCAGCTAAACGGGTCGACCGACCAGGCCTGAAATCTAATAAAGCCCAAAATCTCAAGGAAGGCCAAAAATAAAAGAAGCCCAGAAAGAAGCGGTCGACCGACCCACATAGTAGGTCGACCGACCACAGCGGAAGCCCAGACGATTCTTTTCGGAAATAAAGTAGAATTAGAGTCTTTAGGAAACTCTAATCTCTTACCCTATATAAGCTAATCTTGTAGCTAGGGTTTAATATCAAGTTTTATCAAGGAGTATCGATTAGTATCTATCTTTTACCATCTTTTAGTTTTGTAATCTTTCAATAGTTCCCAAGCATTCAATAAAGTTTGTTCCTTTCTGCCCTAATTCCAATTGTGGTAATTACTCTTTTAATCCGGCTTTTTATTATAGTTCTTATTTTTATTACAATTGTTAAGTTAGAATCCCAAGCTTTATTGAATCCTGCATGCTTAGATTATTTACTATGTTCACCATGTTTAATCCCGTTTTCATAATCATCTTAACAACCATGAGTAGCTAATTTTCATATGTTAGGATGTAGGGGATGAATATGCGTAGGTAAATAAAATTCGAAAGACCGACTTGTAGCAGGACCACGGTCGGCCGACTGGAATAACTGGTCGGTCGACCGAGGCCGTGGTCGGCCGACTGGAGTAGCCGGTCGGTCGACCACTCGCGTATGTATTCTTATTTCGTCTTTTCTTGTCAATTATAATATCCTGCAATGAGACCATAAGGAGACTTGTAGGATGTTAGTAATGACCTACCCAAGATTGAAAGATACGGGAAGGGCATTGGTTTACACCTTAAGACGGATAGGTTACTCAAGGCTGAAAGGTATGTGACCTGGGATTTAGGAATCACCCTTATTGTTGACACCCAATAATTGTGAGACCTAGGAACTAATAGCATAGGCCGAAAGGAGCTATTAGGTAGCATAGACTTAAAAAGATATGTTACACCCCCTTACGCGACTGCAATACATGTTGACCTTAGAATTTATTTTACCTTAGCTATTTATTACCCAAACATCCTAGCATCCCTTTTTATTATATTTTATTCTCATCTTTTATTATTTGTTTATTTTAATCTTTGCCTTAGATATAGTAATCAACCAATCAAACCCCCAAATTTGTTACCTTTAAACATTAACATTCAACAATAAACATTCCCCACCTCCTTGTGGTTCGACCCTGACTTTCACTATCTATTGTTAAAGTTAGGAATTATAAATTTATCTTTGGTACCCTCAACGACGGGCATCAGCACCACATTTCACCATTTCACTTTTGAAAAATTTTAGCAAGCCACATCATCATTATTATTATTAAAAAAGAAAAAAGAAAAAAACCAATGAATTTACAAGCATTAAATGCATACCAACTTTTTAAATAGCATGACATCATTATTTTAAAAAAATTAAATAAAAAAACTAATGAATTTACAAGCATTACATGCATAGCAAGTTTTTAAATAGCATAATAACGAAAAAATTAAAGTTTAGACGCTAATTTTTAATAAATTTAACAGCAATTAATAAATCAAAATGAATGCTAAATTTAAAATTTATTTGTTTGTTGTTAGAATAAGTTAATCCCCAAATAAAAAAAACATATCACTGTAAATTTACATCATGTAACTATTTTGTTTTGCTATAAAGATTAAAATATATACATCTATCTATACAATATAATTTAAACACTAATTATTACAGTAACTTTTTAGCGTTGCATACTTGCGTGTAAAGATAAGATATTCACAAAGTATTTATATATCTAAAAACTAAAAACATTTTAATTATTATTATATTTCACACTCTAAAAAAATATTAAAAGGTAAAATTATTAGGTGAAGTTAATAGCTTCTAATACATTTTTTACCTTTCTTTTGTCTATAATAATTTTTAGAATTTATTCAACATCTTATCTAAAATATTAAAGTTCTTTTGGAATATATAAAAAGTAACAAATTTACTCCGTAATCATAAATGAAAAATATATTGTATAAATAGAATACTTATACAATATAATTAAAACGCTAAATTAAGTAGTTTTTTATCGTCATGTGCCAAGACAAGCTATTTATAAAGTGTTTGTCTAAAAAAAGTTATCTATAAAATCTAATTAAAAGGGTAGCCTAAGAAGTGTGGCATGACAAAATTAAATGTGACATGAAAAATTTAAATGTGACATGACGAAAAAAAGTGTCATAAATTATCAATTTAAGAAAAAATTATAAGTTATTAAGAAATTAAAAAATATAAGCTTTAAACACAAAAAAAAAAATTAATCATTGATCTCCTCTCATACTTTTTGTTATTTATTTATCTTTAATTAACCATTATTTCCTTTATTTAATAAAATGCCCTTTTAACTTTCTTATTATAATGTTATAAATATATTGATAATAAAAATATACACGATTAGTAATTAGTTAGAAACCGATTTTTATTCTCCAATTTGTTGTTCATATTCAATTTGTTATTCTATAACTCACAATGTTTTTTGGATAAATGTTCTTTTTTAAATGATATGTTTTTATATTTTATTTCTCATGAATTAGGAAATGTTAATATTTTGTATGAAGTATAATAATAGTATTATTTTGATTATACTTTTGGATGAATGATCAAATTTGAATAATCTATGTCTGGAATTGTATATAAATCTCTATTTGTTGCGTGATTTCGATAAATGTTTAATTACTTTTGCCCATCTTATACTACTAAATACTCCGACTCGCACCATCACTAAACTCGCACCAAAAAGGAAGTAAGAACCATTACTCCGACTTGGAGGGAGTAATTATTATTGGAGTTCACCTATAAAGTTTTGATATTTACATTACTCTCTTACTTTGTCCCAAATCTATAAAATCGTATTAAAAGGCTAACCTAAAAAATGTGACATGACAAGTTTAATTGTGACGTGACAACTTTTATGTGACATGGCAAAAAAAAAGTGACATGGATTACCAATTTAAGAAAATTAAAAAATATATGTTTAAAAAAAATAGAAGGTATAAACAAAAAAAAATTGTAATTGATGTCCTCTCATAATTTACCTTATTAATTTAAGGATTATTTCCTTTATTAATGAAATGACCTTTTAACTTTCTTTTCATCATTATTATATATACTCTTTAATTTGTCACCAAAAAAAAAATTATATATACTCTTTAATTATGTACCATATTTTTTATTTTCCTTTCATTCATAAAATTTGAGAGAATTACTAATATAATTTTTCATATATATTCCAAAGTTAGGAGGTTTTTAACTACATATGGAGTAGAAAATAAATTTTAATGCAATTTGTTCATATATGGAAGGTTGACTCCTTTAATTGAGTAGAAAATAAGTTTCAATGCAATTTATAAATGGTCGCTTCAAAATAACCAAGTTATTCCCATTTTGGTTTACGTATGCTTCCGAATCAAAAATTGGATTGTATTAAACATTTGTTTTAAAATACTGCTCCCTCAGTCGTGTTCGTTTTAAACAAATGATCCGTATAAGTTATTCACAAATTAAACACTTAAGCATAGTAAATTATTAATGGTCCCGTGATTTTCACGGGCTCCAAAACTAGTGTTGTAATACAAAACCTAAGAAAAGTAAGATCTGACAATTGTTTGTTTTTGTTTAATAAACAAACGACTTTATTAATTATCGAAAGATATATAGGAAATCTGAGTAACTTATACTATAAATTATTCTTGAGCTTGATAAATGCATCATTTTGTTGGTGAGCAAAAAAAATCCGATACAAATTTTTCCCCGACTCCGATCCGAAATCCGAAAATAAAATTCCGAATATATGGATACCGTTTAATTGGTTATCCGATCCGGTTTTTTACGACGAAACTGGATCGGATGTGGATTGTGATTTTCTTAAAACCGGATATCCGAATCCGATCTGAATTTAAAAAAAAAAACAAAAAAAAAAACAAAGAAAACTGGTGGAAAAGCTTCTTATGAGTTGACAATACCCAATCTTTGTAATCTTAAAAGGATACTGTTCCCATAGGATTTACGTGTTTGTAATTTGTTTCTTGAAATATTCGTGTAGAACTAACTGAGTGTTAACAAGTTTGATAAATCTTTACGATGATAATTGTTCAGGGAGTGAGAAATTTGTTAAGTAAAAACAATTGGGAAAAATAATTTGAATGATGTTAGAGAAACTAAATACAAAGAAAGACGGGATAAGGAACCATATATAACCCATCAAATGGAGATTTATCAAAAAAAGTGAATTAAGATGTAAACTGGATCAGATCCGGTTTCCGAAATCTGGATATCCAGATATTCGGATTTCAGATTTCTGGATATCTGAATTATTCGGATCGGATCTGGATCCCAAAATTCAAAATTTTGAAACTGGATATCCATTCCGATTTTGAAATCTGGATTGGAGATCCGATTTTGCTCAGTCCTAATTTCTGCAATGGCTTCCACCTTCAAGGATACATGCCTGATAAATTAAATGCATTACTTTGCAATGGCTTCTACCTTCACAGACACATGTTTTTTGGTTGTCCTTAGTTGTACATCATCTTCACCACATTCGGCCATGCGCTTTATAGGGGTAAGGTTGCAGAAGGTACTTGTTGATTCATACTTTTCGGTGCTTTGCACAGACTCCTGACAATCAAGTATTTGATAAGATGACTTCGTGTCAAAGGTGGGTTGATGAGATAAATAATTATGCATTTTATCGAATACAGTTGATGAGTTTCTAGTCTCAGACCTTTCCTTTATCATTCTCTACGACACTTTCTTAGCGGGAATCCACCTCCAAATCATTTCCCTGGTATATAATAATAATAATAATAATAATAATAATAATAATAATTAGTGTCTAATATAATTTTATTTGTGAACTAATATGACTATTGTAATTTGTTTTCTAAAACGTACCGGCATTATTTTGCAGGTTCTATGTATTTTTATTTGGATAAGAACGTGGTCTTCAGAAAGCTTGTTAACACCATAGAATCCCAACCCTTGGTAAGATTGTAATTTTGATCAATTTTGATCCTAAAGATGAACTTTCGATCAAGTAGTACATCTAGTTCATTCGGATAAGCATCTGGATCCCAATGATGTGAAACAAGTTTATTAATGTTTATACCCAAATCAGGTATAATGCATTCACATTTAGAGATCGTAGTCGATACTTTTGGTGCAAATAATTCTTTTATGAAAAAGGTGTATACTTGGAGTTGGTTCTCTCTTAAGTCTTTAGCAAATTGTTGTATCAAATCTGAGGCTTGGGAATCAAATATGAATATAGCATTTCATGTATGATCTACGACGTTAACCCTTACCTTGTACCTGTGATATTAATAAAAAAAGTTTTAAAAAATGTGATGGACTTGAATGGAATATTATATATGCTTAGGTTGTCAGTTTTTGGTTAAAAATTGTAAAACAAAAAAAGGATACCTGAGTACCACAAATTTTGCATATCCAGCACATTTGTCGTTACAAACCCGTTTCCCCTTGTCATCTAACTCCACTGTGGATCTACATGTCTTGCAAGTCTCTATAAATCATCTATATTTGGTGTCGATCCCTTTAATAGTGGCTAAGGTTACAAAGTATCCTTCATGCATAATGTAATTGATGCCTTTTGTTAAGCAGAGCATTATAAACTATTTAGAATGGATTTGTGAGGACTACATCATCTACTATCATTAGTTGTGATTCGTGTAGAGGATCACACAACTAAGCTTAATATCATGTCTGTGTTGCAAAAGGCGAGGTTCATGCCGATTTATTATTATTATGATGTTGCTACTGACAATAAGCCTACATAAAGCTCACACATTTGGGAGCTCATCTAGTAGTGAGGTATGTTTCCAGATGCACTATGTCTTTGCTGTTTGGAGTTGTCTTTGTCTGAAGTCTACTTATGTTGGAATTGCAGTGAGAGAGTTTGTGCAACCCCTTTTGGATGCAATATATATACTGAGAACATATTTATCATATCTTATTTTATTTTTTTTGGTAAAGAGAAGAGGGGAAGACCCCAAAAAGGATTACAACGAAAAACAAGCAAGAAAACAAACAAAACGCGAACAAACTAAAACAACGAAACAAAGTCTCAACTAAACGAAAAAACTTAGCAGGAAGAATCAGGCCACGACACAAGCCTAGGCCATGCAACCCCACTCCAGTCTTGCTGCGCCAAAGTTAACAGATGGTTCGGTACATTCGCCATATCATATCAGATCAACTGTTGAGTTTGAGTAACCCCGAAATTAGCTAACCAATCCGCACACTTATTCGCTTCTCGATAAATATATTTGCCATTGAGTGTCTCGAATAAAAGCTTGGCATATCTTGACCATATGAATATGAGCTGGTTGCACAGTCGGTACCGATTCCATGAAATTTATCACCGTTTTAGAATCCGTCTGAATGATAATTCTTTCTATCTGTTTTTCCATCGCAGTCATTAACCCCCGCTTCAAAGCCATTAGTTCTGCTCGTGTGACCGTGGCTATCCCCAACCGCTCCGCAAAAGGCCCGAGTATCTGACCTCTAGAGTTTCTGAAAACACCGCCGCCCCAGCTAGGCCTGGGTTCCCCTAATATATTTATCATATTTTATTGTCACTTAATATTTTTATTGCAAAGTTAGCAGCCTATGCGTTTTTGTTATGGGTCATCTATAAATGTGTTACTGCAATTTTCATATAGGTACATATGGGTACATGGGGTTGGTCTCTATAAGATGATTTCAGCACATTCGGGCTGTTCATTTACTTAAATTACTATTTGTTGTTCTACTGGTTGTCCATTTTCGCTCTCTAATTACAAACATTTTAGAAAATAAAAAAACCAGCAAAAAAGTATTAAGAAGAGGAATGGTTGATATAATATTTTTATTGTAAAAGTTATCCTGCCTTTTTGTTATGGGTCATTTGAAAATTCGTTACTCCAATTTTTAGGTGAGTGGATTCTAGGTTGCTGAATGTTAAGAGTACAAACCAAAAACTTAACTCTCGACTTTCTCTGATTTCGTCAATTGTCCTTCTTGTAGATAAATCTAGTAGCTCTCCTGCAATTGTATCAGAGTGGCTTGAAAGATGGGTCAGCGTCACTGATGGTCTACACTCTACATCCACTTCCGGATATCCTGATAATAGATGGTGAAGGTATGATGTTAATAATCTTAAATAAGTTAAAGAAGAGTTTATGTACATGTAAATAAGTAGATATATGCAAAATATTGGCCAATTATGATGGATAATAGATATGTTTTTGGTTGTCGAGGTATTAAACAATTACATTAATAATATTAAGTAAGTTAAAGGATATATGTATATGTAAATATAAGTAGATATACTAAAACACCACCTCTTTATGAAATCTTGGATTTCAGGGATCTCGACATCAATCATGACTCTTGAACAAATCGTATTAGATAGGTTTGAGTCTACATTAATTAGAATGTAATATTAGCCATGAGATCTGAAATTATGATGGTAAGAGATTTTTTTTTAAATATACCCTTGAATGGTTTAATCTTGGCAAAGCGGATGATGAAAATAGGGTGATATGCAGGATTCTCAGTGTCTTTGGAAAAGGTGTTGAATGTTTCAGTCGCCAAAGATTCCCACAAGGTACATATCAACTTGTGATTCCTGTCTAATCAAATGTTAGATAATTTTATTTGAAGAATTAGATTCGAAATTATAGATATCTTTACTTGAAGAATTGAAATTGAAATACTTACTCAACATCAATCAACTCAAGACGTAATTTTCTTTTCTTGTTTGGCGATTCCTCCAATGTACTTTTTCCATGAAGTTGGCCAATAATGTCTATACACATATAGAATTAGTAAAATTAGTATATAGTGTTTTGCATGAATTTGACTATGGTTCTATATGAAAATATAGTTTATGAAAACGCACCAATTAAGTAGTTTGTGTCGAGTCGCTGATGTATGATGTCTTCGAACGATGCAAACTCAGAATTTTCAGGTATTATGGTGTTGGTGGATGATTCAAATATAGTTTTTGCAGTGAATACTATCTTGTATGAATGATGTGTAGGTCTGTATTCTTCAACATTTTGGCTTACTCGAAAATTTGTCAAATATCTAATTTCACCCTCGATTACCAGAGACTTGAGTTTCCACATCAATCTTTTATGGATAGTAGCTTGTATTTTGCCTCCCTATAGAAAATTAGAAATGAACAAAGTTATTATTAACTATTATTTATGTTTGTCGTAAATTGTTAAACATTTATTAGAGAATGTGTATTACCTCTGAGTCGATGAGTATAAAATCCATGTTAGTACTCTCTTGACTTTCTACACCAACAGGAAAAACTTGTTCCCATGCATAAACAATTCGTCCACGGATGCGCCATGTCTCCTTCTCTGGTGTGATGGACTTAATAGAATCATAATTCTTACTTGATGTCATCGACTCATCGTAGCAGTGACAGTGAGTAATGCTTGTATGACAAAGATAAGAGTCAAAGGCTAGTGTTAATAGTAAGAAAGAAGATTTGCTTGTGAATCACAGATGAATAAAAGAAGTATAAGAAGACATACTTTATAGACTCAAGGCTAGTGTTAGTATTAATATAAAAGACCTACTTTATAGAATATTATTTAGATTTGCTGAAACAATCTGAGGAGTCTAATGTTAGACGTTAGTAGTAATATGAAAGACATATTTGATTGATTATTTTATATAGATTTGGTTAGATTTGTTGGAATGAATCACGCAGGAGTATACATTATGTTCCTTTTGCTGAGATTTGTTAAGATTGAGTCAAAGCTGCTGTTTGTGTTAATATGAAAGACCTGCTTTATAGGTTTGTTTTAATTGGGTTTGTTAGCAGTCAATGTTTAATAGTCAATGTAAAGTTAGGCGGGAAAGTTTTCATTAGGTGGTTCTTGTTTTATTTTTATTACTAGTTTTAAATCCGTGCAAATTGCACGGGTATATATATTCAAATATCATTATCATAAAATGTTGTACAAAAATGATTCTAAGTTTTATACGAAATTATTTTTACAATTTGTACTTAATTACTCTACATAATTTACATTTGTAATAGATAAATTTAAAAACGGTAAACTGATTTTGACGTGTATATTGATCCTAATCTGACGCATATCTCGTATGGCCTTACTTATATTCTTACCACGATCTGAGGCGATAACTATATGCTCATCATCGACCACATTTTCGTCTTACCCACTCGTAGAGAGTCGTTGGTACATAGTAACATATATGTTGACTTGTTAAATTTTGACACGACTCGAAACCCGCCCGATCCGATTTTCAAGGTCAAGACTCGAACGTTTGGACCCGGCGACCCGTTCGACTCTCCGAAATGACTTGTTATTTTGGTGTTAAACTGGACTCGAATGGGTTAACCCGTGAGATTAGAGGTAAATCAACAATTTTATTAAAACATTAATATTTATATATTTTATTTGAAATAGTAGTCTAAATTTTTTTATTTTTAGTGCTTAAACTTAATACATTAAAAAATTATTTTTATATAAATTTTATAATATTTAATGATAAAATATTATTTAAAAATTAAAAGAAGCTCTTTTAGAACTACAATATTATTTAATGTAATCATTGAATATATTAATTTCGAATATGTTTTACTTTAATAAAATATATTTGATTAAGAAAACTCTTGAAAAAAGCGACAAAAACTATTTTCAAACGCGTATTTTAACCCTAACTGACTCGTGACCTGTGACCCGTATTTGACACAAATTCGACCTGACTCATATGTTAATCTGACCTGTATAACTAGACCCTAGACCCAACCTGGTTGACAAATCTACATATATGCATTCTAATAAATTAAATAAGCTAAGGGCTAACGGAGTAAATATGTCACTTTAATAATGGACCTCATATTTTCTATTTTTTCCAATTGCAAACCCTAACCTTGCTTAATTATAAATTACCGAAAAACATAAATTTACAATTCAATCAATCCATACCTCACCATCACAATTTTGACCATATTTCTTTCACTCTTGATCATCATTAATCCATATTTATCATTCTTTTCCCCGATTTTATTCCATTTTACTGCAAAAATTAGTTAATGTCAAATATAAATTAAAAACTATTTAGTTAGATTATAGTGCTTTGGGTTTTTTTGTTAAATATATATTAAATTTGGAGATTGTATTTTTTTCTATTGTTGATTGTATAAATTATATCATAATCAAACTAATAATTAAGATTATTAATAATTATTTCATTCAAGTTATTTAATGAGCTAATCAATTATCAATATATAAAAGATAGATGAAGTCATGGAGAACATAGATGGGGCACTTATTTAAAAAAAATTATAATAATGAACTTTCAACCACAGGCTGACACATCAACTCTGTGGTTGTTGCTTTAGTAGATAAGATTATATATATATATATATATATATATATATATATATATATATATATATATATAAATATATATATATATATATATATATATATATATATATATATATATATATATATATATCTATATATAGAGAGAGAGAGAGAGAGAGAGTTAGGATCTATTGAGTCTAGGGTATTATTAGGGTGAATCCGTCCTACCATTCCTAGCCATCCAATTATCTTAATCCTATGGCTGAGATTTAATCTCATATATTATTTTTTATTTTACTACTATATAAACATCATTGTATGTGTAAATTTTCTCATAATTCATAAAAACTTTCTCTCTCTTCTTTCTCTATCCTCAAAGTTCTCCCTCGACATTCACCAAAAAAAATGGAGAAGCTGGAGAAGTCGCTCGTCGTTGTCCTACCGCCCTCCGCCTGCCAAAACCTCCGCTCAATGTCGCCATAAGATGGAGAAGCTTCGGAAACGGTACCTGACGGAAAAGCAACAGATCAATTCCCTACCTGTTAATCATGGGAATTCTAGGTTTTTTGGATCGTCTTGGGTTTTCTTTGATCTTATGGATAATATGGAGCTCGGATCTGGTGGCTCCGTTCTTAATATTAATACTAATAGTAATAATAATAACAATAACGTCGCCGTGAATGTTGGTCAGGTAGATCTGGAGGTGAAACCGTATAGTATGAATGATAGTTATGTTAATAGTAGTGGTAATGAGAAGAAGGGTGATTTGGGGAAGTATTTTGATGAAATTATGTTAGGTGGAGTTAAGACTCAGAATCATAGTTTTGATGTCAGGAGCTCGGGTTTGTCTTCGGCTCCTCACATCAAAATCATAGTTTAATCGTATTTTTCAGGTCTGTTTCAATACTTCACACGTGTGTCATTATAACATACATATTACACTATTGTAACATGTATTTTACAGCTACTATAACATTTTACTGATTCTCATATTAAGACTTCACATGTGTGTTATTATAACATACACATGTGTGTTATTATAACATACATGGTACATTACTGTAACATTGATGGCCGGATTTTGCCGTCGATTCCGGCACCAAAAACAATTTATAAACTCCCAAATTAAGTAGTATAATTTAGGGTCGAACCCAAAAGACGGTGGGGAAGTTGTATATTTAAGTTCTAGTTCGAGCTCGAGTTGGGTAATAAGTTTGTGATTGATTAACAACTACTAAAGATAAATTAGAGCACAAGTGTCAAGATGAAATCAATGGATAAAAGATACTAAGGTGTCGGGGGTACTAAGGTAGGTTGGTAACGAATCATGCAAGGGAATCTAAGGTCTCCACTATACTAGGCCTAGGTTTGTCTCGTCTATCGATTTGACTCCCCTAAAGTCGATCCCTATTCTAGCTTTCGCTACAAATAGGGCCAACCTAACAAATATACATGTCCGCGAAAGCCCTAGACTATCATCAAAGGCCAACAACAATGAGAATAATATCCAACCATCGTTGTGACATTTCATCAAACATGTAACATGCATAAATGAAAACCTAGCAAAGAAGAGAACCAAATCATAACCCTAAGCAAGATTCATAGCTAACAACAAACCAAAGCACACCCCTAACCCTAGTAGGGGAACTACTCACACATGGCTAACATAAGTATGTAAACAAATGATGAGGAATTGCTAGACATGTTGGATTAAGTAAGACTAAACAATTAAACAAACAAAACTTAAAGGAAATGCAAAGATAAAGTAGAGATGAAGAAGATTATACCAATAATAAGGAAAAAGCAAGGAACTTGGATTACAACTTGGAGGATTCTCTCAAACCCTCAAATTACAACCCAATAAGAGTCTTCTAAAATTGCCCAAGAACAAAGCTAAGAGAATTACTAAGAAAGGATTAACTAATATTGAAAGATTAAACTAAGATCTAAAGAGGATTAAAATATTAAGAGAGTTTTTTGAGTCTAAGTATAGAACAATGGAACAGTGCAAAACCCTAGAAAAGTGTGTAAAAAGTAACGTAATATCCTCTATGCAAATGAAAGACTAAGTGCGGGTTTATATAGTGCGCGAATTTCTGAAAAATGCTTCCCAGCCGGTCGACCGGCCGCCGGTGGTGGACCGACTGAGAGCCCAAATCTGAGTTCTGAGTTTTTCTTCAATTTTCTTCAATGATCATGCATTCCCAGCCGACCGGCCGGCTGCCGGTCTGGCACCGGCTGGGAAGCCTATCTTTCAGCTCTGATTGTTTCTTCAAACTTCTTTCAGCACAGGTCCCCTCAGCCGGTGGACCGGCTGCCGGTTGTCCACCGGCTGGGAGTCCTTTTTCAGAGTTCTGCCCAACAATTCATTTTCTTCATTCTTCGAATTTGGCTAAGTATAGGAAAGCCTCCCCAGCCGGCTGACCGGCTGCCGGTGGGCCACCGGCTGGGGGCCTTGTTCCATGAATCTGCATTTTCTCTTCTTTTACGCCAAAAATCCGAAGTCAGAGCTCCCAGCCGGCCGACCGGCCGCCGGTTGGGGACCGGCTGGGAGGGCCTGGGAGGCAACAATCACAAATCCTTCACAATTCTTCATAAATCGCTCCAAATTCGGGTCGATTTGTCTCGTTTCTTCGCCCCCGCCGTAATGCCTACAAAAATTGGACAGAATAGGAACATACGAGGCAACGGACGTAAAAACACCTCAAGACACGCAAATCGAGGCCGAATCGTGACCGAAAACAAAGAAAATGCAAAGGAAATGATGACCAAAATGGAGCTCATCAGAATTCCCCACACTTAAACCTTACTCGTCCTCGAGTAAGAGATCAAGTAACTATATAACCCTTATTAAAAACAAAGAAACAACTAACTAAGCTAACTATAAGCCGAATCGGGTTTAGCTACACCCGTAGCCCTTTCAACTCACAATTTGACATTCATGAGGGAGAATGCCCTATTGCAAGGCAAGTAAGGTCTTGCTACAAAACTTTTGATGCAAACAAATCAAAACAAAACACATATAAACAAGCAACATGCATCGGAAAAGAAAGAAAACCGCTTGCCTCGTTCAAGCGGCGGAAAATAACTAAAAGGGAACAAATTCAAAGCCGTAAACTCCTTTACAAATATTAATTCTACAAGTCACTAAGGCAAGAAGGATGACAACAAAACACCGCCAAATCATGCTAAACTAGGCTACTTTCATAACCGTTATCCAAATACTTTTGTCAAGGGCGATCGGATGGAATGGAATGATGATCCCCGCAATGCTAAAGGCAAAAGATACAACAAGTCTAGATTTTTCACAAAGTAAAGGTCATGGGTCGTCCCAAGATCGACAAAACGGCAAGGCAAAATTGATTTTTTTTGGAATGAAATGCTCAAATCAATACAAGATGGTGGATTACAATCAAAACTTGACCTCATTCAATTTTTTTTTTTTTTTTTTTTTTTTTTCATTTCTTTTTCACGCCATGAGTTAGGATGGGGTTTGTCCCACGCGTGCTAATGTCCTTTGCTTTCGCCAATCGCTTATTAGGCAACCGGTTAACCTCTAGACAATAGCTTATCGGGGTGACAATCACTCTGTCTTTGGGCGGTCGAATTCACAACCAAGTGGGAAGCCAACTCAATGACTACCCTCCAAAGCACATCGAAGTGGTACGCCTCCACCAAAACAACATGTTCTTATTCCTTTTTCATTAACCATTTTTTTTTCTTTTCTTTTTCACTTGAGGCTTCTTTTTTTCTTTTTTTTCAAAACATTTCCACTTCTTATGATCATTGACAAGAGCATTCCAAATTTATTCATGAAAGTTATTTTTGGGTTGCCAAACCGTCAAGTCGAACAAGGTCACCAAGACAAGATAATCAAAACCACTTCACATCACGGGGGTGGACAAGGTGACTCACATGCAAACCCTTGACTTGGTATTGGACCATGGTCAGAAAGATACTAGAAAAGCATGACCTAGGGTGTTTTAAAAATCATTCTAAAAGACAAAGTCCCAAGTAGAAGAATTATTTGCAAATGCTTAAACGATTTTGTCAAAGTTCTCAATTAGGCATTTTCAAAGCATTATCCTAAATGCAACTATATGCCATGAATGCAACTAATATAGACATGTTATAATGCAAATGAGACTATCAAACTAAATGCCAAACAAAGCTAATGCAACTCCTAACAGCACAAAAGCACACAAGCCACACACAATTCTCCAAAATGTACTCCACATCCTCCAAATACAAGCCCATCCTCCTCAATTGTAACAAAAGGAAGAAAATGAGAGTGAAATAGAGGTTGGAACGATCATACCGTGGTGTCTTCAAGATCCAAAGCGGTGCTCAAGCGAGTGTTACCTATGCGAAAGGAGGGAAAGCAAACACAAGTATATACAATTCTACACTAATAAGGTAAAAACATGTTTTTGAATTTTTCAAATTTTTCGATTTTTTTGGTATTTTTGAGGTTTTTCATACTTACAAAAGCAATCAAATATACACAAGGTGGATATTTTCCCTCCCCACACTTAAGATTTACATTGTCCTCAATGTAATGAAGTGCAAAGGGGGAAATGAAGCAAAAGAACGAAAACAACATGTTTTTGGCTTTTTTGAAATTTTTGAGAAAATAAAAACTTGTTTTTGTATTTTTTTTTTTGAAATAAACGGTTCTTCCTCCCCACACTTATTTATGTGCATAATGTGAGGAGGAAAACCGGAAAATAAAGAACATGTTTTTGAAAGTTTTTGGTTTTTCAAATTTTTTTTTTTGGTTTTTTGGTTTTTAAGAAGGCATTAAAAACAAAGATAAACAAAAGAAGAGAAAAACTAAAAACTAGACTAAATGCAAACTAAATGCTCTAAACTACATGTATGCAATCTATATGTGACAATATGATACAAAAATATAAATCTAATGCATCTAAATGAATGCAACTATATGCATCTAAACTAAATGATATGCAAACATGAAAAGGAAACTAAAACTAACGGAGTAAACTAAACTAACTACTCTAAATGCATGCTAGAAAGTAAAATGCAAACTAAAAGAGAAATTTGGATTAAGGGGGTTACTTGACTTGTTTTGGATTTTGCAAGGGGAGCATAATCATCACCAACTACCACCTCCAAAGGTGGTCACTCATCAAAGCTATCATCAAAATGATCCTCGGACTCATATCCTTCATCACCGCCACCATCATCATCATTCCCATTGCCGCCATCAACGACCATGAAGTCGTTCGGGTTGCTCACGAAATCGCGGAAGGGGGAGGCTTGCGATCCACTAGCTCCCGCATCACCATAACCGCCATGGAAGGATGAATGCCTCGGAGGGCCCGAATCCTCATTACCCCGAAAGTTGGGGGGAAAGACCCGGGGCGACGTTAATCTCCCCGTAAAAACGACCCTCAGGAGGCACATAACCCCTATCCGGAGGCATGTAGTAAGACGGGTGACCACCATCCGGATGATGATAACCCTCGCGGACGGACCGATCATAATCCGGAAATGACCCATAAGCTTGATCATGGTAAAGGTAATCAAGCCTATAAGTCAAATCCCGATGCCGCTCATCGGCTATGGCTTGGCGCTGGTCCGCTAGATCTGCTGCAGTCTTCATGCCCAAGTCAACTCGGGCCATGAAATCAATAAGCTCTGGGGGGCATGAATAAGAAGATGGACCGGAGGCGGAGGTGGATCCCTGGAAGTGCGAGGGACCACTCTGAAACTGGGACATGGAAATGGGGGGCTGCTGAAACTGCTCAAAAGGAAGGTCAGAAGGAGTGGCACCGACTCTGTCTCTGGTGTAGACTCTAGGGGCACGCTGGTCTGGGGGAAGATCCTCGGGGTCCGCCTCAATATCAAGGAGGTAAGAGGTCTTCCCCGGCACAACTCTCATCAACTCGGTGTTTGGCAAAGGAACTGAATTCTTGAACTTGTTGTCAACCCGAATCTGCCAATACTCCTTGCGATCACTGGGGTTATACCGAACCCACCCCAAAGCATCCTGCAAGTATCGGCTAGATAGCACATTCTCGCCCTGAATGAAGTCAACCGTGAAGTGCCTCTGACAACGGTTGTTAGCAATCAAGGTGACCATCCCTCCAACACAAATGGGGGTAGTAAGCTGAGGTTGGGATGCCAACCTACTCAAGTGAAGGGCCATATGGTGAGCAATGTTCAATTTCGGGCCACCAACCAAGTAAGAACCAATTATTTCAAGCTCAGTAGTAGTGAAGTTGTGAGGCTCGTCCCTAGAGAAAACGGTCCACCCCATGAACCTATGCCAAATTCTAATCGGTGCCAAATGCACCCTATTAGCCGGCTTCTTTCGGCTTCTATCACTTACAAGACCGGTTATGGCTGTCCAAATAAGCTCAGTATCAAAGCCCTCCGGAGGCTTAATGGCTAATTTTCCGTCTAGCCCAAAAATCAAAGCAAATTCATCTAAGGTGAGACGATGTTCCCTATTCATCAATCGGAACTCAAGAAATGCAACTTTCCCCAAAGTTCGGTTCTTAGTTACAACCAAAGAACTCAAAAATTCCCAAGTTAACCGGGGAGATGTGTGAACCGGTTTTGTCTCATACAAGGCTTTCATTCCTAAACCCTCAAAAAGAGCCGCCGTTATTTTCTCAATCCCTAATTCTCTTAATCCGGCTCTATCAATGAACCTAGTTGGGTGAAGGGGGCGATTCTTAAAGTAAGTGAAATTACCTTTTTGTTGGATTGAGGCAAATGTGAGACCGGGGAAGCAAGGATCCGGGCCAATGTTGCCACTTCCCATTACATTTTCATATTCTTGCTCCACACTAGGGTCGTGCCTTGATTTGGATCGCCTTTCTGTTCTTCCCGACATGGTTAATTGAAGGATAAGGTGATGAGGGAATAAAGGGGGTTTTGATTTGAGAGAGTTTGGTGAAGTTTGAGGGAGTATTTGAGGGTAAAGGATGAATGGAGAGGAGAAAATAAGGAAGGATGAAGAAGAAATGAAGGGAAATGGTTAAGAAATGAGGTAGAAATGAGAAAGAAAAGAGGGGTATCGAGATTTAATTTACGCGACAGACGACTCTCAGCCGGTCTGGGACCGGCCGCCGGTCGACCGGCTGAGAGTGAGGGTTTCAAAATTTTTTGATTTTTTCGATTTTTTTCAAAGGGCTTTGATTATGAGCCGGCGGACCGGCCGCCGGCCGACCGGCTCAAAATCAGGTCTTCAATTTCCACTTCTCCTCTTCTTCTTTTCTTACTCACAAAAACACTCCCAGCCGGCGGACCGGCTGCCGGCCGACCGGCTGAGAGTCCAACTCCTTCTTCTTTTCTCCGAATCCTTCACATACAAAAACACTCCCAGCCGGCGGACCGGCTGCCGGCCGACCGGCTGGTGTTCCCTTCTCCTTGCTTTTTTCTTCAAGTATGTTCACACATTCCTGATTCTCAGCCGGTGGACCGGCCGCCGGCCGACCGGCTGGGAATCATTTCTCCTTGCAATTTGATTTTTGAATAAAGAACTCGCCTTCTTAGCCGGTGGACCGGCTGCCGGTTAGGTACAGGCTGGGGATGCAAAATCTGAAATCTGTCCAAATAAACTATCAAAAACAGAAATGTGTCCAGGTCCTCCCAGCCGGTATGGTACCGTCGGCCGGTGGGCCGGCTGAGAGTACCTGTACACTATTTCGAGAAATAATTTAATTTGAACATAAAAATCAACTTTGCCTACAACGGTTATGCCAATAATCCTCCGACTATACCCATGAATCTTCCACAAACAAGCAACAAACATATCCAAACATCTCATGCAACCTAAAAATTAAACTAAAACCGAACTAACCAAGAAACTAACATGCAAACTAGATGAAAGAAAGAAATCTAATACTTACAACCGGTGGTTGTTGAGTGACTCCACCAAACCTTTCACGATCATCTTTCAATCTTTGTGGGTCAAAACCTCGTCCATGCTAACTAGTGACCTCAAGAAAAGGTCAAAAGCCGCGGACGGGGCTTCAACTTTGCTCTCTCTTCGAGTTTCCATCTTGCTCATCATCAACTTTCGAGCTTTGACATCTTTTCCGGCAATTAGCTCCTCTAGGTCCCCTTTTTCAAACAAAGGGTCCTCAAAAGAACTAGTACAACTCGGTCTTCCTTGCTCTTTGTCATGGTCTCTCTTCTCCGGACTCAACAACTTCTCGCTAGTAAAACTAGCATCCTCAATTTTCAAGATCATATTTTCCATGATTCCCTTCTCATCAAACATCTTAGGGACATCATTCACCAACAAACTTGCAACCATGCCAACTTTCTTCTCCTTGGAGCTTGTATCGGGAGCTTCCGGAAGTTCAAACTCCGCCACTTGCTCTCCCACTTCGAATGATAACTTTCCTCTCTTCACATCAATAGTCGCTCCTCCGGTGGCCAAGAATGGCCTACCGAGTATCACGAAGGAGCTACTACCGACGGGGACGTCTAATATCACGAAGTCGGTGGGAATGGATAGATTCCCCACCTTGACGATAGCATCTTCAAGCACCCCTAGAGGAAGTTTTTCGGTACCATCCGCAAGAGTGATAGGAGTTGTAGCGGGAGACAAACTTTTGACATCCAATTTCTTGGCCATAGCTAGAGGCATAACACTCACGCCGGCTCCCAAGTCACATAATGCATTATCAATCTTCTTCCCTCCAACATGGCAACTTATCGAAAAGCTACCCGGATCCCCGAGTTTGATGGGGAGGGTGCATGGGACTTTCTTGGCGGGCATGATTGCATTCACTTCTCCTTTCTTTCCTCGGGAGGGGATTGTTGCCTCCACCTCCTCTACAAGCTTCATCAACTCCTCACAACGAGGATCTCCTCTTGTAATTTTTCGGAAGAACTCACAAACTCTCCTCTCAATGAGGCCTTCTCCATGCTCGGACTCTTCTTCGACAACACTTTTTCCTTTCTCCATGTTCTCTTTCCCTTCATCTATTTTCTTCTTTGGAATGTTCAAGACTTGTTGCATCACAACGTCTAAGTCATCAATGTCGACTTCATTACAATCATCCGGAGGAGTGTTGGACACCATCACCATCACCTCCTCCTCAACACATTTCTCACTTCCTCTCCCTAATACCGTCATAACTTGCTCTACCTTCGATCCTCCTTCATCATCTCTCCTCTCAAGCATTGGTTGCTCATTCTTGCTTGTCGTAATAGCATTGACACCATGTGGTTTTGAAGCATCCCGGGAGCTTTGACCTTGGGCAAGAAAGCCGCCCGGTGGCCTTTGTGGGTTGGCTAAGGCTTGTGAAGCAACTCTAGCCTCCATCTCCCGGATCTCTTTTTGATTTGCCGTCTTCAAATTCATCATTTCTTGATTATGTGTCGCTTGCATGCCTTTCACAAGTTTAAGCAACTCTCCAACTTGGGAGTCACTTGAGAGATCTTGATGAGGTGTGTTGGTAAGGGGCAAGGGAAACCCGTAGTCATTCCTTGCACCCCCACTTTGTTGATTTGCTTTGGGACCTTGGTTGTTGAAGTTTGGGTTTTGGTGGTGGTTAGGAAATGGTTGGTTGAAATTTTGGTCATTGAGACTTTGATTGTTGAAATTGTTGTTGTGGAAGTTTTGTTGGTGGTTTGGGTTGTGGAAATTTTGTTGGTTATGGTATTGGTTGTTGTTTTGGTTGTTGAAGTTTGGGTTGTTATTGAAATTTGCACTGAAATTTTGTGGGTTTTGGTTGTTTTGGAAATTTGGATTAAAGTTCGGGTCATTGAAACTTTGTTGAAAGCCTTGATTGGCTTGGTTGGTTTGATTCCCTTGGTAAAAGTTGTTGTTGTAATTGTTTCTCGGGTTGAAGTTTCCTCCCCTTGGTTGAAAACCGGGGGGATTTTGCCCTTGAGGTTGTTGAATTTGATGAGGATTCAACACATTGGTACTCTTGTAACTCATATAGGGGCTTCCTCGGATCCCTTGATGGTAATAGTTCGAATTTGGGTTGAAAGTATTGGGGTTTTTTGGGTTGTTAAAGGCTTGGAAAGCATATACCTCCTCCATACTCTCACTTCCCTCATAGGAATTGTTGTTTGCACACACATCAAAGGTATGCCCGCATCCCCCACATAAGTCACATGAAACAACACTATTAACTTGGTACATTCCCGGGACTTTGCTCTTGGTTTCTTTGGTAGCGGAGCCCTTTGTCAATTCCTCCAATTTCTTGGTTAACATGTCCAACTTGGCATTGGTTTCTTCGTTTGCCTTAGCATTGGAAAGGTGCTCACTAGGGTACTTACTACTCTTCCTCAAGACATTCCCCCTAGTACCATAGTTTTCCTCCGAATCAACAATCTTCTTGATGAGTTCCGTTCCTTCCTCATGTGGCAAGTGGTCAAAGCTACCACCCGCCGATGCATTAACCATTTCCTTAGTCCGGGAGAGAAGGGTTTGGAAAAAAGTTTGAGTTGTGTACCAAGGTGGTATCCCGTGGTGTGGGCACTTGGCTAGCAAATCTTGGTATCTATCCCAAGCTTCTCCCAAAGATTCTCCCTCGTCTTGTTGAAACTGAGTTATCTCATTCCGGAGCATCGCGGTCTTGGAGGATGGGTAGTACTTGGCAAGGAAAGCCGTTGCCAAGTCGTCCCATGTGGTGAATGTATTCGGAGCATGGACATTTAGCCACCTATCGGCCTTGTCGGTTAAGGAATAGGGGAAAAGCATAAGCCTTAATGTCTCCTCGAGTACTCCGGTCTTCTTTATCATCGCGACTTTACCCTTGAATTTTCTTAGGTGCCCATGAGCATCTTCGTGGGAAGCCCCGCTAAAGGCATTCTTTTCGATTGAACTCATTTGGGAAGGATGTATTTCGAAATTTTGAGGAACAAGAACCCCGAAGTTGATTGGATTGGTGGTGTCATTGTGATTGGGCCGGTTATAATCACGAAGAGCGGCCATTATGTGAATTTGATGGTTGTTTGGGAAGTGTGGTGATTGTGGTGGTGATTGATAAAACGGATTGTCAAAACTTTCGGATGTTGGGCTAGGATTGCTTTGATTGGGACTTGGTGGTTCGGATGAAGAGGGGTTGTTTTGGCTAGTAGAAGCTTGGGACGCAATTCTCACCCTTGCAATAGTCTTCCTCCTTAGGGCCCGAAAGAGCCTCTCCGGTTCGGAAGATGACAACAAAGAGCTAGAGTCACCCCTAGGCATAAAACTTAGCAAACCAATTAGTCGTCCTAGTGTTTATCAAACACTAGGGTGAGCAATAAAACAAGCACTCTACAAATAACTACCAAATCTTTAATCAAAACAAAAGCAAGCTCAACTAACTCAAGACTAAAACTAAAACTAAACTACACAACTTCTAAACACCGTCCCCGGCAACGGCGCCATTTTGATGGCCGGATTTTGCCGTCGATTCCGACACCAAAAACAATTTATAAACTCCCAAATTAAGTAGTATAATTTAGGGTCGAACCCAAAAGACGGTGGGGAAGTTGTATATTTAAGTTCTAGTTCGAGCTCGTGATTGATTAACAACTACTAAAGATAAATTAGAGCACAAGTGTCAAGATGAAATCAATGGATAAAAGATACTAAGGTGTCGGGGGTACTAAGGTAGGTTGGTAACGAATCATGCAAGGGAATCTAAGGTCTCCACTATACTAGGCCTAGGTTTGTCTCGTCTATCGATTTGACTCCCCTAAAGTCGATCCCTATTCTAGCTTTCGCTACAAATAGGGCCAACCTAACAAATATACATGTCCGCGAAAGCCCTAGACTATCATCAAAGGCCAACAACAATGAGAATAATATCCAACCATCGTTGTGACATTTCATCAAACATGTAACATGCATAAATGAAAACCTAGCAAAGAAGAGAACCAAATCATAACCCTAAGCAAGATTCATAGCTAACAACAAACCAAAGCACACCCCTAACCCTAGTAGGGGAACTACTCACACATGGCTAACATAAGTATGTAAACAAATGATGAGGAATTGCTAGACATGTTGGATTAAGTAAGACTAAACAATTAAACAAACAAAACTTAAAGGAAATGCAAAGATAAAGTAGAGATGAAGAAGATTATACCAATAATAAGGAAAAAGCAAGGAACTTGGATTACAACTTGGAGGATTCTCTCAAACCCTCAAATTACAACCCAATAAGAGTCTTCTAAAATTGCCCAAGAACAAAGCTAAGAGAATTACTAAGAAAGGATTAACTAATATTGAAAGATTAAACTAAGATCTAAAGAGGATTAAAATATTAAGAGAGTTTTTTGAGTCTAAGTATAGAACAATGGAACAGTGCAAAACCCTAGAAAAGTGTGTAAAAAGTAACGTAATATCCTCTATGCAAATGAAAGACTAAGTGCGGGTTTATATAGTGCGCGAATTTCTGAAAAATGCTTCCCAGCCGGTCGACCGGCCGCCGGTGGTGGACCGGCTGAGAGCCCAAATCTGAGTTCTGAGTTTTTCTTCAATTTTCTTCAATGATCATGCATTCCCAGCCGACCGGCCGGCTGCCGGTCTGGCACCGGCTGGGAAGCCTATCTTTCAGCTCTGATTGTTTCTTCAAACTTCTTTCAGCACAGGTCCCCTCAGCCGGTGGACCGGCTGCCGGTTGTCCACCGGCTGGGAGTCCTTTTTCAGAGTTCTGCCCAACAATTCATTTTCTTCATTCTTCGAATTTGGCTAAGTATAGGAAAGCCTCCCCAGCCGGCTGACCGGCTGCCGGTGGGCCACCGGCTGGGGGCCTTGTTCCATGAATCTGCATTTTCTCTTCTTTTACGCCAAAAATCCGAAGTCAGAGCTCCCAGCCGGCCGACCGGCCGCCGGTTGGGGACCGGCTGGGAGGGCCTGGGAGGCAACAATCACAAATCCTTCACAATTCTTCATAAATCGCTCCAAATTCGGGTCGATTTGTCTCGTTTCTTCGCCCCCGCCGTAATGCCTACAAAAATTGGACAGAATAGGAACATACGAGGCAACGGACGTAAAAACACCTCAAGACACGCAAATCGAGGCCGAATCGTGACCGAAAACAAAGAAAATGCAAAGGAAATGATGACCAAAATGGAGCTCATCAAACATGTGTTATACAGTTATTTATAACAGTTTCCTGAGCATCGTGGTAAGATAATGGATTGTGTTATTATAACATACATATTAGACTACTGTAACATGTATTATATAGTTATTAAAACATTTTTCCTGATTCGAATATTAAGATTTCAAAATTGACAAGTTCAATTACTTAATATATTTTTCTTTGGCTTATTCTAAAGGCTATTAGCTCAAAAGGGAGAGCAATGTGCAAATTTTGTACAAAGGTATGGGTTCGAATCCCATATAGCCTAGTTAATTTAAGAATCTGGTGTTTAGAATTTGTTGAAACGAGATATGTAGTAAAAAAATTGATAAATAAAAACAATAATAATACACGGGATTGCAAAATAACAGCTAGTAGGCGTTACAATAACAGCTAGTAAGCGCTACAATAACAGCTAGTAAGCGTTACAATATCAGCTAGTAAGCGTTACAATAACAGCAACGTGGCATCATCCTGTGCGTCCAGGATCTAGATCCAACGGTCTGAAATGGTAGGACGGACTCATTTAAAACCCTGGACTCACCGGATCTCCGTTGTATATTATATATATATATATATATATAATATATATATAGATATAGATTTAGGATCCGGTGAGAACGAACACTCGGTGCAAACGGTGAGAACGAACATGAACCATACGATTAAAAACAATCCATAAGGATCCGTAATGAAACAAAATAACAATTTTCTTTGTTAAACAACTTGACATTATTATTAACTCATGACTAACTAAAAGACATTACCAACTCATTAATAACACTGTACACCAACATCATTCATCCCCATCAACCACAACGACTGGCATTCGACACCAAAAGTCATCGTAGACATCGATCTCTGTCGAGTAGAACCCGTCGTCGCCCTATTCTGCATCCTTAAACGCTGACGATAACTGTTTCGGAACGAGAAAATCGGCGGTTGTGATCTGGTTTCCGACGGCTAAACAAGATAAGGATTGGGAATGAGTTGGTTTTTGAGAAGCAATAGATCTGGAATGCCTGATTAAAAAATGGGTTGTGAACAAAGAAGTTGATTCGTCAGCCTTACTCTTGTTGTCGGGTACACAAAATTAGTGTATATATGATTTCTTAATTGATGTATCTCAAACCTTTTATAATGTACCTACACTAATTTTTGATGTATCTAGACATAGATACACAAAATTACTTACTAGGTACATTAAAATTGTTTTGAGATACATCAATATAAAATATAGATGCATCGATTTCCTGTAGTGCAAATTGATGATTTGGTCCAGAAGCTTCAAATACAAGGAACTATAGCTAGGAGGAAGACGATGTGGACCATAACTTGGCGAGTTGCATATCGAGTCATTGAGTCAACCGATTATCCGTGATGCGATTATATCTGCGTTCGTCACCATCATCAACAACTTTACTCAGCAACTCTACCTCTAAAATCTGAATCATCCTTCTCGTTCATTAATTTCGACAACATCAATGGCGACATTTTTGAGGTTTTATGGATCTGGGAAATTGGGAAATGTAAAATGAAGTGTAAATTAATGAAATAGTACAATTATTTTGTGGAATAATTGTCAATTAATGAAATTGGTAAAGAAAATGAGGAGTGTGATGGAAAATTGTGTTGTTGCTGGTGTGGTTTGGTGATCGACGGCGATGAGAGCTGATGAATGATTATGTGGTTATGGAGTGGGTGGTAATTAGGAATGACATGTCTGATAGATAAAGGGAGGGAGTGTTAGTTTGGATTTTGATTTGGGGCAACATAACACGTGAATGTTGATTGGTTGGATTGTTTTTAATCGTATGGTTCATGTTTGTTCTCACCGAGTGTTCGTTCTCACCGGATCTTGACTATATATATATATATATAGACTTGAGATCCGGTGAGAACCACCTTACAATGAGAACTCTGTGAGAACTCTACCTTACGGACTTTTTTAAAAAAAATTAATGACATAATTGGATTCGGCATGACATTTTATAGCTAGAGAACATATTTTTTGGTCTAGAAAATAAATACTAGTGACGGAAATCAAGGTGAGATACGTTTTATTTATTTGCATGCACCTACTATCTATTTTTTCGTATCTATCATTTTTCCGCCACTGGTATTTATTTTCTAGACCAAGAAATATGTTCTCTGCCTATAAAATTCCATGCCGAATCCAATTATGTCATTACTTTTTAAAAAAAAACTCCGTAAGGAAGAGTTCTCACCGGTTTTCATTGTAAGGTGGTTCTCACCGGATCCCAACCCTGTATATATATAGATATAGATATATATATATATATATATATATATATATATATATATATATATATATATATATATATATATATATAGACTTATATATATATATAGTTTGTTGGCCGGCGGATCATTACACCATGGTTTGCTTGACCCATTTGACCCACCATCCTGGCTCAACTCAAGTCGTCCTTAAAATAGGTCGAGTTACAATTAAATTTTTTTCACCTTAGCGTGACACGATCATTTTAAGTTCAACAAATGTATCGACAACTTGACATTATCTTGTCTCAAGCTCGGCCCGACTTGACTTGTTGCCATCTATATTACTAGTTATCATTATTATTATAACAACCAACTAAACATCGTCGACACATTACTATATATGTTGACACTTATTAATGAAGTTTCTAAACTACCATTTCTTCACACAGTCACACTCCCCCTTGTATATTCTACTTTTTTTTAATTTTAATAAGTATTGTTCTTAGTTTGGTAGATTGGACACAAAATTAGGATAGATTTCTTGACTTGTGACGAAATTAGGATAGATTCGTTGTTTCAAACTCGTATTTGTAGGGTAGGAATGCGATTGTTGTTGGTTCCAAGCCCAAATTTACATTGTTGGTTTCAATTTTTTTAAAAGAAAAGAAATAAAAAAGTTGGACGAAAATCATTTCCGTTTGGCAATGGTGCTGAACAATTTTTTTTTTGTCCAGAATAGGGTCTTGACGAAAATTTTGTTTGTCTGGTCTCCGTTCTGGACAAAAAAAATTTCGGCCAACAGCAATGCAGGACGATAATTATCTTCGTCCAGCCTATTTTTTTTTTTTTTAAAAAAATTAGGGTTGACGACTATAATTTTCGTCCAGTATAGGTGTTTGGACGAAAATTATTTTTGTCCAGCATAGGTGCCAGACAAAGATAATTTCCATCCAATATAGGTCTTGGACGAAAATTAATTTTCGTCGGGCACTTATGCGGGACGAAAATTATTTTCGTTTGGCAGGCATGCTGGACAAAAATTATCTTCGTCCAACACCCGTGTTTTCGTCCGACACCTAATTCGTCACATTTTTAATTTTTGTTTTCGAAAATTGAATTCGGGTTCGGGAATCGGTCGCTAATCAGTATCCGTTGTATTATACAAGAAACTAGAAATCATAAACTTGAAACAAAATTAAATCGTAGATTAACCTCGTTACTAGCTTCATAGTTGTAAATTGTGATCATTGTTAGTGGTGTTGTCGTTGTTAAAATCGTTGTGATTATGTTGCAAAACCGTTGTTAAAATCGTTGTCATTCATGTTGCGAAACCGTTTTAAACCCGTCTTTTTTTTAGAGAAAACCGACATTTTTTTAGAGATTTTTTAGTGAGACGATAATTAGTAAAACGTAAAAATTGTCAATAATATTTAACACGCCCCTTATTATAAAAACTTAAAAGAAGGAAAATAAAAGTTGGAGAAAGATTTAAAATTCATTTGGTAAACGAGTAGAGTAATAAATTTAGGTAACTAACTACTTCGTAGTAGTGGAGAAGTAGTAATAGATTGATCCCAACATAAACACTCCTCGAACGGTAACAATAAGACGACTTACCTTAAACTCCGTTGCCCAATTACCCATGGCTTCCGTAGAACAGCCTCTCAAGAAGCGTAAACTCTACGAAGCTTCTCAACCACCACCACCACCACCCTCTCAACCACCCCCGCCACCCCCTCCTCCGCCGCCTAATGACGATTCTACCCCTCCTCCGCCGTCTCCTGAAGATATTCAACGCCGAAGGCGAAACCAGGAAGAACTCCGGAATGTATACGAGAATTACAAGACGATTAAGGGTTGTATCTCTTCTGGCAAAGATCCTCGTCACTTGCCCCAGCTTGAACAAGCTTATCTCTCTCTTCTTTCCGCCTCTAGAGGTTTGCGCTGCGTTTCGCTTCTTTTTTTAGGGTTTTTCCATGGTTTATTTCCGCTGTCGTTTAATTCAGTTCCATTCAATTCAATTTATATGAGACCCTCTTATTGTTGAGACTAACTCAATTAATCCAGGAGTACATAAACATTAGGAATTTTTGGCACGGTCTCATATGTGACACGGTTTTATGCAAGGCGCGTTGTTGAATTAATTCAATTTTGCCTTTGGAGTATTATGCAGTAAGTTAGGGATTTGTGTGAACTAGAATGGAAATTTATTAAGGTCTGTGATCAGGCGTGGGTCGAAGTGGGTATTTGGAATCCATAATAAAATGGGATGATCGATAATCTGGGACCGTCTTATACAAGACTCTTAGTTGAATTAATTCAATTTGTCCTTTGGAGTACTATGCAGTTAGTTAGGGATTTGTGTGACCTAGAATGAAATTTTAATAATAAGGTTTGTGATCAGGTGGTGTCGAAGTGGGTATTAGGAATAAAAAATATTGGGTTGGTTGCATATCTGAGACATTCTTATACAAGACTCGTTATTGAAGTGATTCAGTTTTGCCTTTGTAGTACTATGCAGTAAGCTAGGGATTTGTGTAAACTAGAATTGAATTCCAATGGTAAGGTCTGTTTTCAGGTAGGGGTTAAAGTCGGTACTGGTGCTTGTGTTGCTGCCTAATATGTCTTGGTTAGTTCTTTGAAATTACGAGAGAGTAGAAATACTTTGGTGATAATGCTAGTTTGCTGCTTCAAATCCTTGACACATGTAAGAATAGTTAGGTGGAGTGATTCTGCAGTAGGGTTTAATGAAATATAGTTAATTTCTATGTCGTGAGTTCATTAAGGTATGAAGATAGGGATTTAATTGTTTTGCTGTATTGAAGGTTTCTTGCCCTACCTATTACAGTACGTTAAATTTTGACATTGATAGCTAGGTTGCTCGATTTACTTAATCCCCATTTTAAGGTGCAACCGTATTCTACATCAACTGAAATAGATTTAAACGCATTTCAGTTAATGTATAGCATCTGCTTATGTTTAACACACTTAACTTTGGACGTAGCTGAATGTTTATGCTTTTTTCCTTCTACTTAAGGGGACCAAAAAATAGCTCATAATTCTTGGATAAGAGTCTACATCTTCAATCTTACATGTCCCTCCCTACTCAGACAAGTTACAATGGACATTCAACAAAATAGCCATTAGGGCCTAGCCTTAAAATTAATGTGCTCGAATTACCATGGGTGGATGTAGCTAGTAGCGAGCATCAGTAGAAAGTCTAAAAACATATCAACTCTTAGTCAGAAACATGGTTTAAAATCGTCGTTCGCAATATTGGTCGTATTTAACATTGTTGCGTAATTGTCCTTGACTTGGCCGTCACTGTTTTGGTCGCAGCTATTGCGGTGTTATTTCTTTTATAAGCTTTTGTAGATAATCTATTGTCCATTTCATATCAAGTTAAGATTAAATCTATTTGCAATATTTTATTTGACCAATATTGTACAGTTTTTTAGTGCTTTTCATTACATTGTTTGGCCCGTACAAGTTATGAGTCGGTCATCTCGGGTTCTCTGGGGGCCGTATCGGAGTGGCCGATACACGTTATAAATCGGTTGTCTCTTTGATTATTTTCCCATTTTTAATTTACTAGATGTAGGGTATCTCGTATCGGCGGACTCCAATACAGCTATATCTCGGTCCATATGAGACGTATTGGTTGGGATTTAAAACCATGGTAAAAAAATGGATGGCTCTGAGAAGGCACAGTGACATGGCTGGTGTAATAGATTACTGTATCCAAAGTTATTGTTTGTTTTCGTATCAATGAATTTTAATATACCATGAAATACCACAGACAGGTTTGGAATTAGTGTCAGCCATCAGGCAACCTATAGAGGGCTACTTCCACTAACTGATGTATTTATTATGATTGTTACCACTGACCAGATTTGGGTAAAATGATGAAATCAGTAGAATCTCTGCTAATTACGAGGATGTCTGGGATCTAATAAGTTATACTTTAGGGTTTGATACTAAAAGTTTAATGAAACTGACTTTTGAAAAAAAAAATCCAAAACCAAAAGAACTATTTTATGGAATTCATCCAAAGTGAGAAAAATTAAGTGGATCCGGACTGGATGGACATAGTTGAAGGGCTTTATTCTATGATGTTGAAAAGGACACCTTCACATAGAAATTTTGTTTGATTGAAATCATGGTAACATGTTTTAGATAATTTCTTATTTCAGAATAATTTGAACTTTCAAAAACCTAATACTCTGATTGTAAATGAGCTTTATGACCTTTGTGATTGATTCATCAATGAAATTTTCTATTTGTCTTTTTCTTAGCTGGTCATTTTGACAAAAATGAGAAAATTTGTGATGCTTAGGTCGTGTTCTTTTGAACTTAATTTCAGCTCATATCATTTCAGTTTAACTCTATTCAATTCAGCTTCATTTAGTTAAGCTCTTCTCTTCACAAACTAACTCTTATTTCAGTTCAGCTCCATTAAGTTCAGTTCAGCTCCATTAAAAGTTCAGTTCAGACAGTATAGTCCACATGGCATTAGGTTTTTAGGATAAATCTAATGAGGATTGCTTCACCATCCTTCATGGTGCGTGCCTTTGCGTCTGACCTTATGCATCGTCGTGACGAGCCGTCACCTTTGCTTGCCTAGCGCCTTTTCAAAATTGAGGCCTGGATTTGTTTTGAATATGCTTAAATTGACGAATTGGCAAGTGTGCACTTGGAGAAATAAGAAAGAAGAATTAGCGTATTACATTCAGTGTGAATCATATACCTCATTAAGGGAAGGTCACACACTCATCATGTATTCACATTGAGCGTATTACAAATTTGGAAACTTTTCTTTTAAGATTATTAACCATCTCCTATTATGACTTTTATGAGTATTCACGTTTAAGTATCCTGTATTTAAAGGTGAGAAGGGACGTAGTCACTCTAAAAACCAAGGATTTACTTAATTTAATGCAAATTAGTGTTTTCGAATGACATCTTCTTTAGGCTGATAAAGTGGATCTCTCTTCTTGTTGTGGGTGTGACAGTGTGACCTGTGCACGTTAT